>OW028579.1:21720249-22425249 GCA_932294295.1 Alitta virens
CAGATTAGATTTATGACGTTGATTAGCACATAGCAACATTCTTATCTTACCTAAAGTAAACCAGCCCAAAAATTAAGGTGCATTCACTCCATCCAGAAAAGGAATCTGAAAACTTGATACCTTCCAATATTTTTCTTTTCACCATGCAAAACACACACACACACACATATTTCACTAGACGACCTCTTCACAAATAAGATCACTAAATTTTTTAACGATAATATATATTATTCTCTTGTTATGTACATGTCTCACAAAATCACAATAACGACCACTTCAGCACTACGACCAGTGATATATATTTTTTGAGAGTTTCTGCTGTACCATGATAGAAAAAAAAGGTCTTTTACTTTATAAAGTGTCCTTGGTCCAAATTCGGCCTTCAACTTAATCAACCTCCCCCAACTATCTCACAAAAACAGAGAGGGGGAACATTTGGGAAGAGCAGTTCTTGAAAATTAAGATGTCCTCCTGCCCCTAGTGCCTGGTGTTAATTGCACTGGGACCGGAAACGATGGTTGCCATAGAGATACTGACTCCCACGAGTCTCGTGGCAGGAATTTTACGACAACAAGTGAGAGGATATGTCGTAAAACTTGAGTTTATCATGAACTTTTGCGACATGTCATTAATCGTTTCTGTTTACCGTGGAACAATTTGTGGGTGAACAGACATTTGTATGAGGAAAGCTAGTGACAGTTATTAAAAGGTGGAATGAAACTCAGATTTGTCTTCAGAATAAAGATATATATCCATCAGAGTAAAGATGTATATATCCATCAGAGTAAAGATGTATATCCATCAGAGTAAAGATGTATATATCCATCAGAGTAAAGATGTATATATCCATCAGAGTAAAGATGTATATCCATCAGAGTAAAGATGTATATATCCATCAGAGTAAAGATGTATATATCCATCAGAGTAAAGATGTATATATCCATCAGAGTAAAGATGTATATATCCATCAGAGTAAAGATGTATATATCCATCAGAGTAAAGATGTATATATCCATCAGAGTAAAGATGTATATATCCATCAGAGTAAAGATGTATATATCCAGCAGAGTAAAGATGTATATATCCATCAGATACTCTAGCTTAAATGGATATAGTCCCATGCGTTTTTGGTTTTCCTAGCACGTCTGAACAAAACAAGTACAAACACAGTTAGGTCAGTTACATTGCTAGGCTATATCTATCTATCTATCTATCTATGTATCTAGCTATCTATCTATCTATCTATCTCTCTATCTCTCTATCTATCTATCTGTCTATCTATCTGTCCATCTATCCATCTATCTATCTATCTATCTATCTATGTACCTATATATGTATGTATGTATGTATGTATCTATCTATCTCTCTATGTATGTATGTATGTATCTATTTATCTTTCTATCTATCTAGCTATCTAGCTACCTGTCTTTCTGTTCATCATAAAAAGCTGTCCACTGAATACAGATCAGTTTCACTGTCCATGCCAAGCTCCCTTTTTTCCTCATTTCTTTCGTTATTTTTTCTTTCTCTTCTTTCTTTCTGTCTGCCTATTTAATTCTTTCTCTATTTCTTTCTTAGATCATTTCTCTCGTTATTTTTTCCTTCTCTTCTTTCTTTCTGTCTGCCTATTTAATTTTCTCTATTTCTTAGTTTCTGTCTTTCCTCCCACCAGGAAAATGGTCAGGCACATGTAGACTCTTGGTCAATGGTTTTGATCAAGACTGACTCATTTTTGGACAGGAATAACTGCCTGTTTACTCCTTGTTGGCAACAATAAACAGAGCCATTCAGTGAAGAGGGGACAGCATCAAGTCCTTTCTACTCTGGAATGAAATAGGAACTCAACTCCAAGTCAATCGTTGGACCTTTTCGACTCGAGGACACACCGACATGCTGGAAAACCAGGACCATAAACCTCTCGAACACACAAAGCTTTGTTCGAAACACCAGGAAATACCCCTGCCCAGAAATACAACCATGTATTTCATGTGACAGTCCAGTTTGCACTGAATGACACTAGGTGGACATTTAGCGACAGGACTATCCTCAAGAGGGAGCCATAATTAGGCGATAAAATGAGAACTGACCATAAAAATGGCGCCCCAAAATGAGACTTAACAAGCAACGGTTGTAATGGGGTACAATGACACCCCAAAAGGCAATTTTTGGTTGCTATGGTGATTGGTTTTGATCACATCTCTCGGATCTCATCAAATACATTGCATGGTGTTCACAACGTTAATATTGATAGTTGATTTGCTGTTGACAGATAAGATGAAGCACCATAGGGCCGTATTACAGTTTAACAATTTATTTTATGGCCAGGCTCCTATTATTTCCAAATACACTGCACTCCAAAAATAAATGACCATTTGACCACTGTGTACATACTATGAGGTGGCATTATGTATTTGGTGGGCCATATTGTTGCTTATTTTTACATTTATATGGCATTAATTCAGTTACTGTAAAGGACCATACAGTGATGGTGTCGCCTACCACACAAATTGTTGTTTTATCTTTTGACATTTTGTATGCTATTTTACATACATTTCTTGGAATATGTGATAACTTCATCTTTGAGTTTTCAATAAAATTATTAAATTCGTACTTGGAAGGGTCTGCCTCTTCATAAATGCTCTGTACTCCTTCAATAAATGTGAAATCAGAAATATCTCCCCCCCCCCTTTTCACAATACTGGAACACCTTTCTCACCATGATCCCAGCTACTTCGACATTTTTAGTTAAATCAGAGTTATTATCACATTTGACTAAAAAGCAAAACACATACCTGCTGCACATCGCGAACATAAACTAAGACTGACTAACTTTGCTGGGTTAAAAATGAACTGATATTATAATAATTCATTAATTCATATGTTTGCAACGTATGATTGGAAAATATGACAAATGAACTGAAAATGCAAGATATAATAATGATATAATGATAAGTGGAATTTGCGCCATATAATGTTGCTAAAATGGCTAACACTGGTTGTCCTAGGTGGTTGTAATATTGTACAGGATTTGGTTGGTTTTTAGATTATATCTTGATTTTTTTTTAGATCAATACAATTGTATGTCATATAATTATATTCTTAAGTCAATTTATTCCGAAATTGTGTGTGCTTGAAAACCAACCATTTTCAGAATGCTGTGATGCATATATACAATGTATTTCTCTAACATTTATGTCATATATCTATATATATATACAGGTACAGTGGTATTCTCAACATTTGTTTAAGTGGGAATTCTCCAAGGTCACTCTGTTCGTGCCATAATATTCCAAACTCTTATCTCAGCCCTGGGTTATTATCTGATAAAGAGATATTGGATTCTTGTGATCAGTAGCTTGCAAGACAGAGCAATCCTGTACAGATACAATTATCAGAAGGGAGGGCTTGCATGGTATCTTGTGATCAATCATGCAATACTAATTGAGCATTTTAATGAGAAGTATTCTTCATATCAATATTAATATTTGCAGGTGGATATTTTTCAATGAGCACTGATGATGCAAAAAAATAATGTAACCATAAAAAGTCAAGAATATACTGCATATGTATAGTCTTCCACCATTAGCATGTAAATGACTTAAAAGCGAGGACTATAAGGGGGGGGGGGGATGGATAGTCATGACTATGGTTTTAATAGTGAGGAGGTCATAAGGTGGGGCTCAGTTACACTGCAATATGAAATATAGATGGCAAATGTTTATTCAAAATAACAAATTAGCCAAAACAATATAAAAAGGAAAATGTATATATCCGCTGTAACTGAGATGTTCTATTTACAACGCCTACATACAATTTTGTTGGACAGTAGGAATTATGCACTCATGTATGTATTGGTTAATAATTACTCTTTCTTCCATAATTCATAACCAAAGGCGTTCGCCAACGTGATAGTGCAGTAAAACACTAATAAGAGTTATAGTATTAGTAATAGTGTTTACCGCTAAGAGCTGCCACCGTGCTTGCATCACAGGCATTCGCCAACATGATAGTGTGGTAAAACACAATTGTTTGATAAGAGGTATAATTTTAGTTATAGTTTTACTGCTAAGAGCTGAGAGGTGGGGGCCTAGCTCAGTGGTAGCATGCTGGGCTTCCAACCACTGGGTCCTGGGTTCAATTCCCGGTCGAGCCTATGTTGGACGGCTGTTTCATCCTTCGTCTCATTGCCATGGTCCCTACCTGTCCTAATTAGCCCATCAGGGGCAGAAATACAAGACATAAAGCCCTAATCCACCACCACCACCGCTAAGAGCTGCCACTGCGCTTTCATGTTGGCAAAGGCCTGTGTACCAACATTCATGACAAATAATGTAAAGGAGACTTGCGTCACATGCATTCGTCAACTTGATAGTGTGGTAAAACTTTTTGTTTGATAATAATTGTTTAATAAGTAATATTAGTTATAGTGTTTACCGCTAAGAGCTGCCACCGCGCTATCACAATGCCTGTGCTTGCATGACATAATGAAAAAGCACCAATAAAAAATAGGGAAAAAAATACCTCAAGGTTTTTTTTTTTTTTTTCTTAGGGAGGTTGTTTTCTATTAACTGTGTCTTTCAAAGCTTATTTTCCACTGTCATTCCATAAATAAGTCGCCTTTGAGCACCAACCCAGGAAGAATACAGAAAAAATTAACTGCAGAAATGCAGGTATTCCGTGAGAAATATGTCAGGTATTACAATGCAAGTTGATGGGAGGTGCTTATTGTACTAGGCTAATGGCAGCTACCTCCTGGCAACTTATTGGCATGTTTTAGCTTTTAGCCCACTGCGATGTCAGCAAGTGTTTGACTCGTGTGAATATGTGCCTCTGTACAATTTACTTTGTTTGTTTTTCCCCAATTTCCTTTGTATATAATCCTCTTCATGGCGGAACCTGATGTTAGTGTCATAGTGTACCGCAAGGAGGCGCCTTGGAACTCTCCAATTTGAGAGGGCCGATTCGAATGTAAATATTTTGGTGGGAGCACAGGTGGCAAGATGGTAGCACGCCCGGAAAAGAATATATGAAAAGAAAACAAAGAAGACAATTTTGCTGGTTTGCATGAAAGAATTGCAATGTCAAAAGCGAAGTGGTAGGACAAAAAGCTATGACTTTAATCATTGTTAATGTAATTGAATAATTTGAACCAATGTGCCCTTTAACATGTTTGACAACCATGGTGCACCTGTCCATTATTCTGCTCACTGGAAAAAAATGTCTTTACAATTGCCACCATTTTTCTGCATAATGTTTTTGCATAATTTGCTATTGGCCTATTCACTGTAGTGCTGTACCAGTGTACCTAGTATTTGTTGTGTCGCTTTGTTTGGGTGTTTGTGATCTGTATACATCATAGGTTGCTACTGATTTTAATTGTTAAATATGATACTACATAATAATATTAAACTACAATAATACTAAAAAAAAAAGAAATTAATCAATAAATTAATTAAAAAAGAGGCAAAACTTTTCCTTGCTCCGAATCAGTCTGGTGGGCCATTTGAATATGGCTTCGAACCCACTACCCTCATGTTGCCAGCAAACAACATAACAACTAAGCCACCCAAACCACGTCAGAGTATTTGTGCTGGGAATTTAATATTTGTGGTTAGAAATAAATAATTGCAAATTGATTGGGCTCCTAAAAATGAAAAATAATAACCACTTTGAAATTCCCATTTGAACTTTGAGAGCTAGTACATGGAAATTGTGGTGCTAAACGACACCACTGTCAATTAATTGGCATCAAATCAGAATAATTTTTCTCGTTAACAACGGAAATAGAACTGATAATAGAGTTTAAGGTTTGCAAGTGATTCCTAAGATTTGATTGACATCTAGAATTACCCCATATAGAAATGCCAATTATCACTTAAATCAACTTCATGTAATTACGCGAAATTATAAGTTGCAAAATTTGAAATTGTTGGTAGCTCTGGTCTAGCTGAGTATAACTGATGAGCAACCTTCATCAAGCTGTAAATGTGTGGTGCAGCGGAGTCTTGCCTCTTCAAAATTTACACCAATCTGATGTTGATTTGGCACATAGTAACACATATATAAAAACTTGGTCTAAGTTAAGTTTAATGACTGAATTAATCCATTATATCATCATCTATTTATTGATATAATTAAAAAATTGCTTTTTGTTATTAAATTATCTATTTTGTGGTTTGCTGTATCTCGTTGTGTTTTTGGGGGTTTTTTTTTTCAGAAAATAAAATTTGCTTTTGGATGTTTTTGTTCAATGGTGAGCACGAAACAATTTAGAGAATTGAAACAATATTATAACTGCATCGCTGTACGCCCATTGCAACTCAATATAATACACGATTAAACATTATGGCACAATACAGTCAAAAAAACACAATTACATGTATTAGACCTTGGAATAATACCGCTTTTTAAATTTCTTTTTACAGGTAGCAGATGACAATAGACTAGTCTGGGCAATAAACGGTTCACAACAAATATACATTTACCATGATAATAAACATAAATGTAATGAAGATACACCGCCCTCCAAAACTATCTATAACACTACCTTAACCATCGTGTACATACTCAAGTGGTGTCATGTTTTTGGAGAGTGGTGTACATTTACATGGGAACCACGTGAGTGTCACAAAATCAAAAACGAGATTGAAAAGATGCTGCAGCTTCTGCTGCTAAAATCGAATTCAAAAGCAATTAACTTTTTTCTCACCAACTTAACCAAGGCCAAAGACTGGAAGTTGTCGACAGATTGCTAAAATATTCACCACATTATTAAGTGATCCATCACAGAATCTGGGAAAGATCGAATCATGTTTCATTAATTATCAAAAAGCAGTTGCAAATTTCGAATGATACTTCAAAAGGCTGTCATTGAAACAGTTGAAAATTGCTTTCAAAGAAAGGTTATTTGAGGCCCATCTTTTAACATCACGTAATTATGCAAGTAGACAATAAGAGGATGTTTCAAGATGTTGAGATTTTTCATGGAAGACATTTATTCTTGGCATACCAGAATCTGTGTGTGAGAGAAATGGCTCAGTATACGTCGTGAAAAGAATTTTGATTATATTTTGACCTGGGTACTTAATACTACTCACATTACTTTGATTAGGAAGATAAATGTTTCTGAATTCATTTTGAATTAGTGCTGCTTTCGAGTTCAGCCCTTTCAGAAAGACTATGGTGTTATGGTTGTGTTTTTCTGTTTGCTTAACACTAATAGTTTATCTGAAGCTATATCCTAATTTGCGAAAATCAATCTGAGTTTCTCTGAACCTTCCAGCATGTTTTCAAACTGATATCACCAAAACACTGATGAAATTTTATCATAATGTAAGCTACATTCAAGGACTGTTTTTCACCATTTCAACAAGTTAAAATTGATCTACTAGGAGGACTGTGACACACGAAAATATTAAAATGACAATACGTTGAAAATATCTCGCAGGCTTATAAGTGTGGGACCTCAACTCCCAGAATAACTGCAATTTCCCTTGTATTACCATCGCCATAATTCTGATCCATTTTTGGCTGTGGCAAGTTGCTTAACATTCTACAGGGTGCCTAGCAGACCCACTAGGGCAACATCTAAACCTTTCAGCTCATTACACTAACGACCTTTGATTGAGTCATAATCAGATGACAGGCTAATGACCGGACCACATGAACTCACTCAACCTTTTAACTTCATCTTTTGCCTAATGCTGGTGAAGCCATGTCACTCAAAATGGCTTCAACTTCCTCTCAAACTGCAGGAGTTTTGACGTAAAATGCGTGATAAAAATCGGCCATTTTAAGTAACTTTTTGATGCAGTGAGACCTGCTTATAATGAAGTATTTTGGGACTATCCACAATTGTTCTTTCTAACCGGGTTAAGTTATTTGACAGCATATTCCAAATAATGATGATGTGATTCATGGTGAAGTGTACATATTATGTGCCAGTGTGAACATGATATTCACCAATTATTTCACACACGTAGATGTAACTGTTGCTTTAAAGCTGCTATCTCAGTAATTTATTACTGCTTTGTAAACGCTGCTAGGTTGGTTCTATACAAGACATCGAAGTGCATCATGATTTGAACTTCAAGCTTGCATGAAACTCATTTTGTATGTTCAGTCTTTTATATACAAGACTGAGCTATACTGAACTAGAATGAGCTAGACGGAGCTACACTGGGCTAGAATGAACTTGAATGAGCTAGACTGAGCTAGACTGACCTATACTGAGCTAGACTGAGCTAGATTGAGCTAGACTGGACTAGAATGAGCTATGCTGAGCTAGATAGAGCTACACTGGGCTAGAATGAGCTTCAATGAGCTATACTGGGCTATACTGAGCTAGAATGAGCCAGACTGAGCTAGACTAAGCTAGACAGAGCTACACTGGGCTAGAATGAGCTAGACGGAGCTACACTGGGCTAGAATGAACTTGAATGAGCTAGACTGAGCTAGACTGACCTATACTGAGCTAGACTGAGCTATACTGAGCTAGACGGAGCTACACTGGGCTAGAATGAGCTTCAATGAGCTATTCTGAGCTTGACGAGCTATACTGAGCTAGAATGAGCCAGACTGAGCTAGACTGAGCTAGACTGGACTAGAATGAGCTAGACGGAGCAACACTGGGCTAGAATGAACTTGAATGAGCTATACTGAGCTAGAATGAGCCAGACTGAGCTAGACTGAGCTAGACTGGACTAGAATGAGCTAGACGGAGCAACACTGGGCTAGAATGAACTTGAATGAGCTATACTGAGCTAGACTGACCTATACTGAGCTAGACTGAGCTAGACGGAGCTAGACTGGACTAGAATGAGCTATACTGAGCTAGACGGAGCTACACTGGGCTAGAATGAGCTTGAATGAGCTAGACTGAGCTATACTGGGCTATACTGAGATAGACGGAGCTAAACTGGGCTAGAATGAGCTTGAATGAGCTTTACTGAACTAGACTGAGCCACTATATGTCAGTGCCATTATTTATTTGTCATCCCTTTTATGGGAGTGATTGACCAATTCATCTACCAGATGTTTGATTTGCTGTCAATCAAAACAGATTTTCAGATCATTGCCAGTAATTCTGACACCCAAGTGTTAATCAGGGTCAATCTAGTTCTTTAGGGTGAGACTGAGCAGATTATTCACCTGTTATGATGACATGAAATCAATGTGGTGCACACCAATGATCTGTAACCCACACCCAGCAATGGACCAGCATACGTGGAGAAGATGTAAATGTAATAGAGAGTGTTTGCTTCTGGCACACAGCTACATCTAAATTGCCCAATTTCTTACTTTAAACTATAAAAATATGATGGTTGTATATGGCTATTTGATGCAATGTTTTAGTAAGGACAATGCTCCCCCCCCCCAATACAGTATCACATATTATAACTATTTATTTCACCGATATTCAATTTGATATAAAGCCTTACTACTAATCTGAATCAGAATATATCACTAGCTGTCTGAGGCAGACGTAATGATGAGATGAAATGGATTGTCGTCCACACCATGTTACATATATATAATTTTATTGACAGGATATTATCATAATTGATACATTTGTCAAACATACAAATAACATACAATAATAACATACAATGATACAGTACTTTTACAGTAATTAGATAATAATACTAAAAGTGTTAAGCTAACAGTCTATATTAAATGTGGCACCTATGTATTTTACAGCAAGTTGGTCCCGGTTGTGACTAGTAAAAATACTAATAATAAAATAAAATTTACAATAGAGACAAATAATAAAATAACATAAAAATAAAAATAAAATAAACAAATATTTACTGCTTATCCCAGTGGTTTTAACCAATCTGGCTATCCATGTATGGACTTAAAATAATAGTATGCGGATCCCAGGGGAAGAAAAAACAAAGATAAATTAATTTAGAGGACATGGTTTAGAAATATGCCAAGAGCATTAATTACACCTGCTACTTTGCTGGACATTATTGCTTGAAACTGTTCAGTTGGGGTTAGATTATTGAAGTCAGAAATATATTTACTAAGTTCTTTATTTAGCTCTATTCTTGGCAAATTATTGGCAATACATATTAAGAGGCAGTGAAATTCATCTTCTACTTCGTTGTTATTACAATTCTCACAGATTCTTTCTTCGAGTCGTACCTTAGGGGTTTCATGTCTACCTTTTTCTATCTTGAGGTTATGCGAACTAATTCTAAACCTAGCTATGTTACTGTTTTTCTTTTTTAGGAGGTTGAGGTTTAAGTAGGTTACAAAACTATAGTTGGTTTTAAAAAATCAAAAATCATTTACCCCCATGGATCTTTTACTTGCCCCAGCATAGACACCCAGTACAAAAGAATACCCAGATAGGACTATAACTCAAGCTGCCACTATACCAGCCGAAACAACTCAGACTTTGACTGACGCCAGTGAGCTGTTTCAAACTGCTAAAACAACTGCCAGAAAGTGCCAGCTGAAGCACTAGCATAAATCCAAGGCCATTTTACCTCATTCCTGCACCCCTATCATCCGGGCATTCGGGTTAATTGATCGCCTTATCATGAAATTCAGGAAAGCTTTTAGCTGCCGCTGCCTGATTGTGCTATCAACTTCCAACGTTAACAAGATATGGCTTGTTATAAACTGTGAAGCCATTGGTTCTCAGTTACATTGGAGATACAGGTAACTGAGGTATTTTGGTACTTTTACATATTTATATTATTATTTTAACTTATTATCATGTAATTCATGTGTAAAACACTATAAAATTTAATTTCTTGGTGTAAAACAGCCTTTTTAAATTTCACATATTAATTTTATTCTTTATAGCAATAGGTTAGCTATCAAAAGATATCTGGTAACTTATTATGCCTAAATGGCATTTAATAGTAAAGCATGTGTAAAAACACCTTTTTAAATTTCACATTGTATTCTTGTATAGCTATAAGTTAACTATAAAGAAATATCTGGTAACTTATTATGCCTAAATGGCATTTAATAGTAATAGTAAAGCATTTGTTATAAATTTGATGATAATCTACCAGAGTATACCTAGACAAGGCTCCACTTTCTCTCACCTATTATCGCTCAACTGATGTAAATATGAATTTTATGTAATCATACTAGACACAAAAATATGGGAGCAAGAAATAGCTTTTTTGGGCTCAGATAAAACAAGTTAATTCTGTATCATGTAGTATCAGGGTAGGATAAAATTGTCAACAGTGTTTGTGGCTAATAAGAGGGAGAATGATGGATGATATTCCACAATCAGACAAATAGATTTTCTAGCAAATTTCTAGACCTTTTCCCATTTGCATTTGCTCAATATTAAAAGGATGTTTGAGAAAGCATGAGAAAAGATTCTTAATAAAAGATAAATCCATATTGCAGTAGATAATTATCCGAAATGTTTTATTTTTTTAGCCTATTTGATTTTTGTGCTCATTATATTTCAACAAGATCACAGAATTTTCATTTCACACATGCAACGATTAATTGAATTTCTTTGAATTTCCACCTGAATATAACATAAAACAGGCTTCAGAGAACTTAATCATGTCAAAAAATTACATGTAATGATGATAAATTTTCTATCCTACATTCCAAAGCTCTGGCAATGGCTGTCGTTTGATCAGACCAACATCTCTACATTAGGACTCCAAATAATTAACTCCACACTCCCGGGGGCGGGGGCCTAGCTCAAAGGTAGCGCTCTGGGCTTCCAACTGCTGGGTCCCGGGTTTAATTCCCGGTCGAGCCTAAGTTGGATGGCTGTTTCATCCTTCATCTCATTGCCATGGTCCCTGCCTGTCCTAATTAGCCCATCAGGTGCAGAAATACAGGACGTAAAGCCCTAATCACCCACCCACTCCACACTCCCAGCATACCCCGTAGGATTAGGCTTGATATTATGATAGTGCAGTCCTACAAGACAATTACTTGCCAGAGGCAGATAATGATAACATTTTAAGGCTTGGAGTCTACACCATGTTTTAAAATATACCATTTACCCCGTTGGCGGAGTCTTCTATTTCCACCGACATAGACATACAATATATATTATATTAAAAAAAGGCCGTGAGCAAAGCTGACCATTCTTTTTTTTTTTTTTTTTTTCATATCGCCTCACAATGGACCGCTGGACTGATTTGGACTATTATCCAATGAAACTTACATCTGCACTGTCTGCCAAAATTGCAATTTTCTTAAGACTTTATCAAATACTTGAAAATCACCTTAATTAATCAAGGCACACAAAATTTGTGCAAATTAATGACTTTATCGGGCATTAATTACAAAAATATATATCATACATTGAGAGAACATTCACACCAAAACATTGGAAACATAAGGAATGACTTCATCATCCATTGTTCAGTATTGTAAAAAAAACCTTAACTCTGTTTACACAATGATTTTTTGATGGCATAAAAAACTTTAATTTACAAATTATTTGTTGTAACTTAAAGCTTGATTGCTGTGCACAAGGGCATGTAATGGTGAAAACAAATCTTCTAATAAGAAAAGATGGGAGTATTAGTTTATATAATTATTTAAATGTGCTAAATCTGGAGACATAGTGAAGCACCCCTCTTTCCAACAAATACGATACTATCAAATACACTTTTTAGGACCACTGTTATCAACAACTGCCATGCTGCTCTCCATTGCTTGTGACAAGCACCAGTGCCACCGCCACCAGAGAGCAATTTACCTGGCTGTCTGCCTGCCTGGGTCTAGCTGCCAGGTGTAAACCTGTTATACACATTTGCTCTCCAGACAGATGTACTGCCCAAAGCTGACTGATCTTCGGCCTAACCTGTTATGACAGAAACATTCACCATTCCTGTTAGGGAGCACTCGTGCAGAAAAATAAGCCATTCCAAACTAACGAGTGAAAAATTGCAATGGCAGGAAGATAACGTGGTTGTTCCAGATAATGCTTCATGGTATACTTTATGGTTGGTTGGTTGGTTGGTTGGTTGGTTGGTTGGTTGGTTGGTTGGTTGTTCGGATAACATGCTAGATTGGATCAACATCGGCACAATGTTGGCGATCCTGATATGATGTTGATACGATGTTTATTTATTTATTTATAAAACATATTTATACAGGGTATAAACATTTTTAGCAGCAGCTCTTTTATAAAATGGCCCTGTTACAAGTAAATAAAAACATTAAAAAGAAGAAAAATATAACAGAAACTAAAGCTAACAAATAAAAGCTAGTGTATAAATAAAACAATTATAATAATGGAAGACAAAAATTCTTCCTGGCCTCTTTTTCAAAAATATCTAAACTGCTACACTGCTTAAGGGAGTCAGGTAGAGAGTTCCAGTTTGTAGCACCACGATGTTGATCCGGTGGCCAATATTGAAACGACATTGCTATCTGGGTGGTTGGTTGGTGTTTTGGTGCCAGATAGCATTGATCCGGCGCCCAGATGGCATTCCAAATCGCTTCAATGTCGGCAATGTCGGTGATGTTAATTCGATATTGTCCCAACAGTGGCTTATATAGAAACAATGCTGGGTCAATTTGGAATGCTATCAGGGCAGCCAATATTGAAATGACATTGCCATCTGGTTGGTTGGTGTGCATTGGTGTTTTGGTGCCAGATAGCATTCCAAATCTGGACAACATTGTTTCAACTCTGGCTGCCATGAGCCAACATGCTGATGTTAAGCCAATCCAGCATGTTATCTTGGGGTTGTTGTGTTGGTAGGTGTGTGTGTGATTAGGGCTTTACGTCCTGTATTTCTGCATCTGATGGGCTAATTAGGACAGGCAGAGACCATGGCAATGAGACGAAGGATGAAACTGCCATCCAACTTAGGCTCGAGCCTAAGTTGGATGGCAGTTTCATCCTTTGTCGAACCCGGGACCCAGTGGTTGGAAGCCCAGAGCGCTACCTCTGAGCTAGGCCCCCACCCTTTTGTGTTGGTAGGTCACCCAAATGGCATGCTACATTGGCTAAAACATTGGTGTGATGTTGGCCAACGACAGCATGTTGGCCAATGACAGCCAACACGGCAACAATGTCAACCTGATTTGGTTTACTATCTGGGCAGCTGGTCAGTTTGTTGGTGCATAAAATGACTGTATGAGGACTCAAATAAATTGAGCAGAACAAATTTAGGGAACTCCAGGCTTAGACTGGGGGTTGGGGCCAAGCTCAGTGATAGCATGCAGGGCTTTCAACCCCTGGGTCCCGGGTTCAATTCCTGGTCAAGCGTAAGTTGGATGGCTGTTATTTCACCCACCACCCATCCTTAAACCTCCTCAATATTAAGACTACTTCACCCTAAAGACCATAGAATTCTGGAAATCTTAACGGTGACAGCTGGGTGGCCTAATGGTTAAGGCATCTGCAATTCCATTGACCAGCTCTTCTGAAGATCCCGGGTTTGATCCTGACGCAAACACTCTTCATGAGCTACATCCCTTTGGATGTCGCTCGCATTGGACATTAAATTGGAGGTGCCTTGTATTCGGTGTCTATACTGAGGCAATTAAAATTCCCCACCAAAGGGTTAAATGTGTGACATGGTCAGGACTCCAAACCTTATCATATCACCATTACATCTGCCTCTGGCAGCTGGTCATATAAGCTAAATAACACCCATTGCCATACCCAACGTAACATGCCACACATAACCATGTAGTAATTTTGACGCAGAAAAAATAAATTAAAAAAACATAAGGCCAAATTATAAGCCATAGTAATCCCATGTTTTACACAAACAACTGGAGCCATCCAGAACCCTGTATCACCCCTGTAATTGAATTCAAATTGCCAGAGAGAGCCATAGGCCAAAATGTAGACCCTTTATGACAATACCACTTTTATTTAATGAGAGTGTTCTTTGCCATTAAACATTATAGAATATAAGAGAAACATGCACAACACAATATCCTTATATCAACACTCTTTACATTAATTTAAAAAAGCTCTTTACAATTCCTCCTTTATGTTAGAATACTGTGGATAGCACGTAAACCAGATGACAACATTGCCATCACAATGGGATGCTTTCAAAAACCCAGCATAACTTGTCATTCATGTCATAATGGGCCCCTAGTAATTAATAACTCAAATTTGTGAACAATAGATGAACCTCACATGGAAAATCATGGAAAGTTAAACTATGCACACTAAATCTAACTTGTTACAAGTGTTTGTAAATTAAAACAGTTTGCTTAAAATCTATTTGTTTTATTGATATCATGTATTACGTATTTTACGTATTCATGCTATTTAAAGAAAATATTGGCTGTCTGGTGCTCATATTCTTTCACTTAAATGCAGTAAAACTCACAATTGTAAGACCAACTGATTTTAAGACCCTTTTCCTTTCCTGTGTAGAACAATTAAACGGACCCAAAAACGTTCTAAAATTAAGGGCCACGTCACTACGACCACAATCATACCTCTCAGCCTGAGCCAGCAGGGCAAAGAGTCTGACAGAATTCATGGCGAGCAACAATCCTAGTGTGGAAGTAAGCAATTTGAAAGTGTAGATAACGTTTTGCTAACCATAAGATTCAATCTTTTAGCCTACATAATGTATTTGGATGGGTGGGTGAGTGAGACGAGATTTACGTCCCATATACAGTTTTTAGCACCAGATAGGGCTGATCAGGACACAGACAGGTGTCAAGGCAATGAGGCGAATGATCATATGTATTTGTGTGAGTTAAAAAACGACATGCACATCATCGTATTTGACGACATTTTAAAAACGATTTATTTCCCAACTAATTTAAATTTCATGGTCACAGTGACTGACGCATGTGTTGGTGAAAATGGTCTGAAGTTCTTGTTTCTTACTGTCGACATTCACAGTTAATTTCATTAAAAACGGCCTGTCAAATTGAACCTAGACAAAGCTAGACAACTTCTGCTATGTGATGCTACCTGCCACTAAACGGAACTGTCTGGCTATAGCTGGCTACTCAAAGATCTAAGAGTACATGTTGCCCCATTTGGTGCATAAGTTGAGAGTTTCACATATTTGTAATTTTTTGTTGAAAAGATGCATGTCTATTGTACGTATACATATTTGTGATATATTTGATAAATTCTTACATCTAAAAAGGTTTTATATGTTTTCCGTGATAGTAGGTATAAGCCAACTATAAGCTAGGAGCGGCTGGCTTTAGCCAGTCATAGCTACAACCAGGAATAGGCCGCTGCAGCTGTCTAGCATCGACCATATTTTATGAGATTAACTGTAGCTTACCCCAAGAGGTGTTTCAACACAATCCTGGAGATGGTGACAAATAAGGTAAACTCAACCTTATCTTATTTCAAACAACAAAGGCATTATTGGGCAACCTTATCTTCATCTTATTTTAAATAACAACAAAGACATTAATGGCTCAAAGCTTCAACACCACACCTACATGGAAGCCAAGCACAAACCACAAATGCAAAGAATATGAATGGAGTCTATTTGCTACGTTTTATTTATTTCCATCCCCGTCCCCTTTTATCTTAAGATGGAAAACAGGCATCCAATTCCTTGGGGATGTGTGTCCACCAGTGCCTAGCACTTATCTCCTGCTGTTGTATGGTAAAAAATATGATGTTGTCATTTGTGGGTGCCAGGTACACACTTCATGTAAAAGTTTTGAATTCCCTCCCCTTGCTTTTCATCATTTTTTCATGGCATATGGCTACAGGCTGTACAGCCTATGGATATCAAACATGTGTTGTGTGAAATAGTCTAATAAAATATATGGTTTTAATTACGTTTAATCTCACCAACTTGTGTGTAACTGTTATATGTTACCAATAGGAAAGACGAGAAAAAAAGAGAGATTAGAATGAAATACACTGTAACAAATGACCATTTGCTCCACCTACCTGATATTACGTGTCAAAAACACGTGTTTATGATAAGTAAACACGTTGAATCAACACTGCTCCCATATTTTTCGACAAGCCCTCGCTAAACAAATGCAGCTCCAGGACACACAAGATTTATTGAAACACAACGTTCTTGTTTATAAGCCAGCTTACTTTTCTTTGATCCTTCAAAAAAGCTCCGGGCTTAAATGCTTGCAAATTAGGTTGGTGTGTTTTCGTTAAAGGTTGTTCTTACTTACTGCAATCTGATGCAGGTGAGGTGAACTGAACCTTGTTGCTTGCAAAACTAAAAAAAAAAATAAAAAAAATACCCGCTGCTCTTATTATGCAATATAATTATACAGTCGACAAACGAGAATGATTGGGTAAAATTTTTGTTTAATATAAAAAGCTATATGTTTAACATTTTTCCAGTGTGCGACAACAATAAGCATATGACATAGTCAATCAGATACAATAGGAAAAATCGTACAAATGAGGGAATATAAAAAAGGTAAAGTTAAATACAAGTTTGGGTATGATATAGTGAGCACATGATGGATAATAAGGTGTGAAAGGAGTAGAAATGAAAGGTTGAAAAATATAACTAAAGGTAATGACTAGAGCTAGGTAACATATTTACAATGTGATGATAGTAGCTATGTGTAAAACGCAAGGACTAGTGAAGGTAACTAAGATAAAGGAATTAGGTATAGAGTCAGTGACTGTACATGCTGCTATATCACATTATATTAATTTATCCTCCATCTAGATAGTTTTCCTATTGTTCTGAGCAGGATATAACCAACGAAATGGTTAGTAACTCCCTCCTGAGTGCAAACTGAACTTTACTAGCTTAATGACATCAGTTAAACGAATATAATAATTAAAAGTAAATATGTCTAGTGGAGTATAAGTTAGTTATATCCCTCATAGTCACAGAAGTTTTGTTGGCTTCCGTGTCGGGATATAACCAACATGTTAGCTAACTCCCTCCTATTCAGGAAATGACTATAACGTAATTTTATGATCTTTTTTGGTAAATAGGGACAGTATAAGAGGATATACTGTAAATTCTACTTTGAAAATGGAAGCATATAGATATCTACACTCCCACATACTGCCCTTGAAAGTTATGGGCTTCCTCATGGCAAGGGTGATAACATGCTTATTGGGTGAAGACCTCACACCCCAGTGGCCAACACTGGGCTCTAAGCAATATGCATGTTAACTGGTTGAGTGCAGTGACTGCAGTCCTCCAAGAATTCTTCTTGTGTTACCCTTGAAAGACAGCATTGGAGTGAACGAGGTAAATCTTGAACAATTATTTAATGAGTGAAATCATGCAGTAACATCTATACCTGGTATTGGAAAGCAATGTAGGTATGACCATGGAGTACTCTTGTCTCCATGGTATGACTGGAGCATGCACTGCACAGAGCCCTGTGTTGCCACTGAGTTTCGAGGTCTTCACCCGTCGTGTTACCAACCTTGCCATGCCATGAGGACGGCCATAACTGTCAGAGGGCAGCATTTGGTAGTTTTTGCTTGAATGTTATTTGAATTACCACACGAGACCATTAGTGACCAGTATCAGTGATGTTGAAACGGAAGCAAATCATTTTTATTTATTTAGCATTTTAGCATCATCTAAAATAGTGCCATGTTGCTATTCTTACATTTTAGACAACACACAATTATGTCATACACAAATAGCATTCAAAATTGAGACAACCTGCCAGCATTCGATGTCATACCGATGTCGAGCCTGTTGAGTTTGTTTGCATGCAGGAAGTGTCAACACTTCTCACAGTTGTATAGTGTCAGATTCCATTCATGAAATTCATGACCTATTCTTTAAATTGGGCAGTTACTTTGGACATTGGATAAGACACACATCTTAAAAGTCAGCTGTTTCAACAGTCAACCTGTCATTTATATGAATCAACTCTGTATTTAAATAACAAGCAATGACAAACTGCAATAAATTCACCAATAACAGCTTTTTCTGAGTCAAACAAACTCAACAGAGCCAATCTTGCATGTCTGGATGCAGCCTCAAGATAAAGAACTGTACTCGGGGTTGATCGGACAAATCGCTGTTACTCTTCCACCTACTTCAGTCCCATATAGCATTCCAAATCGGGCCAGCGTCGTTTCTATCTCAGCCACCATCGGTACAACATCGTTTTGACATCGCCGACATCACGCCGACGTTGAAACAATTTGGAATGCTATCTGGGATGAAAATCTGTACTCTGGGTTGATCGGACAAATCGCTGTTACTCTTATACCTTCTTCAGTGTAGTGTGAGCCGCATGAAATAGCAATTTCTGGAAGATGTCATTGTCAGTGTTATACACTGCAGCCAGACAACCCAGTGTCTTATTCCATTGACCAGCTCTTCTGAAGCAAGACAAACTTGGAAATAATAGAGCAATAGAGCTGCTTGGCTATATTAAGCTTCAATCTCAGCATCAGACAGGACTTTGTGACTGAGAGGATGTCAGACCTTCTGGTATACACAGAATAGGCCAAGGCAGGGAATAATGGCCTAATTGGACGAATATCCGAGAGCATGACCAAAACATTAGCCAGTCACGTGACCAATATCCAGGTTCATGTCTCCAACAGAGGAGAGCAGCACGTGGTCAGTCTAGAACGTGCGTCCAAGACAGGAGAGCTCCTCAAGTAATATATCTTGTATAAAGCAAGGCTTTGGGGATATGTCATTTAGATTGTGAGGACAAAAAGAAACTTGTCAATAGCCTTACAAACAAGGAAAAAATGATGGTATAAGGTTATGATAAATTTATGTTGTGTAATTTTTTCTGCTTGTATACTTATAAGTGAGAATAATGACTGGAGCACCTATCAGTTCATTGAAATCCCACATTACTAGGCGAACACTGAGCAAACCGCACTGATATAGTAAGCCAATGGGCTCATGGTGCATGCTCTGCACAGTCTGTAACATGGACCCTCTGTTGGCCTAGTGTATAGGCCTGCCAAGCGGATTAAGATTACTAGTATGATCTTAATCAAGACAGTTGATCGTCATCATGTAAGTCACGGAAGATGTTCATCAAATTCAAAATCTTTCGAACCCAGAGTATATTTTTATACCTGGGCCTAGGCCTTTATCAAGTATAGAGTGTGTGTGTGTGATTAGGGCTTTACATCCTGTATTTCTGCACCAGTTGGGCTAATTAGGACAGGCAGAGACCATGGCAATGAGACGAAGGATGAAACAGCCATCCAACTTAGGCTCGACCGGGAATCGAACCCGGGACCCAGCGGTTGGAATTATCAAGTATAGAACTATCATACTATGTTCTATGACGGACCAGGTATATTTAAGCGAACAAACACTTTGACAATATGGGTCAACGCAGCAGCAGCGTAGGCAGCGTAGCCAGGGAGGGGGATGCCTCTGCTATGGCATAGGTTGCTGCTCTTCTAATATTGGTCCGATTTTCGTCAAATCAAGTGTGAATTGTTCAGGAAAATATGTATTGGTCTCAAAGAGGCAGTAGCCATCATACTGTATTAAAGTGTTTACATTGTAGGCCTAGTGCTGCTGGCATTCTACACACACCAGGTATCTATTCTTTTTTTGAAAAAGAACATTCTTGTTATGTAAGCTCATGTAGGACAAGCGCACATGCATTTATAGAAGACATCAATATGCGGCTGCCGCAGTGAGAACTGTGCAGTTGGTTTGTTGTAAAGATCTCATTTACAAATGACAAATTCGCAGAATCTGAAGATGCTTAAGTTGTTTTTTTTTCTTGTTTAATCACCACCGAAGTAAATTACCTGTCATTTGATCAACATTTACAGGAGATTTCTTACCTCTTGGGCCACTTTTTGTACTGGCATAATATATCTAGGTAATTCAATTAAATTACCTGGCATGGTGTAAACAATATGCTTGAAGATGGAGCCCAGTTTCCTCTGAATTGTAAACAACACAGAGGTAAATTTCAAGAGAAAAAATTAATTACAAAGCTTCTTTGAAAACCTTGACTTCAAAGGTAAATAAAAATAGGATAAAATGCGACGTCAAAATGCTAAAGTAGTCAGGATATCCAGGGACGAGATGAAAAAAAAAGTGATCATTTACCTGCATATCTAAGACTTCTTAAAAGAAAACTACTTGTAACAAGCTCACTGTTTCTACTTCAAGAGATTGATTGCGACCATATCACTAGCTATTAAGATGATGAAAATTGCACCCAATACCATTTGCAACTGGCTAGCAAAAGAATATGTCTTTTGCTAGCCAGTTGCAAATGGGCACTTTTCATTGACCGAAAAAACATGTAAACATAAGTTTTTTTATTGTACTATAATGCCAACAGTGGCATGGACTTGTTCACCAAACCAACACCAAACCAACACTAAACCAACACCAAACCAACACTAGACCACAAACCAACACCAAACCAACACCAAACCAACACCAAACCAACACCAAACCAACACTAGACCACAAACCAACACCAAACCAACACTTAACCAACACCAAACCAACACTAAACCAACACCAACACAACACTAAACCAACACCAAACCAACACCAAACCAACACTAAACACAAACCAACACAACACTAAACCAACACCAAACCAACACAACACTAAACCAACACTAAACCAACACCAAACCAACACAACACTACCAACACTAAACCAACACCAAACCAACACAACACTAAACCAACACTAAACCAACACCAAACCAACACCAAACCCAAACCAACACAACACTAAACCAACACCAAACCAACACCAAACCAACACTAAACCCAAACCAACACAACACTAAACCAACACCAAACAAACACAACAATAAACCAACACTAAACCAACACCAAACCAACACCAAACCAACACTTAACCCAAACCGACACAACACTAAACCAACACTAAACCAACACTAAACCAACACCAAACCAACACAACACCAAACCAACACTAAACCAACACCAAACAAACACAACACTAAACCAACACCAAACCAACACAACACTAAACCGACACCAAACCAACACCAAACCAACACTAAACCACACCAAACCTGCAAACGCCCCAAACAAACCAGTGCACAGTTAGAGAGCCCAGAGGCTACTATCAGAAGTTTATTTCGTCATTTGATGGCATCGGGCACTTGCCTCGGGCAGCCGTAACTCCGCTTAAAAGGTGCCACGACCGTTCCCTGCCTCCGCCAATCCGGGCATCACTCCCCAATTGAATTTGCATGGTCTCATTTCTGTTTATCGTTCCAAACGCCATATTGACATTCCAGTCTTTCACTAACGATCTTCCTGTAGCTCTTAATGCATCTAATCAAAGCATTCAGGGACTGTGTGGACTGTTGTGGATTGCTATTGGACTGTAGCAGGATCAAAGGAAACCCAGAGTGACATCTTGCCAACAGCCTAAGAAGCACTTCATTTTGTTCCGTTTTATCTCGGTGGTGTTTTACTATGTCTTGTATTGTGACTGTCTTTATACTGTGTATATTTACACCATCCTTCAAAAAATATTTGAAAAGAGAACAAGTTGCCAAAGCCTGACAAATATATTAATGAAAACCTCCGTGAACCATGGGATTAGTTCTCAAACTATATCTACACAAATTAACATTAAAAAAAAAAACCAGTAAAATCTTAATAATCGTGTATAAAATCATTGCCATAATTTGTATGTCTATACAACATTTCCTTTTATTGCAAACTTTCTAATCCAAGTTTGATCTATGCAAGTATTTCATGCGAGTCAGTTGCAATGGTAAGCTATATATACTTCTCAGTCAAATAACACCTTGAAATTATACAACAAAAACCACGAGGCTGAATGGTGTTTTTGACATTTAATTTTTTACCCTTTTTGTCATGAAGGACACAGCTTAGTGTCTGTGTGTCTGTCAGTTCACATAATGAACAGAACTTCCTGTCACCTGAAAGGGGATAAGTGACAGACTGGCCTTAAGAACTGACAGTGACTTTTTGAAGTCACTAGCAAAAACGTTGAGTAGGATTATGTCGGAGAAGACCCACAAAGCCATGAAGAAACAGCCTGATAGGTTTTATCCGAACTACCAGGGAGACCTAATCGTGTGTGTGTTTGACAGTTATGATACAGGTAAATGACAGCGATGCCCGTCATCTTTGGTTGCACGGACCTGCTGCAGCAGCCACAACTGACCTCTGATTGGTGTATTCCTGTCATGTGATGGATATCACGTGACCCCACATCTCTTAGCGGGTCTCGTTTCGAACGAGATTTTGAGATATTACGACCAAAGGTGACATAAGGTTGCCATAGAAACAAAACTATCCAGTTGATTAAATAAAAAAGAAGAGGTGTCGTTTTATTGTCTGTGACACATCATAACAATTTTACTGTGGTGGGAAGCAGACAGTTGTGTAGTGTCGTTGTAAATGAAACTGCTAGAAAGCATTACCTAATACCTAGACTATAGTTATATCATATGAAAATACATCGATTTTTATATTTACGCTTCAATGATTTCATTCCTGCACTATTTCTACTTTTTTTCTGGTGAATTGTATGATATTCTGATTCATGTAAAAACAATATTTGTATTTAATGGCTACTTTTGAAGAAAAGTGCGTATACAGTTTAACTTGTAAAAGATATTTCTGAATAAACAAAAAAAAACTGAATTGATCAGACTGATACGATAACCCTTTATCACTACACTATTAGTCATGCATTCAAAAAAGTTATTTTCACACGTTCACAGGTCTTTGAACTTAAAATATTTAAAGGGGGGAAACAAAAAAAAACAGGTAGGGAAGCAGGGTTTAATATAAACGAAAAATAAAGCTACATAACACTGGTTGCACTAGCAGACCATCGTTTTTTTTTCAGTCTTTCGAAGTCACTGTGTCCTGTCACCTAACAGCCCAGTGAACTTATTATGGACATTCTTTGCTCGTTTCCCTAGTTAAACAAAATGATAGGTTAAACTATTTAGCCGATAGGCTGAGTATTGACTTAAGAAAGCTTAAAAATGAAAATACAAAAGAGAAATTTATTCATATCAGCACATGAAGCACATGAATATCTAATTATTCTGTCCTTTAATACCACAAGCCAGCCTATAGACTATAAGATAAATGGATGAATTTACTTTAGATGAGAAAACGAGCAAATTGAAATCTTTTTGACAGTTGTTTCACTGTTTTCAATCAAAACAAAGCAATGAACTAGATCACATATGTAAGGCAGGGGCTTAGCTCAGAGGTAGCGCTCTGGGCTTCCAACCGCTGTGGGGGTTCGATTATCGGTCGAGCCTAAGTTGGATGGCTGTTTCATCCCTCATCTCATTGCCATGGTCCCTGCCTGCCCATCAGGTGCAGAAATACAGGACATAAAGCTCTATTCACACACACACAGATCACATAAGTACTTAGGCAGAAGTTTTTTTCTGTCTTGTGCAACTGATGTTGTCACCACTAATATGCTAGGCAATCAAAGACAAATGTCAAAAGAACATCTTTAAAAGACAAATTTTAGGTCAGGGTCATTATCCTGAAATTGTAACAAAATTTTAAAACGACGGTAAATGCCTCAATTTACTCAAACAGGCGAGTAATTTAACAACCACAATTGCTGCATCCAATGGTGCTTACGGCAAATAGGCTAATATCACTGACAAATATCACGGTCTGCTATATTGTCAGTTCAACATCAGATATAGTTTCATAAGCCCTGGATTTGGAACTAGCCTGGCAGCAGTCCTGTCAGTTTCCGCGGTATTTTGCAACAAGTTGAATCAATATTGTCTGGACAGTATACACGCATCAGTGCCAACTATCACCATTTCACATCATTGAAAATGAGTAATTAGGTTTTATCGGCGAAGACTAATTCATTCAAGGATAACAGTTGCAATATTTAAGAAGCAGAATTTGAAATTGCCAATTCACGGCTATAAATTGATGTGTACAAATAACAGCGTGTCAAGCTTATCAATAGTGTGTGCACACATTATTTGTCAGTATAGAATAAATTCAGATAGGTATAAAGGCTCTAAAACAGCGTGCACATAGAATCCCACGAAAAATACAAAGACTGCTGCATGGCCCTCATTCTGTGCACTCGGGTGCAAATGAGGGACATGCTTGCTTGGCTAATTTTGAACACACTGCAATTTTGTTTCATTAAATTATTTTAACCACAAATTGTCAAAATACCAACATAGGCATAAATATCACGGAATGGTTTAAATGGGGAAAAGTGTAAAACAAACGCATGATCATTAAACCTGCATTCACCTTATACATAACTAAAATTATGATAAAAATAGAAATGGTATTTAGTTGGCAGAAAAAGTTTCAGCATATTTCATCTTATTTAAATTCTTTAATTGAAAACTAAATTGCTTGTAAAAAATTTTGGTATTAATCAACATTTTCGTAAAAATAGTTAAATCAATACAACACGTTTGAGACCTAATGCTTTATTTAAGGGAGTCGACTTAAAATTGGGCATGGAAACTTTAATTTTTCTCTTAATAATATAACCCATTAATATTGGCTTTCCTGTTACCTATACTTTATTGTTATAGTATTCAAAATTAATTCCACATGTTTTTTTTGGTTATACTTAATTCTCTGAAAAGATTAACTTAAAGTTGCATATCTTTGCAATGGTTAATGTTTTGCATTAATTAATTACTTTATTAGATTGGTTGGATACCTTTTGTTAAAAAAGAGCCTGAGGACTTACAGTCATTCTAGACAGTATAGGCCATGCTATTATATTTGTGTGCATCTTACCAATTACATTTATAAAAATGCGAGTTTATAAATAAAACTAAAAATTACTCACACAAGCAAAAGATATACATTTTACACCCATGTTTCCTTGCTACGACATAGCGATTACTCAAAAGAGACATATACGGTCCAAATGAGATATTTATAGCCCAAATGAGATATCTATAGCTCAAATGAGATATCTACAGCTTTAAAGCTGCATCCTCCTTTGATGATATGCCTGTGTTCTGCATGTCGACATATTACCATATGCTTATTTCCAACCAGGGCTTTTAAGTCATATGCCGAGCACATTACTGAAGCATTAAGCCATATACAGCATAATCACGATTGCATGGTAAAGTGAATAATCGTTAGATTGATAGATTGATAGATTGATCGATGGAAAGATATAGGTAGATAGATAGATGGATGGATAGATGGATAGATGGATAGATAGAGATAGAGAGAGAGAGATAGAGAGATAGAGAGAGAGAGAGATAGATAGATAGATAGATAGATAGTTAGATAGACAGAGAGATAGACAGACAGACAGACAGACAGACAGACTAACGTGAGATACATTGTGGGGAAAAATCGGTCTGTCTCCTTGTAGGGTGACTAGTTAGTTCCGAAAGACATTATGAGGCAGTGCTTTGTCTGTCACACATTAAGACGTTATTGAGTCATTGCACTATGGGGTTTACTGGTTTACAAGTAAAGTAAAAAATTTCCAACTGTGTTCATTTACTAAATCAGTTCACATAAATGCAATAGTGCACAATATATTCCAGGCCGAAACTCTCAGTGACAGACAAAGAATCCAAATAATTTCAATTCATACTGTAGCGACTTTACAAACCCTCAGTGACACACATGGAATCCCAATGACTTTCAACTCATACTGCAGAGACTTTACAAACCCACAGTGACAAACACAGGGTCTGATTAACTTTAAATCATACTGCTCAGACTTTTACAAACCCAGAGTGACAGACACATAGTCTGCTTGACTTCAACTCATAGAGTACAGACTTCGCAAACCCTCAGTGACAGATATAGAATCCTATTGACTTCAACTCATACCGCCAGACTTTTACAAACCCACACTGACAGACATAGACTTAAACTCATACTGCGCACTCAGACTTTACAAACCAACAGTGACAGACATAGAATCCTATTGACTTCAACTCATACTGTATGGACTTTACAAACCCACACTGACAGACATGGAATCCCAATGACTTTCAACTCATACTGTACAGACTTCACAAATCCAGAGTGACAGACATAGAATCCAATTGACTTTCAACTCATACTGTACAGACTTCACAAACCCAGAGTGACAGACACAGAGTCTGATTGACTTCAGCTCATAGAGTACAGACTTTGCAAACTCTCAGTTACAGACATAGAATCCCAATGACTTCAATTCATACTGCCCAGACATTACAAACCCATAGTGACAGACATAGAATCCCAATGACTTTCAACTCATAATGTACAGACTTCACCAACCCAGAGTGCCAGACATAGAATCCAATTTACTTTCAACTCATACTGTACAGACTTCACAAACCCAGAGTGACAGACACAGAGTCTGATTGACTTCAACTCATAATGTACAGATTTCACAAACCCAGAGCGACAGACATAGAATTCGATGACTTTCAACTCATACTGTACAGACTTCACAAACCCAGAGTGACAGACACAGAGTCTGATTGACTTCAGTTCATAGAGTACAGACTTTGCAAACTCTCAGTTACAGACATTGAATCCAATTTACTTTCAACTCATACTGTACCGACTTCACAAACCCAGAGTGACTGCCATTGAATCCAATTTCCTTTCAACTCATACTGTACAGACTTCACAAACCCAGAGTGACTGCCATTGAATCCAATTTCCTTTCAACTCATACTGTACAGACTTCACAAACCCGGAGTGACAGACATTGAATCCTATTGACTTTATACTCATACTGCACAGACTTTTACAAACTCAGAGTGACAGACACAGAGTCTGATTGACTTCAACTCATAGAGTACAGACTTTAGGATTCTATGTCTGTAACTGAGGGTTTGCAATGACTTCAATTCATACTGCCCAGACATTACAAACCCACAACGACAGATATAGAATCCCACTGACTTCAACTCATACTGTATAGACATTTACAAACCCACACTGACAGACATAGACATGAACTCATACTGTGCACTCAGATTTTATAAATCCACAGTGACAGACATAGAATCCCAATGACTTTCAACTCATACTGTTTGTTTTTTGCAAACCCACACTTGACAGACACAGAATCTCAATGACTTTCAACTCATACTGTACAGACTTCACAAATCGACAGTGACAGACATAGAATCCAATTGACTTCAACTCATGCTGCACTGACTTTGCAAACCCTCATTGACAGTTTTGAATCCAATTGACTTCAACTCATACTGTACGGGCTTTTCAAACCCAGTGACAGACGCAGAATCTGATTGACTTTCAACTCATGCTGCACAGATCTAATGTAATTCAAGGTAAATAAACCAGGAGTAACAGACATTGGATCCTACTGAGTTCAACTCATAATGTACAGACTGCATATTTCAAGCTGAATTAAACCAGCAGTGACAGACATAACAAAATGAAGCAAGACTGATGCAATAGTTCTTCTTTTATTCAAACAATTTAAAATTTCTTACAAAGAGTACATATATAATCGAGGGCGAATGTATAGGCACCCACCAATATTTTGCCATTACAACCAATTATAAGTGATCTCTAAAAAAAAGCTAGTGGCTGGATCAAAATATTTCATATAATGTTGCACAAGGTTTCATAACTTACTTATGTTTCTGTTTCGTTATATGTGTGATATCAAGAGCAAGTAACTTGCAAGGCTGTTGTTAAATTTGAAAAGGGGTCAAAAACTTGGCATAAAGTAAGCACACTCAGCTCCCTTTGGAATAGCATTCTGGTGGGGTGTGCATAATTTATGACAAGTTTTTGACCCCTCTTCAAATTCAAATATATATGTATAGATTTTTATTGACAGCAAAATATCAAATTGATACATGTGTCAGCATGACAAAATAATAAATGGCAAAAAATAAAAATATAATAGAAATACATGGATCAACAGTTAAAATAATTAAATAAGTGGAGCTATATTATGACAAGTACTAATCAACTAATACTAATCAACACTACATAGTCTGTCCAAGAAATTCTAAAGCACCCGGAACTAAACAAATAATAGTAATAATACTGTTTAAAAAGCACCAACAAATAGTTTTAGCACAACAATTCAGGTTCAAGAACAATACTAAACACTAAGCATAAGATATATAGATATATATATATATACATGATGTACTCTTAACTGTTATCAACATGGTAAACAATATGAAGTGATATACAATATGAGATGGGAATGTTGACATACAATATGAAGTGATATACAATAGTAGATATTTACAAATATACAAATGTAAAAAGTCATACATGCATGGAAGCAGTCCATCCAAATTACGCGCTCCTGGCATCAGACAGACTGCATAACATAAAGTGAGTTCTAAAACCTTGTTTTACATTATATGTCATATTTTGATGCTGCCATTAGCATTTTTTTAGAGATTACTTTGAATTCAATGCAATGGCAAAATTATGGTACTTTCGCCTTAAATTCCCATCAAAAAGTAGCCATTCTTAAGTCTACCAAAGTTGCAAAAATAACATTCCACAGAATAACTACTGTAAATGTATTTTTTCATGTACATGTATAGACACTTAGTTTTATGGCTTCAATAGAACCAACTTGACCATATTTTTTGCAAGTTCAGCAAAGTAACCACTTGAGATATCATCATGAAATTTTCAGTAATTAATAATATGATACTGCATTGTGAAGTAAGACTATTTGCAGTGAGCACACCTGCTGTCAACATACCAAAGATCTTTCGGAATAATGTTCAGTGCTTCAAAAGCTGAAATAACTGATATTTATCAGAGCCCAGAGGCTACTATCAGAAGTTTATTTCGTCATTTGATGGCATCGGGCACTTGCCTCGGGCAGCCGTAACTCCGCTTAAAAGGTGCCACGACCGTTCCCTGCCTCCGCCAATCCGGGCATCACTCCCCAATTGAATTTGCATGGTCTCATTTCTGTTTATCGTTCCAAACGCCATATTGACATTCCAGTCTTTCACTAACGATCTTCCTGTAGCTCTTAATGCATCTAATCAAAGCATTCAGGGACTGTGTGGACTGTTGTGGATTGCTATTGGACTGTAGCAGGATCAAAGGAAACCCAGAGTGACATCTTGCCAACAGCCTAAGAAGCACTTCATTTTGTTCCGTTTTATCTCGGTGGTGTTTTACTATGTCTTGTATTGTGACTGTCTTTATACTGTGTATATTTACACCATCCTTCAAAAAATATTTGAAAAGAGAACAAGTTGCCAAAGCCTGACAAATATATTAATGAAAACCTCCGTGAACCATGGGATTAGTTCTCAAACTATATCTACACAAATTAACATTAAAAAAAAAAACCAGTAAAATCTTAATAATCGTGTATAAAATCATTGCCATAATTTGTATGTCTATACAACATTTCCTTTTATTGCAAACTTTCTAATCCAAGTTTGATCTATGCAAGTATTTCATGCGAGTCAGTTGCAATGGTAAGCTATATATACTTCTCAGTCAAATAACACCTTGAAATTATACAACAAAAACCACGAGGCTGAATGGTGTTTTTGACATTTAATTTTTTACCCTTTTTGTCATGAAGGACACAGCTTAGTGTCTGTGTGTCTGTCAGTTCACATAATGAACAGAACTTCCTGTCACCTGAAAGGGGATAAGTGACAGACTGGCCTTAAGAACTGACAGTGACTTTTTGAAGTCACTAGCAAAAACGTTGAGTAGGATTATGTCGGAGAAGACCCACAAAGCCATGAAGAAACAGCCTGATAGGTTTTATCCGAACTACCAGGGAGACCTAATCGTGTGTGTGTTTGACAGTTATGATACAGGTAAATGACAGCGATGCCCGTCATCTTTGGTTGCACGGACCTGCTGCAGCAGCCACAACTGACCTCTGATTGGTGTATTCCTGTCATGTGATGGATATCACGTGACCCCACATCTCTTAGCGGGTCTCGTTTCGAACGAGATTTTGAGATATTACGACCAAAGGTGACATAAGGTTGCCATAGAAACAAAACTATCCAGTTGATTAAATAAAAAAGAAGAGGTGTCGTTTTATTGTCTGTGACACATCATAACAATTTTACTGTGGTGGGAAGCAGACAGTTGTGTAGTGTCGTTGTAAATGAAACTGCTAGAAAGCATTACCTAATACCTAGACTATAGTTATATCATATGAAAATACATCGATTTTTATATTTACGCTTCAATGATTTCATTCCTGCACTATTTCTACTTTTTTTCTGGTGAATTGTATGATATTCTGATTCATGTAAAAACAATATTTGTATTTAATGGCTACTTTTGAAGAAAAGTGCGTATACAGTTTAACTTGTAAAAGATATTTCTGAATAAACAAAAAAAAACTGAATTGATCAGACTGATACGATAACCCTTTATCACTACACTATTAGTCATGCATTCAAAAAAGTTATTTTCACACGTTCACAGGTCTTTGAACTTAAAATATTTAAAGGGGGGAAACAAAAAAAAACAGGTAGGGAAGCAGGGTTTAATATAAACGAAAAATAAAGCTACATAACACTGGTTGCACTAGCAGACCATCGTTTTTTTTTCAGTCTTTCGAAGTCACTGTGTCCTGTCACCTAACAGCCCAGTGAACTTATTATGGACATTCTTTGCTCGTTTCCCTAGTTAAACAAAATGATAGGTTAAACTATTTAGCCGATAGGCTGAGTATTGACTTAAGAAAGCTTAAAAATGAAAATACAAAAGAGAAATTTATTCATATCAGCACATGAAGCACATGAATATCTAATTATTCTGTCCTTTAATACCACAAGCCAGCCTATAGACTATAAGATAAATGGATGAATTTACTTTAGATGAGAAAACGAGCAAATTGAAATCTTTTTGACAGTTGTTTCACTGTTTTCAATCAAAACAAAGCAATGAACTAGATCACATATGTAAGGCAGGGGCTTAGCTCAGAGGTAGCGCTCTGGGCTTCCAACCGCTGTGGGGGTTCGATTATCGGTCGAGCCTAAGTTGGATGGCTGTTTCATCCCTCATCTCATTGCCATGGTCCCTGCCTGCCCATCAGGTGCAGAAATACAGGACATAAAGCTCTATTCACACACACACAGATCACATAAGTACTTAGGCAGAAGTTTTTTTCTGTCTTGTGCAACTGATGTTGTCACCACTAATATGCTAGGCAATCAAAGACAAATGTCAAAAGAACATCTTTAAAAGACAAATTTTAGGTCAGGGTCATTATCCTGAAATTGTAACAAAATTTTAAAACGACGGTAAATGCCTCAATTTACTCAAACAGGCGAGTAATTTAACAACCACAATTGCTGCATCCAATGGTGCTTACGGCAAATAGGCTAATATCACCGACAAATATCACGGTCTGCTATATTGTCAGTTCAACATCAGATATAGTTTCATAAGCCCTGGATTTGGAACTAGCCTGGCAGCAGTCCTGTCAGTTTCCGCGGTATTTTGCAACAAGTTGAATCAATATTGTCTGGACAGTATACACGCATCAGTGCCAACTATCACCATTTCACATCATTGAAAATGAGTAATTAGGTTTTATCGGCGAAGACTAATTCATTCAAGGATAACAGTTGCAATATTTAAGAAGCAGAATTTGAAATTGCCAATTCACGGCTATAAATTGATGTGTACAAATAACAGCGTGTCAAGCTTATCAATAGTGTGTGCACACATTATTTGTCAGTATAGAATAAATTCAGATAGGTATAAAGGCTCTAAAACAGCGTGCACATAGAATCCCACGAAAAATACAAAGACTGCTGCATGGCCCTCATTCTGTGCACTCGGGTGCAAATGAGGGACATGCTTGCTTGGCTAATTTTGAACACACTGCAATTTTGTTTCATTAAATTATTTTAACCACAAATTGTCAAAATACCAACATAGGCATAAATATCACGGAATGGTTTAAATGGGGAAAAGTGTAAAACAAACGCATGATCATTAAACCTGCATTCACCTTATACATAACTAAAATTATGATAAAAATAGAAATGGTATTTAGTTGGCAGAAAAAGTTTCAGCATATTTCATCTTATTTAAATTCTTTAATTGAAAACTAAATTGCTTGTAAAAAATTTTGGTATTAATCAACATTTTCGTAAAAATAGTTAAATCAATACAACACGTTTGAGACCTAATGCTTTATTTAAGGGAGTCGACTTAAAATTGGGCATGGAAACTTTAATTTTTCTCTTAATAATATAACCCATTAATATTGGCTTTCCTGTTACCTATACTTTATTGTTATAGTATTCAAAATTAATTCCACATGTTTTTTTTGGTTATACTTAATTCTCTGAAAAGATTAACTTAAAGTTGCATATCTTTGCAATGGTTAATGTTTTGCATTAATTAATTACTTTATTAGATTGGTTGGATACCTTTTGTTAAAAAAGAGCCTGAGGACTTACAGTCATTCTAGACAGTATAGGCCATGCTATTATATTTGTGTGCATCTTACCAATTACATTTATAAAAATGCGAGTTTATAAATAAAACTAAAAATTACTCACACAAGCAAAAGATATACATTTTACACCCATGTTTCCTTGCTACGACATAGCGATTACTCAAAAGAGACATATACGGTCCAAATGAGATATTTATAGCCCAAATGAGATATCTATAGCTCAAATGAGATATCTACAGCTTTAAAGCTGCATCCTCCTTTGATGATATGCCTGTGTTCTGCATGTCGACATATTACCATATGCTTATTTCCAACCAGGGCTTTTAAGTCATATGCCGAGCACATTACTGAAGCATTAAGCCATATACAGCATAATCACGATTGCATGGTAAAGTGAATAATCGTTAGATTGATAGATTGATAGATTGATCGATGGAAAGATATAGGTAGATAGATAGATGGATGGATAGATGGATAGATGGATAGATAGAGATAGAGAGAGAGAGATAGAGAGATAGAGAGAGAGAGAGATAGATAGATAGATAGATAGATAGTTAGATAGACAGAGAGATAGACAGACAGACAGACAGACAGACAGACTAACGTGAGATACATTGTGGGGAAAAATCGGTCTGTCTCCTTGTAGGGTGACTAGTTAGTTCCGAAAGACATTATGAGGCAGTGCTTTGTCTGTCACACATTAAGACGTTATTGAGTCATTGCACTATGGGGTTTACTGGTTTACAAGTAAAGTAAAAAATTTCCAACTGTGTTCATTTACTAAATCAGTTCACATAAATGCAATAGTGCACAATATATTCCAGGCCGAAACCCTCAGTGACAGACAAAGAATCCAAATAATTTCAATTCATACTGTAGCGACTTTACAAACCCTCAGTGACACACATGGAATCCCAATGACTTTCAACTCATACTGCAGAGACTTTACAAACCCACAGTGACAAACACAGGGTCTGATTAACTTTAAATCATACTGCTCAGACTTTTACAAACCCAGAGTGACAGACACATAGTCTGCTTGACTTCAACTCATAGAGTACAGACTTCGCAAACCCTCAGTGACAGATATAGAATCCTATTGACTTCAACTCATACTGCCAGACTTTTACAAACCCACACTGACAGACATAGACTTAAACTCATACTGCGCACTCAGACTTTACAAACCCACAGTGACAGACATAGAATCCTATTGACTTCAACTCATACTGTATGGACTTTACAAACCCACACTGACAGACATGGAATCCCAATGACTTTCAACTCATACTGTACAGACTTCACAAATCCAGAGTGACAGACATAGAATCCAATTGACTTTCAACTCATACTGTACAGACTTCACAAACCCAGAGTGACAGACACAGAGTCTGATTGACTTCAGCTCATAGAGTACAGACTTTGCAAACTCTCAGTTACAGACATAGAATCCCAATGACTTCAATTCATACTGCCCAGACATTACAAACCCATAGTGACAGACATAGAATCCCAATGACTTTCAACTCATAATGTACAGACTTCACCAACCCAGAGTGCCAGACATAGAATCCAATTTACTTTCAACTCATACTGTACAGACTTCACAAACCCAGAGTGACAGACACAGAGTCTGATTGACTTCAACTCATAATGTACAGATTTCACAAACCCAGAGCGACAGACATAGAATTCGATGACTTTCAACTCATACTGTACAGACTTCACAAACCCAGAGTGACAGACACAGAGTCTGATTGACTTCAGTTCATAGAGTACAGACTTTGCAAACTCTCAGTTACAGACATTGAATCCAATTTACTTTCAACTCATACTGTACCGACTTCACAAACCCAGAGTGACTGCCATTGAATCCAATTTCCTTTCAACTCATACTGTACAGACTTCACAAACCCAGAGTGACTGCCATTGAATCCAATTTCCTTTCAACTCATACTGTACAGACTTCACAAACCCGGAGTGACAGACATTGAATCCTATTGACTTTATACTCATACTGCACAGACTTTTACAAACTCAGAGTGACAGACACAGAGTCTGATTGACTTCAACTCATAGAGTACAGACTTTAGGATTCTATGTCTGTAACTGAGGGTTTGCAATGACTTCAATTCATACTGCCCAGACATTACAAACCCACAACGACAGATATAGAATCCCACTGACTTCAACTCATACTGTATAGACATTTACAAACCCACACTGACAGACATAGACATGAACTCATACTGTGCACTCAGATTTTATAAATCCACAGTGACAGACATAGAATCCCAATGACTTTCAACTCATACTGTTTGTTTTTTGCAAACCCACACTTGACAGACACAGAATCTCAATGACTTTCAACTCATACTGTACAGACTTCACAAATCGACAGTGACAGACATAGAATCCAATTGACTTCAACTCATGCTGCACTGACTTTGCAAACCCTCATTGACAGTTTTGAATCCAATTGACTTCAACTCATACTGTACGGGCTTTTCAAACCCAGTGACAGACGCAGAATCTGATTGACTTTCAACTCATGCTGCACAGATCTAATGTAATTCAAGGTAAATAAACCAGGAGTAACAGACATTGGATCCTACTGAGTTCAACTCATAATGTACAGACTGCATATTTCAAGCTGAATTAAACCAGCAGTGACAGACATAACAAAATGAAGCAAGACTGATGCAATAGTTCTTCTTTTATTCAAACAATTTAAAATTTCTTACAAAGAGTACATATATAATCGAGGGCGAATGTATAGGCACCCACCAATATTTTGCCATTACAACCAATTATAAGTGATCTCTAAAAAAAAGCTAGTGGCTGGATCAAAATATTTCATATAATGTTGCACAAGGTTTCATAACTTACTTATGTTTCTGTTTCGTTATATGTGTGATATCAAGAGCAAGTAACTTGCAAGGCTGTTGTTAAATTTGAAAAGGGGTCAAAAACTTGGCATAAAGTAAGCACACTCAGCTCCCTTTGGAATAGCATTCTGGTGGGGTGTGCATAATTTATGACAAGTTTTTGACCCCTCTTCAAATTCAAATATATATGTATAGATTTTTATTGACAGCAAAATATCAAATTGATACATGTGTCAGCATGACAAAATAATAAATGGCAAAAAATAAAAATATAATAGAAATACATGGATCAACAGTTAAAATAATTAAATAAGTGGAGCTATATTATGACAAGTACTAATCAACTAATACTAATCAACACTACATAGTCTGTCCAAGAAATTCTAAAGCACCCGGAACTAAACAAATAATAGTAATAATACTGTTTAAAAAGCACCAACAAATAGTTTTAGCACAACAATTCAGGTTCAAGAACAATACTAAACACTAAGCATAAGATATATAGATATATATATATATACATGATGTACTCTTAACTGTTATCAACATGGTAAACAATATGAAGTGATATACAATATGAGATGGGAATGTTGACATACAATATGAAGTGATATACAATAGTAGATATTTACAAATATACAAATGTAAAAAGTCATACATGCATGGAAGCAGTCCATCCAAATTACGCGCTCCTGGCATCAGACAGACTGCATAACATAAAGTGAGTTCTAAAACCTTGTTTTACATTATATGTCATATTTTGATGCTGCCATTAGCATTTTTTTAGAGATTACTTTGAATTCAATGCAATGGCAAAATTATGGTACTTTCGCCTTAAATTCCCATCAAAAAGTAGCCATTCTTAAGTCTACCAAAGTTGCAAAAATAACATTCCACAGAATAACTACTGTAAATGTATTTTTTCATGTACATGTATAGACACTTAGTTTTATGGCTTCAATAGAACCAACTTGACCATATTTTTTGCAAGTTCAGCAAAGTAACCACTTGAGATATCATCATGAAATTTTCAGTAATTAATAATATGATACTGCATTGTGAAGTAAGACTATTTGCAGTGAGCACAACTGCTGTCAACATACCAAAGATCTTTCGGAATAATGTTCAGTGCTTCAAAAGCTGAAATAACTGATATTTATCAGACCAATGACTAAATTGCGGCAAGTCTTAACGGGTCTGACAATTTTATGAGCATGTCAAACATTTCCCAATGGAAAGCTGGCTCAACATGCAAGAGAAATATATGAATTAATTACTGTTACAGTACTGAATGTGTTCATGCGTAATCTAAACGCTAGCAGTGCAGAGTTTAGGTGGATGCATGTTTATTCAATATATATTTATCATTTAACTCCAGGCAGTAGACTTTGCGCGAACGCCGTGGCTTATAGGTGCATCTGCTAGTCTTTATTTGTATTGGAAAAAACATGTTTGTGGCGGTTATTCAGCCAACTTATCTTTTCTTCAATCTGGCTGGATTAACTTCAGCAAGAACCCTACCTCTTTTTATTGCTAATACGTTTGGCTTTGGTAATTTCCTTTGGTAGGTGTAATTTTTTTTGACAGGAAGTCCTTAAACTGGCTAGTAATTTCGTTGACCTCCTCTTCTGTCCACCTGTGTCGATCACTTGTCCTCTTCTTTTTTTCTTTCCTTGAACCTGTCATCCAAAAGGATAAGAATTTAATGAGTATATTAAAGGTTGAAGGGCCTATTGCATCACAGAGCCACCTGTTGTATTTAGTTGGAACTACTTTTTGTATCGGAGTCTTGACCTATGAGAAAGTAAACTTATAACAAAATTTGTTCTAGATTCCGATATATAGCAGCCACTAAATGTTCTTGGACGATAGTTTCTATGTGTTCACGTCACTGGAATCTGTATAAACAAATTTATATGAAATTTTTGTATGAAATTTTTCACATTGAGGCCTGTAGTGTTTACCTTCTATGGAAAGAGAGAGATTTTGGTGGTCAAATCTAATAAGAGTACACCAGTTCCGATACAGTATCCTTTTCTATAAGGATAATTTTCTTGTTAATTGTCACACAATGCCACACAAATACAAATGTATGTTCCACAGGTTTAGCACATCATTCTTTATACGAAGTTGATCAAATCTGCTTTTAAAACTGGCACTATTTTTCAATTATGACTCAGGAGTGGATTTAGGTGGGGGAGGGAGGGGGTTCTGGGGGTTACAACTCCCCCCCCCCCAAAAAAAGCATACAACTTGCACTTGCAATACATATGAAAGACTATAGAACCCTCCCCCCCTTTATTGGAACAACCCCCCTATGACCATCTGTGCATTGTCATTTGTAAAAGTACATGTTTACCATGAGGTTGCAAATCATATATTAGTACTATGTGTTCTTAACTTGAGGAATAGAACACATAGTACTAATATATGATTTGCAACCTCATGGTAAACATGTACTTTTACAAATGATAATGCACAGATGGTCATACTTTACTGCACATATAATACCAGAAGAGGCCAAATGAAACAACTTGCAAATGTTTTTCTAAATACTAAAGGCAAATGCTATAATAATACTTTGCTAAACACAGAGACAGATACCGCTAGTATGCAGTAAACAAAATATTTTCCTAATATGCCTAGTACATACTGCCTAATTTGCACAGTTTAGAGATGCAGGTCACAGACTATCTGCTCTTCTAGAGATACTTACAGACACCATCATCTCAAAACACTTTAACCCTACAATGCACATACTGCATTATAATACTTTGCTTTTATGCACTTCTAGCGATACTCACAAGGCACAGACATAATCATCTCACATAGCTTTAGCCCCATAATGCACAGACTGTATTATAATACTTTACTAGTCTGAATTGCTAGAGATACCCACAAGGCACAGACACCATCATCTCACAACACTTAAACCCCATAATGCACAGACTGTGTTATAATATTTTGCTTGTATGCACATCTAGAGATACCCACCAGTCATAGACAACATCATCTCACAAAACTTAAACCCCATAATGAACAGATGGCATTATAATGCTTTGCTGCTGTGCTCTTCTAGATATACCCACAAGGCACAGACACAATCATCTCACATAGCTTTAGCCCCATAATGCACAGACTGTATTATAATACTTTACTAGTCTGAATTTCTAAAGATACCCACAAGGCACAGACACCATCATCTCACAACGCTCTAACCCCACAATGCACAGACTTGGTTATAATACCTTGCTTGCATGCATTTCTAGAGATACCCACAAGGTACAGACACCAGCATCTCACAACTTCCCATAATGCACAGATTGCATTATAATGCTTTGCTGCTGTGCTCGTCTAGATATACCCACAAGGCACAGACACAATCATCTCACATAGCTTTAGCCCAATAATGCACAGACTGTATTATAATACTTTACTAGTCTGAATTTCTAAAGATACCCACAAGGCACAGACACAATCATCTCACATAGCTTTAGCCCCATAATGCACAGACTGTATTATAATACTTCACTAGTCTGAATTTCTAAAGATACCCACAAGGCACAGACACCATCATCTCACAACGGTTTAACCCCATAATGCACAGACTGCATTATAATGCTTTGCTGCTGTGCTCGTCTAGATATACCCACAAGGCACAGACACAATCATCTCACATAGCTTTAGCCCCATAATGCATAGACTGTATTATAATACTTTACTAGTCTGAATTTCTAGAGATACCCACAAGGCACAGACACCATCATCTCACAGTGCTTTAACCACATAATGCACAGACTGCATTATAATGTTTTGCTGCTGTGCTCTTCTAGAGATACCCACAAGGCACAGACACCATCATCTCACAACACTTTAACCCCATAATGCACAGACTGCATTATAATACTTTGCTTGTATGCACTGCTAGACATACCCATAAAGCACAGACAACATCAGCTAACAGCACTTCACCCCTATATTTTGGAAACTGTATATCATGTTTATTACTTCTACTCTGCACTTCTAGAGATACCCACAAGGTACAGACACCAGCATCTCACAACTTCCCATAATGCACAGACTGCATTATAATGCTTTCCTGCTGTGCTCATCTAGAGATACCCACAAGGCACAGACACCATCATTCTACAATGGCTTAACCCCATAATGCACAGACTCCCTTATAATGCTTTGCTGCTGTGCTCTTCTAGAGATACCCACAAGGTACAGACACCATCATCTCACATAGCTTTAGCCCCATAATGCACAGACTGTATTATAATACTTTACTAGTCTGAATTTATAGAGATACCCACAAGGCACAGACACCATCATCTCACAATGCTTTAACCCCATAATGCACAGACTGCTTTATAATGCTTTGCTGCTGTGCTGTTCTAGAGATGCCCACAAGGCACAGACACCATCATCTCACATAGCTTTAGCCCCATAATGCAGACTGTATTATAATACTTTACTAGTCTGAATTTCTAGAGATACCCACAAGGCACAGACACCATCATCTCACAACACTTTAACCCCATAATGCACAGTTTGCCTTATAATACTTTGCTGCTGTGCTCTTCTAGAGATACCCACAAGGTACAGACACCATCATCTCACATAGCTTTAGCCCCATAATGCACACTGTATTATAATACTTTACTAGTCTGAATTTCTAGAGATACCCACAAGGCACAGACACCATCATCTCACAATGCTTTAACCCCATAATGCACAGACTGCATTATAATGCTTTGCTGCTGTGCTCTTCTAGAGATACCCACAAGGCACAGACACCATCATCTCACAACACTTTAACCCCATAATGCACAGTTTGCCTTATAATACTTTGCTGCTGTGCTCTTCTAGAGATACCCACAAGGTACAGACACCATCATCTCACATAGCTTTAGCCCCATAATGCAGACTGTATTATAATACTTTACTAGTCTGAATTTCTAGAGATACCCACAAGGCACAGACACCATCATCTCACAACACTTTAACCCCATAATGCACAGTTTGCCTTATAATACTTTGCTGCTGTGTTCTTCTAGAGATACCCACAAGGTACAGACACCATCATCTCACATAGCTTTAGCCCCATAATGCAGACTGTATTATAATACTTTACTAGTCTGAATTTCTAGAGATACCCACAAGGCACAGACACCATCATCTCACAATGCTTTAACCCCATAATGCACAGACTGCTTTATAATGCTTTGCTGCTGTGCTCGTCTAGAGATACCCACAAGGCACAGACACCATCATCTCACAACACTTTAACCCCATAATGCACAGTTTGCCTTATAATACTTTGCTGCTGTGCTCTTCTAGAGATACCCACAAGGTACAGACACCATCATCTCACATAGCTTTAGCCCCATAATGCACACTGTATTATAATACTTTACTAGTCTGAATTTCTAGAGATACCCACAAGGCACAGACACCATCATCTCACAATGCTTTAACCCCATAATGCACAGACTGCATTATAATGCTTTGCTGCTGTGCTCTTCTAGAGATACCCACAAGGCACAGACACCATCATCTCACAACACTTTAACCCCATAATGCACAGTTTGCCTTATAATACTTTGCTGCTGTGCTCTTCTAGAGATACCCACAAGGTACAGACACCATCATCTCACATAGCTTTAGCCCCATAATGCAGACTGTATTATAATACTTTACTAGTCTGAATTTCTAGAGATACCCACAAGGCACAGACACCATCATCTCACAACACTTTAACCCCATAATGCACAGTTTGCCTTATAATACTTTGCTGCTGTGTTCTTCTAGAGATACCCACAAGGTACAGACACCATCATCTCACATAGCTTTAGCCCCATAATGCAGACTGTATTATAATACTTTACTAGTCTGAATTTCTAGAGATACCCACAAGGCACAGACACCATCATCTCACAATGCTTTAACCCCATAATGCACAGACTGCTTTATAATGCTTTGCTGCTGTGCTCGTCTAGAGATACCCACAAGGCACAGACACCATCATCTCACAACACTTTAACCCCATAATGCACAGTTTGCCTTATAATACTTTGCTGCTGTGCTCTTCTAGAGATACCCACAAAGGTACAGACACCATCATCTCACATAGCTTTAGCCCCATAATGCAGACTGTATTATAATACTTTACTAGTCTGAATTTCTAGAGATACCCACAAGGCACAGACACCATCATCTCAAAATGCTTTAACCCCATAATGCACAGACTGCTTTATAATGCTTTGCTGCTGTGCTCGTCTAGAGATACCCACAAGGCACAGACACCATCATCTCACAACACTTTAACCCCATAATGCACAGTTTGCCTTATAATACTTTGCTGCTGTGCTCTTCTAGAGATACCCACAAGGTACAGACACCATCATCTCACATAGCTTTAGCCCCATAATGCAGACTGTATTATAATACTTTACTAGTCTGAATTTCTAGAGATACCCACAAGGCACAGACACCATCATCTCACAACACTTTAACCCCATAATGCACAGTTTGCCTTATAATACTTTGCTGCTGTGTTCTTCTAGAGATACCCACAAGGTACAGACACCATCATCTCACATAGCTTTAGCCCCATAATGCAGACTGTATTATAATACTTTACTAGTCTGAATTTCTAGAGATACCCACAAGGCACAGACACCATCATCTCACAATGCTTTAACCCCATAATGCACAGACTGCTTTATAATGCTTTGCTGCTGTGCTCGTCTAGAGATACCCACAAGGCACAGACACCATCATCTCACAACACTTTAACCCCATAATGCACAGTTTGCCTTATAATACTTTGCTGCTGTGCTCTTCTAGAGATACCCACAAGGTACAGACACCATCATCTCACATAGCTTTAGCCCCATAATGCAGACTGTATTATAATACTTTACTAGTCTGAATTTCTAGAGATACCCACAAGGCACAGACACCATCATCTCAAAATGCTTTAACCCCATAATGCACAGACTGCTTTATAATGCTTTGCTGCTGTGCTCGTCTAGAGATACCCACAAGGCACAGACACCATCATCTCACAACACTTTAACCCCATAATGCACAGTTTGCCTTATAATACTTTGCTGCTGTGCTCTTCTAGAGATACCCACAAGGTACAGACACCATCATCTCACATAGCTTTAGCCCCATAATGCAGACTGTATTATAATACTTTACTAGTCTGAATTTCTAGAGATACCCACAAGGCACAGACACCATCATCTCACAATGCTTTAACCCCATAATGCACAGACTGCATTATAATGCTTTGCTGCTGTGCTCGTCTAGAGATACCCACAAGGCACAGACACCATCATTCTACAATAGCTTAACCCCATAATGCACAGACTGCCTTATAATGCTTTGCTGCTGTGCTCTTCTAGAGATACCCACAAGGTACAGACACCATCATCTCACATAGCTTTAGCCCCATAATGCACAGACTGTATTATAATACTTTACTAGTCTGAATTGCTAGAGATACCCACAAGGCACAGACACCATCATCTCACAACACTTTAACCCCATAATGCACAGACTGTGTTATAATATTTTGCTTGTATGCACATCTAGAGATACCCACCAGTCATAGACAACATCATCTCACAAAACTTTAACCCCATAATGAACAGATGGCATTATAATGCTTCGCTGTGCTGGTCTACATATACCCACAAGGCACAGACACCATCAACTCACAACGCTTTAACCCCATAATGCACAGACTATATTATGCTTGTATGCCCTTCTTAAGATACCCACAATGTACAGACACCGTCAACCCACAGCGCTCAAAACATATTTGAAATATTCAATATTTACTATGAAACATGAGACATGATAATACACTTACAGCCATCATGGTCAATCCGTAGATCTGGGCAATGCCTTATACGTCTCCTTGTTGCTTGGTATCTACAAATTTAAGCACAGTACTATATTATTTGTATCAACTGAACATTTTGGCTTCTGTGTTTGCACAACACAATAATCACCCGATTATAGCAGAATGTAAATGGCAGGCTGGGCAAACTGAGCATGGACAGCAACTGCAATTTGGTGTGCAACATCTATCTCCTCAAAGACAGCAATGACATTGAAGTCGAAAACAGCATAATCTGTTACATCAAAGTTATTATCCTGGCAAAATGAAAGGGCAAATGCAAATGCTGAGGCATCAGAAAACAAGAGAATTGCAGTTGGTGTAGGTGACACTGTCATCCTTAGTTTGGAACACATGCGCTGTGGGGTGTTACCGAACTAAGGGTTGAGCAACTAGTTACAAAGAGGGTTTAAATATTAATCTGCCTCAATTTATAATATAAAAGGACAAATAATCCATATATAAATGGTAGCTAGCCACTCACCTTGCTTCAAGCATGCACATTCCTTGCACAACAGCACCAACGAGTCTCTAACACTGTGAGTTGATCAAATGGAGGGAAAAAGGAGGCTTGTGATTGGCTGTTGATGACATGAGGCCACCTGGAGTCGACATCCCATAATAGAAATGAAAGGAGCCATGTGATTGGCTTATCACTAAAGGATCCACCAGAGGGCACCAAAGTACAACAAAAAATGCACGGACACAATTTGTCTGTGGTAAGGTACACAGACACAGTGCACTATGGGGTGATTTTGGGAAATTCCCCAGGAAAGCTCGCAAAGGCATTTTATACCGATTTAGATGACATACATTGTGAGCTTCACCCCACAATGTCATCAAAACCCCTCAGTGTCACAATGTACTCACGGGGAGCCCCATAATGTAGCTCTAGTAAACTCAGACAGACAAACAGATAGATAGATAGATAGATAGATAGATAGATAGATAGATAGACAGAGAGATAGAGAGACAGACAGACAGACAGACAGACAGATAGATAGATAGATAGATAGATAGATAGATAGATAGATATATAGATAGATAGCCAAAGTTAATCTTATGCAAGTTTAAAGATCACCAAAGACTATCATTGACCAATTTCATATAATTGTTCAAAACTTGTCTATTACCATTGTGCGACTATCGATGATCAATTTACAATAACTTGAGATTGTTGGTGACCATTTGGTGACCAGTTGGTGACCGGTTGAGTGGTCCCCAAGTTTTTGCGCATGCTTAAAAACCTGAAATCAGTTGCACAGCAGCAGAAAATTATCTAAGACCATCTGAGATTATCAATGACTTATTGTAATACTTCTAAAAGACTTCTAAAAGACTGGTGGCGATTTTCAGTTGTAGGTTGTCTTTTCCTGTCTTAATTGTTGCAAGGGCTAGTGTGACTGGGGCTTTATAAGCTTCAGACCATTAGCATCGAAACATAGACAATACGATAAACATAAAAAGTGACATAGACATTGAACAGCCCCATGGGGTAAATGTGTTACAGGGTGTGGACTCCAGGCTTTATCCTCTCATCATTACGTCTGTCTCTGGCAGCTGCTGGTCATATAATTTGACTAAGTTTCCGATTAGTTATAGCATTGAGACATTGAGACAATGGGAAGAAATAGCAACAGACAATAAGATGACGTCACTACTTAATTGTTACATTGATGACATCATAATATCTATGACGTCATCAAACAATACTTATCTGCTACGGTGTCAGTGACCTCTTGTGTTACTTTTCCTCACCATACATCAGCCATAACCAGTTCCAACAATATGAACTAGTCTATGCGCTAAGAGGAGACGGCTTCTCCTCTAATATGAGGTTGGTCTTCGCAAGGACATTAGTATGAGAAGCAAGTAGGGCTAAGCTGCTGAAGAAGACTCCCCAACAAAGCCCTAAAAGACGAGTGATATGACTGACCATACAATAATACATCAGGATCAACCCTGTCTGTGTATGATAAGAAGGAGCCTTGTGCAAAATCCTGCCAGCTTATAGTCATGGTTCCCGGCTGAAGGACACCCTCTTATTTCATGGTTCAAGATGTAGTATATGTGCTCTATTCATTCGTCTACTTCGTCTATTTATTTATCTATCCATTCGTAATCATTAATTTAACCCTACGCGCCATATATTAAATTGTGGTTTTTCTCGAAAAAAATCGACAGATGCACAACACTGTGTGTGTGTGTGTGTGATTAGGGCTTTACATCCTGTATTTCTGCACCAGTTGGGCTAATTAGGACAGGCAGAGACCATGGCAATGAGACAAAGGAGGAAACGGCCATCCAACTTAGGCTCAACCAGGAATCGAACCCGGGACCCAGCGGTTGGAAGCCCATAGCGCTACCTCTGAGCTAGGCCCCCGCCCCTGCACAACACTGAAACATTCTACTAAATTAAATTCTCTTGCATTCAATTCAAATCATTTTTCTTGCTCATAAGTCTAACATGTATACTCGAAGTAAATCTTTGAAAGAGTGCTTTATTGTTTAAGTTTAACGTTATCCCAGATAGCATTCCAAAATCAGATCAACATTGGCACGACGTCAGCGATTTTGAAACGATGTTGTACCAGCGGTGGTCGACATAGAAACGACACGGGCCCGATTTTGAATGCTATCTAGGATATTAATTTCTTAAACATTTCGTTTACATAGCATAGATTTAAACATCAGCAACAGAACTACGCCTCAATAGAAATTCTCCATCTACGTCTAAAAGCTGTCATCCAAATCGGGTTATAAAATTTACATGAACCCTCAAGATGTAATGCAAAAATTTCCTAACCTTCTCATGAATTCATAAAACCTATCTGACCTGCAACCTCAGTCTGCAAAATGGGATAACATTGTCCGGACAGATGTAGCGAGAAATTCTTGGGTCCCCTTGAGGAACCCAAGCACATTCTACTCACTCACCCTAAAATGGACCCCATCTCTGGGGTATGGGGTCCCACGAGGGCCACCTATAGGACACTGACCATTGGCTATTGAAGGGGTGCAAATCTTGGGGGGGGCCTAAGCAGTGCACATGGACGTGAATTCTGCATGGGGTTCTGATTTGTTGATATTTGGATGAATGGGAGAACGAACCGCAGATATAGATGAAATTGGGAAACCCTTGCTTCATGGACATGTATAGAAATAAATTGCATCTTACAATTCATGCAAGAGAAAAATCTCATTAAATTCACAATAGAAAAAGTTAGTGCAGCAAAGAATCATCTGTTTATTACAAAGTCCTCCCCCTGTGTGACAGATGACCTGTAAAAAGAAGTCCATGCTCATAAACTGCTGGATAGGAGTACCTTAGTCCAATTAAGCTCCCTGTGCCTGGCTTTTGAATTTCAGAATGACTACCACCAGCAAAAGAACAACAATGCCTCATTAAACTGGCAGCCAGCTCAGGTATACAGGTCTGGCAGAGTGTGGGTTGGAATTCGAACAGAGAACTTGTACGTAGCAGAGCTAGACATTGACCCCTGGATACATATGTGCCCAAAACTGTTAAGGGGTCAGTCATTTAACACACCCAGGAAATGTACCCAAGGCAAATCTCGCAAAGTTGGGGTATTACCATAATTTATTCATGTGGCCCGGCCAGGGGTAGTGGTCAGGCATGTCACGGCAGGGTCAACTCATTTAAATATAACGTTTGGCTCTGTGCTGATTGGCTAGTTTAGAGCCCTATCTCGACTTATTTACTGGAGCCTTTGCTGGAGTGATTTAACACAGTGCAAGAGAGAAAAAAAGGTCTTAGTAAAAAATATCTAAATATACATTATATGCAGTATGACAGACTTGATTTTGATTTGAAACTTGAGTGGCTTGCATCAGGGACAACCGAAATTTAAAGTCAGCATCAAAACAGCCACGGTAATACATCGTTAAGTATCTGCAACTTTTTACAGTGGCCGTTTTCTCAGACATGTGTCAGCTGAGACTGGAAACAGACCCCTGACTTCAAAAGGATTCAAAATTGCAATTGACAAGAGGAAGATTGTGCACCCTATGACGTCATTTGTTCCTTTTGACGTCGCAAAGAAAGGAGGAAAACGTCAAAAATTCCACCCTCCTAATGATAGCCAAGATGATTTTTGCCCTGCTTCTGTAAAATTTGTCAGATTTAGACGGCTGATCAATACAACATTAAGTGCTCTGTCATTTGGCCTGAGAAAAAAACTAGATCAAAGACAAAAAAAAACTCACTAAGAGGAAACAGGCAAAGTATTCCAGAAGGAAGTCATATAATGTAACTTAATTATGAAGTCTTACGCATGCAATTAACCATTCATTTGATCAAGCCCTATATGAAAAAGCAGTCTAACTAAATTGGCTACACTACCTGAAAGGCTACACACTGAAAAGGCAACTACCTTAATAAAATGGCTACAGACCAAATTTTATAGTCACATTATTAATTAAATGTCCCAATTTGAAAATCACTATGGTTTCTGAAGTTTTTACATGATTTGACCTCATTAGAAATGTAAAATCAATGTAAAATCAACTAAGACACATAGTTGATGAACACACGCCTGCTTCTCATAGGTGGCAGTCCCATTTATGCCAATATCTGAATATGGCCGACCTTGATTTGGGAGCGGAAGCGGAAATGGTTCCAATTTGTTTGCCACCCTTTGGCGTCCTTGTTCAGACCACGTTATTTACGTTCATGACGTGGATGTGCTTGGAGTACACGCTGGCCAGAGGTTTGCTCCAGAGAAATATTACACCTCAAAGTATCAAGGTCAACATGGCTGCAAAAATAAAGCAGTAAAAGGTTTTCCCTAATTATTGACATGTTTATGCTCGAAATAGCATGGATGAATAAAACATTTTTTAATGCAACTAATTTTGTATTTCTTTGTACAAACATTAATATATATATTACAGTGTGAGCAGCTGAGTGAGATATAAAAGGCCCTAGTTACTATTGCTGTAAGCTCCAGGTTCAAACGCCGATCTATCTATGCACTCTTCATGAGCCTGTCTCAGTTGGGTGTCAGTTAATTGTATGAAATGTTAAATTGGGGGTGCTATCTAGTACTTAATACTAAGTGTCTATGCTGGGGCAAGTAAAAGACACCACCCATGGGGGTATATCTGTCATATTTGTCACTATCATCTCATCAATACGTCTGCCTGTGGCAGCTGGTCATATTAAACGATTGAGCTACAGATAAGTGGCATTGTGATAACACAATGCAATGGCAGAATGTGCAATTCCCAGATATCATTCCAAATCGTATCGACGATGGCGCGATGTCCGCGACGTCAAAACGATGTAGAAATGAGACTGGCCCAATTTGGAATGCTATCTGGCTTATACCCGAATAAGCGTCCATTATCGAAAATTAAAGAGGATTATGGCTGCAGACACGGGGCGGGGGCCTAGCTTAGAGGTAGCGCTCTGGGCTTCCAACTGCTGGGTCCTGGGTTCGATTCCCGGTCGAGCCTAGGTTGTTTCATCCTTCGTCTCACTGCCATGGTCCCTACCTGTGCTAATTAGCCCAACTGGTGCAGAAATACAGGACGTAAAGCCCTAATCACACACACACACAGGCCACAGGCACGTGAGCTAACCCATGACCTTCGGATGAGCTGCCATATGCCTTAACCAACGGACAACATAGCTCTATAAATAAAGCAAAAACTAATCCTAGGCCAAGCCCAAAAAGTAGCTCTAGTGATGATACGGATCTTTAGAGTGATGATACTGAGGGTTACAGTGATGATACAGAGCAGTGATCATCCAATCAGAATACTTGACCTTGCAGTGCCCCTGGAGTTGTCTGTTGATAATGTGCTGCCCCCTGGCGACCCCCTGGACTTGTCATATCCCAAGGTCAAAAGGTCAAATTGCTGGGACAGAAGGTCACCTTGACGGGATTTCACAATGTCATGGCTTGGCATGTGGATGTCAAGACTTGTTAGTCAACATCTATCTATCTAATCTACCTATCTACCTATCTATCTATCTATCTATCTACCTATCTACCTATCTATCTATCTACCTATCTATCTATCTATCTATCTATCTATCTATCTGTCTGTCTGTCTGTCTGTCTCTCTGTCTATCTATCTATCCATCTACCCATCTATCCATCTATCTATCTATCTATCTATCCATCTGCCTATATATCTATTAATCTTTCTATCTATCTATCTATCTATCTATCTATCTATCTATCAACTGTATCGATCTATCTACAGAAAATATCAATAGGTATCCAGGACCTGGCGACACTTAAAAGGAGGCTATGACTGAGCCTGCATTCAGTACTTAATTATATGTAATTATAATGTGACATATGATTATTAATGTGACTTGTATTACAATACACATGTCATGCAAAATCAGTACCGTTCGTGATGTGGCATTAGATATATATATGCTTTTATTGACACTGTAATATCATACATGATACATTTGTAAAAAAATAACAGATAAAAACATGTAATAAGTCTACTTCTACTCACTTCTACTTCTACTCACTATTCCTATATTCAACATATATACATGGTATAAAAGTTATAGGTATAAATTTTCAGATTATCTACACATAAATTAGAATTAACAAGAATCTAATGCTGTAAAACTCATTATGGGGTAGACCTATCTAATGCTACTGGGTCTGAAGCTTAGTCAGCTTATCATGCTTATATGACCAGATGCCAGAGGCAGACGTAATGATGAGATGATAAGGCTTGGATTCCACACCATGTTACACATTTACCCCATGGTTAGCCCCATCTATGACTTAACCATTGGCCCACATACCCAGCTGATGTTGGGATGTCATGTTTGTAATGGAATCACAGTCATATAAAAAATAATCAATGAGGCAAATAATATTATAGATAAAAATCATTTGTGCAAAAAAGTATAGCTTGTGTTAGACTGATATAATTGCATGAGAAGTGGCTAGACAACTATGGTCTATGAGCTTTCTAGAAGTTGCAAGCATTGGAACTAATGAACTGCAATCAATTAAAATCACAGGCAAAATTCAAGGCGGGCTAAATATTTATAGCAGGAGTAACACCCAAATTGAATAAAACACAAAATATGCCGATCTTAATTGATGTTTCACAAGAATTTCCACTAGAGGACGCACAACGTACACAATAAAAGAAAGCACGCCACCTAGTGTGAAAACTGTGCATATATAGCCCTTTTTCATGAAATAATTCTGAAAATTGGGATTTTGCTTTGAACACTTTTTTTTTTATGATAACTGAAATTTGCCTTATCCAAATTAAGAAAAATAAATAAATGTGCCGTAGCAAAGAATCTATAAATCATACAAAAAAAAGCAAAGGTAAACAAAACGTGTATTATAGAGCATACATTGAAGTAACTGAGAGCAGGTTAGAGAACCTCTATGGTCAGCCCTTGGTAACTCAAGGTTGAATCCTCCTTAAAAAATACTTATGTAATTTAATTTAACTCCACCAGTAGTAAAAAATAGTTAAAATGAGAACCAATACAATTTTGGTCTTTTTTGATAGATTATAAAGTCATAATTCAAATTAGCTGCATATGAAGTAGGGCATGACCACTGAACTTTTTCACAATTTTACCGCTTATGCAGGCTGCCATGCTGTAAAAAAGCAGTAATAAACTTTTTGAACAGCTATAATTCACATAACAGCAGTGTAATTGGAGCCATTTCTTTTTTAATTAAATTGCTTGAATGCTAAATTACTAGAAAAATGTATATCCAATCACATTAAAGCTTAGTTTTCAATACTGAATGATTTTTCATAAGACCCGGCCCTCAGCGCCCCTGGCGGAAGTTGTCGGAATTAGTATTTACAAAATGCAAAAGAGAAAAGGTGAGAATGAAGCTGCAAGGTATTCCCAGACTGCCACCAGGTTTATATACAGATATATAGTTATATATTCTCTGAAACCTCTAGCCCGCCTCCCTGACCCACCGTCCTTCATCCTCTTCTAACCCAGGTGGCTCCCCAGTAGCGACACCTTTTTGTCTTTGGGGGTCTCCTCATTCGTATAATTTTTATTTATTCTTTATATAATTATATATGTATCATCTCATCTCATTTCATCCCACCTAAAATTGTATAATTTGTGTGAATGTAATAAAAGCTATTTGTCTGTCTGTCTGTCTGTCTGACCAGACTTTCAAATTATGTATTCACTCACCCTTACCCCTGTGACAATAATTCTTAAATCATGCATAGGACTGGATCTAAAGCATGTATTTTAAGTTTAAACGCATTTAAGATAGAGAAGATATTATTGATAACTTGTATGATAACAATGATAAGTTCTCTTAAAGGCAAAACTGCAAACTTATAAGTCTTGTCTGATAACTCCAGACCTGGCAATACAGAAACTGTTGCCAGAGCTGACATGATCAGAGAACTTAGTGAGGTGTAAAGAAGGAACTCTTTCCCTCAATCTCTTTTCTAATGAAGAGATAACAGACTTTATTAATTTCATTTCAACATTTCAATTGTAATTGATGTTAATTTTTTCACATTGTACTTAGAGTACGCAAATAACTAATATATATTTATATATTATGTTATATATAATAAATCTTACTGAGGTCTCGAAAGTCTATTCTTTTGAAACAAGTAATTTGGCATTGGAAATTCAACTCTATGCATATGAATGATCAAAACTTATGGATATTTATAAAAATATATAATCATAGATGGCATGTCAGATCAGTCGACATTGTTTCAACGTTGGCGTCACAGAAACACTGACCGATGTCGCGCGGATAGCATACCACATCATTCCAACATTGGCGGTTGTCGGCCAACGTCCAGTCAATGTCCAGCCGATTTAGTACATATGTTATCTGGGGTATGGCACTGTGTATTACAGTTTCAATTATTAAATTACAGTGTCATTACACACAATTAATCGAAATTAGATTATCATGATTTTAATTTAATGACTTAATATATGTTATTTGCCCTATATTTCGTTTCATTTAATCCCACAGCTTATTTTGCAATTAATCAATAATTGATTTAATTGCCAGTAATTGATGGATCAGATTTTTTTAGCAGGTCATTATTGAGCTGTAAGGAGTAATTCAAGGCACCCTATTAAGGACCACCAATATCAACACTTGTTTAAGTTTAATGTGCGTTGTGTACAATAATAATAACTGTACGTGTGGCATTATAGAGTCAATATTGTACCACACTACAACACGCCATATTGTCAAACTAGCAAATAATCTTATAAAATGAGACATGCAACTTTTAAGAGATTTCTGTCTCTATTTCTTTCTTCTTTATTAAATGATTTATCTGTCTATTCATTTATTAATTCATTTATTATAACATATTTGAATGGGATAACAAAGTTCAAGATAAACCAAATATGTTGCACAACACCATGAAGTAAATATTGGCTGCTGTAAACAGCACAGAGGCATCAGAATCTTATGTATACCTTTAAATTAGCCCAGAATATTGGCAAGCATGTTCTAGTCACCTAGATGAGAGAACCCAAGTTTGTAAAACAAACACTAGAACCTGACCTAAAATAATGGGATGAAATATTTATAGTGCAAAGTACAGATGTTGTCATACAGACACCTATTCTGTTTGTCTTTAAAAATCGAATTCAAGCAGAAATTGGGGGTTTTTTTTTGGTTAGTTTTTCACTCATAATATTTGATATATATGTCAAGCGAATTAGTACTTAGCATCCATATATTTAGATACAAAAAAGTTAAAATATGATGCAATTTTCAGATATGTAAAAACTAGATAAAAGTTGTCTGTATCTGTATCTGCTAGCAATATGCTATGTTTCTTAAAGTCATTATCCTATCTTCAACTATTGCTGCTTATGATGCTGTGATATTTACTGTTTTACCTGACTCCATACAGTGTCACAATACATTTCATGTCGACTAGACATCTGTAATCATGAAACGATACATTATGTGACACATCTAGTGTGCCTTATTATGATGCCTTTTATGCCCGTTAAGTGAATATTATCTTTTCTAATAATTAGCTGCTTTTATGATATGGGAATATGCGATCCTTTGTTACTAACTTTTTCTATATTATGTTAATGCGTGATTATATAACGTGATTTCACTAATAAATGGTAATTTTGTCACCTGCAGAAAAATAACCAGACGATCTTGACTAATTTGGAGATGGTGTATGACAAGGTGCAAATATGGGAGTGTCCACCAATTATGATTCAATCAACAGATTAAATGAACACAGCATAAGCCTGCCTCGAGATCACCTCTCTAATTAGACCACAGTTCAATTGAGGACTCCATTACTAGGTCAAATCAACATTTTATCTTTGTTCTATGTACGCAGGCTAACCGGTCAGCCTGCCAAACCCTTTCCAATTCCATTACTTTGGCGGATACTGATGTACATGTGTCTTGTCCTCTTTTGACTACAAAAGAGGGGCTATTGGACCATGAAACAAGAGGTATCAGTTAGATATAAATACAAATAAGTAGAATTTTAGTTATATATGATTGCAAAAGAAGTATAAGGACACATCCAATGAAATGTGAGTAGGTTCTAGCTGCATAGCACAGAATCAGGCATACACATTAAGATATTTGTCATTTACACAAAAGGTGAACATTATTTACCTAAGAAAATGTCTCATGTTTATCCACAACCCTGCTAACAATTTTATTGGCATGGATTCAAATGAACAACATTGATGAAACCCGCCAATATTCAAGAGAAAGCCATTTTTGCAATCCAATATAATAATTTCTCCTATTCAGGCTCTAAATATGAATTGGAAAATACTGGAAGTACCTTAATTCACTTCCTTGACCTTGAAAACATAGGTTCAGCCACCTGAAGTTCCTCAATGTCATGCTTAATTCCTGAGATATAGGAAAAGATACCATTTCTGGCAATGGCGACTATAATTTGCCTTTTGTAAACACTACCCAAGGATATCATTAGGACAACTAAGTTGGCATTGTTCATCAATATTGATGAAAATTCACCAAACGACCTTCTATTGCAGAATTTCATTGGTTCTCAATAGAATACATAGGAGGGGCATGTTGAATGTAGCCCCCCCCCCCCCTCCCCCACCGGGTGTCCAATATACAAACTTAAAATGATGTCCATTGAATTCCTTGACCTCAAATACCTATATTTTGAGGCAAAAAGTATATCTTTACCGCAAGTATAAGTGGAGGTAAAGCGAAAATAAGCTTTTCGGCAGCCATTTTGGATTTGGCCTTCTGGTGGAGTAAGCCTGAACTTTTTTAAAATGTACCTGGCTAAATATTTTAGTTTTGCCCTAAACTCAAAATTTCAGCACTGAAACTTTGGGTCGGAGAAAATTGTCATGGATTCTATGGCAGGGTCCTCTACTAACAGTAGAAAACTCAGGTAACAGTGATGGCCCCAAGATGAGTCATAACTACATGATGAGTCATCATGGGATGAAATAGCTATGGTATAACATATAGGAGTGTGACTTATCAATGCAGTTTTTAGCAGAAGAAGACAAGAAATGTTTACATATCAATTCTACGAACTGTAACCAGGGGTGTAAAAGTGCATTACAACAGTATTTTTTTGTAATTCTAAACAGGCATTCTTAATGTAGTGGCAAAAGAATAAATTTTTCGCCATTTTATGAATGAAAGTGGCCAATTATTAGGCAATGTTCACTCAATTGGCACACTGCCCAGCTTGCCATTTCACTGGGAATGGTATCACTGCTACATTGGGATTATGGCTTTTTTCAAAAAGATGGTTGGGTAATAGGTCAGGATTACATGTGCCAGAAAATAGTTCTAAGCTCAAGTGGAACTGTAGACTGTTGCCGTTGGTAGTCAAACATTAGAATGTTTGCAAAACAAACCAGTGCAACTCAATGACAGAACACAAGCCAAAAAGAAAGAAAAAAAATTTCATCAGACAAAAGATTGACTGAGGGTCATAATTAATTAAAAATGGGATAGGATAGGATAGGATAGGATCAACCCAGGTGAATGACATTTAGATGAGACATTAAATTGGTTGTCCCCTGTAATAAGTGTCTATGCTGAGGCATGTAAAAGAATCCACCCATGAATGAATATGGATGGACTCCCTTCCTCACTCTTCCCTCATCAATCAACCCTCACGAGTGGAAAAAACTTGCCTTAAGCCACTATCACACATAGCCGAGTGACGATGCAGAGTGATGCCAATCGCTGGCAAGCCAGTCAATCGGCTTCACTCTTGGTTACTCTTGGTCATTTTATGCCTAGAAAACGAATTATCGCCGATTACACGCCGACTGCTCGCAGATTGCTCGCCGATTGATCGCAGATTGCTCGCCGACATTGATCCGAGTGTCAAGCCAATAACTCTTCTTTACACGCCGAACACTCGGTCAGCAAGGCCTTGCCGATTGCTCGCCGATCGCTCGCCGATCACTCGCAGATTGCTCGCAGATTGCTCCCAGATTGCTTGCCGACCACTCGGCGAGAAAATCACGTCCACTCAGCAATCCATCTGACCAAGTGTACTCCCAGAGTAACCAAGTGTACTCTCAGAGTGCACGGCGAGTTAATCCCGTGTAAATCCCAAGCAATTTCAGAGCAAATTTGCTCGGCGACAATCCTAAAAAGTTTTAAACATGTTTAAAACTTTACGATCGTTCTATGAGTATTGCCGTGTATTTACGAGCTTTTCCAGAGTGGTTGGCGTGCAAAGCCATGTATTCCCGACTGCCTAATTTATTAAGCACTCGGCATCACTCGGCATTGTCACTCGGCTATGTGAGATAGGCCCTTTAGAGGGCTGCACTTACCTATCTATCCATATATATATATATATATATATATATATATATATATATATATATATATATATATATACATATAATAAAAACAGGAGATATAGTAGGAGTGGAAGGATAGGGGTTGGTGGATATAGAGAACTTATAAGACGAGAGGACATAGGGCGGCAGTTTGATATTGACAAGGTTGTTATGAAATTTGTAGAACTTCTGGACGATAGGGAAGGTTTTTATGAAATTTGTAGAACATATTGTGAAATCTATTGCATACATACCTAGCGCTTCCTCTTTGGATGTAGGCTTCATGAGTAGTGATTATAGCAAGCCTGAAGACCAAATTAGCAAACACGACATTACTTGTTTTGCTGAACTACTTGATAAGCATCTCTCTGCAATCCACAGTTTCTAAACACAATGTGTGGAACGTGCTGGATAATATGTTGCCATGATATTGACTTGGTATTGATGGCTACTAATGTTACCTGGTTCTGATCAATTCAGGAAGGCAAAATTCACCGAAATGTCCCAGAGTTTACCAGGAGAAAACTCATTCGTTTCCTTGAGAAATTGTATCAGTCTAGCAGAGTTCTTTATCCCACCATGCACACACAGGTCAATTTCATTTCAGTCTCACTGGCTTGATACATCATGTTATAACGTACTTCCATTGGCTATTAACAGGTAAATTGGCATGCCCTAACTTAACTTGAGATGTCACTTGATGATTTGACTGAAACAGGCCGCATCCTTGAAGGCAGTTGCGCAGGGGGAGTAAAAGCTGTTCTTGACAAAGTCAGTAGCCTTGGTCTTATTGTATGCTAACATGCTAAGTGTTGTCATGATGGCAAACGCCTGTGGTATCAACCTGGATTTGCATGCAATTTATAAATGGAAGCTGTGTGTACGTGGTCAGTGAAATGACAGTAAAAACAGATTGGGTTATCGAGCAGTTTTTCGATCAAAGTGTGACCAACCGTGGTTTTTGGTTAAATCAGCCATGACACTAGATAGGTTTATTGACAGTAGATTTTATACATTTGATAAAATTAAAAGCGGTATGTTTACATTATGCAATTATACAATGGTTACATGTGAGACATGAAGATATGAATACCCGAAATATCAATGTACAACGAGGCTGATAGGCCGAGTTGTACATAACATTTGAGGGTGTACATATCTCATGTCTCACAATGTAATCCTTGTGTAATTGTTTTGTACCACTGAACCCCATCAAAATGTCAGAAAATAATAATGTCTACTATCCAGAAATTATATTTCCCTATTACGATTCATGGAAAAAAAGCGCTCCGTCTACAATTCATCTAAATGATAGGAGACGACTTAAGCAATAAGAAAATGTGAGAATTTTAAGAATTGGATGATAACTGACGAGGCAATTCGATAATACGTACTGGTAAGTTAGATTGCAAGAATTGCCTTAACTGTTGTACATGAGAATTTGTACAATGGCTAAATTGTACTGGTGAGTGGGTACTGGTAAAAATATATAAATACAAAATTAATATGGATGCTAAATAAATATCTAGGACATTTGCACATTGATTAAGTTTGGTTTTTGTATAAGTAACGTAAAGAAAAGATGGAGTGATATGTACAATGATGACCTTGCAAGGACTGCTGAGCGTTGTACCAATTATAAAATAACAAGTCATAGAGAATGTAAAGATATCATCTTGCTCTTATGCACCATGTGATGTCACTATTGCTGGGTCTTAAAGCATTATTAATTTCAATTTTACCAGTATACTTTTGTTTTTAGATTATACTTCTGTTTTTACTGGGCAATAATTTTTTAATGCTGCAAACAGTGCAAACAAACAGTGCTGCTGTGCTGCTGTGCTGCTGTACTCTGCTGTACTCTGCTGTACTCTGCTGTACTCTGCTGTACTCTGCTGTACTCTGGGATATCTTTTGCTGCATATACCTGATGAACATTCAAGTTTGGGTTCATTGCTTTGTATGCTAGGAATTGTGATGTCTGTTTTTCGATTGTGGCCGCTTTCATTTTTGCGAGTTGATCTGAAGGTGAAAATCTACATTTTTGTAGAGCTTTGAAGTAAACACCCATTGGAGATTTTGGAATGGAAATCGCTTTGTTAAGGCTCGATTCAGGAAAGCGGTCTCTTTGAGTAATTTTCCTGAAGAAGGTGGTTTGTCGATTTCTCACTTCAGCTGAAAAAGGGGTAGTGCCGCTTTCAATGTAAGCTAGTACATTCGACGTCTGTGGACGCACACCCAGGAGAAGTTTCAGCGATATAAGCTTGTGTAGCTGATGACAGGCCACTGGTAAGACAGGACTCACAAGTGAAGAGGATGCTACTGGTGGGGGCCGCTGACCAAACTTTGCGTTTAACCAGGTATGGGGCGCCATTGTTCTTAAAGCAAAATGCACTTGGTTTTTCATTGACATTGTTTTTGTAACTGACATTCCCCATGGGGCTAATCAATTCTTTGTCATTGTCATTGTCACTTCTATTGGAGTTCCAAGATAGATGTAGGTCTGAGGAGTTTGTCTCAATGTTGATCTCATCAATAATAAATAGATCATTGTTGTTATTCACATCCATCTTTCTGGATTTGAAGGGTGAATTTTCATACCGATTGCTCTTGTGGTTTTATTTAGGGCAGCCAGTTTAATTCGCATGACCTATCTGCTTGTTGCAGTGTTTGCTTCTTTTTCTAGCATAGTCAAGAACCCCCTCTGTCAAATAACCTGCCAGGTCAGCTAAGTGCGTTCTTACGTTAAAAATGACAGCTAGATACTTGCCAGCTGTGTGACACATATTTCTGTTAAAAGGACAATTAACAGCTGTGAACTTTTATATGAGTATAATAAACTGTTGGTATACTCTAAATCTCTAATGTGATAAACAAGGCCTTAGATACATTTAGGCGAACTTGTGTTTCTTGGTCTTCTGAAATGTAACAGTAGTCAGTATATGCTCCACACAGCAGCCACCTTATTTGGTTCCTGCTTGGGCTACATCTGGAGTGAAGAAAAGGTTAAATCGTTGCTAAAGCATGACGTCATATGTTTTTGCCATGGGCATCCAAAATACTAATCCCTCGGTAATTGTTAACACCATATGCAGCCGCTTTTCGATAATTAGCTTCAGGAAATTCTAGCTTCTTAGTGGGCATTGAAAGTAAGAGGATATCATAATGCTGGTCTTAACTGGGATTTATCCAACTTGCTGATTAAATTTCACATTTAATAGCCTAAGGTATGCTTACATGATATATCGCATAATTACATGAGACAGTTTTTAAGCCTTTATAAAAGTTACTGAAAAAAAAAAAAAAAAACAGATAACAGGGCAAACAGAAAAAATATATTTAATGTAATAATCTTTAATTAGGCCTTCTGATTGAATTTCATTTATTTGATAGCCTAGATTTTCATAAAAATATTTCCCGCGAGAATTACATAATAATGATAACAGGTTATAAAGCACTAGGCTCAATGAAATTGCTCTCTAGTGCTTATGTGAATATGAATTTCTTTTTCTGATTCCTTAACTTGACTTTTTTTTATGATTTTCGAACTCTTGTGGGGTGTCAATCATCAAACATTCTGTTTTCTCACTAGTATTGCGAGTTTATTCTTGTTGAGAAAAGTTCTGATGTCATCGGTACATGTTTCCATCTTCCTGCATGCATCTTTTTGCTCAGTTAGAAATTTAGGCTGGAGAGAGAAAGCTAGGATAAGCTGCTCATCATCTGCATACTACTGTCAAAAGTGCAAACAAAGCATCTCAGTATTGGTCAGAGCAGGTGTCTGTCAATGATACCATCAAATATATGGGAGTGTGTTTAGATAGTGGATTAACTCTACAAGATCATATTATGGCTTAATGCAGAACTGCCATCTGTAACATCCACAAGATCAAACAGATTAGGATATTCATTGACACAAAGACAGCAACAACTTTAGCATCATCGCTGGTCCTAAGTCACTTGGATTACTCCAACAGTGTACTTTGTGGTCTTCCTGACAATACCATTCGCAAATTACAGAGGGTCCAACACTGGGCAGCTAAGGTTGTTCTATACCTTTCCAAGTATGACAGCTCTTCAGGGGCACTGTTGGCATTATACTGGTTGCCCATTAGACAGAGAAAAATATAGACAATTACTAAACTTTTAAAAGCAAATTACATGCATTTCTTTTTCAATCGATTTAAATATCATTGTACAGCGCACTTGAATTACCTTTGTAAATAATAGCGCTATAGAAATTTAATAAATAATAAATAAATAATAATAATAATATTTCTTATCATGAACATTGTTTCTTTTTGCAATTTTGCTGACAGATGCCACATAGGAAGTGAATGGGACCTAATTTAGAGCCTTGGGGGGCACCATATTTTAAGGGTAGTTTGGTGGATTCAGAGTTCCCTATGGTCACTGCCTGTGTTCTGTCAGAGAGATAGGACTGAAACCATTTTAATGCTGTCACTTCAATGCCTTAGGACAGTCTCAACCTGTCAATGAGTATATCATGATAAACGGTATTGAAAGCTGCTGAGAGATCAGCATCACCACTTCAATTGCTCATACTTTGCATAATGTCATTATGAATTTTAGTCATAAGAGATTCAGACTGAGTGCCATGATGCAGTTTATATGCAAATCGTCTGTCAGCATCAAGGTTTGGCATATAACAGCATTTTCAATAAGATTACCAAGAAAAGTTAAGTTCGTTACTGTATAGTCCACTTGAAGTTTTTTTAAGCAATGGTTTTTCAAGGACAAGTTAACTATCTCAGTAAGAGAATTCTTCAAGGCACTAGTTGACGATCCACATGGGGACATGGCCAAATATACAGTGTTAGACTGCCATCTTTTTAATCAATCTCTTCACTTCATCTTTGGAAAGAGGTTTGAAGTTGCTAAGTTTTGATCCTGAAAATGTGTCAACAGATTTTATGGTCCTGACTCTGTGATAAAAGAATAAGCTAAATTTTATTAGCTAATTCCAATTTATTTTTGTGATGAGGTAGGGGTGGATTTTCATTTTTAGGTCAGTAGTTTTCAATATCATCGGATTTTGGTTTAGAGAGTTCCTGTTTTTTTTTGTAGATGTCATACTTCTCCTTAGATTCGAATTTCCTCCCATTTTTTTAAGCCTTTCTGTTATCAGTTTTCGTAGCTTTTGATGTCGGAGTTAGTCCATGAAGTTGTTTTTCCTCGTTCGTATGTTTCCTTCGATTTCTTGAGCATGCTTGTCAGGATTTCACAACAAGTAGAATAGTAGGCTTCTACAAGAGAATTTAGGCGTTCTAGAGAAGATTTAGTTTGAGAGATACATGAGAATGCCTTCCTGATGTCTGCCCTGAAACCTTCGAAGTTCATTGATTTTGTTTTCCAATATTTGATTTGCTTGAGCTTTGAAACATGACCTTTCACATTAAGTTGGAAAAGTATATGCAGCTGTGATCAGAATTTAGGTCACTTATTCTGCAGTCTGAAATTATATAATTTTTACGAGTGATGACCAAATCTAAGACTTTACCCTCCTTATGAGTCGGTCCAATTTCATCCATGGGTAAGCTGTTGGATAAAGCTGTTGGATAAAGCTGTTGGATAAAGCTGCTGTTGGATAAAGCTGCTGTTGGATAAAGCTGCTGTTGGATAAAGCTGTTGGATAAATCCATGGGTAAGCTGTTCAAAATAACCAAAGATGCACAAGACTCTTAAAAACATGACATCATCACCATACATTGCCAACTCACTCATAAAATTCACACAATGACACCGAACCTGTCAGCTTGATGGGCTGCATCAATACTTCTAAGACACATGCATAGGATTATTCCAAAAAAATCTAATATTATACTGCACTATGATCATTTTTTGTCAAATGTAAGTCATCTCCCTTCTTAGTACAAATTAAACTTCTCTAATAAAGGCAGTTAAAATTAGTGAACATGCCAAATGGAGTTTTAAGTTAGTTAATAGTTATATATATATATATACATATTTATTCACACACATGAAATGGTGTACAGGTTATGAAATATTTAACTTATTATAATGTATTTATGAAAAAAAAGACATCAAATTAATAAATAGACAGAAATATCAACAGTTCATTTCTTTCATTCTGATCTAAGACATCTATATCACATCTGCGGAGTTCTTTTATAGCTTCAATGACAGTGAGGTCTTCAGTAGAACAGTCATATTTTAAAATGTTAAATTCCCTTAGGGACAGGATATCTGCCACACTCCTTCCAGTTTCTTTCGCTATTAACCTCAGGTTTCTCTGAATTATGCTGTGACACGAGTTCAGAGCCATATTTGCAATGGATTTTACTAGTTTATTTTCACTTTCAACCATTTTGGCAATCATGGAAATGGTGCGTTTAAACACCTGATGTTGTCCATTTGATAGTCCAGACAGGGGTGCCAGAAAGCGAGTGTGTGTCCTGTAGTGCAGTCCCAAGAGTCTCCGTACTGACCGATTCCAGGCAGAATAAAAGAGCTTCACATGAGAGTCGCTCAGGTCCCAAGCCTGACACCCATAAAAGTGGCAGCATTGTACTTGAAATATTTGAGCCAGTACCGCTTCAGGGGCTTTTCCCATATTTGCAATCAGAGTATTGAGGCGACCAACAAGGTCCCCTTTTTTTGCTAATATTTCTTTTGATTCACTTAAATCAGAACACAGGTAATTTCCCAGATGTTTAACTGAATAATTCCAAGCAAGTTGGGAGCCTGCTAACACAATTCGTGGCATGTTATCCATATTGGGTTTCCCATATTGGAAAAGACAGCAAATAGATTTAACTTGGTTAAATTTTACTCCATAATCCATGGCATAATCATTGCAGGTGTCAATCATCTTTTGCAGACCTTGTTTACTTGGGCTCAACAGTGTCAAGTCATCTGCATAGCATATTGCGCCTGTGAATTGTTGGCCTATCCAGCAGCCAATGCCAGCATTTTGGAGCAGTTCCAGGAGACTATCCATGTAAACAGCATACAACAGTGGGGAAGCGATGCTACCCTGTCTTATCCCATTTGTCGAAGAAAACTCATATGATAGGTTTCCTTCCCATGTGGCTCTTGTAGATTGACGAATGTATAAGTCAAACAGTGCTCTTAGATCAATCATGTTAACTCCACGTTTGATAAGCAGTTCAAACAGTCTGTCAAATCGTACACAGTCAAACGCTTTGGTCGCATCCAAGAAGCATGAATAGACTTGGGATTTATTTGCCATATAATATTTGATAATCTCCTTCACAGTTTGTGTGCACATAGTTGTGCCAAGTGACTTTTTAAAGGCAAATTGAAGGTCTGAAGTAACAAGACTCTTTTTGTTGCGCAAAAGTAACACAATATCAAATATTTTGCTGATGGCAGAAGCCAGTACTATACCTCTATAGTTAGAATCCACATGTAGGTTTCCTCTAGAATCTTTAGGTATCGAGTACAAAACTGACCTCAAAATAGTTTTTGGCTGATATCCATGCTTTAGTATTGCACAGAAGAGTTCTGCTAATTTCAAATAAAAAGTTTTTGGGGCATTAATTATGTTATCCGACATAAGCCCTTGGTCACCATCACTTTTTCCTTCTTTCAAATAACTTACAGCCTCAGTGATAATATCCACACTGATAGATGCATCAGCTTGTGGAGTTACTTGAACTCCAGTAACAATATCCTGTTTAATTTTATCCAGCAGCGGTCCATCAGAGGGTACGCTATTGAACAAGGAGTCATATTTCTCTGCAAATATATCCGCAATCTGTTTGGGATCGGTAACATTATTTATGCTGATAATTTTTGCCTTTTGCTGCTATTAATTCGTTTCAGTTCCTTAAATAAGTCACGACTGTTATTTTCAGCAATGCTCACTGCCATTTTTTGATACCTCAGTTGAGATTCCTGTCTTTTGCAGCGTCTTATGGCATACATGTATTGCTTTTTGCTTGACTTCATCTGCTGGAAAATATCTCCATTGTGTGGCTTACCATTGTTGCACCACAGCTGAAACCAGAATTGGCACTCGTCTCTGTAAGGTTTAACAATATCATTCCATCCTGGCATTCGTTTTGATTTTTTATTGCTAGCCTTAGGCAGGCAATTGTTGGCCTCAAGACAAACTTTTACCAAAGAGTCACACAATATGTCTATTTGTTGCTTATGTTTCTCGTCGGTACATTGCAGATCACAGCAACTCATTAAATCAGTTTTGGGAAGAGTATGCAAAAGTCTATCAAGGTTATGCTTGTAGATACTGATTTCATTTTCTGTTAGTCTGTGCCATGCAACTGGAGGCACCTTACTTCGAACACCATTTTCAGTCTCCTGTATTCTTGTTAATGTGCAGTCTAGTTCCATTACCAGAGGCCGATGCCCTGACATGTTCAAAGCACAATCATGTACAAATACATTTTGTACACAGTGTCTTATATCTTGATTAAAGAAGAAGTGATCAATCCTAGAGAACGAGTTGTAGTGCAAGTTGTTATATGTATAATCCCCTTTGGCACATGGTAATTCCCAGCATATTACACAGTCTTTTCTGGTCAGCAAATCTTTTAGATAGACATCATTTGCGTTATGCCTATTGAAATCTGCATTGAAGTCGCCAGCAATTAATATGTGATAATCCATATATTTGTCAATCAGCATCTCTATGTTGTCACACTCCCGCAGGAAGTCCTCATTTACATGAGTTTTATTCCCTGTGTCCACTGGCATATAAACATTCACGATAAGGAGCTTAAATGTATCATAAGACAGGGAGATAGCACATATCCGTGTACTGTCTACTGTAATTTGTTTTATACTTGGTGCTAAGGATTTATGCCATAACATGGCCAGACCTCCATATGGCCTGCCCATGAGGACTTGATTGTCATTCACACCAGATATTCCATACGAAATATAATCCTCGTGAATTGCATCCAGTCTCTGTAAATTTCCCTTGACTAGCCATGTCTCCTGAATGAGAGCAATGTCAATATGTAATGAGTTTATTAGGTCCGAAATGTAGCAGCATTTGCTTGCACTGAGCCCTGTACTATTATATGATAATAGTTGTAAGCCAGCCATTTTCAGTTAGTCTTTGGGGGTCTTCGTCTGTCTGGGAACCATTGTCTAAAATATATCCTTTCTGGCCAAAAATCCTCATTCATAACAATATCAAAATATTCTATTCCAAAAGTGATGCAGAAACGTTTTGTATCCCACTCAGGAGAAGAGGTGTCATCAATTTTCACAGAATCTATGTTGATGGTCGCATCCTTGTTACTTATATAATCCTTGATAGCATCATCATTAAGATTGGGGTTCACATTTGTAATTTGAACTTGAAATTTCGTGGGTCCAGCAGTTAAGATGTCTGATCCTCCAGCCACACCTTTCTTCTTGTTTGTGGGACGCCTACCACTAGGTCCTGTAGTCTTGGCACCAAGGGGAGGGGCCATTTGAGAATTCATATCACTTGCTGGGGGTCCAAAGGGAGGTTGTCTCTGGTGTCCGTAGGGGGGCTGAGTCTGGGGTCCCTGGGGTCCATTAGGTCTATTTGCTGCAGTGGAAGTTGATGGCCCTGCACCTTGATCATTGGTGTTTCTCTTCTGCAAATTGGGCCAATTAACAGCGCCTGCATACGAAGGAGCACTGACACTTTTCATTGCATCAATTGATGAGCTATTTTTGTGCACTGAAGCCATGACATCAACTATACTCTGCTGCATGCTCTGGATACTCTTCTCCTGACGTGCAATAATCTCAAATAATGTCATTAAACTACCACTTGCCTCTGGAGCTGCAGGGGGCAGTCGTGTTAGATCATCAGTACAAAATTTTGGCATAGCATCTTCCTGGATGTCAGACCCGTCCAATAGCTTAATTATTTGTATCACATCATCAATATTTGCTTCTTTAGCAGACCTGCTGCTCGAATTTTGTCTATCCTTGCTCAGCTCTTGTAAATCCAGAGATAAATCCTGTACATTTGCAATAAGAATCCTCTTGGCTTCTTCAACTTCATCTTCATTATAAAATGATGTTATTGCTATCTTCAGCTGCATACTTGAAGATCTGTGTTGATAGTTCACAATGAAAGTTAGCATTGGGTTAATGACAACTTTCTTCTCTTTTGTTCTGTGTGTGTAACATGTTTCACACACAACATTAGCAGTTTCTTTTATCTGAGTCTCACATGCATGGCACTTTTTCCTGACCATTGTCACAAGTTGGCTTTTCACCAGCTCACTGCCATGTAAGAATCAATCAACCGTGACTATCTTCAATAAATTTGTATTTTAATAGTCCAATAAAATAAGATATTGATCCAAAACTAACGTGTTTTGTCTCTACAACATCTCATACAGATCCATGCTCATTTCTGTAAAAATTATTCCACTAATTCTCAAGTAATTTGCGAATTTTTTTCTCAGAGCTCTTGATGGTCATGCATCCACTTCAGCGTTTTTGTATCCCTCATAGGCGGAATATAACTAACATTTAGGAACAAGGATTTTTGTAACATTTTGTTGCTTACATTCCCCAGCCTTTGGCATCAGGATATAACCAGCAAATATATATATATAACAGTTATGCTTTAGTAGGCAGTTTAATGAGGTACATTGTCAACATCCAGCATTATTCGATGAAAAATCAGATTTTCTTTTTCGAGTTTCTGACCCATAACCAATTTATACTATAAATATGCATTGGCTTAGTGTGACCCTAAATGCATCATTTAATAAGAACATTATATTCTATTTGGTTGTAGGATTGCATTGAGGTTACATTATAAATATTAAAATATTTTTCATTTATATAAAAGGTGAACAGTATTTACCTGAGAAAATTTATCTTATTAACCCACAACCCTGCAAACATTGTTGAAGACATGGGTTCAAATGAGTAACATTTATGAAACCTGTCAATAGTAGTTCTTGTTTCAAGAAAAAGCCAACTGTTTGCAATCCAATATGATAATTTCCAATTAAGTCCCATTCAGGCTATAAATATGATTTAAAAATTACCTGAATTACTTTAATTCACATCCTTGACCTTAAAAACATTGGTTTAGACACCAAAATTTTCTCATTGCCATGCTAAGTTCTTGATTTATGAAAATAATACTATTATGTGGAAGTTGAAATCATCAACAATTACGAATTTGTTGTTGCAATTGGGATAATGTGCCAACAGATCAGTAAATTAATCAAAAAATAGAGTCTTTTCACTGAGCAGCCCTGAATTCAGTAAGACATAAGTCTTTCCTCTCCTCTTATTACTCGTTTTGCTTTTCAGACATAGTAGGTCATACCTAGCTGATTCCATAAATAAAATTTTCTCTGGGAATTAACATAAATCAACTGAATGATATTATGTCAAATATACATTAAAATGCACGAAAAATACATCTGCTGGGATGCACTTTGCTTCAGCCAATTCGAGTTAAGTGCGGGAACTTTTTCAGCCTAAAGAATTGCAGTATTCTGTTGTAGCCACCTGGTGGAAATACAACCTTCCGTGAAAATCCACTATTCAGACAGACTACTTATTTCTGCTTGTCGGTTCAGGTCTGAATACTAATTATATTGAGAGATTTTTTCCCATATTGGTCAAGGTTAATCACCAGGTGTTCAGCATGCTCAGAGGTTTTGGATTTCAATTTTCCTCTTTCCTGACATCCAGGCCAATTTTGCGCAGACACGCCCTAGTTGACTCTCACGTGATGAGCCTATGAACTTCATTCTTATTTTCGAGCTCTTCGATTTCAACAATAAATCAGATTTTAACCAACTTTCCACAAAAAGAAACATGATGAAATAAATTCATTTCACCAAACGCGTTTTTTGTCTCAGACTTTGAGCACTCCTTAGAGCGACATTCAAGGAATTTATACATGATTTATTTTCATATTTTGTTCTTCTAATTGAGGATTTGTGTATATGATCTTCGTCATGCACCTCTAAGCCAGAGAACCTGTTTCTAATTGGAATCATAGCTGAGATCCTCTGATTGTTATTTTGTTTGTTTACCTGTTTATCACATGACTCATCTGACTTTTCTCTCACAGATACCTCAGCCGGACAAGGTTCATAGGATTTATCATTCTTAGACATTTTTTGCTTAAGAAACAAATAAGACTTGTCGTATGTTGAAAAAATTTATTCCTGCACAAATTACAAGAAAAGGACGGAATCCCATGGTTCGAATTGGTTCGATGACCGGATCATAAAAGTCCAACTCGTGTGATTTAGCAAGGGCCACTCCGTTTTCGTCATGTTTTGATAGCTGATGTAGGAGGTCTGCATGGTCTTGTTCCCTTTCCATCAGAAATGAGCGTGTTAATTAAAGATCACTTTCAAAGTCATTGTTGTCTTTATTGAACAACGCAGCAGCGAAGAGAGCCCTGCGTTTTCTTTCCTCAGTGTTTTCTTTGTTAAATTCCTCGCGTACTTTGCGCATTTGGATATTCTCTTTCTCGTCATCTTACTTTTCTGTGAGCATCCTTTTCCATGTCGTGGCTTTGTACTGTCATCAGTTTTGGTAACTTCATCAGTTCTCGCTTATGCTGCTGCCTCATCTGTTACCTCGTTTTGATTTAGGTGCTTCGTCAGAAACATCATCATCTTCAAATGTTTGGTCAGGAACGTCGGCTATATTCTAAAATAGCATTAGTGCATAACATTGTTGTCGGTGACACCACCTAGCCAACATTGACCTGATGTGGATCGAATTTTCTGGATAACTACCTACATACCTACCTGCATACCTACCTACGTACCTACCCTATACCTACCTACCTACATGCCTACCATACCTTCCTACCTACGTTCCTACCTGCCAACCTACCTAGCAATCTACCCACCTACCTACCAACATACCTACATATACCTATCTACTTGCTTACTTACTTGCTTATTTACTTATTTACTTTCTTGCCTACTTTCTTGCTTACTTGCTTGCTTGCTTACTTACTTGCTTACTCACTTACTTACTTACTTACTGGTAAGGCCAGAATCGCTAAACTGACACAAAAATACTCTCATAATTATTGTTACATCAAGACTAATGGACTCAAATTACCCATACCACCTTCACCGATCCATTTTTTGTCTAAAGTTCGTGACATTGTCAAACCTAGCTTAGTAGAATTAATCTCATTCATGTTACAAGTTTCAATCTGGAAAAAGGTTTTTTTATGTTTAGATACTTTCAGTTTCATATTCTTATCTGTTTGGGAAAAACCATCGAATCTTGTGCAAGAAAGAAACTTAGAAGTTGTGTGACCATGCCCAGTTTATATGAATTTGTCATTGAATGTTAAAATGCTTATTACTATATAATGCTGTCAAGTGGATGGAGAGTTATTGTGCCAGTGATGGTCTGCTCATGATGTTCATGAACTGCTGCAATTGGCCAGCTTTCAGCCAATGAGATTAAGGCATTCAGTGGCATACACATTGACTCAGAACCTGGCCTCCATATAAGGCACAAGATTTGTTTGGGCTGCACCATTTCTAAAGTGAGTTCAGGCACACGAACACTTCACACTTTTCATTACTAGACAAAACCAGTGTAAAATGCATTGGACTTTGATAAACTTTATATTAATAATCGTGGTAAGCTTGAGAAGTCTATGTAGTGAAGGGGCAACAATCCCAGATGACGAAACAAACAAGAATCTGACCCTTGGCTACTTGCTGTCTTGGAGTCATGAATGGGCCGCCGGACCTTACATCGGTTCTTCTATCGAGATAGCTATTCAAGAGATTGGGAGAAGGCAGTTGCTTCCAGGATATGAAATCAACTGGATTCTGGAAGACACTTGGTGCCAGGTAGGCTATACAGTTGCAGACAAAATCATTCATACAGGTGTGTTGTAAGCGGAAATTGTATGTACAAGGCAGGCAAATGCATTTGTTAAAAAAAAAAACCTGGCATTCATCTTTTGTGTTCTTGTGGTTCTTGTGGTCGTGTTAGGATGGCAAAGCAATACAATGAACAGGAAATGATTAAAAGTGCAATATTAATATGTCACTGTTGGAATAATACAAGACTCTCGGAAAGGCTCATATTGTTTTTCTGAATTCTGTTGATCAGAAAAGTGTAATTTATTCTCAGCAAGACAAACCATGAATTTAATTTTCTTCTGAGTGTGTAGGATTTACTTCTGTTCAAAGATCTAAATTTCTCAGGTGTGAAAAGTAAGTCTCTGCCCGATCTATAATCTATGTCTGGTGATGCTTTTTAGACATGACCTCCAGCTGTAAAGGTCTGTTGTTAGTTCTCTTAACATGCATTTGAGTTCTTGGCAAAAATTTCGGCAAGTGAGTGTTCATTAGTTGCATTAGTCCTTTAAGTGTGATAAACTGTTTAGGCTGTTAGTGTTACTGTCTTTGTTTTTAACTAAGTTTCAATGGACGAAACGGTGCTTCTGGGCATTCCCATCTCCCTACAGGTCTTTTCAATGAGGTTTCCTTTAACTATGGAGCCAGGTGATTTACTTTCTACATCACTACATCATATTGTATTCCCATCTTCCAAGTCTAATATCTCATACAAAATAGGTGAAAGAAGGCTGTCAACGTACTACTTGAATCGTAAAGTCATGTTTATTGAATTCAGAACCTGACTGCACTAAAATTAAAAGGAAACAATCTTGAAATCTGGAAAATAGCAACATATCTACCATGCTGTATGAATACTTTTGTTCAGGTACAATAACACATAAATTCCTTTAGTACATAATGGTAAAGGCTGATTCATCATAATTTGGTGCCAATGTTACTACATTCCCAGGAGCTTCCATGTGACAGGTATTGAAAATCCTGGTCAAAGAACATCTATTGTTAATTCCTGAAAGTATCAAACTGGTCACCTGTATGAATACTTTCGTCTGCAACTGTAAACACAAAATACCACATAATTATTTTACTGCACATTAATTACTTCTCATAAAGAATGTTCAAATATTCCTATCCAGAGCTAGTACAAACTTCCTCAAGTTTCAACGAGCCAAACCTACCCATACCTAGCTAAGGATACCTATTAAGGCTCCCCCCCCCACCCTTTTTTCCGGAGTTCGGAGGGGGGGGGGGGACGGGCGTGACTTCTTGAGAATGTACCTTGGGTTAGACATTCAAGTTGACCCGGTATTAGTGACCTTGACTACATTTAAAATCATAATGGAGCAATTTAGCTTTCAGTAGACAGGCTAAGACAGCTTTAGCAGTCTAGCTCAGTTTAGCCTGTCAGGTTGGTTGAGACTCTATTGTACGATTGTTATTCAATGACTCGTAAGCCTGCAATAGGCTGGATTTATTAACATGTGAAAGCAATAAAACGCTGATTGGCGGCTTGCTGGACACTGGGCAGTTAGTCCCGCCTTATGCAGTGGCTTGTAAGGGGGTCAGTTAAGCCACCCCTCTCTATATTGATGCTTGGCTGAACAGGGTTTGATTACATTTGGTCAGTTGACTTCCTAATGACTGGATAGATATAACAAGATTGAACTTTCAATTGAAAAGTGAATATTATTATGTTGCTATTGTATTGCAAATATTTTTGTAGCTGGATATATATGGCTTTATTGCTTTGTCTGTTGTTGATATGTGGAAATTGTGTGAAATATTCAGAGATGTTTCCTCTTTGAGGGGCTGGAACCAAATGAGGCCTCTGCGCTGGTATCCCCTTTTATAGTCGTGGCTCAGTCTTTAATAAAAGAAATGTAAATCAGGCTCACATGATGATACAATCCTGTAGTTGATAATATTTAATTAAATGTTGTTCAATCTTAAAACGATGTGGTTGGAAATTATGCAATGGTTTGCATACAAAGATAGGAGATATCTCCTTTAATTTTCTGAGCAAGTACATAGACTGGATGTGAGTTCTACATTGTACCGACATTGTAATTGATTGTTTTTTCATGATGAATTTTAGGAAGAAAAAAGTTATATGATTTCTTACAGTAAAATTTACTAGATGCAAATTTAAGCTATTCTCCACCTTTAAGATTCCTAATTGCCGAAATTGAGAACTTTATGATTAACCTTTTTCAGAATGATTATCATAGTGGGGTATAATATTAGATTATAATCCTATGCATGTGTCTGAGAAGTAATGATGTTATTAGTGATTGTGGTCTCTTTGGGGTTTCAATTTTACATTATTATACCATGGATCTACTTCCCCTTAAATTGCAAGTTGCCATAATGCCATCATATCCCATAAACGTCTCATTAGTTCGTTCATTGGATGCAGCCCATCAAGCTGTCATTGTGTGAATTTTGTGAGTGATTTTGTCAATGTATAGAATTTGAGTAGTTTTAATGTCTTCACAATTATTCAGCGTTCATGGATGAAACCTTCAAAAGGTGGTTTTTTGCAAATTGAATCCAATATGATAATTTTCAATTTTCTCCCATTCAGGCTATGAATATTAATTGAAAATTACTGGAAGTACCTCAATTCACTTCCTTGACCTTGAAAAAAAAGGTTTAGACACCAAAATTTCCTCAATGCAATGCTTAGTTCCTGAGATATATGAAGAAACAAATACAATTTCTGGCCTTAGCGACCATAATTTGCCTATTTTAACCATACCCAAGGTTATCATTAGGACAATTAGGTTAGAATTATTCACCAATATTGATGAGAATTCAGCAAAAAAACCTGAATTTTCATTGGGTTTTAAGAGATGGCACATGGACTTATTTAATCAATAGGAAAATAGCCAAATAACACAGCCATGTTGAATATAGCCCCCTAGTGTCCAATATAGAAACTTAGACTGATGTTCATTGCATTCCTTGACCTTAAAAACCTATGTTTTGATGCATATTGCATTTACTGCAAATATAAGTGGAGATAAAGCAAAATAATCTTTTTGGCGGCCATTTTGGATTAGGCCCTCTAGTGGAGTTCTCCCGAACCTTTTCAAAATGTACCCGAGCTAACTATTGTTGTATTGCCCTAAACTCAAAATTTCAGCACTGAAACTTTGGGTAGAAGAAAATGGTCATGGATTCTATGGCAGGGTCCTCTACTACATTCAATTTATATTAAGTTAGATTATGCTCCACCAAAATAGTTTTCCTTGCATTATGATAGGGCTATATATTATAACCAAGGAAATGTAAGTTGTCTCTCTTGTGAGTGCAGACAATGCTTTTCTTGCATAATAAGATAACTTAAACTAATTAAACAAATTGGTAAATAAGTTTAATGGAGTATAAGTTTGTTCGGCATTGCGATATAACCAACAAAAATGTTAGTTTACTCCCTCATATATAACTATACTGAGATTCGAGGGAATCCTGTCCTTAAAGCTGCACTGTCTGTCAAAATCTCAAGTTTCTAAAACTTTATCAAATAGGTTTAAATTGCCTGAATAAATCAAGACACACTAGATTTGTGTTGACCAGCTAGTCAGTCTATCAGGCGTTTATTAAGAAAAATAAATAATAATTGAAATAAAATCCAGACCAAAGCATTGGAAACACAATGGATATGGCATCATCACTCATTGTTGACGACATCACTAGGTTTGTTCACATATTGCATTTTTGATGGCATAAAAACTATATTTATATTATTTATTGTACCTTAAAATTAAATTACTGTGCACAAAAAGCATTCGACATTCCAATGACTCAATATTACAAAGAAAATTCGAACATTATAGAATTCAAAATAGAGCTTTGTCGTGGGTTAGATGCTATTTACACAACAGAAGAGTTAATATATATTAGCAATGATGTAATATCTGATTATGAAATGTGGAGTTCTGCAGGGATCAACCCTAGGACCACTCTTGCTTTTGTTATGTTTATTTAGTGGATATGCTGAATATTTTAAACAGCCAACTAATAAAAGTTGGTGCCTGGTTTGCAGCGAACCAGCTGTCCTTAAACATCCAAAAAACTAATTTTATAATATTTTACCAACAACAGGCCAAAATACAAGCAAAGTGTACTTTTTAGAAAATCAGCCCATGGAACAAGTATATGTTACAAAATTCTTAGGTGTACAAATAGATTGTAAACTAACATGGAAGGATCATGTGGAATACATAAACAACAAAATAAGTAAACCACTGGGCATGCATTACAAGGTTAAAAAAAGTTGTTAATAAAAGCTGGAAACCTTACTTATAAAACATATGCATTAATTACCTTATTTAAATTATTGTAATATAGTCTGGGCCTCAACATATATGAGTACAATACAACCTATAATGATCAATAAAAACAAAATCCCTAAAGATAGCACTTAAACTGCCATCGTACTTCTAGTATTCAAGTTTTTTGAAAATAGAAAAGGTTCATTCATTATTTGAAATCAAATTCATACAATCATTAATAATAATGTACAAATATATCAACGGACTTTTTTGAACACCATTAACGTGATAAAAGTGTAAATGATTTGAGGAAACTATGCTATAATATAATATAAATGTCCACTTTTTTTTTGTTGGTCTTATTTTTACGTAAAAGTCATGGAGAAACACAAAATAGATATAACTGTTACCAAAATGTCAAAGTCCAGCCTTCTAACTCTTACAAACGCCTCTCTGTACACTCATTGCAATCATGATGGTAATATTTTGCCACTTTTTCATCATTATAGCCATTTGTGGTCACAGGAATTTGCTAATTTGGAGAATATAGCAAACTTCTGGCTATCTGGTTCCCAGAACAGTTTTTATAAGCTTGACAGTTTCGTTTTGACTTGTTGCTAACATTTCTGTTAAATTTGCGCTGCTCCATGCCATTTATGGCAAAATATGATCCAAGTATAGTCCATAAAGCTGTAAGAGGTCTACTCTTAAGAAAATTCTAAACAACAAAGTTTCTCTGAAGTTTTTTGATTATTATGAAAGCACTGAAAGTGATACACGTGCAAGTGAATTCTATTTAGTATACTAATGAGGATTTTTCCTGACCAAACATCCAACTGGGTATAGTATTTATAATGTGAACCTGACTCTCCAATTAAAATCACTCTCCTTGTTAGTAAATAATCTAATGGAGTGGACCTAAATAACAAAGAGTGCACTCTTTTTAACTACCCAGCTTAGCATGCTATTAAAATATATAAAGAGCTATAATGGTGTCGAGATTGATTTGGAACTGGGTGGGTGGATTAGTGCTTAAACATCCTGTAATTCTGCACTAATAAAGGTTCCAAATCTATGCCGGGCTGAAAAAAAAAATCATTCATCTTTCATTTCTTTAACCATATCTCTGCCAAAAAATCTTTGATTATCCACAAGAAAAGTCTCTAATTGTAAACCACAACACTGGCTTTTATGTGGGAATAAAATAAATGCATTTATTTAGGTATATAACTGTATAGAACAATTTCTGCTTGGGAGAGTTCCTTTTAATGAACATGAGATTCAGCTGTTAGAGCCACTGCCTGCCCACACTCTAAAAACTATAAGTGCTATATGGAACCTTTAAAGGCCTTATTTATTAGTTCTTTTTAGAACCTCTCTAAAGGCTCTTTAAAAGAACCACTCAATGTTCCATATTAAGGTTCTTGATGGAACCCAATGGTTCTTGAACAAAAGTTCTGTATGGAACCCAGTGGTTCATGAACAAACCCATCAAATGGTTCTGTAAAGAACCCTAGGAATTTTCAACAGTTCTTCAAAAAACTTTATAAGTGCATCTATGGTTCTGTTTAGGGTATATTTTAGAACCCTGTGGTTCTATTTGGAACCTAACAAAGTTCAATTAAAGGTTCATACATTGGTTCAACAAAGGGTTCTTTTAATATGAATAAATATACAGCACAACAAAATAAATTTTGATTTAAACATTTATTTTTCTTTCATAAACAAACATAGTTTTTTTGGTATGGCGCAATCAATGTTGCAAAATTCCACATAACACAATTGGTGTATTTTTTGTATGCAATAAACAGCAATTACACATTCAAACGCCAGTGAAATAACAGGTTCTCTGTCTTGAATGACCATCTTGCCATATTTCAACATTTTCCACATAGACTGGACAAAAATGTGGGTGTTGACTTCTGTCAAAATAAAGCACAGGAAGCGTTATTATAAAAATCATGACATTAGATGGTTGCATCAAAGACATTAATTACACTAATGGACTACAAAAACATAACTGCATTTTAGGTTAAAAATAACATACTTGTACTTATTAATCATATCACAGGAAGAGCAGAAAACATGGACTGGTAACAGAAACAAATCATGTCAATGATGTCAACATGTGCAAAAATGCATAACAAAGAGTCCACAACAACAAAGGCTGGAACAGTGGCGGGTGTGACCACCACGGCTCTGGAGCAGTGCAGCCAGTCTTCAGGGCATTGACAACAAAATGTTGTCCAGTTGTCGTCTGGGTATTGCCCTCCACTCTTCCACCAGGGCCTGGAGCAGTTGAGCATTGGTGGTTGGGGCAGGAACTTTCATTCTGCATCTGTCTCAAGAGCATGTCCCAGACATGTTCGATGGGGTTCATGTCTGGGCTATAGGGAGGCTAGTCCAACACTCTGATGTTGTTGTCAGCCAACAGCTGTTGGCATATGCGGGCAACATGAGGCCTGGCATTGTCATGCATGAACATCCAGTCTGGATGAGCATTGAAGTACGGCACCACATGAGTCTGCAGGATCTTGTCTCTGTAGCGTTGACCATTCAAGGAACCATTGATGACCTCAAGTTCTGATCTCAAGCCATACCTAATAGCACCCCAGACCATGACAGAGCATCGCCCAAAACTGTCATTCTGAGCAACACATGGTCTTGCATTGCGCTCCCCTCGACGACAGTACACTCGCTGATGCCCATCATTGTGGTGAAGCTGAAAACGAGATTCGTCACTAAACATGACACTCCTCCAGAAACGGTTAGGCGTGTGCCTGTTTGAATGTTGCTTAGCCCAGCGAAGACGAATGCTGATTCTGTGATGGTCCAGCTCCACTCCAACAAATGCCCTGTGGGCCCTGATGCCCTGCTCTGCCAGCCGCTGGCTAACAGTTCTTCTGCTGATTCTGGGACGATGTCGTCCAGGTGTATCACTTGCAGTGAGGGTGCAAGGTCGAAACCTGTCCCTGAGATGCTGCAACGAATATTGCGGTCTTGCGCTTGCGTTGTGACACGTGGTTGTCCTGGCCGAGGTCGATCTCTTGTGGTTCAAGTTATCCTGTGATGCTCAGACAAACGAGAAATGGTGGGCTGGGACACACGAAAGTGCCTTGCAACATGGCCTTGAGATACGCCTGCTGCAAGCATGCTGATGGCCTGATATCTGAAATTTTGCTGCAGCCTTGGCATTGTGATTTTCAGCAAAATGTGTTCGGGCCTTGATAAGGCTAACCTTAAGGAAGCTTTTGATAGCCTGCTTTCAAATTCATTGTTTGTCAATCAAGCAGTATGACATCACATTGTCAAACCAGTAACATGACCTCAGTACTGTCATTGACCTGATGGCACCTTAAATTTAAAGCTCAATGAGACAAGGCTTGTGATGGTGACCAGAATTATTTGTTCTTATGACATAACACAATTCATTATCTCGGGTTTGTACAACATGTTTTACCTATGCGTTTTTAAAGTCCATTAGTGTATAAAACATCACCAATTATAAGGATCAGACATATATTATTACAGCTGTCAGTGTTTTGTGATAGTTATTGCCCTGCAGGTGGCTGAATCAGGATTTCTCACACGAGCGCTCACGCTCACACGATATGTAGATTTTTTTTTTTTTTTCAAAATCATAGAGATAAAAATATATTTTTTCCAAATTTAGTGGATATAAATAATGAGGTTCTTTTAATAGTGAGGCGGTCTTCATGAGGCGGTCTTAATAGTGATGAGGTTCTAACAGGTGGTCTTCATAATGAAGTGGTTTTAAAAATGAGGTGGTCTTAATCGTAAGGTGGTTAATCATGAGATTAATTGTGAAGTGGGCTTAATCATGAGGTGGTCTTAATGGTGAGTTGTCTTTATTGTGACATTGTCTTATATTACGGTGTTTTCATATTTTGATACTGAAGTGGTTTTAATATTGAAGTTTCTCACTAGTGAAGTGGTCTAAAAAATGAGGTGGTCTTGATTGTGAGGTGGTCTTGTATTGAGGTATTCTTGATAGTGATGTGGTTTTAATATCAAAGTGGTCTACATAGTGAGGTGTTACTTGTGACTTGGGTCTTGCATGAAGGTGTTTGTATAGTAGTGAAGTAGTCTAAATTGTGAGGTGATCTTATATTGAGGTGGTCTTAATATAGAAGTGGTCTTATATCGAGGTGTTCTTATGGTAGTGTTGTTTTGAAATGAGGTGGTCTTAATAGTGAGGTGTCTCAGAAGTGAAGTGGTCTAAATAGTGAGGTGGTCTTAATTGTGAGGTGGTCTTATATCAAGGTGTTCTTATGGTAGTGATGTGGTTTTGATAATGAAGTATTAATTGTGAGGTGGTCTTATATTGAGGTTTTTTAATGTTGCCTTTTGTTTTCAATAACATAATTGTTACTAAGATTGTTTATTGTTTGCCTTCGTGTTTGACATAGTTATCACTCCCTGGTGATCACTGAAGCAGAAAACATTATCAGCCTGCTTGAGCTGATAACTGATATTGTCACCAGCAAATACAGCCTTCTAATTGGCTCGAATGGTATTAGCATATTCATTAACTAGGTAGCGACACAAATGTTTTATATTGTTGGTACTATTACTATCCACTTGGTGGGTTTTGTTCTTTGTTGACAGGCAATCCTCATATAAATTTTTACATGTCATCCAGTCACTTATTCTTCATAATTTTCCAGGTCTATGTTCTCCTTGTTTGCATTCTGTCTGAGGGTCACCTTGGTTCTTTATTGAAAATATCAGTATGAATAGGCAACACCACAGAGTCATTTACGGTCTATATTTGCATTATGGTTGCTCAAACAAAAATAGTGATATCTTTGATTTTACAAGAAAGAAATTTAAAAATACTCTACAAAGTCTTTTTAACTTTACTTTTCTTTAATGTACCCTGGCAAGCTGACTTGCACATTTTCAAGTCTCTTTGAAAAAATACAGTTGTGGCTTCATTTCATAAACAGTCTACAACAACAAATTTTATTGATATTTCAATATGTATATTTCAATGTGATGAAAAGAAATGTAAAATAGAAAAGGCAAAATTATCATTGGAACTTTCATTGTCAGACATTCTTAATTTAAAGATTCATCAGTTAACAAACTGTCACAAGAATACAGTGGTGTGCAAAAGTATTCATCCTCCTATATGTCAACTATAACTATTCATTTGTCATGGTAATTATACAACCCATATCAATGGCACTTTTCAAAATTAAAGTGGGCTTACCATGTGATATAATTCCATATTCCATAAAATTGCTATATTTTCCACTTCTGATTAAATAGTAATATTTTGGTGTCTGTTTTGAAACTTTTATTAAACAATGAAATTTTGAAGAACAAGAACAAAAGATTGGCTTTTAAAAAATAAGATGTAATTTTGATGCCTTTTTACCAATTTATTACTACAGTATACTGAAGTCCCTCATATGTTCAGTCAGGCATCCGATATTCCATTATATTTATGTAAAATGTTTTCCTAGGTGAATTTCAGCAAATTCAGAGAAACTCTGATAAAAATCTAGTTCAACAATGAAAATATTCGCGATTTCATATGAAACATTACATAACAGGAGCAAAGTGGGCTGAAAATTTAAAACATGTGGTAAATTATCACCTCCAAAATAAATCGTGCTGATTGCATCTACCACTTTTGTCCTATATAGCTTTATTGTCTGCCTGTAAAATCTAATACTTTTGCAATCTACTGTATATGCAGAAGTAGTATTCAACATGACATGTACGGAATGATGATAGTGAAATGTAGCAATTTTATATTTTTTGTATTGAATACTCACCATGACAAGCAATACATTTTCTTAAAGTTATATTTCATAGGCACTGTCTCTGCTTTCTTAATGCTATAGTGTAGTACAGTCCTCTTCATTAAGCCCTGAATGTTTTCATAGTCATTTGGCTCTTTTTCCTACTCAAATATCTGCAAAAACAATACAACTTAACAATATAACCACATGTTTTCATGTCTTGATTAAACAAAATTATTTACATATTAATTACCATTACTCACCAGGAACCGAAATCCAAGTGTAATGCTCAATAGCTCATTGAGACTGCACTGCCTGGCTTAGTTTGTTGTTCTAGTCAACTAAGTGACTGCCCTTAACAATCCATTTAAGTATTGGTAACTAAATGTACTTGAAATTGAACCCTTTTGTCAAGTTTTAAACCTTTGGTGTGTGATTGAACGTGGATCTACCTTTAAGAACCATTCAGAACCTTTAGATGTACTATAGAACCATCATGTTCTATATGTAACTCCTAGGTTCCATATTGAACCTGTAAGAACCTTTTTTCTTAGAGTGTGATGGGCTAATTAGGACAGACAGGGACCATGAGATAATGGATGAAACAGCCATCGAACTTAGTCTCAATTGAACTGGTGGACTCAGTGGTTGGAAGCCCAGTGCAATGGGCTACCACTGAGCTAGGGCCCTAACCCCTTTGACTTGGAACTTGACAGTCAATGAACATTAAGTCAATATATCTCAGATCATATGTCGGCTCGGGTATGGCCAAGCATCGCCTACATCATACTGACTAAGAATTTATGACATTTACTATTATTCAAAACTAATGACCCCCTATTTTTCGGTTATATTTTTCCAGCACAAAATGGGCAGAAATTATAAATGTGCATTTTGGTTACCAACTTTCTATCACCTTAAAGTTTGTGGTAAATATTATTTGCCATTGCAATTTTTGCTGCTTCTCCGTGACTGTCACAAATGGCCAAAATTATGGACAGAAGACCAAAATGTATCTTTGGAAAGGAAACTCGAAGTTATTTGATGCAGCTGACAGCTGCTATTGCTGCAATAATGAGGACCCTATATGGTATCTGGTTGGTTTTTTGGGATATTCTCCCTAAACATAGTATGGGCAGATATATATTTGTATCACTCAAGTTGGTTGATGCTGTTTGGAGGCCCCAGGAAACCCAAGGGAGTTGTCATAATTGACCTCCTGAAAACCTTAAATAGTTGTCTTATATATTATAATGCTTGGTTTATCTTTTAGCACAAACACTGAAGAATAAAGAAAATTAAAAAAAGAAGATTTTTTATAGAAGGCCTCAAGCCATTTTGGGGTAAAATGTGAAAAATTATAAATTTTTACTTAAAACAAAAACCCTAGATCTATGCTAGTGGATATGTTTTGGTAGCAAAATGTGTGAAATCAAGTGTTTGATCGGGTTCCAGGGGCACTTCTTTAAATTTGCTCATGTAACCCCATAATTTTGAGAATTTTTGCAGTGAGGGGAACACTTTCGGCATCTGTCTGAGCTGATTTCGACCCTTATATACTAATCAACCCTATTTTCAAAAAAGTGCCAATGTTTTCAGGGGGTCAATTATGGCAACCTCCCATGGGTCTCCTGGGGCCTCCAAACAGCATTAATCTACTAGAGCAAATGTCAGGTAGAGATTCAGTGGTCCATGCCATGGTGACAAACAGGTACACCAATGGGAAAATATATGCCAGTGGTTTGAGCGAAACTGTGCAAGTACACCAACATATGCATACATAGAAGTGTATTCAGAGCAGAATATCAATTTGATACATGTGTCAACATGGTGAAAATAACAAAAGTGATATGAATTAATAAAAGCAGTGAGAATGTTGCTATATTCTGCACCAAGCGATGGAAAGACTAAGTGAGAGAGATGTCGATATATTTACAAGCATCTGCAGTACTATTAGGTAAAACTGGTAATTTATTGTTGTTAGAACATTATAAACAGATTAGGAAGAACAGTATGTACACTATGAACATATGATGAATATCTACATAAGATACATATGATGAATATCTACACCAGATACAATGACTCGCAATTCATTTGAAACATATGGCAAAATAATATACAATGACTATACAATTAGTAATTATATTGTAAGGACTTTATAATTTACAAACATATACATAGTATAATGGTCATTCATACACTTGGAAATAGTTTATTCAATGTATGCCAACAGCCATTTAGATCAAAGAGGTTATGTGCATAAATTGAATATCATACATTTAATGTAATATACCATACATTTGTATATCATTATATTCTGCGGTATAATTTTAATCCATTTTTAAGAATTCAGCTAAAGGCGTATGCTTCAACCCTACCGTCAATGCATCGAGGCTTTGCAAATTATGGTATCATAATTAATAAAAATACAAGGCATTAATATATAGTCACTCACATTTTCATTAACTAAGGGCATCTTGGTGTAATAGTAAGACTGAGCCATCCAAATGTTATTTGGAGATAGTTAGGTCTGGTATGGACAGTTATGAACCCAGGTAGACTCTAAGTCAGTCGATTTCAAAATGTTGCACTGAGCATGTCTATGTATTGCATTAGGAAATTATCATCTTCATCAGGTTATGATGAATAATTCACAGGTGCAAAAACGTGCATCATATGCACAGGTCCTTGGGTAACAGACTCTTATTGATGGCTTGACTTCATGTGCTCTTTGAAGCGTTTTTTATAGCACCCGTTCCCTTGTGTCACGCCAAAATAAATTGATTATACCCATAAAAGAAGAAATCCAGCTGTTTGATTTGATTAAAAGTCATAATAATATAGAAAAGAAAACTTCAAGAGATGATAACAAATGTGCTATTTCTGCCCCCATTATAATTGAATTTATTTTCACTTTTAATGTAGCTTATATACAATAAATTGAATTTATTTTCACTTTTAATGTAGGTTATATACAATAAATATCTGCACCTTTCTTTTTGTTTTTTAATGTATTATCTTCATCATTTTTCTGGTTTGTAACATATATCAAATTAAGTTGCAGCTAGTTCCATAGTGAATAGTGATTCATTAACTCAACATCCGAGTGTATTTTGTGTTTGTTTAGGATAATGTATAGCACATATGTTATAAATGTTTTCACTTTGTGTAAATCCACGTGTCCAAGAATGCTGCATGCTAACCCACTGCGTTTAAAATAAATAATTGAATAATAAAACTCTTTGTGTTACTATTAACCATTTTTTAATTACATATATATTCAGAGAAAAAATTGTAATTACCAGGAACCTCCTGGTTCATACACAGTCTCCTATGCAGACTCCCTCCAGTAATCACAGCGTTACACCACTAGGGGCGCTAGGCGAAGGGCGATTGCCCTGAGGGTCTGCCAGATTTCGGACGATCCTGGTCAGGGAGCAAGGATTTTAACAGCATAGATAAGATTATTTCAACCATAAGAATACAATACCACATCCAGGTTTTTCTAATAACACAACGCAACGTCAGATTCGCCTCATTGAAATTAATGGGCGCAGTAATTGACCTTCTGGTTCATACATATGTGCACATCGACGTCTGAGACTGTTTTCTGCCAAAATCTGTTTTATTACTATTGTGACCAAAATGAACCAATATTTAACTGAATATGTGCAGAAACAAACCGTAAATAAAAGTACCAACAGCAACGTGAGGAACCTTATATTACCCTGGCTGAAAATCTGACTCAGTAAACAGTTATTCAAACAGCTACCTTTTAGACATTTTAGAAAAGATTTTAGAAATTCTGACTGTGTCGAGAACAACAGACCACCCCTTTTGACCAGATCAGGCATACGGAGTTCTAGCCGATGTAAACATTTTACTTTATTAAGATTGATTATTGGATACAGCAGGCTAACTTTTTCGTAAAATGACTGGCGGAGGACAGTCTTTCTGGACACTTCGAAATGGCTAAGATCTCTAGCATTCCCAAAACAGATCTTCAGTGTAGCGAAATAAAACTTACTTGCAAAACTCGTACTCTTCTATCGCTAATATAAGCTTTATATTAGTCAGTAGGTCCTATTGAGGCTTTTTTTCAAAGGTGCACAAACGGAACAGTTGGGAGTAGTTAGCCCAGAGTTGGGTGCAGTTGAGGTGCAGTTGAGGTGCAGTTGAGGTGCAGTTGAGGTGCAGTTGAGGTGCAGTTGAGGTGCAGTTGAGGTGCAGTTGAGGTGCAGTTGAGGTGCAGTTGAGGTGCAGTTGAGGTGCAGTTGAGGTGCAGTTGAGGTGCAGTTGAGGTGCAGTTGAGGTGCAGTTGAGGTGCAATTTCTTAAGGATTGGCACATTTGAGGTGCATTAGTTTTGGGAGTTGTGTACTAGGGGATCAGTTGCTTAAGGACTTCTGCCCATTTAGGATTAGTTAGCCCAAAACAATAGATGCACAAGCAGAACAGTTGGGAGTAGTTAGCCCAGAATGGTGCGGCTAAGGTGCAATTGCCTAAGGATTAAGGATTTACGCCTACATGGAAGCAGTTAGTTAAGGAGAACACTTGGTCGGGAAGTAAGTATTAGTTATATCCCGAATGCCGAATAGGAGGGAGTTAACTGACTTTTTTGTTGGTTATAACCCTGCTATATTATTGAACAACATCACTACTGTAACAATGCCTCAATGTAAGACCACCTCACAATTAAGCCGACCTCATTATTCAGACCACTTAACTATTGAGACACCTCACTATTAAGACCATATACTCGATATCGGACCACTTCATCATCAAAGCCACATCACTACCATAAGAACACCTCGATATAAAACCACTTCACAATTAAGACCACCTCAATATAAAAATATCTCACAATTCAGACCACTTCACTATACAAACACCTCAATATAAGACCATCTCACAATTAAAACCACCTCACTATTTAGACCACTTCACTAGTGAGACACCTCATTAATAAAACCACTTCAGTATCAAAATATAAGAACACCTCAATATAAGACTATATCACAATAAAGGCAACTCATCATTAAGACCAGCTCATGATTCAGCCCACCTCAAGATTAAGACCACCTCATTTATAAAACCACTTCATTATGAAAACTATCTGTTAAAACCACATCACTATTAAGACCACCTCATAAAGACCGCCTCACTATTAAAAGCACCTCATTATTTAGCCACTAAATTTGGAAAAACTTGACCATTGCCTTTAAATGACAATTAATTATGTCATTAAGACCACTCAAATTTGCATCAAATAAGCAGGGTTCAATTTTCATAACAGCAAGAATTTGATAATCATATTTAGGTTTTTATTTCTATGATTTTGAAAAAAATAATTAATTTACATACCTGACCATCCAATAATATCATTGTGAAAAATAAGATCCATGTGCAGTGGAGTACCAGTGCTTCTGATACACTCATTGCGGACAATACCTATTCTGTTAAAATCAACCACCTGATGACAAACAACTAACAACAATCAATTCTAAGAGGGATCAAATTTCTGTTTAAATTTGTTTTAGGTTGTCTACTCTCATAGTATTAGCGAGTTATTGCCCTTGGGAGGCTGATTCAGGCTTATCACACTCGAGCGCTCATGCGCTCTCGTGTGATAAATCCTGAATCAGCCTCCCGTGGAGCAATAACTATCACTAGTCAACAATGAATATATGTTAGCCATTGTCTCTCCCATGGTCAATAACTCAGTAATACCATGAGACAAAACACTCAAACATGTAAACCACACACATAGACCTAATCCAAGAAACATTTAAGGAAAGTAGATCAACAATTCTGGGGGATTAAAAGGGACATCTGTTTGATATTGCATTTAAACACCCATAATTGTTGGTTTAAATTAAGTTGGCTTTGTTTCATTGGTACTTGAATTAGGTCTGTGTTGGTGGTTTACATGTTTGAGTGTTTTGTCTCATGGTATTAGTTAGTTATTGACCACGGAAGAGACAATATGGGATTTGGATCCCATATTGTCTCTCCCTAGGACAATAACTAACACATACTCCCAACTCAAGTGTTCTCCTTAACTAACTGCTACCATATGGGCACAAATCTTAATCCTTAATCAATTGTACCTTAACTGCATTGTTTTTGGCTAACTACCCCCAACTGTTCTGCTTGTGCACCTTTAAAAAACCTCATTATATTGCACATTCCAATTTTTTACCATTGTATGATGAAAACTTCTTTGATTGACATCTCCAAGTTAGCCAGCATTAATTGGTATATTCAATCATTATGACGAATAATATGCATGACATTGTTAGCATAAAATTTGATGGCATAGGGGGAGAGGGTGCATCGCATTCTACTAGGAAATTGTCTATATATTTAGCAAAAATTACCATTGAACTGGTTAATGCAGTATCCCCAAGTTCAGGTAACACCTAGCATTTGATCTCCTATATTCCGTGGAATTTCAGTCCTTGAAAGTACAGTACCTCCCCGGGACAAGGGTGATGACACTGTAAGTGAAGACCTCGAACCCAATTATAGCAAAAACAGGGCTATGTGCAATGCACACTCTACAGATATGCCTGTTTATCTATCCAATTCCACAGAGATGGAAGGCTGGTTATTGCTTTTTCAATCAAACTGACTACACTGAGTCCAAGTATCCCATCTAACTGACCATGTGACTGTGGACAAGCAGTGATCAATTGGGTGAGGAAGGTGGCACTCATCAAAATACATAAAACTTGCTGCAATACCTTCTGGTCCGCATTTGATTTTTAAGACCCTCCCTGAAATCAACAATTATTTTAGCTTACAAAAAACATAGGGATTGGCCAGAGCTTCTTATAACAGCATGACATCACATATTAACACATTGTTCTCATATAATCACTATCTCAATCCATGGAATTATTTTTTTCAGGCTGGTCAAGGCATCAAAGCTGCTACAGAGGTCTGGTTCAAAGCGAATGATTTGGATGCCTTCATTGGGCCAGGATGTAGCATTGCATGCTTGCCGGTGTCTTTACTTGCCACAGCATGGAATATCCCCGTGGTATCCTATGGCTGTTCAAGCGATCTGTTATCCGATAAGGAAACATATCCAACTTTTTCCAGGACGGTTGGCCTCTATCTACAAATCGCAACAATCCTAAACGATATTTCCAAAGTGTTTCGCTGGGATCGAGTAGGAATTATCACCGACAGTGCTGACTTGTTCTTACGCATGTCTCAGCAGCTTGAAATGATGTTGAGAGCTTCAGGTAATTCAGTAGAAACATATACTATATGATAAAATAATTTTTCATTAATGAAAAATGATTAGCTGTTGCAGAGAAGATGTGACCTTGCCAGTCTTAAACTTAAGTAACTTAGTACCTTTTAGTATTGTCATATCCCTTGGTACTGTCACTGATGACAATCAAATAGATGGTAAATTGTATATCTCACCAACATAATGCATACTTTAACGCTCTCAGAGGGGGGGGGGGGCCTTATAGCTCAGTTAGCTTCCAACCACTAGGTCCTGGGTTCAATTTCCGGTAGCTGGATGGCTGTTTCAATCATCCATCATCTCATTGCCACATGCATTACAGATGTAAAATTTGTTAGAGGGCTTAAGTTTTGCCGGGCGGGGGCCTAGCTCAGAGGTAGCGCTCTGGGCTTCCAACCGCTGGGTCCCGGGTTCGATTCCCGGTTGAGCCTAAGTTGGATGGCTGTTTCATCCTTCATCTCATTGCCATGGTCTCTGCCTGTCCTAATTAGCCCAACTGGTGCAGAAATACAGGACGTAAAGCCCTAATCTCACCCACCACCCACCTTACGTTTTGCCCTTTAATATATTTCTATAAACAAAGATATATAAAAGGGTGCTGCTACCTGTGGTAAAAATAAGAATAAAGCTATTAGAAAATATATAGCAAAGAAGTTTTCAGCTGTGAACCGGATATAAATTTCATCGATCTTAAGCAGGTGCTGACTGTCGAACCTAAAGTAAACGAAACCCCAGACAAATTGATCAAATGATCATATGTGTCTTCTTGTATTTCTTGTTATTCAGGAAAAAAGACACACCTGTACATTGCTGAATCAACTACAACAGGAAGTGACCAAGATTTACAGCTACTGAAGTTGCGGGGAGTTCTGCGCCTTTTGAATTCATCATGTCGCATCATTTATGTTGCCATGTACACACAAGATTTCAGAAATCTGCTTGCAATGGCCTATGAAGAAGACATGTTGGAAAGTTTCGTCTACATGGGACCGGAAGGTGAACCACCATATGGTAAGATTAATGGACCTATCAAGCAGCATCATAAACAATCCTGATTCACATGCATTTTTGAAAATTATCATTACCTGAATTGTGTTTAAGTTGTGAAGATACCTTAAAAGTGGTAATTAAGAAGCATGCATCTCTCAAATGAGTGTGAAATGCACCAGTCTTCCAACATACCTGCAATGAAACACACGCCACTAAAGATGTTTGCAAACTGTTTCAAAATACAAAAAAAAACATATTATATTTCTTATGTAGGCATGTACACTGACTTCCGCCCTGACCTTGGAGTTGAGATATATGAAGGGGTCATTGATATAGAAGTCACAGTTCCTGAGGGACCTGCATGGGACAACTTTCGCCAAGAGGTCATTGATGCATTTCAGTCTCCAAAGTTTGACAAATGGGAACATGTTGGCCCAAATGCTTCAATTGAAGTGGTCAACAATTATGCTGGTAAGACAACTCAGTGACTATAAGCAGTAATTCTACCAGATGGCAACAAATATGACATTATCAGTCTAATAGATGCAATATCGAAGATTTGAAGTATATCAATATCATTGTCACCAAGAATTAAAGTATACATTTAATGTATGATAGCACAACTGAATTGAAACTACCCTTTTTAGGTATGATCCATGATGCTGTCCTACTCTGGGCTCATGGGGTCAATTTAACCTTGGAGCAAGGTCAAGCACCTGACGACGGAGCTGAGATCCTCAGCAACATGCTCAATTTGAACATTGAGGGTATCACTGGCTCAGTTACTATTGACGACAAAGGGGATCGAAAGTCCGATTACACAGTCCGAATAATGCAGAATGGCACTGTACGTATCATATTCTCTTGAAATATATGAAGAGAAAAAACACATTCATCTGATGATGATGATGATTTATTCAGGCACAATTTACGGAATGAAAGATATAAAAAAGTATATTAAAAATTATGTGTCGCCTTGGGAGACACCCATTAGACTGTCATGTCACTTTTGGGGAGCAACCCAGTGGAGATTCCAGTCAGATACTTATTTATAAAGTTATTAGATATTTTGTTTTATTTATTGAATTTTATTTTGAGGAATTACCACAAACCAAGCATTTATGAATGTAAGTGTCAGTCGAATATGATCGTATCATTTTGCTTTTTGCATACTTTTAAAAGTAAAAAAGCTATGGGTGTAAATCTTTTCTTTTATTGAATTTTCCATTCTTTCATTTATTTTTGGTATTCGGTAGTATATACCTTGTTTCGCAAATTCATGTTTTACTAAATATCTACCTGCCTGCAAGTTACTTTTAATCAAATTGAAATACTCCGGTAAGAGATTGTTTTCAAATTTATAATCGAAAGCAAATTCATGCAGAGCACACAAGTGTTCTAATTTCAATGCAATGTAATGTAATCTTTTGAGGGGAACTTCACAAACAGACATTTCCAAACTTTCAATAGTTCAAAAACAACAAATCAGAAATTTTGAAGTTCCTAAAGTATTAGGTAATAAGACTTGCATTACAGTGCAGTAGGAAAAGTGTTCACACACCAGATATAAATCCTAATTGTCAGATTTGTTTATATGACAAAACATTTAATGACTTTACTGGCAAATTATTACATACATAAGTATATATCAGAATCTAAAATAAACAAAAAGATTTTTTACACAAAAACAATACTCATGTGATGGATGTGCAGTGTGCAGAAACATTTTCACCATTGTATAACATTTTGGAGTGTGAAAAAACCACTGATATATACATTTTGCTATTGCCCTGTTAGTATTGTTTTTAAACATAATAATAGAATCAGAATCAGAATCTCTGTATTGTCCTTTCCTGTATTACATGAAAAAGTAAGCAAAAAGCAATGCATGAATATTTGAAAGGACTGGGGACCACCTTAGGACAAGACTTTGTCGTTATCAAGTGGCCTGCATGGATGGAAGACGAATTCCTGCATGCACGGACCTCTCAGACAGTGTGAGGGATGCTACTGCTTCCATTAAATTCACAAAAAAAAACCTAAATTGTCTACTAAAAAATATAATTACAACATTTGCATGAATGAATGAAAGAATGACAGATGTTTCAAATTCTATTTAAAAGGCAGATAATAAATAGTTTAAAAAATATTTTTAGATTCTATTGCATATGTAACAGTTGACAATCAAGCATTCACTGGGGTGAGCCTAGACCAATAGCATTTGGTAACTTTAAAGCATACAGAAAATGATGTAGCAGTGATAACAAGTCTCACATTCCAGATGCTACCAATCCTAGGATATGTAGCTTCAACGGGGAAGTTTGTTAAGCTCTACCAACCGTATGACAGGAATGACTGGACTGGGTTATTTTGGCCAGGAAACTACACTGAAGTTCCAACGGGCATTCCATTGTGTGGATGGAAAGGTGATCTCTGCATACTGCCTGAAGGTTCTAATACAGTGTCCACCGCAGCAGCAGCATCAATTATGATCTTGTTGATATTTGTGGTAACAACTGGAATCTCCCTCCTGAGAAAACACAGGTAGGTTAAAATCTCTCTTTTGGCAAGTTTATGTAAGGCAAAACAAACCGATATTTATTGAGGTTGAAAAGTGTAAGCAATGCTCTGGTAAATTTGGTTGAAATTGTATGAAAATGTCATTGGGAAACGAGAGATTAATATCGATAGCAATTACATGTAATTTGAGCCTTGGTTGAGATGAAGGCTTTGCACAAACCAGACTTAATTAAGAAGCTTTCTGTCCTTACAGGTTGCCAATATGCATGTCAACAGTGCTTTTTAAGACGTTTTAAAATAACCTTGGAATGTTTTAACATATTTTGTATTGTAAAATTGTTCTCTTTATAGGTTTGAAAAGAAGCTTCAGCAGGCAGCATCGTGTCTCATTAATTGGTCATCGGTTGAAGATCTAACCTCTAGAAATGGTTATAGTAGTCAGCAGACCTTCAGTTCTTTTAAGACTTCAGGGACCACCGACACTGAACAGCAATTTTGTCCCATTGTGAGGTACTAGAGTTTCTGTTCACTGGGAACCAGTATGTGTCAACTGATGAATTATAGATCTTCTGGGAATTATCTACGTACTGATCTTTTTTGACTCTGTAATGGATTCTTTTACTAAGTGAAATTTGATTGCAGTAATTGGCCCTATGAATCCTAATTTGCAATGATTTTATAATTCATATATTTTGACCACTTTCTTAACCAAGTTTGCAGCAAAAGATATCCTAGAATCCCTTTCTATATTATATCCCACAATAACCTGTGTACCACATAGAAAAGCCATGTGGTATAGCCTATGTGGTATACATATCTATACTACATGGTTTACCTTACAAGGATGGGAAATGTATACCACCCACTTCCGTGTATAGCAAGCAAGTGACAAAAAATCACTATTTGCAGCTAAGCGCTTCGCCGTTTGAACTAGCGCCGCCGCTCCAAAACAACAGTCATTATCAAAAAATGAGTACCATTACAGAGATAAAATTTTGGGTTCTCTAATAAGTCATTGGTCTGTTCTGTCCACAGATCTATACAAGCCATTGTATATCTGCGTTGCTAAGGGTATATCGTAAGTAGCGTCATCGCTTCGGCAAAACAATTGATCAGAACCAAATAGTATAACAATCAATTCTGACAAGAAAAATATTTAACAACTGGTTTGTAAATATCATTCGTAAATTCCTTTATAAATCTGAAAATGTCCTAGACGAAAGTTTTGAGGTGATGACGTTGCTGACTGTTATGCAATGCTCTGATTGGTTAAAGGCAAGTGATATTCATGAATTTTTTTTATACCACATAAGGCACCCACAGTGATGGCAATGGTGTGACCTCTTAAGGCCCCTGTGGTTAACCCTGCGCTCAAGGCTGAATACTCCCTAGGCAGCTGAGAAAGCCTCTAAATTGGCCTGCCGAGGATGTTATTGTGAAGTCGGTTGATACTCTGTTGAGTGATAATTAACAAACTATAAAATAAACCCATATTTACATTACTTTTATATTTTAATAGGATAGTTGAATTGTTTGTTTCTGAAATGGACAATCTTTTTTGAGAGTGTGGAAAACTGGTTTTACAATGGGATCTTCGTATTAGTTATAGGAGGAATAGGAGGAAGTTAACTAACATTTTTGTTGGTTATATCCCGCCGCCAAAGGCCAACAAAAATGTTAGTTAACTCCCAACAGTGAGGGATATAACTAACTTATACTCAATTAGGCATATTTGCTTTATTTGATTGTTTGTTTTGTTTTGATGCCTTTATTATGTAAAACAAGTTCAGTTTGCACTCAGGAGGGAGTTAACTAATATTTTTGTTGGTTAATGCCCGCTCAGAACAATAGGAAAACAGTCTAAGTTATACCTCAAACAAGCATAGCTGCATTCATTCCTGTTGTTGGTGCAAATCATTGCATGCGCAAGAATGTCATAACATGAAATTACCATTGTCGATTCCTTTTGGTTCAATGTTTTAAAATTTGAATACAGGTTTAGATGAAACATTATTTCGTAACAAAAATAATTATGTTTCTTTTTTCTCTTGGAATGGTCACGCAATGGGAACATTATTGTTTATTGTTCAGTTTACTTTTCTCTTTGGAAACTATGCGGTAACATTGGAAAATAATGTAATTTCTGCTTAGTTTTGTGTGCACACCGTTATGATGGTTTGTCTAGAGTCCAGTTCCAATCCTCATGGGTTGTTGGAGCCTGTGGGAGCTGGTGTTTTAGAAACTCTTTGTTGTTGAATATGATGATATGAAAAAAGTATTTACGTACAGATACATTTCCCCCTTGATGTATTAAAACTGTTCAGGACAAAACGTGTAACAATTATTTTGTTATAACTGAGCAGACAAACAGACGATCAAGAGCAATCTAACTGGCAAAAATTCCAGTGATTTTCTCAAGTGCACTCTTCAAAATAGCCCAACATAGTTGTACAAAACTTAAATTAGAGACTTAAATAACATTTATTTCCGATATATGGATCAGCTAATGAGATAAACATCTGTTACAAATGTGAGCATCTGGAATTCTGCCAAGGGATCGTATTTTTGTAGTTGGTCCCGAACTTCGTATAAACTCCTGTGCTTAACTTTGAAAGCTTCTTTTCTAATATTTGGCCATCAGATTTCCTATATTTAAACGCCTCGGATTGGCTTGGAGGCCTGCCAACCATTTTTGACATGCCAGTGTAAATTAGGTAAAATAATGAAATGTACATTACCCGATGGTGTACACTACTAATAAGCTTTGCTTTTAAGAGTTTTTCCTGTAGGTTTTATTCTTTAAGTTGACTTTTGGACTTAATTTATAAATATTTTTCACTTTTTTAATATGTTTGAAATTTATCACGCGCCAACAAAATAAACCAATTTAATTTAATTTAACATTGTTCAAATTTAAGAATTATCACGTTTCACATAATGTTTACCTTTCACAGATTCAAGTCAGAAATTCTCGCCGTGAAAGAACTAGGAACCGCAAGAATCAACATCATGGACCGCAAAGCCTTATTGGAGCTCAAGACCATGCGAGACTTCCATCATGAAAATGTTAATCCTTTTATGGGCATTTGTCTGGAAGCACCTCGTGCCTGTGTATTCATGGCATATGCCTCACGAGGCAGTTTGCAAGATATGATTGAAAACACCATTACAATATTGACCTGGGATTTCAAACTTTCCTTTGCGATGGACGTCGCACGAGGCATGGATGTGATTCAAGCAAGTCATCCGGGTAAGATTGTGTGTCCTATCTATTCTCAGATATGTTTAAGGGTACTTAATCACCACAAGAAGTAAGTATTTATATGTACATTGTACATCTACACAAATAAAAAATGTGTGCTGTCCTGAGAAAATTGAAAAACTGACTGTTTTATTCCACAAATATTGTTTTCCTATTGTTCTGAGAGGGATATAGCCAACAAAAATATACATTTACTCCCTTCTGAGTGTAAACTGGCAGGTAAACAAACCAAACAATCGAACAAACTAGTAAATATGTTTAATGGTGTAAAATGTTAATTAACTTCTCCTATGTGTACTTGGGATATAACCATAACATAACATATATGTTTTACTGAATCTTCAGGGTGGCATGGACATCTCACAAGTTCCAACTGTGTTATTGATAGTCGTTGGGTTTGCAAAATTACTGACTATGGACTTCATCATATCAGATGTGCATCGTGCCCTAGTGGAAATGTGGCAAAATTATCACCAGACTCCCTCCTGTGGACTGCACCAGAACTACTCGATCAAAGCCATCACATACCTGGCAGCAAGAAGGGTGATGTGTACTCTTATGGGATAATAATTCAGGAACTGGTATTGCAGTCATCCCCCTTTTCAGAGTGTGGTATTGATATCACGGCAGATGAAATAATAGCTAAAGTAAAGCAGAGACGTTCGCCTCCATTTCGGCCACTTATTCCAGAGGGTTGGTTGATTCAATATCTTATTTCATTAATTTTAAATTTGTCATTGACGTAGTCATTGGCCTTTAACATGTACAACTTTTAACTGTGACAATTTGTCTTGACAATTTTTAATCTCAGTTTATTTGGTTAATAGGATATTGCAGCCCTGCCTGGTTCGACCTCATGTCATCTTGCTGGTCAGATGCTCCCAACATGAGACCGAGTTTCCACCAAATACTTTCATTGCTTAGGAATATCAATGGGGGACAAGAGTGCACCCTGGTAGACAGCATGATTCAAAGGCTAGAAATGCACTCCACCAAACTTGAAAACATTGTTGCCCACAGGTGAGTTCCTGAAAATTAAAAGGGTTTCCTTGTGTTAGTATTACATTGAATGCAACAAATCTTAGTCAAATATCACAGCAATATTTTGGATTAACCCTCAAAGCAAATGATACAATGCCAACGTGTATTTCATAAAGTTAATTAATATACTGCTACAAATACTTGTGCAGTTCTGATGTAATAATTTCTAAATTTTATTCTATACGTAAATTGTACGGCCAATCAACATAGTATACCCATCATGTCACAGGAACAATTATATTGGAGAGCCTTGCTGAAGCCTAAAAATATATGCACAATTGCACATAGAGTACCATGTGACCAGACCAATATGTGAATTAGCTGAAGAATAAAACAAAATGGTAGATAGAAAGTCGAGAAATATGAAGCCTTAGCTAGTAATATTGGGATAGGCTACAATGAGGCTAAATATACCTTGCAAAGTAACACTAGCTTCATCTAATGAAAATAAATGTTAGCATCCTTATCATCCACTTCTTTTATGTTTTTTTCATTCAGAACACTTGAATTGATGGAGGAAAAGGACAAGGTAGAACGCCTGTTGTTGGAGTTGCTACCCAAGTCAATTGCAGAAAATTTAAAGCTTGGAAAAAGAGTTGCACCAGAGAGTTTTGAAAGTGTTACAATTTTTTTCTCTGACATTGTTTCATTCACGCGTATATCAGCTGCAGGTACACCGCTGGATGTCGTTAGGATGTTGAACTTGATGTACACAGTTTTTGATGACATTGCAGCTAAATTTAATGTCTACAAAGTCGCCACTATAGGTGATGCTTACTTCGTAGCAAGTGGAGTCCCACTGCGTAATGGCAATCAGCATGCTGTCGAAATAAACAACATGGCCAGACAGCTGTTGGAATCTGTGTCTAACTTGCCAATTCCACACTTGCCATATGAATCACTGAAGTTACGAATTGGGATTCATACAGGTTAGTCACTGCCTGAATTATCAATTATATCTTATCCTGGGTATGTGGGGAAAGCTGTTGTATAAAAGAAATCTCAGCAATTATAATAATAAATGGTACATAAACAAGGCACCCCTCATTCTAATTGTTAACTGAAGTGCTGAGGTTTTTTTTCTGCAGCATAAATGTCACGTAAACAAGGCACCCCTCATTCTAATTGATAACTGAGGTGCAGAGGTTTTTTTCTGCAGCATATATGGTACATAAACAGGCACCCGTCATTCTAATTGTTAACAGATGTGCTGAGGTTCTTTTCTGCGGCATATATGGTACATAAACAGGCACCCCTCATTCTAATTGTTAACTGAAGTGCTGAGGTTTTTTTTCTGCAGCATAAATGTCACGTAAACAAGGCACCCCTCATTCTAATTGTTAACTGAAGTGCTGAGGTTTTTTTTCTGCAGCATAAATGTCACGTAAACAAGGCACCCCTTATTCTAATTGTTAACTGAAGTGCTGAGGTTTTTTTTTTCTGCAGCATAAATGTCACATAGACAAGGCACCCCTCATTCTAATTGTTAACTGAAGTGCTGAGGTTCTTTTCTGCAGCATAAATGTCACGTAAACAAGGCATCCCTCATTCTAATTGTTAACTGAAGTGCTGAGGTTTTTTTTTCTGCAGCATAAATGTCACATAAACAGGCATCCCTCATTCTAATTGTTAGCTGAATTGCTGAGGTTCTTTTCTGCAGCATAAATGTCACATAAACAGGCATCCCTCATTCTAATTGTTAGCTGAATTGCTGAGGTTCTTTTCTGCGGCATATATGGTACATAAACAGGCACCCCTCATTCTAATTGTTAGCTGAATTGCTGAGGTTTTTTTTCTGCAGCATAAATGTCACGTAAACAAGGCACCCCTCATTCTAATTGTTAACTGAAGTGCTGAGGTTTTTTTTCTGCAGCATAAATGTCACGTAAACAAGGCACCCCTCGTTCTTATTGTTAACTGATGTGCCAAGGTTTTTTTCTGTATCAGCTAAAAATCTGGTTTGCAGCAATGCTTTGTTAATCCTACCCTTGTTTCTTAATCATAATTTCCAGTGAATATTCAAATCAATCTTTGAAGTTGCTCTTTATTCATTAGCATTTGCATTTTGCAGGACCATGCCTAGCAGGAGTAGTGGGAATCAAGATGCCCAGGTATCTCCTTTTTGGTGATGCAATCGACATTGCATCTCAAATGGAGTCAAAAGGAGAGAGCATGCGGATCCACGTCAGTCAAGCTACTGCATCCATCTTGCCTTCTGAATTGTTTGACCTCAAACAAAGAGACGACCCAGTGGAGATCAAAGGTCATGGTCAAATGAAAACTTACTGGCTGATCACTTGAAACTCCATACTCAGAGAACAATAAAATAGGTGAAACATATAATATTCACTGATTGCATGGATATTCAAAATGTGATGGTTACTTGCAAGTTTGGGTTCAGCACTGATTACACACAATATCATTTCATACAACCTTATTATATATACTGTCCTGTATTTAATTAAAAAAATCTATAGTAAGTGACGAAATGAGTAAGTTTGAATCTTTAGGCCCCGTGCTCGACCCATACAACAAATACCTATCTAGTAAGTCCAGTCTATAGTAAGTGATTTTAAACAGGAGAGTGCTGTTTGGCTGCTGACCGATGACGCGCAATGAGTGACAGTTAGTGAATTAAAATTTTCACTGTAATGTTATTGTGTCATTTGATTATATACCACCAATCCTTTTACTATATATTCATAGGCAATTTCTTGTACCATCATTGTATCAAAACAATTGTACACATGTCGAAAATGTAAGAGCTACGTGTATTTCTAGTACTTTGCACTGAGGGCAAAATAAAGTCTAGTTTTGAATTTCTCATGTCTTAAAACTATTATTTAGCGTTTTCAAGCACTCAAATATCTAAACTAGGAGATGAGATATGAAATTTTGAATTTTTTAGCAAGTACTGACGTCCATTTTATTTTTATGCAAATGAGGTTATTCATCCTAACCTTTTTCTTGGGAACATGTTTTTTTCTGAAAGAGGACATCCTATGGAAAATTTTGGCACCATACATATAGAGTCCTGGGGGGTGCACAGTAGGTCCCGCTGGCCCCCGGACTACAGATTGACTCGGTTAGTACTAGTGACAATTGCACCTTGTTTTTGCCTAAAGATCGTCGTGTAAAATGTGCAATACTACATATAAAGAAACCAACTTAGAAGAAATAACGTAACCTTCATTTTTCTATTGCTTTGCTTTTATTTTATAATGTTAAATCAGGAATCATTCCAAGGTTTTATAATCTCTTCAGATGGTATACACAAGATCATCCAAATGACTGGACTGGGATAATATGGCCTGGGGACTCTAATAATATTCCTACAACTCATTATTTTATGACAGCACAGGTGACTCACATATCTAAAAATTACTCGTGGTTATTGATGACAGATACAGATGTACTAATGATAAATACCCCAGTATATGAGAGAATCTTTGATCAGAAAATGAATATTGCCCCCAACATCCAGTTAAATCCATAGTCACTGACTTAATGGTGACTTACATTCATTACAGAAGTAGCCCATTTGGGAAAGTATTAGCCATATTTGTGTCATGTTTCACATTTATTCAATATGGTAACTTACACCTAAACTAAACTTAGATCCGGGTATTTGGAACTGCTTGGATGTTTGCATGTAGGGTGTAAAAAAAAAGTCAATATTTCTGAATTATGGTGTATTTGAACGCTTTAAGTAGGGAGCAACAGCCAACTTGGCAAACTTTCATAAATGAAACCGGCTGATACCAAGCCACTTTTGAGTGTTGCAATCAGTTGACCTCACACAATATAATATAAAGAAATTGACTTTTCAAGGTGAGGGAAACATCTAAAAGAACCAGCTTTATGCATTGTTTCTTGGTCAGAAGTGGAAGAAATATTGTTGGGAAGAAACCAACACATCAATGACTATGGAATCAGGAGGCTCCCATAATGTCAAGCAGCTCTTCTGTAGAGTTGCAAAATGGGACAAATACACAGTTATAGATATTATAATGTTCCATAACCTGTTATGACAGTTGACAGAACTTTGCTGAAATATTATCATATGAAAATTTGAGTTCAGACAAATACCAAAATATTTTTCTTTTAAAAAAGGACCTGCATCCGACTTTCTTGCAATTTAAAAAAATGGTATCCAAAAATTAGCAGGATTTGAATCAATGACCCCTGATGCCTGCAGCATACCTTGCAATACACCTAACCAGCAGTGCTATCATTGTTCATGCATTGGTGAAGGAAATAATTTGTTTGGTGTAAAATGCCATTAAGTATAGGCAGTGCCACAACCCCTGCGTTAGAGAATTTTAATTTTTTTTAACTATCCAAAATCTGACAACATGTGAGGCTCTACTTCCTAGCCAAGCGAGCATAATCCTCATTCAATGGCGTCCAAGTTCTCAGAATGAGGGCCATGCATTATATTTTTTCGTGGGATTATATTTACACACGATTTTACAGCCTTCCCACCAATCTGAATCTCTTCTAAACTGACAAATAATAAGTGTACACACTATTAATAACCTTGACATGCTGTTATTTGCACACAATCATCATTTTCATGCAATAAATCTTATTAGGCCTACTACTTTTCAATGATGTGAAAGGGCCATAGTAGCATTGATGCGCGCATACTGTCTGCACTTATTTATTCAACCGGTTGAAAATACTGTGAAAAAAACGGGGCTGCTGCTAGGCTATCTACTTTCCCCAAACTGTTGCATCTAAAGTACAGAGTGGCCGCTACGGATGTATCAGAATGTATGATACCTTAGGATGTATGATTCGGATTAAGATTTGATGCAAAAAGCCTAGCCAAGTTTGGTCTACTATTACATGTGTACAAACTGCTAGCCATGTCTGACGCCACATGGTAAATACGAAAAAATGTTTTCAGACTGTCTTTAAAAAAGTTAACCATACTTCTAAGAATTTTATGATAAGTGCATTTGATGCACCACATACATGACATGCTTTAGACGTCTGTTTTATCTTAACACTGTGTGTCATCACCTCAAAACCCAGCGACCTAATTATGGACCTTCTTTGCTAGTTTACCTAGTTCAAACAAAATGATTGGTTAAACTTAGTAGCCGATAGGCTGAGTATATATAGACTTAAGAAATCTTCCCTAAAAATACAAAAGAAATGGATTCATATATTTTGAGTTTAATAAATTTTCTGAATTGCCTGCTTGTCAGAACGATAATTGCATAAACTCAGCACATGAACATCTAATTATTCTGTAATTTTAATACCATAAGCCAGCCTATAGGCTATAAGACACTTATGTACTTTAGATGAGTAATGAGCAAAACATGTTAATAATTAGGTCGCTGGCCTGTAAGGTGACGACACACAGTGTTAATATTTGGCTGAAATCAGAACTGTTGCTGTGGAGACCATTGATACTCCAACAGTAAACATCACCAACTGTCAAGTCTTATTGGAACTGAAAGTTGTCAAGGAAATTACTCATGAAAACCTGAATAAATTCATTGGAATTTGTCTGGATCCACGAAATAATTGTCTGTTTTTATGCTAGCATAGGTAGATTTCAAGATGTTTTAGTTAATTAAGAAAATGTAATATCATGGGATTTTAAATTTCAACCAGCATTCATCACAGTCCTTTGGGTAGAGTATTAATATACCTCAGAATCAGTCACCTTACTAATATAATAAACATCACTGCTATGCTGCACTGGCTCCCGGGACCACTTACATAGGTGTGTGATATGTTTGGAGACGTATGTAAATGTTATTCAAAATGTATTAATTTGAACTGACTTAAGTAAAATTATATTTTAAATTTAAACATCACACATAAAACGAAATTTATCTCTGGCGCTTTTTGTGTAATTTTGCCAGGATTCCTCTATTCAACAAGCTCTAATTGCCTGGTGGACAGCTGCTGGGTTTGCAAGATCACTGACTATGGTCTCAATTATATCAAGAGTACCTGCACTCCTGGTGGAAATACAAAAAGCTCTCTGCAGACTCCCTCATGTGGACTTCACCGGAACTACTCGATCAAGAGAGCTCTCAAGGAATTAGGAAGGGTGATGTGTACTCTTATGGGATAATAATTCAAGAGCTTGTACTGCAGTCCTTTCCATATTCTGAGAACAAAAATGGCCTCACGCCTGAAGTGGTAATTGAAAAAGTCAAATCAAGGCTCAACCCACTATACCGACCAATTATTCCACAAGGTGATTATTTGATTATAACTACTGCTTTTTAATATACCGTAGTAGAGGCTCACCTTAAGAATCAGATTTAAATTTTAACTTTCCTTTTCGTGAACTGTATCTGTTTGTTTAGAACCTATTTCTGAATACCAAAATGTAAAACAGTTGAATGGGTCTGAAATGATAATCCTAAAATAATCTTATAATATGTGCAAATTGGAAGGATGTCATTTCATCAAGCAGCTGTCCACTTCACCTCATAATGCCATTCTGTATCCCACTCTGACCACAATGTGAGAGAAAGTAACCTTACTGAGGCTACCAGTAACCCATGCAGAAGCATAGAGGGCACTGCACTACTTAGAGTGCAATTCATGCATACACCATTAACTATTCCATACTATCCATTTCCTGATATATTATGCAAGGCTGCAACAACTATTAAAATATCAAAATGCATTTATTATAGATTTAACCAACTGACAAAGTTCTTGCCCTGAACAAAATCAATGGAGGGGAATCTGAAACTGGTGGACAGCAGTAAAAGATTCCACCTAGGAGGTAAATGTGTAACATGGGTGGACTCCTCTTTCTCAACTTATCACTCAACCTTCGATAGCAGCAAGACCTTGCCTTAGAGGGCTGCACTTTCCATATCTATCTATCTATCTGTCTATCCATCTATCTATCAATTGGAAATCATAGTGACTCAAAGATAAAACAATGTTTTTCTTGTTTTGCTGTACATGATGGTTCATAACACAAGCACTTTTAATCATTCTAGCATTATCCTCAGTCTTTCAAATGCTGAACATAACACCCACCACTCCTCTGACAACTGGCTGTAAAAAATAATCAGTTTCAAGACAGTCAGCTGTCTCCTGGTTAACACTAAACACTAGAGGGCGAACCTGTGGTTCATGCTATGCCTATTTGATGACAAAAGTCTGAGACGAGATTCAGTACATATTCTGGAGAATCATTTGAACAGCTAAGATGGGCTATTTGCTGCCATCAAACTCTTTTACAGCAGATATCATATACTTGGAAACCTAACGCCAGAGGAAATCATGTGAATACAGGTCTCCCATAAATTTGGCTAAGGCAGTTCCTCAGCATTCACTGTATTATTCACATCACGTTCAATGGAGTTCTGAATCTCAGCTAGAAGTCATTTGCATGAGATAGAGTCCATCCATACAGCAACTGCTTAACATGGTGCTGATCCCATGCAACCCTTATATTATGTATTGTTGTGACATCCTTTTTAGCAATGATTATGATTACTTTACTGACTTTAATGTTCTTCTATCTCCAGATCTGTGAAGCTAATGGAAGAGAAGGATAAAGTGGACAAGGGTTGTAAGAGTTACTGACGTTGTTACAACATGAATCTCAGCAGCAGGCACACCACTGGATGACGTCAAAATGTTGAATTTGATGTACACAGTATTTGATGACATTGCAACTAGATATGATGTTTACAATTGGGTATGCATATTTCACAGCCATATCTTGATGGGGCCCTTCAAGATATGGCAATAGACATGCATCATTAATCAGTAGCATGGCACTGGAGCGGTTAGAAGCAGTTTCCAGTTTGTCTATTCCTCATTTGCTAAATGAAACCCTAAAATTGCCTTATGTTCTTGTTCACTTCAAGTAATTTTACATGTACTAAGTGAGTTATGAGTCATAATAACATTTGAGGATTTTAGTGTCTGCAGATGCATAGTACAGGTGAAACAAAACAGAATGTTTACAATGCAACAGTATAAAAAAGAAATGCATAGGTGCACAGTTTGCCATATATCTACATCATCAATGTAAAGTGCTTGTCAATCAAGAAAAGCTTTTCTTTTCATGTGATAAACAGCACAGTTTCCAGTGCCCTTATTGATTAGTGATATCTCATGGCAGCTGATCAAACAGGAATCTCATCAGTGTTTGTGATTGTTTTATGTACTGTCTAAAACAAGTATGTATGGATGTCTTGCATACTGCCAATTATCAAATTGGTGTGTGGCGTGACAGAGAGAGCATGCGGAACCACGTCAGACAAGCGACGGCATCTAGGGCGGGGGCCTAGCTCAGAGGTAGCGCTCTGGGCTTCCCACTGCTAGGTCCCGGGTTTGATTCCCGGTTGGGCCTAAGTTGGCTGGCTGTTTGATCCTTCTTCTCATTGCCATGGTCTCTGCCTGTCCTAATTAGCCCAACTGCTCAAGCGACGGCATCGTTCTTGCCTCATAACCTTTTTCATCTCTCAGAGAGAGAAGACCCAGTTGAGGTTAAAGGTCAAGGTCAAATGACAACATACTGGCTTGGACAGCCATGATTTATTCATGACATGACTATTACTACATGCACTAAAGAGAAGAAAACATGGGATATTAATGTATGGCACCTCATAAATATCCCATGTTTTATTCTCTTTAGCACATTCTATTATAACTAAGTCTCGTTATTTCCAATCAAATAGTTTTAGCCCATGGGAACCATTTACCTGCAAGCACAAATCAGAACAAATGCAATTAGTTCTCATGCAATTTGTGACTGGACAAGATAGGATGAGACTTGTCAAAGTGATGGTATATCGCACAGTCCAAATTGCAAAACAAATCATTATCTTGATACTTAATTGTTCTCGAAACAAATTGAGTCCAAAGCAGGTTTAGACAAACCTGGCACCCCTTAATCTAACATAGAGTGTGGATCAATAGAGAACTGAAGCAGTTTAATAAGACTCAAGACGAGTTTATTTGCCTTCATAAAATAATATAATAATAAGTTTAAACAATCAATATAATATATTTACAGTGTATGAGAGGCCAGGAGGAACACTCCAAGACACATACATAGCATCGCTATCAACTAAGTGCCCTCCTGGTTTTCCGAGAGATCCAAGCAAGTGATTATTAGTGAATAATGGCATATTTGTTTACATTACATAAATGAAGGTATTTGAAGGATGTCCATTGTTTATAGAAATCAAGCATGTTTGGAAGAAGGAGATCACTGAGCCCATGCTACCTTTTTGATGAAATTCACATGCTATATCCGACTGAGCATTTTAATGCGGCCATATCATTTGAATGACGCTATGACTGAGCATTTTTAAGTGGCCATTTATGGGTAGTAAGTAGTCTCTAATAAAGGCGTTAGACATTCGTATACAAATGGCTGTTCGGTCAGGGAAATAATGCCATAATTTAAGGAGAATATATTGCTTTATTGGGTGTTTAAGTGTTTAAAGCAAAATCATGGGCTAGCAATCAGCAATTCAGATCATATTACAAGGCCAAAGTTAAAGTTCCTCTGATATCAGGCTTTCGCATAAAAACTCGAACAATGGTGCCATATCTCAAGAACTACAATAGATAGAGACACGCTGTTGGTACCAAATGTACACAATACCCAAGTTTATATTCATCTTCCATGCATACTTGGGGTTTTACTCCATTAGTTCCCTATTTTTTTGAGAAAAACTGTTTTTTTTAGGCCGCCATCTTGGATTTATGGTAATTTAGAGATGTTCCACTACTTGGATTTTCCATGATTTTTAGTATGTGTTTCTGGAGGCCCTTGGAGTTCAAATGGCTGGAATCATTTCTGTTGCAATTTGATCCGGGTTCAGTCCATCTCTAATGGCCTAAATATTTAAAAGGTTTTTCCTTTTCCTTTATTAGATAAAAGTTACCTGATATGAAAGTATTGGGTGTTACAATGATAAAGTATCGGATAACAGAATCTTCAGAAAGTTCATTCGTTTTTTATCATCATAGTAAAATGCAAAAAAACAAGCCATAATAAACATAAACTTGAATCAAGCAAGAATAATACATTTCATAGCCTGCCATTTCCAATTTTAAGAACATCATAAAATTTTATAGTCATTCAGGCAGCCATTAGTAAAAGGTCCATCAGCAAATTCCATATAACTTGTCACTGATGTGAGTGACGTATCACTTTCCATAACAAATTCTGTCAATAATGCCTGTCATCTTCCTGATGTGGGCAATGTCACAACCCAGAAAAATCATATTTGCAGTATATAATAGGATTCATCATGGATGTACAGCTAAGCTGGGATGCCACCTATGCTGGTCCTGCGTTCTAATCCCAGCCCAGGCATCCTTCATGAGCTAAGTTTCAGATAGCTGTTGGCTGCGCGAGACATCAAATTTAAGTATAAGAGATGTGGACATATGATGGATACTTCCATGGAGAATTAACTATCTTAAACGTTAAACTGCGAAATGGCTGTGAAGAAAACCAAACGGCTTATAAAAAAAATTTAATATGGTAAAAACATTGACAGAATTTTGCTGATTTTATTATTTAATTTGAAATATGATTGATCATATTTAAAAGGAGGTGCCTTGGGCTTGGCGTATCTGCTGGGAAATTAAATAAGTGTGTATTTTGGTATGAACTCCAAGAGTTACAATCTCGTCATTACATCTGCCTCTGCCAGCTGGTCATATAGGCTGACTGAGCTTCAGACCAGTAACATAGAGACAATACACGAGGAGTTTTTATTTTTTTTATTTCAACATATTTTCATAAAAGACCATAATGAAGCAGAACAAACTGGATTTTCACGGAAGGTTCTCTGTATTTCCACCAGGTGGCTAAAACAGAATACTGCAATTCTATTGGCTGAAAAAGTTCCCGCCCTTGGCTGTGATTGGCTGAAGCAAAGTGCATCCTAGCTGCAGTATTTTTTTAGTGCATTTTAATGTATATTTGACACTTTATCATTTAGTTGATGTTTGTTATTTTTATGAGAAAGTTATATTTATGGAGCAGTTAGTTATTACCTACTGTGCCTGAAAAGCAAAATGAGTAAGAAGAAGAGAGGAAAGACTTATGTCCTGCTGAATTCATGGCTGTTCAGTGAAAAGACTCTACTGAACAGAACTATTAGAATTAGGTCAACCACAACTTCCTCAATTACTCAATCTTCTATTGTAATTTTTTTGTAGTTGACATTTCTCTCTAAATATGTCGAATTGCCATGACAACGGCAAAATATTATCAGTTGAAATATAAGAAACACTTGCTTGAATAGCTTGAAAACATTTGCTATCCATTTTGTGCTTGTTACTGTAAAAATACCCCAAAAATAATGTCATATGCACATTTATAACCCCATTGTAGTATAATTCATGGCTGCCTATGTGTAATTTAATCAGCGATCAGCAAAGAATAAAGTCCTTAATACTTTCAGTTCAATCAAAATTATACTTATGTCCAACTGAAGTAAGCATTGTCTAAATTCAATCTGACTAGCATGATTACTGCTACATTATTCAAAGTTACTGGAGAAGATTGTAAAACTACTGAACATTCTTGTGAAACTAATCATATTGTGGACCAAAAACCCGAATGTGAAGTATGAGTACTTGCAATAAAAGGGCCTTGTCCTGAGATCTTCAGATTGACCATATATAGGTCACTGGCTACACGTATTTAACTGTTTCCAGAAAACAGAGGATTGCAGAAATATGTGACATAATTATGACATCTTTGAGAAAGAGGAAAAACTAAATTACAACAATTAGCCCTCATACGTTTCATGCACCATGAGGTTAATCATAATGATTTTTTTCTAACCTAAACGACATCAGTTTTTACAATGGAAAATTCATTAGGTATCGGCATGAAGGATGGGATGATTATCATAGGCTCATTCAATGGATAGAAGTATTTTATAGATAGACAGTGCCAAATTCCCAATTGATCCGCGCGCTTAATCAAATTTCTACCAAAGGCACTTCTGAACCACGAGTGTGGCACAACTTAAAGTCTGGCAGCAGTCCCGTCCTTTTTCGTTGAATTTTGCAACAGGCGAATAAATATTCTGTTTAGACAATATACATGCATCAGTGCCTACTATCACCATTTCATATCATTGAAAATGAATAGTTAGGTTTTTATCGGCGATGACTAAGTCATTCAGCCATAACATTAATAAATTTAAATTGCCAGTTCATTGCAAGAAAATGATGGCTGTGTGTCAAGGTGAGTAATCGTGTGTGCACTCAATTTTTTTTCAGTAAAGAATAGTTTCAGATAGGTATGAAAGCTGTAAATCGTGTGCACATAGAATCCCATGAAAAAATACAAAGACTGCTGCATGGCCCTCATTCTACGAACTCGGATGTTAATAAGGGCCAAGAAACACCAGGGTTCGAAGGTTTTCTCTAGATTTTGATGGCTTCCACAAATATAAGGCCAGCCTTGTATTTCTTCATTTCTTTATCATCCAAATAAGGCAGGTGTCCTATTGCACCCCATGTCCCAAAGGGCCCCCCTATCTCCCCTGAGCATGTAGCTACAAGTTGAGCATTCCTTGAAGTCTTTGTGAAGCCATTCCTTAATCTTGGGTTTAAGCATCAAGCGACTTGTTGCCATGGAAACAAATTTTAAGACCCTGATTTACCACTTTTGACATGGCAAACATAAAAATTCAAACAGCTGAGGATCTCCGGAATAAAATTATGTGTAATATGACCATCAACCCTTTATGCGTCACCGCTTCATAGAAATTGTCAGTTTGCCTCTCCTCTATAATGATTAGATCTGATACTTATAAAAAAATGTATTGAGCCTATTAAAATATAATTTTTTTAATTTTGAGACCATAAAGGTCGTATCCCTTGACGTCTTTCTTATTTTAAAGATCTCCTGCATGTTTGATTATCCGGATGTGAGGTTTACTCATTCAATTTAATGAAAAACACGCTGTAATTACGAAGAATTTATATATGCTTGACTTAAATAAAATTCTTATCCAAACTCAAATATCAAGTGATCTTTCTTGCTTCCAGATTTTTTCATAGTTGAAGTTCGAATGATATTTATTTGTGGGAAATCTAAGTTCTCGTGTGTTTGTTGTTTCTGGTTCGTTTGTATATTATAGTAGTTTGGCTAGAGAATGGCAAGATCACTCAACATCAGTTGCTATACCCAGATGGCATTCCAAATCGTTTCAACGTTGGCGCGATGCCAGCGATGTTGATACGATGTTGTAACGACAGTGGCCTATATGGAAACGATGCTGGGCCGATTTGGAATGCTATCTAGGTAGCATCTTTTTTCATACTTTATAAATATCATTTTTAATTCTCTTCAGCATTTGCCTGTGTTTCCCCTCTGACAGCAATTCAGCATGCATACAATATCAGTAGGTGGACACATTCATATTGAACTCCATTATATTGATTGAGGGGAGGCTTAAATTTCACTGTCATATAGAATGATAGGCTGTTTGCTTATGTCATCATTCTTGCTCTGAAACATTGAAAGGCAAACATGCAAAATGTCACTGTGAAATGGACTGGTATTGCAGCAGAAAATACTGAATAAACCTTATTTACATATAAGTAAAACAGGTAAAATTGTCGCACAAATTGAGCCTAACAATTGAACAGGCATCTTCTGGTGTATTTTAGGCATGCAATGTAATTAATGTAAGCATCACAGTTCGTTATTGCATGTCATATTCTTCACTCAGTTTGATTCAAACTAATACCTTCGTGATCATCAGTACAATTTCAAAGAGTTAAGCTTTTAGCCTCTAACCCATAGGTTCTCTTCTCCACCATGATCACAAATGTCAGTTTTGTTTCATGCATTAGCATGCATGTCTCCAAACAATTGCTGATGTCACCAAATGATCCAGTTGTACTCATTAACCTCATCAATTGACCATTGGTGACATCATCAATTTTATGGAGACAGATTCACCAAGTCATGTGTCACTTGGTACATCATGTTTTTTTTTTTTTTTTGTGCTTGCACTTGCCTAACCCAGATAGCATTCCAAATCGGGCCAGCATTGTTTCTATGTCGGCCACCACCAGCATAACATTGCTTTGACATCGCCGACATCGCGTCGATGTTGATACGAATTGGAATGATATCTGGGGCTGAATACAAGAGACCACTAATTTAACGTCACATCCAAATGACATCCATATGGCTCATAAAGGATGCCCAGGCCTGGGATTGAACCTGGGTCCTTCAGAGTGCAGGGTTCATTTTACCACTGGACCACCCACTGCCTTACCACTAGCCACCAATGGTACTTGACTCACTCTGACCTCCACAAATTACACCGACTGTATTGCTTATGTACAATGTATCTACAGCTTAGCAATATTTCTGATATTTTAAAAATGTACATGACTTTATTATACACTGATGGACTTTAAAAACGCACAGGTAAAACATGTTGTACAAACCCGAGAGAATGCGTTTTTAAAGTCCATTAGTGTAGATAACTACCTTCTTTTTTTTTTTTCAGAGTTGGAAATATTCTGAATGCATCATAGATGAACTGTAATAACTATTGTTCCTGTATATTAATGTTAATTAGGCCTATATGCATACAATATACATATTGGTATGAATTTTATTAAACAAAATAAAATTTTATGTTGGTTTTAGTGTGAGTGGGACGATTTATAAATGAAGTGTTGTATTAGGCCATGTACATAGACACTGTTTTCAAACTTGTAAACCCATTGGTTTTTTGGAGGTCATTTTTGTTTAATTTTAATTGCTTGGTCATGGGCGTTGTGTTACGTATAAGCCTGTGTAAACCCACACACAAAATGCATCTGCATCAGTTGTTTAATATATAGGCCTATTCTATTGAAAACAAAAATCTGAAAACTTGCATAATGTGCAACTGATCATAAGTTCTAAATTTTTCAAGGACCTAATAATGAAATTCTAATAAGGGACTACATGTTCTTTCATCAGCCCTCTTTCTGTATCATCATTGATTGCAATGAGACTGTCACAAATCAACCATATCTAGGCCTATATACATGGCCAAATGTGCCACGTGCGTTTTCCATGAGAAGGATAAATGCATGGAAAACGCATGGTTTTTAGCTAATTATAATGAGGCAAAAACCATGCATTTTCCATGCGTTTATTCAAACGCATGGAAAACGCACGTGGCACAATTGGCCATGTCGGTTGCTGTCATGTTATTGATGGCGCTTCCGATTTACACAGGCTGATACACTAATTAAATGTTTTCCATTTAGGCAACAAAAAAACAAATATATTACCATGAAAAAGGCAAAAATTATATTCATAAACACACTTTGGGTGCAATTACCCCAGATATAATGATAATAGATCCATTTTTATGGTACCTCACTACCAGGGACGAAATTACTAATATCTGGTGACGAATCGACCACATTCTAGTGTCCACGGGGACGAATCGCAAAGTGATGAATCGACCTGTTACCAGTAAGGTAATTTGTCATGTAAGGCTTGTTGACAAATACCAGTATAAGTGTTCTGGGTATGGTAAGCATGAATGGTTTTACCAAATAAACTAATATAACCAGCCTGGTCACCTAATTTGGCAGTAAGTGCTATTGGTTGTAACACTAGCCTCTTTTTTAAAGACATCCAAACTGCTACACTTCTTAAGTGAGTCAGGTAGACTGTTTCTGGACCACTTTATACATGTAGCACCAATATATGAGAAACAATTTTTAGTAAATTCCAAGTTTACACTTGGGACATGTACATTGCTTTCATTATATGACCTTGTTTCTCTGTTTGACACTTCAATCTTCATTGTACTAACATAAGTCAGGCAATCTGGAACTAAACCATGTATCTATAGATTTCAATACGACATGAAATAATCACGTCTTTGCTTTAAATTTCACCAGTGTAATTCATTTACAAGATTAACTCCTCGAACATTGAAATAATCATAATTACTGTTACCCTAGCAAAGTGGTTTTGCATGTGCTGAATCTTATACAAGTTGTTTTGACTAGAAAACTTTGCCTGAATAATACCATTATAAATCTTCAACAAAGTTTCAACGGGTAGGAAATGTTTGTTTAAGTCTTGAAAATAATCCAATCTTTGCTCTCAGTTCTTTAGATAAAGAATCAATCTGGTTTAATCAGGAAAGATTTTTACCTATTTGACACCTAAGGAGTCAATACAATTAATATCAGAAATGACATTATCATCGATGCGTACATTAAAATTTGTATTGTTAACGTGTATTCTAGACCACGGTCTTACAGTTAACCACTAAGGATTCTGATCATACATTATTTTATGGAGTTTATTGAAAAATAGTAACTTTCCTGCACCTCATTTTTACATTGTTACAGTGCAATATACTAGAACGCCATCGGCATAAAGATTACATGAACCTAGATGCAAATGATTATCTATATCATTGGAAGAAAAGAGAAAGAAAATTGGGCCCAAAATGGACCCTTGTGGGACACCAATATTGACATAAGTTTGTGTTTGATATTTTACCATTAAAGTGTACTTTATGATCCCTGTTTCATAAATATGCATTGAACCAATGTAGAGCCTTGAGATCAAAACCATAAATGGCTAGCTTACTAAGCAATATTTCATAATTAATTTAATCGAAACATTTGCTGATATCCAATGCACATGTGCCAACAAACATACCATCATAAATAATAACATGCCAATCATCAAGGACATGGTGTAAGGATGTCTGAGTGTTGTGTTTTCTAAAGTATGCGGATTGGTCGCAAGTGATAAATTTATGTTCTTAAAGGTAACCTATAGTTATACTCCACCACGTGACCTTTTCTATTGTTCTTTTGCCAGATATAACCAACGAAAATGTTAGTTAACTTCCTCCTGAGTGCAAACTGAACTGCTATGCATAATAAAGTCATTAAAACAAAACAAACAATCAAACAAATTAGTAAATATGCCTAATGGAGTATAGTTAGTTATATCCCTCATAGTCGGGAGTTAACTAACATTTTGACAATGAATCTGTCTTTCCAGTCATTCTGGGATATGACGTTTATGAGTGGCCAATGACAATGCAATGAGACAAAAGGCCACACCTCCACAATGTAGGTGTCGCCACCATTGCTATTTATAAAGCACGACAAATGATACTGAATCAACACATGCTCATTCTCACCACTGCCCGAATGTCATATATCTACAATTTGTTAATTATCAGTCGATGGTAAGTTTATTGCTCCACAAAATGTTACTTTCGCATGAAAATATCAAGCTTCTAATGGTAGTGCTTATTATGTGGTCATCCAATGCTGAGGCGAAAACTATTCCGGGTGTGGCAACCAACAACACTCTGACTCTCGGATACTTGCTGTCTTGGAGTCACGAATGGGCTGTCGGACCTTACATCGGTTCATCTATTGAAGTCGCGATTCGAGAGATTTCAAGAAGACGGTTACTTCCAAATTATGAAATCGACTGGATTCTGGAAGACACTTGGTGCCAGGTAAAAAAAACATTTTCTTTTATGATTTTCATTTTGCAGTGCATCACTACATCAAAGGGGGGTATTAATGGTCTTATCTATGTGATGTCTCATTGTTCGGGCTGCATGTTATGGATTTTCCTGCATCATAAAAGCTCTCAATTACCGCTGTTGCTTGATGATATATTGATGTTTTATGTTCGCACTTTCAATTTTATGTTTTCTTGTTTGTTATGGATTCATATTTCACGTTATTTGGGTTTTTTATGATTTTTAATGGAAGGCATTTATATATTCTTTTTATTCATCTCCTTTCAGCTATCAAAACATCAATACTATGCTTAGTTATTGACAAATCATATGAGATGCTTTCCACTTTTGAATGATGATGATTGTAAGAACTCATGTACTGATCATGTACCTATATATTTACCTAATTGGTTATCACAAAATACAGGAAAAAATCAATTCTAACATAAAAACCAAACCATACATTTTTGTTGGATTAATTTACATTAAATTCCACAAATTTATTAACCTGTTATATTTATTCATTATTTAATTTGATGTAGTGTAATTTGAGAAGTGCACTCATTATCTTGAGATTCTACATAAGCTAAATTTCAAAGGAATAATATTACCAGAAAAATGATAGAGAAAGTGGAGATTAATTCAACTGATGTTTTCAACTGATGTTTTCAACAGGTTTCCATGAAAAAAAAGTCCTGTGAAAGTCCATCAATTGGCTGATCTTTTTCTTTTTAAGATATTTTTTGGTCATCGTGTGATTGGTATTAAAAAAAAAACTTTATCTTGCTAAAACACCCTTTCTCAGTCATTGAAAGAAATTAAAATAGAAAAAGATCTTTTCCTTCAAAATCGTTCTTTAATTTGATGTGCATATTTTATTCGACTTACTTTAATTTTTCACAGGCTGGCCAGGGCATTAAAGCTGCCATAAGGACCTGGTTTGATGCAAGTGACCTGGATGTCTTCATTGGACCAGGGTGCAGTGTAGCATGCCTGCCAGTGTCTTTACTTGCTGCAGATTGGAACATCCCTATAGTGTCATATGGATGCACAAATGATCTGCTATCAAACAAAATAACCTATCCAACATTCTCCAGAACAGTTGGGATTGCCCTTGAGAAGGCTTACATCTTATATGAAATTGCAAAAGTGTTCGAATGGAATAGACTGGGCATCATCTCTGACATTCCACAGCATACCCTAAGAACTGCTCAACAACTAGATTTGCTTTTGAAGGCTGATGGTAAGTGAACAAAATAGACAATAATATATTAAAGCTGCTCTGTCTGTCAAATTTGCAATTTTCTAAGACTCATCCGAATAGTTCAAAATGACCTTTACTTATCAAGGCACACTAAATTTGTGTGAACTAATAATTCTATCAGACATTAAAATTTTACTAAAAAAAAAACACAATGGAAATGACATTATCACTCATTGTTCAGCATGGTGACGTCATCACTAGGTTTGTTTACATATGGAGCATGAAAAACTCATATTTATATCATTTATTGTAAATTAAAATTAAATTGTGAAAAAGTGGGCATGTAATGATGAAAAATATCATGAGACATGAAGGCAGTATTGATTTATACAATTATTTGAATGTGCAAAATCTGGAGACACAGTAACTCTTAAGTATACACATTACTCGATTTTTATCAACATTTTCACTCATACTTGATAGAAAGTGAACAAAATAGAAAAATTAAAGAAAACAACAGTATTCCTTCTTGTCAAACTTCCACTTATACTTGATAAAATGTTCGAACTTAGTACAAAAATGAAGTCAGTTTTAATAGGCGGTAATACAGGTAGAAAAAATTGTCAACATTTTAACAATGTGAGTAGACCCAACTAATTTCATTTTCATAAACCAGTACAGTGGCGGTAAAAAATGTGCAAACCCCAGATAACCATTATTAAATTGCACTTAATCTGTCACTTTAATGATAATTTTTCTGAAATATATGACTAGAATCCTAATTCAGTGAAAACAGAAAGTTTTTGTCAAACATTCAATACCTTTGACGAAATTCAGGATCTTTTTTTCAATTAACGTGCATACACTTCAATTGGTGCACTATGTTTTAGCCACTGTTTAACAGCAATCAATGGCCAATTGTGCCAGGTGCGTTTTCCAAAATGCATGGTTTTTGCCTCATTATAATTAGCTAAAAACCATGCGTTTTCCATGCTTTTATCCTTCTCATCGAAAACACACGTGGCACATTTGGCCATGAGGGACATACTTTTGATAATTTCTCATGGAATCTAATGAAGCTCTTCCATAACTTAAGGAGCAATACATGTGAATCTGTCTTTTCTATTCACTGTACATATTTTCAATTAGATTTACATAAAAACTTAAAGATGACCACTGCGAAAACTTTAATATGTTTTTTGTAAGCCATCCAATTTCAACCTGACTTCAGTTCAACCTTCCTTGAGAACTTTGACATATATTTTTTGTAGTCGTTCTCTTTCATAAATCATGATGCCATTGTTTTCTTCACTATGCTTTATTGTTGGCACTGTATTCTTACAGTTGAAGGTCTGACAAGCTTTGGTCCAAACATATTGACCACCAATGTGGCTGAACACCTAAATTTTTGCCCATCAGTCCATAAAGCTTTATCTTACATCAGCTACCTTTTTGTCTGTTCAAAGACTCTTTTTGTTTTTTTAATAATCCACTGGTTTTAATATCTTGCAGGAAAAGAAACATTTCTGTATGTCACTGAATCAACAACAGCGTCTAGTGAGAAGGAACTTAATCGACAAAAATTGCGTCAAGTCCTTCAAGTTATGAAAACATCTTGCCGCATCATATTTGTCCTTATGTACTCAATGGATTTCCGAAACCTCATAGCTATAGCTCATGAGGAAGACATGTTATCTGGCTATGTTTACATCGGGCCTGAAGGCGATCTTCCAAAGAGTAGGTTTCACTTGAAAAACGGCTTTTATACCGAAGTGTTTTACCCATGTAAAATATTTTCTAAAAAAAAATATAAACCTACTACTACCACTACCATTACTGCTGCTGTTACTTACAGGCTAAAGTTTACATGACCCCTCAACTATTTCTTCCTGATGAATGCATCCCACAGTATGATAGCCATATTTCCCACGCATCCATGAGCCAATATTCCACCACAATCAATCAATTAACAGGGCATGAATTTATGAAAGTTCCTGATCCATTTTTTCAAATAGCTTTCCTTTCAAATATATTTTTGAAATGTATACTATATCTGTTTCGTTGCTAGAGGAAATCCAGCATTTTTATCAGACACCCTAAACTGTCTTCCCCGATAGCATTCCAAATAGACCCATCATCGTTTCCTATAGGCCACTGTCATTACAACACCGTATTAACATTGCCGATATCGCGCCGACTTTGAAATGATTTGGAATGCTATCTGGGTTTTAGCCATAAGCATCATGGAAGCTTCAAATTTCTAGTCACTCATAAGTCTTTTTTTACTGGATCGACATTTTAATTGTTGTGTTAATTGTTGTTATGTGTACAATGTTGAGGTGAGATTTAATTAAAATATTATTTTATTCTATTATATTCTATTCTGTGGATGAATATGAACAACCTCAAATAAAATGAGGAATAACATCTAATTAGATTGGCTCTAATGTATTTCTTGTTTTAACTCTTTGGAATGGAACGGAAAACAATCAGTGACTTAATTCACAAATAAACACTCTGAACAGAGAGTCATCAAAATTACTTTGGGTAGGGTAGTCATATCAAGTAGTTAATATGACTACTTGTTAGTAACTGGATGCCATTTTATATCCGCTCATCATTTTGACAACCTTTTTTACAGATTGAAACATCTTATCTTTATATTGACAGAGGCAAACCCTGACTTTCGCCCTGATCTTGGTATTGAGATATACGAAGGGGTCATCGATCTGGAGGACACAGTCCCTGAAGGCCCTGCATGGGACAACTTTCGTCAAGAGGTCATTGATGCATTTCAGTCTCCAAAGTTTGACAGATGGGAACATGTTGGCCCTAATGCTTCAATCGAGGTCGTCAACAGTTATGCAGGTGTGGATTTCTTGACACTATACTAAGTCAGACTTACACTGTGCCTATGGTAGGCTAATAATCATTAATGATGCATTGATTAAAGGCATATTGTACGGGAATGGGTCATAAAGAAACAATATCTTTATAGTGTTACATTCCATCACTGGAAGATCCAGCCCTGGCTCTACAGGAGGGGGGGGGGGGAACATCACTGTTAGATGTCCAGTCAGTTATGTTATGGATGCCATACTATATCCCCCTGGATCCGCCTGTGAATTCAATGAAATTACCACACAGTGCACATGGTGTAATGCACCAAGCTGTAAATAGTTGAACAAAAGCATAGAATACCTACTTCAACAGGAGCTGAAGTACCATGCATTGAATTAAAAGAACAAAATACTTGTTCATTTATTAAATTCCTAATAGTTATATCCTATTAGCTTGATCCCAATTTACGTGACATAATTTATTTACATATTAACGATTGGTTTGAATTATTGGATTGCTCCTATATTGCTCAAAAATAAAAACATATTACTAGTGCCACTTTTTATACTAACGAGCAAGATAACACAATTTTTTGTTTGTTAATAAAAGAAAGGTAATATGGTTGAGCATAAACCAATTCAAATGTTTAGTTGATGCCTAATGGATCTCTGTTATGTTCATACTCTTGACTTTCAAGGTCAGATTCATGATTCCATCCTGTTGTGGGCTTATGGAGTCAACAGGACATTGGAGCAAGGTTTTGCTCCTGACAATGGGATGAAAATCTTAGAAAACGTCGTCAATAGGACCTTTGAGGGCATTACGGGCAGTGTGACCATTGATGAAAATGGTGACCGTAAGTCGAACTACATCGTCCAAATGGCACAAAATGGAACCGTAAGTATATACAGCGCTGTAAGTACACACTGGAATATAACATCTTTTTTCACTGTTTATAACCATGCATATATAATAACAACAATGATGGAAAGGTAAAAATGTAAAAATATAAATGTACAAATTGACTTAAATGAGACTTAAAACCTCATCTGAATTAATAGTTTATGGTACTAAAACCATCTCTGGCATCTATCAATCCTTTTATAATATTACGAGTGTTTTCAGTATCACAGCTTGGTCTAGTTTAATTATTTATTACACAAAATAAATCAAACAAGACACATATTTAAATCTTATCAACAACTTAAATGTGTTTATATGGTGGTCGACTGGTTATTAAAAATTTTAAATAAACTTTGATTTAAAGGCTGTTTGCGATGAGCTGCCAATCTCTTTTACCAACCCTTCGGATGGCCTGGGGTACCAGCTGCCCATCGTGAAGGCCCACACTTGAATAGCATCAGTTCTGTAGCAGCAATATCTCATGAACTGTATCAATATTCAGACATATAATGCAAGATAATGCACAGAGTTACTTTATTCAATATGCATATATATATGCATATATATATATATATATGCATGTGGTAATATATGTATGGTCAACTATATCATACAGTTTTCGGGGCAAGGGCCTAGCTCAGAGGTAACGCTTTGGGCTTTCAACCGCTGGGTCCCGCATTCGTTTCCCGGTCGAGCCTAAGTTGGATGGCTGTTTCCTCCTTCGTCTCATTGCCATGGTCTCTGCCTGTCCTAATTAGCCCAACTGGTGCAGAAATACAGGACGTAAAGCCCTAAACACACACACACACACATATCATTACAGTTAGTTTCATAAAAAACTGTCGACTCTAAACGGCTGTTGCGGCCTATACCTGACTGTGGTCTAAAGCCAGCTGCTTCTGTCCACTTCTATAGCTAATAGTCAGTTTACATTTATCCAGTGACAATGTAACATAATATGGGCACCTTTTCACAATGGGCCAGATATCAGCACTAAAAGTTCAGACACAGTTGACTATAAATATATTACAATATGCATATATATGTTAGTTGGTCCAGCAATATGACATAATGTATGCTTTGGCACCCAAGACCACCATCTGTGGTACTAAATCAATATTAGAAAACATGCCAAATCCACTGTATTATCACGGTTCACGCTCTTATTTTCCGAGCAATATTTGTTCAAATATAGCTTAAATAACACAGGACATGCTCAGATATAAAATTTAGCGTAATGCAAAATGACTCAGAATTTCTTGTATTTTAATGTGTGCTCCTATTTTTGTCCTTTTGTACAAAAAAGCTGCTACACGCATGACATGAATTCTTAAAATATGTAACAAGCATGCACCTTTCCGAGTTTGTAGATTCAAAAACCGCTTTAATGCTTGGATAAATAAGGACATTGTGCAACTGCTATAAAAAAGTGACTCTTTACATAAACGAGCGGTAAAGTATTGTGATGACATGTTAATGAATGAGTATAAAGCTGTAATGTCAGAAATACAATAGATGATTAAGGAAAGCGGAAAAGAATTTAATAATAATCTTTATGTTGAGGCTTAATCTAAACCTAAGGTTTTGTGGAATGTATTGAAATTATTATCTGGTAAAACGAGATGTGACTATGTGATGATAACAATACTGCCTGTGAATTTAATGAATTTTTCTTAAATATTGGTCAATTAACTACACAGCATCTGACTGAACCAGATGAGCTGTTGTGGATTGGTGCTAGTATTATTTATGAATTCAAGTTTGATGATGTTGCTTAAAGTTTTGTGTTAAAGCTTCTTAAGAGCTTCGGCACAAATAGTTCATTGGATATTTTCAATATTGATTGTAAGTTACTCAAACTATCTCCTGAATGTATTTCTCCATCATTAACACATCTATTTAATCTTTCTCTACAAGGTGGGGATGTGCCCAAAGATTGGAAATACTTTCGTTTTAGTCCAGTTTACAAAGGAGCTGGCGATGTTGAAAACTCTTCAAATTATAGACCTATTTCTGTTATTGGTCATTTAGCAAAGTTAATAGAGCAGGAAGTACAATGTCAATTGATGTCCAGCCTAGTATATCATGCTTTTATGTCATTAGATGCATATGCTCACAGGAAATATCACTCTACTACTACATGTCTTCATACTACTACCAGAATGTCAACTCAAATATACAAAAGGTCTTTCATGATACTATTGATAGCTTCAAAACTGGGGCAAAGTTGTTCTTTTCATGATTTAACGTTGTTGTTTATTTTAATCCTTGTTTTTAATGGGCCACTTGAAAAATGGCTTTCATACCGAAGTGTTTTACCCATGTAAAATATTTTCTCAAAAAATAAAATAAATAAATAACCCTTTGATGGTAAATCTCAACCACTACTACTACCACTACTGCTGCTATTACTTACGGGCTAAAGTTTACATGACCCCTCATCTATTTATTCCTGATAAAAGCATCCCACCATATGATAGCCATGTTTCCCATGCATCCATGAGCCAATATTCCACCACAATCAATCAATTAACAGGGCATGAATTTATGACAGTTCCTGATGCATTCATTTCTAGATGGTACCAATCCTCTACTACATTGCTGCCCAAAGAAAATTTGCTAAGGTTTATAACCCTGAAGACCCACAGGATTGGTCTGGGTTAAAATGGCCTGGAAATTATCCTGAAGTTCCGAAGGATAGTCCTGTGTGTGGATGGAAAAATGAATTTTGTGCTTCGCCTGATACATCCAGCCATGTACCAATTGCAGCAGCCAGTTCAGCTGCAGTGGTTCTGGTCGTTATCATCGTAATGGCAGTTTACATTCTTAAGAAAAGAAGGTGACATCCATAGAATTCATTTATTAAAAGAAATTAAAGGTGCACTGTCTGTCAAATTTGCAATTTTCTAAGACACTATCAAACAGTTGAAAATTACCTTTATTAATCAAGGCACACTAAATTTGTGTGAATTTATGATTTTATAAGACATTAATTACTTAAAAATAAATTATACATTGAGAGAAAATCCAGACCAAAACATTGGAAACACAATGGAAATGTCATCATCACCATTGTATTGTGACGTCATCACTGGGTTTGTTTACATATTGAGTTTTTGATGGCATGAAAAACTCATATTTATATTTATTGTAAATAAAAATTAAAATATAATGGTGAAAAATATCATGAGACAAGAAGGCAGCATTGATTTATATCATTATGTTAATGTGCAAATTTGACAGACAGTGCACCTTTAAAAGAAATTAAATAAAAGTTAACTTGGATTTTGGTAAAAGTAGCCAACTTTCAGACACTTTAAGGTTATCTTTAGAATAAAGTCCTGCATTTATAAGTTGCAAAGGCTTCACACGAGTTGGCTTCCTATTAAAATAATTTAATATCAACTTATATCAATTACCAAAAGCTAACTTGTTAGACAATAATTGCTATCATGGTGGTCATTGCAGACACCACCAAGTTGAAGTCATAGAGGAACAAAGAGTTGTATATCAAATAATAGAAATGCTGTTCTGTAAAAGTCAGAAATAATGAATTTCCTTTGAAATATATATCACATCCAGGGCTGTATTGTATGCACACTCAGAAGAGTAACACAAATATGCTAAGGAAGGTCATGCGCAGATAGGTTAACCTGTGATTATCGCATGTAACTACATTGACTATTTTCTCTTTTGCTCTCAGGTTTGAGAAGGAATTGCAAGAGGCAGCTTCATGCCTGATACCTTGGTCAGAAGTAGATGAAATTACAGCAGATCTCAGTGGGAGTAAGATATCTATGTTCTCCGCAGTTTCATCGCAGACCAATGGAATGAAGCAACGATACTGTCGTATTGTACGGTAAAAACCTGCTTCCATTTTGGCATCCTGAAATCGAGAATTTTTTACCACTAGCACACCCAAAGCGTAACTAAAATGTAAAGAATAGAATAGAGTATATTTAAACCCAAAGAAACTTACAATTTCTTTACCACAAGAAATAACTAGTCATGCTTGATAGTGTTGTAAGATTAAATTGCACTTGTTTCTTTTTTTGCATTTGTATTAAAATGTCTATAAAGATAATTTATCCATCACAGCTGATTGCCTTACTGTTAGTGGAATTGATATGTAAACTTCCATGCACTTGTAAAGTGAAAATTGCACTTGAGGAGTAATTGGCGACCCATGGACCTAAGTTCATGTTGCCTTGATGACTCTTACTGGCGTTCATATATTCTCTGGACCTTGCCACTAATGACGAGTAATAGCTACAGTGACTCTAACTTCCGTCGATAGTTACAGAAAAAAACTCTGGTATAAGTGATTGACCTTTCAGTGGCCCCAAGATGAGTCATAACTACACGATGAGTCATCATGGGATAAAACAGCTATAGTAAAACGTATAGGAGTGTCACTCATCAATGCAGTTTTCAGCAGAAGAAGACAAGAAAACCATCCATATCAATTATACTTACTGTAATTCAACCTGTGTATAAAGTGCAGTAACTGTTCTTACCACTCGGTATGAATCGACATCATCAGCTACAGATTAGTCTCTTTGCATCTGTCAGTATCTGCATAAACTGTATCATTGGAAACTTGCAATCATTTATAGTTAAACCTCAACTGTTCTTTGTTATAAAACACCAAAACTAAAGGCAGAAACAGCCGATTTTACTAAATGGTATGTTTCCCAAAAAATATTATTCATGGACATCATCTTTTACATTCTGATGATTTCAGTTAATCGATTCCATGATAATACACCAGGTGTGCTCAATGCAGAGAGACTTTAATACTTTGAATTACAAAAATACAAGCAACACTATGTTCAATTTGATTTAACATGGGCTAGCATCCGAATATGTCTATCATCAAGTTGGTAATCATAACATGAATTTGTCACCTTCTAAGTAGGAATCTCACCATTAAGTTCACCAATTGTGCAAAATTACTGGTCGGGATGGTGAGGTGGTGTTAAATTTCAATTTAGAGGTAAAATACAATGGTGGGGTACAATCGGATTAAGTGGACTGTGTGATGGTCGTGGCCAGCCAATGTACTTATTAGTATTAATAGTGACAAAATGAGTTGGGAGCACTTAAAATAAAATCTGCCAAAGTCCTTATGTGACGTAGATAATTGCTTCGTTTTGTTTGAAAAAAGTAAAACAACTGTTCAAGTGCAATTGAATTTGCTCAATGAGCCAAGACTTTCGACCAACATATAGATTATTCTAAAATGTTGATAACTCTGTTTCATAAACAGTCAGGGTTGGCTGGAGATATTCAATGGTCGCTTGCAGCTTAAATCTGCAAACAATAACAAACAGTATGACGTGGCAGAGACAATTTGAAAGAATAAAATAGTTCATTGTCTGCCAGTGTAACCACTTTTCTGCCAGACACTAAAATGCACGCACTGCTGGTGTTTTCAACATGTCACACTTTTTTAAATTGCAGGTATAAGTCAGATACTCTAGCTGTTAAGAATTTGGGAAATGCCAGAATAAGCATTACAGACAGAAAAGTTCTTCTTGAACTCAAAGTTGTAAAGGAGTTACACCATGAAAATATCATTCCTTTTATTGGAATCTGTCTGGACTCATCCAACACTTGCATTTTCATGCTCTATGCACCCCGAGGAAGTCTACAAGATGTTCTGGCTGATGACTCAATGGTTTTTACTCAAGATTTCAAACTTTCTTTGGCAACAGATATTGCACGAGGCATGCATGTCATTCATACAAGCCTTATAAGTAATACAATGCTTTTCAAAATAAATTTAAGTGATTATTGTTTTTTTGTTGTTTGTATTCAAATAATTGTTGAATATGCATGCATCTTTTATAGACAGACTATTAACTTTGAATTCACAGACATTGATGATCTGCCTAGACAAAAACTTTGTAGGAAATATCATGGTGAAACCTTTAAATAGTTTTTAACTGTCAAGACATGTCACCAGAATCCATGTCATAGAAAGTCAGCCATAGAATGACTGATGTACCCCTTTTTTGTATATGTTTTATTTTATACCATTGGCCTTTGTCAATCACAACACCTTCTGCAGGCATTACCATTGGGAAATATTGTAATTTCTTAAATTGAGGGACATCAGAAACATACATAATGCAATCACAACACAGTGAAAACACAGGTATTTTCTGTGAATCTGTCTCATATGCCTATTTCTGGAATTTGTTTCAGGGTGCCATGGACACCTAACCAGTGCCAACTGTGTTGTTGACAGCAGATGGGTTTGCAAAATCACAGACTACGGTCTCCATCATATAAGATACAGCTGTGTCCCTGGTGGAAATAAGGAAAACCAAACAGTAGACTCCCTCTTGTGGACTGCACCAGAACTGCTCGATCAAACCAGTCCTTCTAATGCAACAAAGCAAGGGGATGTATTCTCTTATGGAATTATAATTCAAGAGTTGATCCTCCAATCATTGCCTTACTCAGAGTATACAGAACTCACAGCCGAAGATATTGTAGAGAATATCAGATTGAGATCTTCTCCACCATTTAGACCAATAATTCCTGAAGGTAACCAAACTCATGTTCGTTCATTTTATAGTATGTATATCTTGTAAGTGTTAAAGCATGACCTCTCAGTTATCCAACGTATATCATTACTTATCAAATTTGGACAAATATACAGGAATTGATTTTTAATGGTAAAGCGCACCCACCTCAGATATTACATAAACAAAGCATGCTCCTTATGTGCATTTTATTCTGTCTCAGGTAGCAGTTGGGCCACCATTTGGTAAAATAAAAAATAAAAATTTGAGCATTTAATCAAAGGTCTGCTGTACATCTTTTAATAGGATCCTGCAGTACTGACTGGTTGGAAATGATGATATCATGTTGGAGCGAGATTCCTGATGAGAGACCAAACTTCTCCAAAATACTCTCCATACTTAAAAAGATCAATGGGGGCCACGAAAGTACTCTGGTGGATAGCATGATTAAAAGGCTGGAAAAGCATTCCACACATCTGGAAGAAATCGTAGCTCAAAGGCAAGTTACACAATACATTTATAATCTCTACAGTTAACTAGCTTGAAACTTGGTTAGCCTACTGCAAAACTAATATACCTAGAAACCAAACTTCCCATGACGTAATGTGAATCCCGATCTCCCTGTGGGCAAGAGACTGCATTAGCCATTGGGAGTCCAGGATACACATGACGTTCTCTGGAGCTTAGATTCCAGTCCAGGTAATTGACAAGCTGCCAGTGGAAGACGATAATGCTTGGAGGTCACATCACAATGGAAATCACTCTTTTGGTTTTGGTTCTTTCTGTTGCTATGACATATTCCATTGCATCTACTGAAATCCCATGTAATGGCATTCCAACCCAGAATATTCAGCTAAACTGGTAACTGCATTTACCACAAGAATACACTGAGATGTTACATTCAAGTTCAAATCAGTGCAAATTGTTGAAAAAGTTGTAATGTTTTTTTTGGGCGCCTAGGTAATGGATAAAATGTCTAGCATGTCACAGTAAGAGAATGTGTAATCAGGCACTTCCAAACATTTTCAGAGGGCATTGCATTGCACGATATGTTGTGATTGAACCTCCAGTTAGTACATGTAGCAGTATTGTGTCTGTAACTTCAGCTCTTAAATCCTGGGTATTTGCCATTGGTTTTTGACTGTGATAAACGTTACAATTAAACACTCTACCTGGGATAAATTTAATAGAACTATCTCACCAATAAAATTATTAAGTTTATTTAGTCAATTTTATGACAGCTTGCAGACCAAACATTACTTCTTTCATCTCTAATAACACATTGATGCGCATCCGTGTTAATGAGACACGATACAATAAAATAAGCTAATATTTAATATGTTTAATGGATCACAACACTCTTCCATTTATGGCTATTATCAATTTGCTGTTTTAGAAATAGATGTATTTTTAATTTTAGGAAATGCATTCATAATCATTGTCTAGTAAGATGACTTTGTCAATTAACTGAACTATTCACAGATCATTGGAACTAATGGACGAGAAAGAAAAAGTGGAGCGACTGTTGCAGGAACTGCTACCAAAATCTATCGCTGACAGCTTGAAGTTTGGAAAGAAAGTTCAGCCAGAAAGCTTCGAAAGCGTCACAATCTTTTTCTCAGATATTGTGTCTTTTACACGAATTTCGGCAGCGGGAACTCCCATGGATGTCGTCAAGATGCTTAACATGATGTACACGGTATTTGATGACATCGCAGCAGAATTTGATGTTTATAAAGTGGCAACAATTGGTGATGCATATTTTGTTGCAAGTGGTGTCCCGTTGAAAAATGGTGACAAACATGCCTCTGAAATAAGCAACATGGCTATCAAGCTGTTAAATGTGGTATCCATTATTAAAATTCCACATCTACCAAGTGAGACCTTAAAAATGAGGATCGGCCTTCACACAGGTATGGTATTTTCATGTAACAAAATTCAAAATTATTATATATATATTATATATTTAAATATAATAGATGCATGTCTCAACCTACTACTTGCACCTACCTATCTTGTATAAGAAACGTTATGGAAGTTTTATTTCATTTCAAAATGTATAAGCAAAGAACAAATACCATATTTACTTGAATAGAAGCCCTCCCTTCTATTTTCTTTGAGAGAGCGTCTAAGCAGGGCCTTTATTTGAGGTTGGCCTCTATTTGAGGTGGGCGTCCATTGTTTTAGGGGCAATGAAGGACATCCAAAAGCTTAAGAAAATACCTAGACCTCAAATTCTGGACTTCAGCTCAGTTCATTGGTAAAATACATTGTCTGTTTGTGGGGAGGCGGCTTCTGTTTGAGGGAGGCCTTTATTTTTATGGTAAGGCAGGCCTCTATTTGAGGGGGGTATTTTCTCGAGTAAATACGGTAATCAGGTGGTAAGACATCAGCAAATATCAAACATGCAGTTCTTGCATGTCTGATTATATCAATTAAACTTGCATATATGTTTGTATTAATCTATAACTACAATGATGTCATACCAATGTTTTGACATATTATTTGGCAGGACCATGCCTAGCAGGGGTAGTGGGAGTCAAGATGCCCAGGTATCTTCTTTTCGGTGACACAATCGACATCGCATCTCAAATGGAGTCAAAAGGAGAGAGCATGCGGATCCACGTCAGTCAAGCGACAACATCCATCTTGCCACATGACCTTTTTCATCTAACAGAGAGAGAAGACCCAGTTGAGGTTAAAGGTCAAGGTCAAATGACAACATACTGGCTTCACACGGCACATAATTAGAAATAAAATGATTTAACTAGAAGATTTAACTAGAAGCAACGAGCCAGCCGTCTTAAAGGTGTGTTGTACAAGTTTTCACTCACGATAATGTGTTGTATATAATGGTTAATCTTGCGAACACAGTCACTACAGAAATAAAACTAGTACTTCAAATTGCAATTCACTCGAGTTTAGAAAGCTGCAGCATATGCACACAAGAGATACTCAAAAATTACATTTGCTCACAAGAATAAATCAATCTCGTCTTTTTTCGCCATTATGCTGAGATTACTTATTTGTTTTTGCAGTAACAATTTCCTGATGACATTAAATAAATTCTTGATCAAACGATGTATTTTCATTGCTGTGATGTTATAGCCTGTAATGTGGCATTATTTATACAAGCAAATCGTCAATAGCATATTCAATACCCATCATTTTCTCAAGAAATAAGTATATGTTACGAGATTCAAATTATATAGAAATAAATGGACACTTTAACCTAATATTTTGACCCATCTGATGTAAGGAGCTATTAAAAAAATATATTTCAAAATTTAAAACCAAAGGACAAATAACCGTTACACATGTTACACCAACACACCAATGTCATACCAACGTAGTGTTGGCTGTTGAAGTTGGGCCAACCCCTTGCCAACGTGCAAAATGACATTCAGCCAACTTTAGACCTCAGCATACAGACATGCCAACTGACCCGGAATTGCCGGGTCAAGCCTGGAAATTAAACACTGAACCCGGCAAAAAATTACAATGAATACAGTGAAATATAATTATATTTCGGGCCTCGCCTGTCACTGACCCGGAAATGCTTCCTCCAAAGTTGGCATGTCTGAGCATATAAATATGCATAGTTTTTAAAAGGGCGACAAATGACTTCCCATGACTCTACATTGCATGCAATAAAAAAAAATCATATTATGCACTTTTTCCAAACGATAAATTTCATAGGTTTCAGAGTCATTCTTTAGATGGGAAATCCACCATTGTTCCCTCCGGGCTTTGTAGGTCATAAAAGTCTATATGAAATATAATAACCATTTTATATTGCCTTACATCCTGTTGGGAACAAGATATGGCTTGCCCATTCCATTTGACATTGTGTGGCCACAGGTGGGATGTTGTCCTGGAAGATACAAACCACATTGTTAAGGCTGCTTAGGTCAGAATATTTGCGCTAATGACGTTCATGACGTTCTTCTGTGCCTCGTTTTCGTATTCTGTGGTATTTGCCAGGCAATATGGATGGATGGATCTTTATTTAGCAAAAGTATGCAGGGCTACCAGGGAAGCCAAGGCTTATATAACTGGCGCCACAAGAACAGTTACAATGCAAATGCAGTATTGTTACAAAGGAAATTTTAAAAAGGAAACTAGTTACAATATGACTGATATTTGATATTTGTTAGTGATATAAATTTGATATTAAAAAAATGGTGATACTAGTTTAATTGCTTAAGCACCATTGGATGCAACACAGCCATAATGCAAACAATGCTTGGATTGCTACAAAATGTGTGTTGCTACTACCAAGAATCCGAGCTAACATGGAGCTGACCAGTGGCGTATTTAGGTGAGGGCCATTGGGCATTAGCTTGAACCAAAAAAAAATCAAGATAAATGCCTCGCGCGGCAGGGACGATAGTCCATGAAATGCTATTTAGTGGACAGGATGAATTCATTTTACCGACATACTCAGGGCACTATGGACCTATTGGTCATATGTTAGGACATATACAGGCACATGCACATAACGGGGCAGCACCTGCCCATTGCTGCCTGTAAGTGTCCTTCCCCTGTAAAATGAAAATTAACAAAAGCCCTCCTCCCATCTACCTAAAACAAGGCCTCTGTAGGAAGATGCCCTCCCCTCCTTCACATAACATTTTTTGGTGCTACCCTCCTCACTCCTCACTAAATTTAAGAAATATTAGGCATAATGCCTGTCGAATGAGGTGAAACTCCTTTAAATGATAAAAATTATTGTTTATCACATTCTAGCCTTTCTGGCCCAGTAGGCCTTAGTTGCTTATTTATGCAGTGCACAAAACCACACACAACTGGAAAATAACTAGTTATCTATTTACAATTTCATGTGAGAAATCTGACAGTGGAACACTATATACTTGTTGTGGGCTTGTTCCTTGGATTCAACACAGAGCTGATCCGTTATGAAATGTGATGTTCTCTGTAACCTCAGAATATAAAACTTCAGTTCTGTGTCTGTACCATGCTCAGTCGATGCTCAGCCATAGGCTTCCAATTGAGGTTGTGGGGCTTGACCCTCCAAAGATCTTGACCTGCCTGTTCATGGGACAGGTAGAAATTCAGTGAATTGAATTATACCTGTCTTACCAGGTACCAGCCATAATACTTGTCCAGATCTGGCACAAACACTTTTGCTAATAGGCATAAATTTGGAAAAATATAAAGGATCTGAAAGTGTTATTTGTTCTGTCTACTGCCTGTCTTGACGCGACTTCATCTGACATTTGATTTTGCCTCTTGGGCCACTTAAAATACCTTTTTTTAATGAGATTTATTACCTAATTCTGATTAAATTGGTCTCCAAATTACAATTCAACAATGTTCTAAGTTGATAAACTGTGCTGTGCTGTCCTGCCTTGGCAACAGCATTCCGGACTTGGACAGGCGCTAATGTCAAGCTCTGTGAGGAAAGACTCATTTTTATTAGTGAATTAAATTTCTGATCAGTATAAATCATGGTTGGACACAAGTATATGTCGAAAATGTCCAGTGAATTATGGATAAACATGGTACTTCTGGTTAGCCTAGAAAGCTTCTTTTTGCAGTAATTTATTGAAATTTTTCCCAAGGGGGTATGCCCCCACATCCCCCTAGCCTCACTTCGCGCCATCGGTGCTTGCATCATCTACACCTACTATGTCACCCCTCAGTGCCCTCCCCCCCCCCCCCCCCACCATAGCTGATGCGACTTCATCTGACATTAGTTTCAGCTGAAGCCTGCCACGGTTAGTTTATGTTTAATGATCACCTCCAGGGTGCTGACAAAATTATTATTAATGCTTGGAGTTCACTCAATGTAATGCACTTACTTATTGATTAGAACTTACTTTACCCCATATCAACACTTCGTTCTTTTAACCAAGCCGCAAAGATATAAACTTTTGTCACAGTCGATACAGTCATAGCCCAGAGTACGGTGTAAATCCATGGTTACAAAAGTACTGCAGTTGGCTGCAGAAGACAGGATGGATAAGTGAGTAAGGGTTTATCTGATCGGGATAGGCAGGTGCATAGGCAATGAGGCGAATGATGAAGCAACCTTTCAACATCATGAACATGGGCTGGATTCGCTGTCTATTGCATGCAGTACATCATTAATGCACGAAAAGAGTAGCAATAGGCATGGAGGAACCACCTGCACAGATAAGATATATTTCAGTTTTAATAAAATTGATCTTTATGTAAGAAATAGGACAAAACGCCAAAAATGCCTAACGGTGAAACTACGACCTTAATATTAATAAACTTGACTGGGTGGACAGGAATTGTATAACTATTGGAGCTTTTGAAGTATATTAGCTTGCACACATGGCCAATTGTGCTACGTGCGTTTTCCATGCAATTGGATAAGCGCATGGAAAACGCATGGTTTTTTCATTATTATAATTAGCTGAAAACCATGGGTTTTCCATGCGTTTATCCTTCTCATGGAAAACGCACGTGGCACATTTGGCCATGTAACTCTCTAGGACAGGTGGTGATTTAATTCCAAGTACAAATCAGCCGACCAACAAAAGCTTTCAACAAAGTAATTGGTAGACAAGTTGGTCAGTAGATGGCAGCTGTTAATCAATGTTCAATGGGCGTGACTAATTCGTCTTCATAAAATGCTTAAAAAGTTTGTCAAAAATGCTATTAGTGGGCGATGTCATGTTGGAGCTTAGTGTGATGCATCATTTAAATCGTCAGATCATCCCTTTCAGGCAGGTAGTCGTTTCTGGCATTGTCACTTTGACCAGATGTCTAGTCAAATACACGTAGATGTTAGTCAACTTGTTTTTCAGTGTAACTGAACAACATAGTAAGTTGTGGTATAAATTATACAGTTAAATAATCACATTACTTTTTACAGTTTTCACTGTTACCTGAACCATACTAAATTAATGAAGTTCGTTCTTTACTTCTTGGCAACATACATCAATTACATAGATATCAAAATCTCAATACTGTAAGATTTGGTTATAGCTTTTGATATTGGTGACAGAACTGAATGTCCTGGAGGTATTGGTAAAAGCCATATATGCCTTTTGGAAAAATCAGGCTGTCTAAATGGACCTGTGTAATTATGATTAATACACATGTAATGATTGATAATATGATGGTCAATCAAATCTTATGTCTTTCCAATAACACACCGTTATAGTAATACCACCCTTTGACTCCCTCAGACAATCACAGGCTGAATATGCTGCTAAAAGGTATAGAACTCATATACCTTGTTGAATCTGTTCATGCTGAGTGAGCACAATAAACAACAATACCAAGACAACCAAATAACACATCAATCACTGAACAACACATCTATGTGTGATGAAAATAATTCAGGGTACATGGTTTTTACAGCCAGATTCATAGAGTTGGAAACCAATCTCTAGGACTTGGAAGCTAAACTCCAGATGATGTCATGTGAATCCAGGACTCTTAATTGGTTAAAAGCTATCTTTCAGCCAATGAGTCCTGGAACTCACTCAATAAACTGCCCTTTCTCCAGGTAATTGTACGATCTCTCAGTACTTTTAAGTTAACTTCGTTAATTAGAAAGATGGAAAGTAGATCACATCGTTTGATTTCGTGAGAATGGAAAACATCAAAGAAAATCATAAGACGACAAATATGCAAAAAAAGAAAAAAAAAAAAGAAAACATTTGCTACCAAATACACTGCTCTATTAACACACACGCAATTCGCTCTGTTCTGAATTTTCTACTTTTCTCACTCTACTTAAACACACTGTTCCAATTGCTATTTCTGAATCTCATAATAATCAACTGCTCTCTGTATAATTATTGGACTGAATCAAGTTTCAGAAATTTCCCTATGATCTAGCATTCATCAGGTAATGTTCACGTAAACTCGAATGAAATACCTGCAAATAAGTCAACACCACTCTCGTGGTATCCTTGAAGACTGTATTTGAGGAGTCCCCCCCCCCCCCCCTCCCGTCCCCAACATCTTTAAATACTTTTATTTTCTTTGGAAATTGCAAAATGTATCTATTAACACATTCCACCAGAATTTTAAAACATCTATAGTAACCTAGTCCTCATGAACAATGACAATGACAAAAGGTTTATTGACTTAAAAAATATATTTTAAATTGGCAATCTTACATAAATACTATTTATGATCACATAAAGTGAATGGTAATTTGATAAATATTGTGAATATTATAATAATTATTTAAAGTCGGGACTCAAAATGATATTCACATTTCGCCAAATGAAATACAGGCATTAATTACATCAATGAAACATGGTGTTTGCCCTGGACATGACAATATTTGTGTGGAATATCATCTCATTTATGGCACCTCAGATGTCCTTTGCATTACCTTGGCGGGTCTTTATAGATGGAATAGGAATTCAAGTTACGTCTTCAATATCTCCAGGGGTATGAAACAAGGAAGCCTGCTCTCCCCTACGTTATTTAACATCTTCATTGATGATCTTTTATTGGAACTGAAAAATATTGATACAGGCATAAGAATTGATGACCTTCGGCTGAACTCGTTTGCCTACGCAGATGATGTAACTATACAGGCATAAGAATTGATGACCTTCGGCTGAACTCGTTTGCCTACGCAGATGATGTAACTATACAGGCATAAGAATTTATGACCTTTGGCTGAACTCGTTTGCCTACGCAGATGATGTAACTATACAGGCATTAGAATTGATGACCTTCGGCTGAACTCGTTTGCCTAAGCAGATGACGTAACTATACAGGCATAAGAATTGATGACCTTCGACTGAACTCGTTTGCTTACGCAGATGATGGTACTATCTTCAGCTCTACTATACCTGGTCTACAACACCTCATGTCTCATGAATAGTAGTGCCTCTTATGCTAGAAGATGGCGCTTCTCATTTGGCACTAAGAAGACCAAATTTATCATCCTTGGTAAAGAACTGCCAAGAAAGCTTCAGTATTCTTCTTGAATTACCATACCATCTACATTAATGACCAAGTTGATGTACTGGGTGTTAAGTTCTCCTCAGATAATAGAAATGACCTTCAAATTATTATTATTTTTTTTGTAAAAATTATTATATTATTCCCTTTTCTCCGCACCTCACTTTCTCTGACTGGCTTCAAAAAACTTATGCAGGTAGGCCTAGCATAGAAATATCCCTTGACCCAATTTCAGTATCCTTGAACAAATATTCAAGGTTACAGAATTCGAAAGGTTGCACATTTTGATATAGAAATTATTCATAAAAGGATTATGGTTTGTCCTACCGACTTGAAAAAATTACCAAAAATCTTCCTTATATAGACCTATGGTCTTATGGTTTATTAGATTTTTAGAAGCGATGAAAATTATTTATTTATTTTTTTATGTCCAAAGACCGAGCTGCAGAAGGTAGAAATTGCCACCGCAAAGCAATAAAACGCTGATTGGCTGCTTGCTGGACACTGGGCAGTTAGTCCCGCCTTATGCAATGGCTTGTAAGGGGGTCAATAAAGCCACCCCCCTCTATATTGCTTGGCTGAACAGGGTTTGTTTACATTTGGTCAGTTGACTTCCTAATGACTGGATAGATATAACAAGATTGAACTTTCAATTGAAAAGTGAATATTATTATGTTGCTATTGTATTACAAATTTTTTTTTGTAGCTGGAACCTAATTTTATTTACTACTTTTCTATTATTCTTTAATTGTTACTGTATGTCATTTACTTTGTATTTTCTGTTTACATTGTGACACAATGAATGACATGAAGCTGTCAAATAACAGACATATATTATACATATATTTAACATCTAGCTGCTATGATATAATTAGACATTTATTAAATTGCAAACTTTATGCAAATCTTTATCTTCATTTCATAGATTGTTGGGCTTCCTTTGAAGTTTGTTGGTAGTAATCACAATGCAAGTTGCATCATCATAGAAATATTAGAATTTGACTCTAAACATCAGTTATGAAATCAGTTGATACTGCCTTTGAAACAAGATGTGTAACAGAGCTGATTTTACAGACAGTCAGTCCTTGAACTCTTGGTTAGTCTAAATTTTACCTCAGGCCAATTCACCCCAAGCCCTTATTCTGGCAATGACAGGACTATTGTTTTATCGCATAGTACATGTATATCTAACCATGGAAATTATCATATATATAGAGGGATCACATATGCTGTTACATTTTTCAATAAGGTACCAGTACAGACTGCTTTATGTAGATACAAGTGGAACTGTATGTACCCTTGATATTGCCTATAAATGATACAGTACTGTGTATCTATTATGTCATCAGAGGATTGGGGTATGCATGTGGTTTCTATGCAAATGAGCACTATTTTTAGAGGTCATTAAGTTTACGAGGGCTGCTGTTACCATATAATTCATAATATCTCATTTTATACACAAAATATAATTAAGAGTGGCATAATTCGTTTCTGCATAAATTGTTGAATCTGCAGATACCAAATTCATATGGCTTTATTGATTTGTCTGTTGTTGATATTGGGAAATTGTGTGAAATATTCAGAGATGTTTCCTCTTTGAGGGGCTGGAACCAAATGAAGCCTCTGGGCTGGAACCAAATGAGGCCTCTTAGCTGGTATCCCCTTTTATAGTCGTGGCTCGGTCTTTAAAATCAAAACAATTTTTTCGATTATGATTCTAAAGGTGGAAAATTGTAATCAGTAATTAGATGCCTATTAGAACATTTGAAGGGCCATATCAAGGAGCAGTGCAGTACCCATTTACAGAGGAAAGGGAACCCCAGGGAAATCACAAAAAATTCCTGAATTTAGGCTCCACTTTTTCATAATAATTATCTTTCAATTTTTTTCTCAGACACTATTAATGCAGTCTTCTCCAGATTATTACGGAATGTTATTCAGACAAAGATGAATGCATCATAAAAAAATTGAAGTGCTGTCTCAAAAGTAATGCTCTGTATGAATTTTAAATACACAAAATGTTCACATACATTTTCTTTGTCATACCATAAGTCGGCTAATATACAAGTTACAGACACAAAATTGGTATTGAAAAACACCTTAGGAACTGTTCTACAAGATGGCTATTTTGCTTTTTTATTAACTGGACAAACACAATATTACAATAGACAAGGGGTAGGCTGCATACAATGCATTCACCACATAGTTAATACTGGTGACATACATTCATTGTGCTGGGCTATTGTTAATATGGACGACATCATTATGTAATATTCATCAAGCACTTGCCATGTTGCCAAAATCACTGAATAGACTAAAATCAAAATTATCCAAGCAATGCACTTAAAGTCTATTATACCACTTAAAGTCTACTGTACCAAACACTTAACATGTGTGCCACGTCAACATAACCATGATAACTGACTGCTCATAACTTGAATACACCACTGTAGGAACTATACTTTAATCCCCACTCATTTCAGCACCGTAAATGCTGATTCAATCATGTCACAATGTTTACTCAATGATGACTTGAGTTATCGCCTTGTAATTCTCTGTTTGTGAATAAGTCTTCTATATATGATGGAGCTACTATGGTCTTTGCCTTTGCTCATATTCCTGTGGACAAACTGTATCATATGTTCAATCATTATCATTTCCTATAAAGCATAATGCTCTTTCCTTTGTTTTTTTATGCTTGTCTATATTCGTTTCGTTACGTGCATTAATCTTCTTCTATTATGCTTCTATTATCCGGCATGGTTGATGTAGGGGCGCTTGATACATTAATAACCACTCGCTACAGCTGGGTACATCACAAGTTGTAGTGAGGACATTCCATTGTGAGAATAACATCACAAATAGCTAACTGATCATACTTATTGTTGGCTTACCTCGGATACTCAGTAACCTGCAACATCGTATTTATTGCTCCCATCTCATAAATCCTGTAAAAACACTCTTTTGCATACAATTGGCATAGCCTTTTCCTGATAATTAGCTTGCCAATCACAAGTTTTCTAGTTACTATTATGTTTATTCATACCTCAATAGTAAAAAATTATGGCATGCTGTCATATTTATGTAAGTCTCAAGGGCAATATCAAGATGATTTGTCAATCAATTGTATGGACTCAATGGAAAGTGCATAGCTTTGCACAAAAAGGTAATTTTTGCTTTTGTATATTGATAGTTTATGTACTGAGTTAGCACCTAAAGTACTGCTTATTCAAGACATTCAAGATGATTAATTCCTTTTTTTGTTGTTGAAGACACAGCAATCTCTGTATTTCTTGGAGATTCATTTTGGAAGCAGATGGGGGAAATTCTCAGTACCTGTTATGAGCTGTTATTCTGATACCGAAACACAAGTGCATTCAGTCCTGCCAGTTCCAGTGCCTATATTTCGCTGCAAGTTTTGCATTTATAGGCAGTTGCTTTATCTTAAAAGGCAGTTTACTATTCGCATTTTGCAGATGTATAGTGTTGTTTTGTAAAAGGCGAGTGTTCACTTTTTTAGATTATTGTGAATAAGACACAAAACCTGCAAAATTTACAATTGCTAACCAGCCAATTGCCCTTGAATGTTCTAGGCCTCCTTGTGGCAAAGCAATCTTTGGATTTTCATCCGTGGGCATGTCGTATCCAGGCCTCTGAGGTGAAGGCTTATCATGCTTATATCTGGAAGACATCTGGAGCCCTGACTCTCACATATGGAATGGACAGGTTAGGCATATCTGCCTGTAATAGAATATCGTGAACAGCAACGAACATAACTATAAAAATCAGTCTTTGGTCTATGTAAGATCTCACCATTCAAAGGTTCTGGAGGCCCTAATTAAGATCCTCCCTATGACTTCCGTTTTTCAGAACACTACCCTTAGCCTCTGTCACCGGATCTTCAAAGAAGACAACTTTCTAGATTCTTTAATTCTGGTTCATGTGTCAATGGCACTTTGATATCTAATCTAGTGAGCTTCGACATTAAGCCTTTTAGTGTCATTTATAATAAGCCTGACCAAAATAATAAATTCATAAACAGTTACGATATTTACTATGCCATGAAAAATATCAAAACGTATTAATTCACATGACTTTTTTAACCAAAGCTTTCTCTGAAGTATTTTATATTTCATGTTTTTTAAATAATTTTACATACCTGATATATTTTTAAAGAGATAGAAAACTTTAAAAAAACTCATCTATGTTTTCTGATCAATTGTGTCTTCTTCTTTTTTTTCTTCTTTTTTCTTTTTGTACTTTCATATTATGTAATAAGTTATTCCATGATGCAGTTTCAAAAAGAGCAATGGTATCTGGGAGACCCCATTTTGCCCCACCTATAAATCCATATTTTGCCCCACATTGAATTTATTAAGGAAACTAATCAACAAATTATGATCATTGCACTCAAAATTTATAACTGAAAATCAAGTACAGCCTTTGCTTTACCACAGTGAATATGCTATAAATTACAACTACCAAAGAAAAATAGGAAAACGTTTTCCATGGAATACTAGCACAAACTGCATTCTTCAAAATGACCGCAATGGAAGACTTTGTGATGTCATCAGTAAATTTATGCTATTTACACCTCATGGCAGAGCTAAAGCGAAGGAGAATAGTTATGTCCCGTTTTGCCCCGTTACCCCCATTTTGCCCGCCTTTCTTGGTGGTGGGTGGGTGGATTAGGGCTTACGTCCTGTATTTATGCACCTGATGGGCTAATTAGGACAGGCAGGGACCATGGCAATGAGATGAAGGTTGAAACAGTAATCCAACTTAGGCTCGACCGGGAATTGAACCCGGGACCCAGTGTTACCACTGAGCTAGGCACCCCTCCCGACTTCCTTGGTTAACCCTGATTAATAATTAACGTTGCAAACACTGTATGTTAAGTAATGACCACGTTGAACAGTGGCTAGGAAAGCCATCAAGTTAGAACAAATGAATGTTTGATTTAACAGGACTTAGTATTATGTACCAGTGGCGTAGCTACCAAATGTTCGGGGGGGGGGGGTTACCAGGTTACAGCAAATTTCCGATTTTGAAAATAAATAAAATAAAATAAAAAGCATGCTGAGCAAAACACATGCATAACAAATAAAATCAATTTAATACTATACTTATATTCCCTTATAAAATTTTTAATACCAGAAGTGACAGGACCTGAATTTTATTGTCAAGGCAAAGGTCATTGCTGTGCTACTAAAAACAAAAGATCTACAAACATAGTTAAACATCATAGCACCATTTACAATTCAACATGGATGCTGAATGTCAGAATAGTTAACTGTAAATGTAAGGTGTGTGTATATGCGGGTATCTTCCTTGTTAACATGTTTCACATCTGGTAAATATTGTTCCAAATTATGTGTACCTTGGTGGTGTCAATTGAATCACAAAAAGACACTATATTACTTACAAGTATTATATTTAGAGAGCATGTCTTCTATGTACTATATGTACTGAATATAATACAAAATTAGGCCAAAACCAGACTTTTATAGATTATATAGTGATAAAAAATTGGGTACTGAGTCTGAATGCATTGTCTTTTTGGTAGAGTAACAAGGAAATTCAAGCGAGTAATTATGACAGTATATACTACAGCCAGGCTATCTGCAATAAATCCATAAATGTAATGTTCCTATGTTACCAAAGGCAAGGGCCTAGCTCAGTGGTAGCGCGCTGGGCTTCCAACTACTGGGTCCCTGGTTCAATTCCCGGTCGAGCCTATGTTGGATGGCTGTTTCATCCTTTGTCTCATTGCCTGTCCTAATTAGCCCATCAGCTGCAGAAATACAGGACATACCGCCCTAATCCACCCACCCACCCTATGTTCCCAAAGTAAGTGAGACGAGTCAGACTGTCACAAAAGAAATGGGACTGGTTAAATCAGAAGTTATGTTGTAAAATGCTGACTGGACCAGCGGACTGGACTTGGACCCATGGACTCTTGGGGTTTGCTGGTACACCCCACCCCAGCTCCTTGCACCATTCCACTGGACCCAGACTCGCACACTCATTCCAGAGATCCCAGAAGTAGCCATGTATAATTCAAGTATGTAAAAACACACATTTTTGCGCCGTGTTTCACACCGGACAGTTTTTATATTTATTACAAATGAGTCAGAGTTTTATAACATACCAAATAAAAATTAATATCAAATCACTTCACTAATGTTTCAGTCTTTCAGGCCACATAACTTAGACAATTCAGCTTTGCAATGTACGTATAGAACGGTGCAGGAATGATGCTACTGTAGGATACATTTGTACTTGATTAATTCCAATTAACCAATGAATACCAAATTAGCTAAAATGTTTGATGTGTGTACCGCCAACCTGTGTACCTTTGGCCGCCCGGGGTAACTTTGGCCGCCCATGGAAAAAGGGATTTTGTTGAGTCTCACTCTGAATTGGCTCAATATAAGTAACTTATTTTTTGCATAAATATGATCTATAATATATAAGCTTCCTAAAAATTAGAAATCATAATATTTAATGCACTCTATGCTGCTCTAGGGACAGTAATGTTAGGGCATGTGATATTCAGTGACACAGCAGTTGCTGTATACTTAAGTTTACGAAACCTGACTGTGAAATTGACTTTTCTATGTCATGGCAAAATATATTGGCTGCATCATTGCAAAATCCATGGGCGGCCAAAGTAACTCTGATGCTAGTGCTCACAAATGTCAGATAATAAACAATTGCTAAGCAAATATTTGATTTCTCGGGCTAGTGCTGACAAGGAAATCAGCACATAATGTTGACCGGGGTATCTGTGGTGAATATTTTATACACAGTGTTTTTATTCTTTGTTTTCTTCTGGTGTTATGTCATAATTCAGTGAAGAAAACTTATCTGTTTTTATAATAAAAATATTATAATAGTGGATGGTGCGGATTCGAACATGGAGTTTCTGGGATTCAGAAAAATTATATTGGACGGCACATTCGCTTATATTCTCCACATGGTACAACATACATTGCAGCCGTTTAACATATACTGCAGCCATCCAACACACTCAGCAGCTTTCCAATATACTCGAAGAACAGGATCCTAGTTTCCCTTTTTGAAGACAATACAGCCAAAACGTTTGAAAAGGAAATCACAAACAAATTGGCATGAGTGAAAAGTGTATTTACTCACTAGCTTACACACAGAAAAGGAAAAAGACAGCCACCATCTTAATTACATCACATCACATCGTAGGTGAGCTTCAAAAATGGCTTATAAAGCAAGTTACCCACTTGGATGCTGTCAAATTTCCATACATTTAAGCCGGCATATTTCCATACATTGAATTAGTTTGATGTCTATATAAAACTGATTTCCTTTTTTTTACAGCTCCAAATAGCTTCCTTTGATTAAATACACACAGACAAGATGTGATTCAAATGTTGCACTGTTAAATTTCCCAATAAAATGCTGTCTTCACACTGAATAACAAGTTGAAGACTGAATGTAAATCTTTTTTAATGATTTATTATATTTTCTTGTATGCCTAATTTTCATATTAAAACTCGATTCTTTTAATGAGTGACCATGTTTTTCCAATTAATTATCTATGAAAGCCCAGTTCTGAAGAGGGGGAACTGGACCACGTTTTTCTAAAATGCAATTTTCTTTTAACAAGAAATGGTTACGAATCTCTTAACAAGACACCTGAAATTACTAGAGGAATACATATAGAATGATTTAGAAACAAAAATAGTGACTGCACTTTATTACTGGATTCAACAAGATATAAATTTGAAAAACAGTCCAGTTCTCCTTACTTTCCCAAAACACACTCTCAGAAAAAAAGGTTTTTAAAGATTCAATATGGAACCTAGGAGTTCCATATGGAACCTGAAGGTTCTATGGTATGTGTAAAGGTTTCCGAAAGGTTCTTAAAGGTTAAATATATGAACCATATGGTTCAATCACACACCAAAGGTTCAAACCTTGACAAAAGGGTTCAATGAAAAGTACATTTAGTTGCCAATACTTAAATGGATTGTTAATTGCTTAGAACAACAAATAAAGCCAGACAGTGCAGCCTCAATGAGCAATTGAGCATTACATTCGACAGTTTCACTCGTCAACAAGCACTTGGATTTCGGTTCCTGGTGAGTAATAAATATTTTACTTGTCAAATGCTTCATGGTAAATAATATGTAAATAATTTTGTTTAATCAAGACATGAAAACATGTTGTTATATTGTTAAGTTGATTTTCATTCCTTTTCATCACATTGAAATATCTTGAAAATGTGCAATTTAGCTTGCCAGGGTACATTAAGGAGAAAAGTAAAGGTAAAAAGACTTTGTATAAGATCAAAGATATCACAATGTTTTGTTTGAGCATCCATAATGCAAATATAGACTGGAAATGACTTTGTTGTGTTGCCTATTCATATTGATATTTTCAATAAAGAACCACCCTTAGACAGAATGACAACAAGGATAACATAGACCTGTGTCAGAGTTCTAAAATGAATCCTAAACAGAACCATAGATGCACCTAGCCTAAGGGTTCTTTACAGAACCATTTGATGGGTTTGTTCATGAACCATTGTGTTCCATACAGAACTTTTGTTCAAGAATCATTGGGTTCATCAAGAACCTTAATATGGAACCTTCAGTGGTTCTTTTAAAGAACCTTTAGAGAGCTTCTAAAAAAAACTAATAAAAGGTTCTAAATCTATACCGGGCTTTTGAACCTTTAAAGGTTCCATATAGCACTTATAGTTTATAGAGTGCAGCAGAACAGTTCATAACTATTTTCACAGCTTGATATACTTTCAAAAGACCAGTATCATAAAAAGTTACAAAAATAAACCGTTAATGATTACTAGTAAGTTACGACAATAGAAAATAGTATGAAAAGTTTCGGGAGAAAAGTTTATAGACATTTAGCGTTAGGGCAAGCAGTCTCTTTGGTCTATGCCAGATATGATACAATGATAAAAAAAAAAAGTGATGCGAGTACCACATCATGATCGATGCATGGCGTGACTAATAGTACTGGCATTCTCCTGATTAGTACTTTTACTGGCATTCTCCTGAATTGTATTGAACAACAGAACAAAAGGCTGCAGGTGCTGTTCATTTATATTTCTCAAGAGCTGTCATGCAACAGATAATGTGCCTTGCAGTATCAGGTCATTTTAAAGATTTCAATAGTTCATGCTAATTGTGTACTACCGTATGATTCAAATTAATGATGTTTCCATAATGAGCATGCATCTACTCAAAATTGATGGAGATATTAACAATAAGTAAAACCCCAAATTCCTAGGTGATAGAAAAACAGTTAACATAATTTCTATAATTGTGCCCTATGCATGCAAAGTCTAAATTGTTAATGCTTAAATGAAATAACATCAGTATTTTATACAAATTAATTGTGACATGTTTACTGACAATTGTATGATTCATAATTAATCCACTTGTTTCTCAGTTATATTTTAGCAGGACAATCTTGGAGCACCACCAAAAGCCCAGGAATGTTACTTTTAAGTCAAATCCCAGTTTTCTAAGCCATACAAACCCCTCTCTGTACCAATGAATTTCAAGTTTCCTATCTTTCCAGTGTTAACTTTTTGCCATCTGGTCATAATTTCGAGCATGGTCACAGAGAAGCACCAGAAATTACAATAGAGAATATAGCAAACATAGCTGCATCCAATGGTGCTTACGGCATATAAACTAATATCACAATTGCTGCATCCAATGGCCAAATTAGCTGACCTTGGCAGGTTATTTAGTTTATTTGGCAAAACCAGTCATGCTGACCATACCCAGAACACTTACTTGTCAACAAGCCTTACGTTACATATAAGTAAATTTGTCTCACTGGCAAATTACCTTTCTGACATTACAACGTTATGATCATCCTCGCCGATACTCAATTTCAGAGTCGTTTTATGAAAATCGAACGAAAACTGAAGGAGCTGTGCAATAAAATGTATTACGTAGTGACGACACTAATGACGCTAATGACGTTCATGGCGTTCTTCAGTGCCTCGTTTTTGTATTCTGTAGTATTTGCCAGGCAATATAACTGACCGTGATATTTGTCAGTGATATTTTATTATTTAAAAATAAAATGGTGATATTAGTTTATTTGCCGTAAACACCATTTAACGCAGCAAGAACTGCAAAACATTATAGAAATGGTAATCTTTTCCCACTACATAGGCCTATAGGCTAAAGATCGTAATAATTAGCCAATGTTGCATGGATGACATCATTGGAAAATGTTCTTAACAATAAACAAGGAAACGCCCCTGTCCTAATGTTCCTGATATGCCAATGCATATGACAATGCACCTAGATTCGTGGTAGTAAAACCATTTGTTCAAAGCCAATGCTTCTAAACTGAAAGCATGTAATGACAAACATCAAACGACCTCTAGCCCTCGTCAGGAAACTCTTGCGCACTGGTGACCACTTTATCACAAAAAGCTCCATTTGTGCTGCCAATAATCATTCAATGACTGCTGGAGACAGATTCAAAATATTTGCCTTTCTTGACCTTGCAGTGATTTAAAATAAGACTGTCAATGCTAGACTGGCAGAGGTTAAATGTCATATCTTATTACTTTCATTCAAAATGTTTGATTCTCTCTGTGGCTGTAATTGTCCCACACTGCAGGATACGGAAGGAGCTATCAGCAACGTGCATGCTTTTGTTTAATACAATAAGCATATAATGAGTATACAGCGAGTAAATAGTAGTTATTGAAATCACATTTGATGACGTAATAAACCAATGCTTATGCGCAGTTGTTGATAGGTCCCTTTATAGGATCCTGCCATGCCTATGCGAATTAGGTGAGCTAATAAAATGACCAATTGGTTATTTTTTATGGGACCAACAGATCATCAGGACAGACAGACAGACAGAAAGTATTTATTTGACCATAAACTTACAATTTACATAAACAAAAATAGTCAAGGAAAACTGGTTATATTATGGTCATAGGAGACATCAACTAAGGCCAAAAGCCGCTGACATGCAGCCATAGCCCTTACGAGTCATCACTCGCAGGAAATTATTCGCGTTACAAATTCTTTGCGGAATAAAAGCTCCAGTTCTAGCAAAAGTCTTAGTTACAATTTGCCTTTTCTTCAACCAAAAATTGGAGTTGTCTAGCTGTAATTTTGTAGTTGTTATCCACACCAATTTTAACCCCACTGCGCAAGTTTAATGATGCCTTTCTAGTAGATGTGGTCCCCGGAAGTAGGTTCTAGTGAATTCAAGCGCAGGAGAGTGGCATCCTCTAATGCGGCCTTTTGGTACAATAGTTCCTGAAATCTAATGCAAGTTTTCTATGATACTGAATTGTATAATACAATTGTTTTTAATTGTGTATTGTATCAACACTAAATATTCGGTCCGAAGACTTGTCAGCTCATTTGACCAGCTGGCAGAGGCAGACATAGTCACATAGATGATAATAATGATGAGATGGTAAGGTTTTCTGTAATTTCTCAGGTGCATAGGCCCATGGCTCACTGTCTCTTTGTAACAAAATTTATCACGCAATGTTGTAATGATCTTTAGAAATGTTTTGAAAAGATTCGTTTTTAGGAACATAATTTGAATCATTTCCTCATAAAACATTTCCTTGATAGCCACATCAAACATTATTATGTTGCCTGTTCTTGCTTACATATGTAGAATTTCTTTACAAATCAAAACATTGTTGCTACTGCGCATCTAATGGCTTAGTCAAGCCTTCCACCTGAACAGCAAACAGATAAAATTAAAAAAACATGTAAATAAAACAGACAACAGGGAAATGATTAGACATGATTATACTTTTGATAATAGAGAGTAATGTAATCTTTTGGAGATAATAGCATGCAGCATAACATATTGTTATATATACCTTTACAACAGGTGATTGGGTATTTTCACTGCAATGCAATGCAGATATTTGCTGGTAATCAATTGTAAATCTAGATGAGACCTTTTAAAGTCACATTATTGATAGCATGTGGCAGGAGTTTCCATAGTATATGTGCATGCAAAAATACATTTCTGAAAGCAGTGGCTATCCCATGATATGGTGTCCCATTAATTATTCAGATGTGCTACCAGTCATCCTTAGTAGTTGTTTATACCTGGGCCTAGGACTTTATCAAGTATAGAACTATCATACTATGTTCTATGACAGACCACGAACGCTCTGGGTCTTTGACAATATATTGGTCAACACAGCAGCAAGGGTGCCTGTGCTATGGCATAGGTATTCATATACTTAAAAATGGCTGCTGCTCTTCTTTTATTGGTCCGATTTACGTCAAATAAAAACTGAATTGTTTAGGAAAATGTGTCGAATTTATATATATATATATATATGTGTGTGTGTGTGTATGTATATATATATATACAAAAGATAAATAAATTTCTGAGTAAAGAATGGACTATACAAGGTAAAAACACTGGTCTCAATGAGGCAGTGGCCATCATACTGTATTAAAGTGTTTACATGGTAGGCATAGTGCTGCTGGCATTCCACACACAACACCAGGTATCTATTCTTTTTTTGGAAAAGAATATTCTTGTTAGTAAAAACCTAGCCTTATTGTAGCCAAGCAAGCATGACCCTCATTGGCGTCCGAGTTTGCAGAATGAGGGCCATGCAGCAGTCTTTGTATTTTTCGTGAGATTCTATGTGCATGCTGTTTTATGGCCTTCATACCTACCTGAATCTCTTCTATGCTGGCAAATTATGTGTGCACACACTATTAATAACCTTGACATGCTGCTGTTATTTTGTACACAATCATCGTTTTCATGCAGTGAATCGGCAATATCAACTTCTGCACTGTCCAGATAATATTAATTCAACCTGTTGAATACCACGAAAAATGACAAAATGACAAAAATGACTGCTGCCAGGCTAGCCTTTTTGTTGCCATGGCTTTTTATGGCTAACCAATAAGCATTCACTATACCTCATTGCCACACCCGGCCATCATGGAAGTCTGTAGTGACACAATCATTGGTTATGCATTGTGTTCTTTGCATGACTACATAAATTATCATCCATTTTACTTATAAAGACACTTCGACATACTAACACAGCCACCTCCAGATCGCCATATGCTGACACGAGTTAGCAAAATGAAGACACAAGTTGGCAGAATGAAGACTGATTTCAGCATTGTTTGGCTTTTTTTTGTATTGATAATCATAACGCTACCCAACTGCCAGGGGAAAAATATTCCTGGTGTGGCAACCAACAACACTCTGACCCTCGGCTACTTGCTGTCTTGGAGTCACGAATGGGCTGTCGGACCTTACATCGGTTCATCTATTGAAGTCGTGATTCGAGAGATTGAGAACAGACAATTGCTTCCTGGGTACAATATAGAATGGATATTGGAGGACACTTGGTGCCAAGTAAGTAATACATTCTCTCCTTACAACAATATATTTTATTCGCACACCTACATGTAAGTGGCATAGAAGTATATACTGTAAATAAAATACAATAAAATAAGTTTAAATAAAAAAAATTTTTACAAGAAAATTTAAAAAATATATATTAAAAGCACTGGCTTAGAAGACACACATTGTCTCAATAATGAGCACCACCTCATCATAATCTATTCATTTTAAAGTTCAAGCATCCAACTGGTTTACTAACGAGAGCTTTTCAAAATCAGAACTGTCAAAATAATTAAAGTTGTCAAGAAGAAATTTCAATACCTTGCTCGAACGTCTCTGTCCAAAGCACCTTGTACACATTTTTCCCTAACAAAATTTTGTCTGATCATTTTTATGGGCAAAAATTTATCTGTTTATGAGTATGTTACTAATGCCAGATCATTTTATTGGAGTTTGATCAATACCTTAAATATGGGTGAATAAATTTAACTGTTATCTTTATTTGCAACTTAATGCGGTACAATTATGAATTATGAAATAAAAATATAATAAAGTATCAACATTTTAAAAACTATAAAAACAGAATGAAATTAATACAATGTATAAACAAATATTTAAGATAATAATCAAATACTTAACACATAACAATCAATAAATGTCTGAGAATTGGGCACATGACAGACCAGGAGACCATCTCTTAAAGACAGTAGGTATACTGTGTACAAGTCACCTGCCTTCGCCATATATGATTATTTACTTTAATTACTGGGTGAGCAGCGCGAACGTGTACAGATTCTCATTTAGAGCTACTCACTTTCGCTCTGGGCTTCCAACCGCTGGGTCCCGGGTTCGATTCCCAGTCGAGTCTAAATTGGATGGCTGTTTCCTCCTTCATCTCATTGCCATGGTCTCTGCCTGTCCAAATTAGCCCAACTGGTGCAGAAATACAGGGCGTAAAGCCCTAATCACACAGCTACTCACTTTAATGTCTCAAACAACTAATCCAGGCAGTTTTGACCTATGGTCCACGAATCAAACTTGCTCAATATTATACAAGTTGTATGTGTGTAGTGATCTCGTAAAAGTAGGTCACTTCAGTTACCTGTTCAGGGTCCTGGACAGAGATAGGCCCTGATAACGTTGGCCAGATGTTGGCCCAATGTTGGTCCTATGTCGCCCACATAGGGCCGATGCCAAAACAATGTCAGATGTTATCTGGGGGGTAGTACGTATATTAATTAGCAAACCTTTCCTCATGACCATCTGATAGTTTTCCTATAGGGGGCGCTTGCAAAGGGGCTTCTCTTGAGGCAAATTCGGATTTGTCAGAGCGAATATGCAGCATATTCAGTTTTAAAAAAAATTTCAAAACTTATTAATCACTCCGTAAAGAAGTAATAATATGAAAATATAGATAACGAACTATAATTAAAAAAGCAACAACAGACATTTAATAAAATTTCAATGTTAGAACAATGTTTTTGGGAACAGGGGAAAATAATATATTTGTTTTTGAGACATAAAAGTAGGCTGTATATATATGGGCTGGTACCTAATATATAATGATTATAGGAAAATTTTAACAAGACCCGAAGAAGCAGAAAATTTTCCTTCTATCATGTTATGAGGTGTAATTGCTTTTTTTCTTTATAATTTTGTCATTAACATGGCTTTGATTAATTTATTACCAGGATTTAAACATACAATTTTGCGCTACCTTTGCTTAAAAGGGCTGTCCTGTTTCATAAATATAAAATATATAAAAATACACACCATCCATTTACACCTAAAGGGGCAAAATTTCACGTACAAGACCTACATATGACCACGGATGGCAAAAATGGACTACACTTGCTCACTCGTGGATCTGTTAATCACGTATAAATTCTTTCGACGGGTGTAGATCTCTCAGCAGACATCCATCAAACGCTACCCGTATGTCCGTCAAAGGCTCGCCAAATGTCTGTCGCCAAGCATCCGAGGCATGCATGAGGCATCCGTGAAGATCGCCCGTGGGAGTGGTTCAAGGATTGGCATGGATGAACACAGAAGTTTTGCCCTCTCCACTTGTGGTCACGGATGATTTAGCGCTACCAGGAGCATTCTACCATTAACAAGAGTATGCTTGAAAAGCGCAGCGAGTAAATCGTGTATGGCCAAGGATGACCAAGAGTAAAAATATTATTTCATATGTGTTCATATGTAGGTCGTATCCGTGACAGTGTGACCATCCTTTAACAGTCATGCTCTCCTGCTATCCCCTCCATTTAAGAACGCTTACCTCTGCTGGTATCTGCTGTTTTAGGTCACATTTGTTAAAATTACGCCGTTTACACTGCATTGAGATAATCTTATATAATAACACAAATCTAGTGTTTGGCATTTGTGGGTTGCAAAACGATAGAGTGAAAAATTTTAATTTGGAGGCTATTTTTGCGTCTAAAACTGGCATGCAACACGCTGACTTTGGTATTTATTCATGTTAATGATATTCGTTAATGAGACTTATAATTAATATAAAATGAAGGATGCTATCTTTTCTATCACATATCCAAATTTCATAATCTTAGCTCCAACGACAGCGAAGATATCATGTCAAATGCATGTATAGTTTACAAAATTGTTTTTTGTACCAGATCTCAATCTATAGAATACCTCATACTAAGATATCTGACTGCTTAAGAGTACCTCTAACATCAGATTAAAAATTTTTGGGGATGCCTGGTGAAGTTTGTGTCATCACTTTCTGTGCTTGCCCATATAAGGATTAACCTTATAAAGGCAACCCTGGTTCTGTTTTGAGAATTGGACGGATAACAATGGAATTTTACTGCAAAACAACATGGTTCTTCCAGTTGATGCACATGACCTACATACACTCAGAACATCAGGCTTTTCTCAGCATCATTTGGCTATTTATAGCCTGCAACAGTGGCTGAGTGGTCTAAACATTGGTCTGCTGTGAATGGCGGGGGGAACTGTGGTACGAATCCAACCTGGAGAATATTATAATGAATATATATACATAATTTATATTATATATATATAATTTACATCATCTTAAGAGAAGAGAATAACTTCTATTTATCCTACAAAACTTTTTTCTACATTATCTATTATTGACTATTATAATATGCTATCACAAAAGTCTGGGCTTGTTATTCATTTGTATCTGAAAAACTCACAGGTTTCTATATAAAAAATAAAAATCTAAGTGTTACTACACACATTGATGTATATTTCAGACTGAGCGATATTTTCCATTGATTCCAATGTTAAATTTGCTCGAAAATGACAGATGGAGGCGCATTTTTTAAACGGCTCTAACTTTGATGAAAATACCCAACTAGGATAAAAAAAATCTACAAAACATATTTTTTGGACCATCTGAATATTTGTGCAAATTTTTTAAAGATTTGGGATGGTATCGCTGAAAATTTTCCTAAAATTGCATGAATGGGTTATACAGTGTCATGTGGAGGATTTAACCATACAGCGAATATAGCAAATTTACATAATGCCTTTTTTGTTGTTTTTAGATTGACATCAATAACTTCAACGAATGATTTATTCTAGATATGTTGCTTTTGCTGGCAAAAATGTCAAGTATTCAAAGAACCTGCACTGATACGGTTTTTAATCATAGCTACCGTTACTAAAAAATCTTACCGAAAGACCTTTCTCCCTTTTCAGGCCGGTCAAGGCATCAAAGCTGCCACAGAAGTTTGGTTTAAAGCCAATGACCTAGATGCTCTCATTGGAGGAGGATGCAGTATTGTGTGCTTGCCAGTGTCGTTACTCGCAGCAGCATGGAATATCCCTGCAGTTTCCTATGGCTGCACAAGTGACCGTCTTTCGAACAAGGCTACTTACCCAACTTTCTCCAGGACAGTTGGAATAGCTCTTGAAAAGGCGACTGTAATATACGAAGTGTGCAATGCTTTCGATTGGAAACGGGTGGGCATTATCACTGACAATACAGACATTTCTTTGGGAACCGCACAACAGTTAGAAAGACTGTTGAAGAATGCAGGTTAGTGTGCCAGTAAATCAATAAAAATGAACTTCTTTTGACAATTTGAAATTGTTTTGAATGCAGGTTAGTGTGCCAGTAAATCCGTAAAAATTAACTTCTTTTGACAGTTTGAAATTGTTTTGAATGCAGGTTAGTGTGCCAGTAAGTCAGTAAAAATGAACTTCTTTTGACAATTTGAAATTGTTTTGAATGCAGGTTAGCGTGCCAGTAAATCGGTAAAAATGAACTTCTTTTGACAATTTGAAATTGTTTTGATTGCAGGTTAGTGTGCCAGTAAATCAGTAAAAATGAACTTCTTTTGACTATTTGAAATTGTTTTGAATGCAGGTTAGTGTGCCAGTAAATCAGCAAAAATGAACTTCTTTTGACAATTTGAAATTGTTTTGAATCATTCTTTCCCATTGCTTTTTTTAGTCATTCTTAAAAGTCTTAATGACTAACATTCTTAGTGAAAGTCTTACTGACTAACATTCTTAGTCAAAGTCTTAATAAGCAAGTAATACTCTTAAAGTTCAAATGCCTAAAAGTAAAACAAATGTTATGAGGAAATAATTTATGTATATGGGTTCAGCTGCGTGGAATGACTTACCAGCCAATATAAATGAGAGTGCTTCATGTGATTTTTTTAAAACTCATGTCAAAAATGTTTTCTGTTAATTGTTGTTTTAACCATTATTTTATATTGTAAATTTTACCTTATTATAATAAGTGGACCACATGAAAATCTGTTTTACAGATTGTGTAATCCAGACCACATACGTTTTTAGATAAATGAATAAATGACTTACTTCTAAGTCAAAGTCTTAAATGACTAACTTCTCAGTCAAAGTCGTAATGACTAACTTCATAGTCACCTACCATAAAGATTAAGTTTTCATGTGATATTTATTTCAGCTTTCAAACATGTGCAAAATTATTTTGCAAATATTAGGTTGTTAGGATTGATATATATTAGAATCCATTCCAATTTTATTTTGTTATTTCAGGAAAAGAAACTTTCCTGTATGTTGCCGAGTCAACCACTTCTGACAGTGAATTAGACCAGAAACTGCAAAAGCTGCGCCAAGTCCTCCGTGTGCTCAAATCATCTTGCCGCATCATAGTTTTGGTTATGTATTCGGTTGATTTTAGAAATGTTTTAGCCATAGCTCATGAGGAAGACATGCTAAAAGGCTATGTATACATGGGTGCAGAAGGGGAATTACCTCTTGGTAAGTTTTTACAAGTTACAACATACCCACATCCCAGACAGCATTCCAAATCAATTTCAACGTCGGCGTGTTGTCGGCGATGCTAATGCGATGTTGTACTGACAGTGGCCTATATGAAACGAAGTTGGGCCGATTTGGAATGCTATCTGGGATATTCCCAGATAACATGCCACATTGCCTCAATGTCAGTCCAATGTCAGCCAACAACGGTCAAAGTTGGTGTGACAGCAACTCGGTCTGGCATGTTAACTTGATTGAACATTGAAGCAATTTACAGTTTCTTTTGAAATATATTTACCCTTCTTATTACCAAGGCACAATTTTCTGGTCTTTTTGAAGCTAAGTTGCAATAGTAACTTTCTCAAACAGAACTTAGCGACTTTGAAATTGTCAGAATGGCTGGATTGTAATGATTAAAGCACACAAGAAGGAATTATAGAACCGAAGAGTTTTGTTCCTTTGACATTTTAATGTTTTGGAAATCATAATTTTTTCCCTTGGCATGGTGGCGATGATGAAAATGAGTCTACTTATCAATTCCATTTGGAAGTTCTTGGGCTCAAACATGCGTGAATTTCTCTGTAATCCAGATTGCAGTCATACATACACATGATACATGTACAGTGTGTGTCTGTATCCACAAATATGCATCAATCCCATGGAGTGTAGTTCACTAATTAGATCAGCTCATGAAAGACCAAAATAAATTCAAGAACAAAATATACGTTACACATGACATTCTCTTTCACCTTGGAACAGTGTGTCCTAATTTGACAAATAATAGTGTTCTAATGGCAAAAGATGACAATGTCAGCCTAGCCACTGTCACCTAATACGGTGTCATAATATATATGTGTCATGAGCTGATTATTTATTTTATCTCTGCTGGACACTGTTTCCATTATTACTTAAGAGGCGTTCACACTATCATGTATAAGACCTACGTATGACCACGTACGTCAAAAATTGGCTATACGTGCGCACTCGTGGCTCTATTAATCACGTATAACTTCTTTCTACGAGTGTACATGGGGCAATCGTAGACCGCCTGACGTCTGTTGTCTTCCGTGCTAGCGATCTACGAGTGCCTCACGTAAGCCTCACGTATGCTGGACGACGGATGTTCGGCGAGCGTTTTACGCAGAATGTATGTAGGATAAACAATCACTCGTAGAACGTCTGCCAAAGCTTTGCTCTTAAGTGGTCAAGCGCGACCAGGAGATCTACGGATTAGCGCGAGTGTATGTAAAACGCTCGGCGAGTGGATCACGTATGGACAAGGATGAGCATGAGTGAAAAAAAAAAGTTGTCCGTCGTCATATGTAGCTCTTATATGTGATAGTGTGAACGCCCCTTTAAACACAATTAGTGGGCTGCCTAAGGGTCAAAACCTGCACATCATAGTACAGCAATGCCCTTTGGCAATAAGCATCAGTGTGGTGGGTTAAGTATTTTAAGTATTATGGCCTGTTTCCATTACAATCATTTTTTTGTTCAAATGAAATCACATAAACCATCATATCTCCCTTTATTTTACCACTATATCAATAGTTAGACCAGAGACTGGAATACATAATTATGCAAATCAGTTAATTTGCATACTACCATATATGGAAATTTTTAGTTTTGCAACAAAATATATTGGACTAAGTTTCATAAAATTGTTTCATCAGCAAATAATTTAATATAAATGGGCTAGGCACATGCATGCCAGCTTTTATATCCCGTTTTTCTATTGATCTTGCACAACTGAGCAATAAACAATACATGCAACAATGTCTCGCACACAGAACACAGGTTTTTTTTTTATATAACTTGGCAATTACACAAAGGACTGCTAGGCTTTTTTATCCACAGGCAATGCTTTTGACTCAGCATAATCATTAATGCACATTTGACAAGGGTATGTTGCCTGTTTCTGTTATCTGCCACAACTGCTAAAATATAGTTTTTTTTAAGGATAAGGATTAGTCAATACGTTCTATAGATAAAGACATAGCAATATAAATCATGGTTATTACTGAATATTACATGGAAAGCACTTATCAATGAGCGAACATCTTGCACAACTAGTCTGTTGAGATACTGCTGGAAAAATCTCAGAAGCAATAGCCAAAAATGACAAATCTCAGAAGCAATAGCCAGCCACAATCTAGACACATATGCTTTGCCTGAATCTTCCTAGTCAGTTCACATTTTTTCTGGAATAAATACATATGTCGTACAGAAGCTTCGGCTTGGGTCATATATTTTATATTGTACGTTGAATGTGACACCGTGATTTAAAACTTTAAATAAAAATTTTACTACTACTACAAATTGATTTATTTTGTTCTAATGGATTTATTTATTGATATTATGTACACTATTATAGATGTATACACCGACTTCCGTCCTGACCTTGGTCTTGAGATATACGAAGGGGTCATCGACCTTGAGGTCAGTGTCCCTGAAGGACCAGCATGGAACAATTTTCGTCAACAGGTCATTGATGCATTTCAGTCTCCAAAGTTTGATGGATGGGAACATGTTGACGTTAATGCTTCAATTGAAGTGGTCAACAATTATGCTGGTAAGACTTATATTATAACTTAGGTGTTGCAACACATGACGAGTAAACTTTACTGATATTCTAAATAAAATCAATACATAAATGTACCAAGTAGATGAACCTTCAGAAAGCTTTGCTGAGGAAAGCAGTTTTTCAATAAGTGAAGCATTAAAAAAAAAGAACATAATATTGTTTTCTCATCTATAGACCATAACATTATCGCGAATAAAACTGTCTAAAAGAATATCCTTCCACATCTTCCCAACATTGCGAGCTCGTGAGTGATGCCCTGCCAGAACTTCGGCCATTCATAGGTTTTTTTTTTGCCCTCACCCTCTAAATAGACTTGTCATGCATGACTAATAAGTAGGTCAGGCAATGCAAACGACACACTAGCGCTTCAAAATGCTCAACCATCAAACTTGGCCACGTTGCTGTGCTAAATATAGATACATTTCGTAAACATAACCACTCATTTGTCGGTCCACAGATCTCCGCGACCAATCAAACTGGACAAGCAAAAACTATGCAATCTAGCCCATATCTTGCAAGGCACACGCCATAGCCATACCGTGACGTTTGGTTCGCTTCAGGAAGATGATCTTTCCAAAGTTACCTAACAATGTTCCATCCAATTTTCAGGATTAATCCATGATGCTGTGTTGCTGTGGGCCTATGGAGTCAATAGAACCCTAGAAAGGGGTCATGCTCCTGATGATGGAGCTAAAATCCTGAGAAATATGGCCGATTCATTCTTTGCTGGAATCACTGGAACTGTGGCCATCGATGAAAATGGTGATCGAAAGTCCAACTATGTGATACAGATGGTTCAGAATGGCACTGTAAGCTATGGCTCAGATTCTTATATTTAAGATTGCTATCAATTATTCTAAGAATGGAAATTTGGATCCAGTAGTCAGTACAGTAATTACCAAAATATCCATCAATACAGAAGACCGATAATACTTCATTGCATTTTGTGTGGGTTCCCACATTATTTCTGCTTATTGGCCATTAAAATCGAAATTTCAAGAATAATACTAACATGAGTTGTGATTTGAGGAATCTTCCAACATCTTGATAGAATCACATATCATTATGAACACATCTTAAACATTGTATTGCTTTTACTAATGTACTTACAGATGCTCCCAATACTACATTATGAAGCAGCACAAGAAAAAGTCATTAAGGCTTACAAACCAGAAGAACAACAAGACTGGTCAGGATTGCTATGGCCTGGATATTATCCTTCAGTTCCAAAGGACAGTCCTCTCTGTGGATGGAAAAATGATCTTTGCAACACGCCTCATAATAACAACACAGCGGCTATCGCAGCAACCACCTCAGTTATTGTGGCTACGGTAATCGCCATCGTATTATCTATTCTGTTGCTGCGAAAACTAAGGTAAGTTAAAGTTTACCCATTCAGGAATGTAATTATTCAAAGAAGCGGCATTTATAATTTTTCATATTTCTAAATAAGTTGGTAAAAAAAATCTGATTTTAGTCACAGAGCTGATCTTTTTTTAAATATTCATGCGCTTCTACAAAATCCCAATTAGCGATCTTAGTCAACTGCTATATGTTAAGTTCCAGTAATTCACTGCTTATTAAGGGATAGTGTGAAGGTATACTTGTTTCTACATCCATTCGAGTAGACGCGAAATTTTATTTAAAAACTCTCCGTCTGTGGGATATAACAAGGTTTAGTGATTTAACCAACTAATATTTCAAATCAAACAAAGTCAAATCAATAAAGAAATGCTGGTGACAAAATATATTATTTTTAGGTTTGAAAGGGAATTGCAACAAGCAGCATCATGCTTGATATCTTGGTCTGATGTTCAAGAAATGTCAACTAGATTTCACAGCGAGATAACCATGGCATCCTTGCACTCGTCGTCAACAAACGGTGAACAGAAACAGCATTGTCTTGCTGTAAGGTAAATAAACCATTAAAAATGCAGCAGAAATATACTGAATAAACAATCTTTGTAAACATTCGTTTAACGAACAGTCCAATAGTTCTGCGTGCAATTATATTTCCTCTATATCCCTTCAGAGCAAATCAGAAAAGTTGTGGAAATTAATTATTCATGGTTATAGGCAAACCGAAATATGGAAATACGGAAGTCTACCCTGCTTACCCAAAAGCATCATAAACAAGAGAAACCACAGTAATCAATGAAAAATCCAATAATCATCTGTGTTGCATTTACAAATGGAGATCAAAATTACTGTTTAGTATGTTATTCTTATGCAGGTATAAATCAGACGTACTTGCAGTGAGAAGGTTGGAAAACACAAGACTCAGTGTCACTGACAAAGCAATATTGATGGATCTGAAGATAATAAAGGAAATACATCATGAAAATCTGAATCCGTTTGCTGGAATTTGTGTAGAAGCCCCAAATACCTGCATATTTATGCTGTACGCAACACGAGGGAGTTTACAGGATATCTTACAAAGTTCAGCTCCAGCCTTATCTTCGGATTTCAAGCTTTCATTAGCCACTGATATAGCAAGAGGCATGCATGCATTACACAACAGTGTTTTAGGTAAAGGTATTAATTATAATTTAATTCAACACAATATTAGGAATGTCATCAAAATCAGTGCCTTTACAGCTGTAACATTGATTTAACAACATTAAGCAATTTACCCTGCAATACAACTTTTTCCTCTTAACTTTATACAATTCTATCAATTTTGAAAGTAAAATAAATATGGTCAATTGTAGAATAAATAACCTTTGTGAAATCCAGTCTGAGTTAAATACACTCAACAATACAATGCTTATCTAAAAAAAAATTTAAAAATAAAACAGGATTAAAATCGTGCACATAATCAATCCCAGAAATTTCAGTAGTGGGTTGCTTATCCAATGCACATATCAACACCCACTCTACCATTAAATAATAACCACGTGTGATTTTCACAAGGTTCATGCAATGCCTTCCCATAACCACTAGTACCAGGTTTTTTTATCTTCAGTTAGTCTTTCTCTAGGTATATCAAATAATTCTAACAGTTCCTTTATCTAAATCAAAAATGTCAAAAAGAGTATCGTCAAATGAAAGAATACCAGTCTTACAATTTGTATGAGCATTTAAATCTCCACATATGAGATAGTAATATTCATCTTCACTGTAATTCAGTTCGATTACCGGTTGAGCCTAAGTTGGATGGCTGTTTCATCCTTCGTCTCATTGCCATGGTCTCTGCCTGTCCTAATTAGTCCAACTGGTGCAGAAATACAGGACGTAAAGCCCTAACCACACACACGCACACACTGTAATTCAACAGCACATTGGATAAGTCGTTAAACAAAGAAACACTTGAGTATCTTCCCCCAAAAGGCAGTGTGTATGGAGCTATAAGAATAATATGTTTTTCAAGGTTTAATACTTTCTTATCAACCTTCAATGCAATAATGTTGTCATATTCTGTGTCCAAATTAACACAATGCTTGTTGAAACTATTCTTAACAGCAATCAGAACACCCCTTGACCTATAAAAACACCTTGAATGAAATTATTATCCACATTATCACACTTGGTTTCACATAACACTATAACATCATGCAATTTGATCTCTTCACAAAACTCCTCACTGGCATGGTGAACAGTGATATCCAATTAACTTTGAAATATACATAGCTGTTTGTGTAATGAGTAACATTGTTATGTTTTACACTGATAATCATCAGTAGTACTAAAACTCACGGTTACAATTGTGACACAGGATCACGGGCAAGAATGAAGGTATCAATTCTCTCCATATTGGAGTTCATAACTCTCTCATTTCCTTTCCTTGTTAATGGAAGTCCACACACTAAAGATTAAGACTGTGGATCAAACAAATTCGTCTAGTCTAGACAAATAATTTACATCAGAGATAATGCTTCAATGTCACCAACTTGTAAAATGATAGACTTAGATGACTCTTTCATGCCCGTTTTAATCATGGAAATTTCTGCTTAATTTGTTCAGAAGCTTGACTAGCATATATAAATGCAGCTGTCTGAATACCACGATCTATCAAACCCCGTGCATTGGAATTGCCAATAACAAGGGCACTTAATTTGCTTGCTTGAACTTACATATATTTATATGTTCAAACCTTGCAAAGTGCACCGACAACACCAGAGGTTATCATGTTCTGCATTATAAATAAGTTGTTCATCCCCACTCCTTTTAAGAGCATTTTTAAAGGCCTGACATTGAAGAAGTTGCTTTACAGATTTTCTCCATTTTTTGGAATCTGATGTTATTCCAAGACATCATGGGGGTGATGGAAAAATGCAGATAATGGGTCATTTTGGCTGGAAAATGCAGGTAATGGGTCATTTTGGCTGGAAAATGCAAGTAATGGGTCATTTTGGCTGGAAAAATGCAGATAATGGGTAATTTTTGATAAAGAGCATAACATCATCTTCGTATTTGGAGTGCTTTGTTTCTTGACCACAATCCAAGTCAGACAAAACATTTTTGATAATCATCTCCTTAAGCTTCGATATTTCTACTTTCAATTTCAGATTTTCTTGATTTGTTAAGCCTTTCAATTTTTAAACAATCTTGAGTTGGAGATGGTAGCATGTCATCTGTTACTGAAGTTTTCTTTCCAGTACCAGAAGCTTGTTAGTGAAACCGTAGATTGTCAATTTCAAGTTTTCTAGGATGGTATTCCTTTTATGGTGTTTCATCAATAATAGAGAAAACTGCTCAGCCACCTTTTATTATATTGTTGAATGCTTCACTGCCAGATTCTCTAAGTATACAATGTAAATAAGCCTCTATCTTGTATAATCTGTCAGATTTAACTCAGATTACATATCACATTGTCTGACTGGATCCTATGTGATCATTTGTATGACCAACATTGGTTTGACATGTCATCTGAGTGGTCTTTCTTATGTTTAGGATGCCATGGAAATCTCACCAGTGCCAAATGTGTTGTTGACAGCAGATGGGTTTGCAAAATCACAGACTACGGTCTCCATCATATAAGATACAGCTGTGTCCCTGGTGGAAACACAAATCAACAAACAGATTCCCTGCTATGGACTGCCCCAGAGCTGCTTGATCAAGGAAGTCCAAATCATGGAACCAAGAAAGGGGATGTATTCGCTTATGGGATAATAATTCAAGAGATTACACTCAGCTCTCCTCCTTACTCAGAAAACGGCGAACAAATAACATCTCAGGAAATTATAAAAAATGTCAAGGCAAAGCTTTCACCACCATACAGGCCAGTAATACCAGAAGGTAATAAATTCCCTATTTTTCATTGCAATAGTAGATCTGAATCAAACTAATGTAACATTAATTTTATCGGGTATGATAACACCAGGACTGAGGTGTAATGCCTGAGAACTGAGATGTCACACCTAAAAAGTGAGTGAACAGCAACTATGCATCCACCCTGTATACGATTTTTTAAAAGAGATCTGTGCTGCCAGAACCCCATTTACAGCACTTGAATTAAACTTAGCAGCATTTTTCTTTTTTACAAAAAATCCCCAAATCTGACATTAGGCCTATGAATTATTTTGACATTCAACAAAAGAGCATTCAGTATTGTATTTTTATGGTTGATATATATTTTCTAAATTGATGGATTGCTTGCTTCTGAGATTCTTCAATGTGACCGACTCCTACATGGCCAATTGTGCCACGTGCGTTTTCCATGCGTTTGGATAAATGCATGGAAAACGCATCGTTTTCACCTCATTATAATTAGCCAAAAACCATGCGTTTTCCATGCGTTTATCCTTCTCATGGAAAACGCATGTGACACATTTGGCCATGTACCGCAATCCAGCAGACCCAATAGACTAACACTTATATTCCAGTCTTTCCCCAATATCCAATATGCCTGGGAACCTAAGTCTTTACTTAATTCTTGTGTTATTAGGATCTTGTTCCTCCGACTGGATGAACTTGATGAAATCTTCTTGGGATGAAACCCCGGATGAACGAACTTCATTTCCTAAAATACTTGGGATGCTGAAAAAGATTAACGGGGGCATAGAATACACTTTAGTAGACAGCATGATTAACAGATTGGAACAGCACTCTACAAAGCTAGAAGAAATTGTAGCTCAAAGGTAAGCCACGTTATAACCAATACAAGGTCTGGTGTAAAAGATAGATTCAACTGCATGAACAAAAATTTAAGTAGGTCAACATGACTCCACATTTTTCACTTCTGTGTTTAATTGCGCCATTTACAGGTCATTGGAGCTGATAAATGAAAAGGAAAAGGTTGAACATCTGCTACAAGAATTGTTACCAAAAGCTGTTGCAGAAAATTTGAAATTGGGGCGGAGAGTTCAGCCAGAAAGTTTTGATGCAGCTACCATATTTTTTTCTGATCTTGTGTCATTTACAAAAATTTCCGCTGCTGGTACACCCATGGATGTTGTAAAAATGTTGAACTTGATGTATACAGTTTTTGATGACATCGCAGCAAAGTTCAATGTCTACAAAGTTGCCACTATAGGGGATGCTTATTTTGTAGCAAGTGGTGTCCCCCTGCGTAATGGTATTCAACATGCAGCAGAGATTAGCAACATGGCTTTGAGTCTGTTAGATGCAGTTTCCAGACTACCAGTTCCTCACATGCCTACTGAGATGCTTAAACTAAGAATTGGGATTCACACAGGTGTGTTGATTTTGTTGGCATTACAAACAATAATATCAATGACCCGTCTATCACTGCAATGTGCGGAGAAGTAGCGGGCATCACAGCAGTGTCTTGGAGGTGCCCTTATATAACATATATATACAATGAGCATATTTGTGTACATATGTATTGATAAATTTCAGTTAAAATATAATTTTTCTGAGTTCTGATTGGCTGATAGTGGACTATTATATATTTTTTGTTTAGGGTATTTCCCTTTAAAAATTACAGATATAATTTGATAAGGTTGGGTAGTGGTATAACACATAAAACACCATAGTAAAGATTATCAATGATTAATGATGTTTGGTGTGAGCATTTAAGTCAAAACCAGAAAAGACAAAAAAAAACAAAGATACCCTAATCCCAAGACAAAGTCAATCATGTTACTCGGCAGCATTTCATTTAAACATTAATATATAGCTTACTTCTTTATGTTATCAGGACCATGCCTAGCAGGAGTGGTGGGAGTCAAGATGCCCAGGTATCTTCTTTTCGGTGACACAATCGACATCGCATCTCAGATGGAGTCAAAAGGAGTGAGCATGCGGATCCACGTCAGTCAAGCGACAGCATCCATCTTGCCATCTGACTTTCATCTGACGGAGAGAGAAGACCCCATAGAAGTTAAAGGTCAAGGTCAAATGACCACATATTGGCTAACAACTAACTGTTAATTTTAGAGTGTAGTGTATACAGCCTAGTCTAAATGGGCAGATGCTGTCAGAGACAAGTATTTATTCTACTAAATTGCATCATATTCACACTCTACACATATGTTATGAACCACGTGGAATTATAATTTATATGTGAACATCCGCCACTGTGAAAGGCTATAATATGTATTTATAACTGTACACATGCATGCTGGTATTTCTTAAAACTGTGTTTGACATTGTATTCAGGTTTATGTTTTGATTGTGTGTAATACAATGCTGACATCTGCTTTAGCTTAACTGGTAAAGGTGTTGGAAAAAGTGTTCTATAACATGAACATTGAAGAATTTGAGCACACAGTAATCTCAGAACTCAGAACAACTTTATTTTATCAACATATGGAAAAATTTATTTAATTGGGGCCCCTTATATGACAGTTATCTGTCACTGGCAAGGGGAGCACCCAGTTAATATTTAAAATAGAAAAATTTAAACACAGGCATTCATTAAAGAGGAGAAAATAAAAACTACATTGCATATAAACTTAATAATGTAAACATCAATTAATTTTATGAAGACAATGATGAGGAAGAAGATTCAATTAAAAAATAGCTCACAGTGTTTTCTGGGGTCTACTTACCCTACCACTTCATGGCATGCTATCGGCGTTCAGCTTTCATGACTATTCCTGAAAAGTGAGAACCTACTGACAGCTAGTGTAACTGTCACACCTGATGCCATTTACGTGTATAAGATTCAGATTCAGATCACATTTATTTGCTCTATTTCTTCTTTGTACATATTACATTGTTAACATTGAAACAGTGTAGAGCTGAGGAGCCCTCTTCCCCCCGGCCCCCTTTACATTATAATTTTATATACTGTATATCAACAGATTATGGTGCCCCATGAATCCACACACTCAGTGAAACATGCAATTAGCTCAGATCTAAAAATGATAAAACAGTCATTTATTTTAGGAATAAGATATTGTCAGGCATGCTATTGAAGGAATAAGGAAATTTATAAATAATAGCCTGCCTTGCAAACTCATGACTCACACCAGGTAGATGACGATTCCCTCTCGCTCTGGTGAAATACTCATGTTGATAGTCATCTGCTAAATAAGTCAAAAAGTAATCAGCCAATAAATGATTTACAAATTTGTAGCTGAAGGTATAGTCATGCAGTCCACAGAGGTCCCTTATCTTTAAAATAAATAAATCCTTAAGCAATATATCGATATGTGCCCTGCATTATGTTTTCATAATAAGTCTAATGGCCTTTTTTCGTAATGTAATTAATTTGCTGGATTGCTTTCCCCTAACTGTAATACCGTAATTCATATGTGGTGATATTAAAGGTGCCCTCTAGTGAAACATATCACTTCACAAGTTGTCATTCTGAAATGTTGTCTTATATGTCTAGAGTAATTTTCATCCACTTTTATATTTATCTGTTTATTGTAACCATGTGTAAGTTGAGTATGAAGCTGAGGGATGCTGGGGAAATTCCTGAGCCACCGCCATGGCAGACTATTACCTCCTACGTCACAGGGGTCACCTAAAACCCCTAGCAAACACTTGCATAGCATGTTTTTCATAGATACTTGTTAAATAGATCCTTTGTTACTTCTACTTTATTACATGTCATAAGATCACCGAATTAAAAACGTGTCAAATAAAATTAACACCTGTGTGTACAGTTCTCATTGTGTCACTGTTAGGCAAAGGCAATGCCTAAGAAGTGTGTTGTATACGGGTGTAACAACACCCCAGGCCACTTGATCACCTTGGATCAATTTCCTATCAAGGATCCACCTGGACTGAAACCATAGCTTCTGCTCCAGCGAAGGATGGCCCCAGTCTAGGATCCACCCATGTGCAAGGCATGGATTAATTTTGTACAGACAAAGAGCAAATGGGATCCAAAACCAGTCATATATGCAATTACAAATACAAATACTTTATTTATATAGCACTGTCTTAGAACAAAATAATACATTATCAGATTTGCTTAACAATAATATATAAGATAAATAAAATAAATATAAAGTGTACACTATAAAATCTAGTGTATGTATAAGTGAAAATTAATTGGTTTAAAATTTATTAAATAAGAAAGTCTTTAAAATATGTTTAAAAGTCTCTGCATTTGAGGCTTCTTTGACTGTAATAGGCAGCTCATTCAACCATTTAGGCCCAACAATACTGAAAGACCTCTCTGCGAATGTCTTACGTGGGTAAAAGGGACAGAGAGACAGAGACCACCGTTTCCTGAACGAAGACCAGTTCTTCGTGTCGTCTGTATTTGAAGAAGGTCTTGGAGGTATTCAGATGCTTGACCATGTAAACTTTTGTAGACAAGAGTAAGCACTTTATGTTTGATTCGTAGGTTAATAGGGAGCCAATGGAGTCACTTGAAGCTGTTATATGAATTGTCACCATCATTTAAGACCACCTTTGCTGCAATGTTCTGCACCATTTGTAGTTTCTGGAGATCACATTCTGGTAGGATGATGTATAAGGCATTTGCGTAATCTAGCTGAGTTATAACTAGTCCCAGGATAAGTGTTTCACCAGCTTCCTTGGTCAATACTGAGCAAATGTTCTTAATTTTGAGAATTCCACATTGCTGTTCTGCATTTCTGCTTTATATATGGTCCTTCAGATTAAGATTCTGGTCTAACGTAGCTCCTAAGTATCTAATGCTTTTCGATCTTCTGACTGGTTCATCGCATGCAGTTAGTGTATCGATGGTGCATTTCTTCAGTTGTTGGCTGTGCCCAAACATAATAAATTCAGTCTTGGAGGGGTTCATCTTTAATCTCTTGCAATCCATCCAGTCATTAATTTTGCAAGTACAATCTTCCAATTGTTTGATGGACTCTGTCTAAGGCCATCAGTGCTGTCACTTGTTGATGCTCCATAGCCAAGAGAATATCATTCATAAGTCTAACCAGGGCGGTTTCACAGCTGAAATTTTGATGATATGCCAATTGGTTGCTAGACAAGAGTTCAAAGCTATTGCAGTGTTCCATAAACTGTGTAAGTGCTACCTTTTCCAGCACCTTTGACAAGAAAAGTAGATTACTGACCGGGCGGTAGTTGTTTGGAGTGAGGGCAAGTCTAGGGTTTTTCAAGGTTGGGCGAATTATTGCAGTTTTCCATTGCTCAACAAAGCTTCCCTTCTCCAGTGAAGCATGACAGGTAGAACGCTAGGGAGCTGTCCAACTCACATGATTTTGTAGCCATTGACATTACAACTTTTATGACCTCTTCCTGGCTGACAGTGTGAAATTGGCTGGGTTTAGTTGCAACAGTGCCCACTTAGTAGTGCTACAGCATAATGTGAACAAAGCCAGGGGTCTACACAATGGAATTTACATCAATGATGGTGACATGAAACTTTATTTAGATTATCAATACTCATGATGAATTTGTAGTTAATGGATGTTAATTGCACATTAATACAAGTACGCCCAAATAAGATGAAACATGACATACCATTCAATGGGATCAACTTACACCTGGGCTGCCTTGAACTTGTTCACTTGTCCTTGGAGAAATTAGACCAGGAGGGAACACTCGGAATTTGCAACATGGGCATGCTCTAATGAAAGTCTGTATTTATTCAGATTTTAAATGGTTTCGCGGATTTTGACTTTGAAGCAATTAAGCACCAGGGCAATGAAAGTTCTTTCATTTTAATCAGCGTCATGAATCTCTTGCTCATTACCAGGAACTCTCCTATGCAGAAACGCTCTTATATAGTTATTTAATGTATTTGTTTTATTCCCATGTGAAAGCCAGTTTTTTGTTCTACAATTAGAAACTTCTCCCGTGAAATTCAAACCATTTTTGGTGGAGATATGACTATAAGAAAATAAAGATTACTGATTTAAGAATGTATCTTTTACATTGTCTTTTTATAAAACCCACAAATACTCACACAATCAAATTATGCTCAGATGAAAGTAGAGCTTCTGGCCAGTAAAATGACATATTCACAGCTTGCTGTGGCTTGTCTGCTAAATATTAAGATAAGCAGTACACACTTCAATTGGCATTAAAGACAATTGTGGGTATTCAGTTCTACCACTGAGAATGCCATGAAATTTGTACAAATTTAAAGCAAGTGTTCTTGTTAAAAATAATGAAAGTAAAATGAGGGGTCACCATAGTTTTAAAAAAGTTGTCTGACAAATACCAATTGCATGTTAATCCAATGTGAAAATTGAAAATAATATGTTTCCAAGCATAAGAATGGGTTTAAATGCATTTTCACCACTGGTTTTTTACCACTATTTTGTGAATACTAAGTTAAGTTATCCCAGCATCTTTTAAGGAAAAAAAAGTATAGGTCACCAGCAATATAATGAAGCTGCAAGACATTAAATGTTTGTACCACTACATTTGGCCCCCTGGTGGTAAAACCGAAATTGATTTGATGGTTAGTTCTTGTATATAAACTATATATGGGACATTTTTACTGTGTATAACACTTATTTTCATAAATGAAATAAAAGTAGACTATATGTGCTAGTTCTGGAACTTAACCCCCAAAATAACAAAAAACTGCATAGGTGACTGGAGCACCATCTGTGGACAAAATATAGCGAAAATGGCATTTCCTAAGAAATTTCAGACATCCAACAGAAGATTGAGTGGCGCATCTTTAAAACAGATGTTACTTATTTAAAAACATAAGCAACTTTTTCTACAGAATTTTGGCTTTAATTTCGAATATTACACAACATTGTGCATTTAAAATCGGGTTTAGTGCAATGACACTGAAGTTGTGAATCGAGTTTTCAGCCATTGCAAGAAACCATTGAAACGGCGCTTTTCGTAATTCTCACAAGAGGGCGCACTTGTGTTTATAACAATCTACACAGTGTGGCGCTGATGATATCGCATTTGTCTTTAAAAACAGCCATTTCTCAACAACTATACATCTGATTAAATTAAAATTCAAGTGTATTATTCATATGGTTTATGTCCACCTAATATCATACTCAGCATATATTTTTAGTGCTTCCTGCTCAGAATAATCAAATTATGTGTATCATGCAATATAAATAAATGTGCTTGAAAAATGATAAATTTGTATATTTCATGTATTTTGTTGCACAACTGCCCCTCAATTAAGGGCGGGTCCTCTGGTCATTAAGCTTCTGGCATGAGTGATTCTACCTTTAATGTACTTCAGTGTTCCTCCTGCTCTAATTCCTCAAAGACTTGACGGAGATTGCTCATTACCACCTGAATGGTCCACTACAGGTTCGAACATATATCCTTGAATTACTCCATTATATTCTTCATTTGATGATGCTAAAAACAAATCTGTACCTTCAATCATTGTCACTTGCATCACTTGAATTATCTGATGGGTAATAAACTTCTATTGTTGAAATAAAGCAGCTGTCATCGTCACTCTCTGTCATGTTGCATGTAAACAAACATGTGTTTGCCCCCTACTGCAGGGTGGAGAAGACCCGTGTGATGTCACTGCCAATTATGGCGTCTCACGAGAGGGCGCTTTCACAGGAGGGAACCCCCTCAGCCAGCATCTAGCAAATAAGGTCAAATATTGTTGACTGGAGAGGGTATTGAATGCCATAACTGTGGGGAATGTACTCAGAAACGCTAGTTTTTTCAAAATGACTACTAAAAAAAAAGGTCAGGTCACTATAAATATTATTTAGTGTAAAAGTTTGAAAAAAAATTATTTAATCTATTTATAATTCCTATAGTTTTGGATAGTTGTTTTAATATTAGATTCTGATGTTCTTGCAGGGTCACCTAGAAAGTTAAAATACTTAACATATTCCATCTGTGTATCATGCATATATAATTTTGGATTAGTTATATTTCTTTGACTAGTATGAAACATCATTCCTTTAGCATTTAAAGACAATTTGTTAAGTTATAACCAATCATGTACATTATACAATTCTCTGTTTAAGGCCTCCTCAGAAGTAATGTCGCCAGTGGACTGTGGACTGATTGTAAGAGTAGAATCATCCGCGTAGATGATTGAATGTAGATTACAAATCATGATGGGCAGAGGATTGACCCTTGGGAACTCCACAGATTATAGTCAGGTATTCGGATTGACAATTATTGTATTCAGTATATTAACATCTTTTATCTAGATAACTTTCAAGTAAATGATTCTAATTTATGCAGCAACATTTTGTGATCCAGTGTATCAAATGACAATGACACAGTCATTATTTGCTCCAAAAATAACATATTACAATGTACAGTAATTTCATATCATAAATGAACAAATTTATATTGATGTGGAGCAAGGAGACTCCCTCTAAGGCAATGAGTTTGCCGCTGCCGAGGGAGCTACCTTGTGAAGTAAAAAAGAAAAGAAAAGGTCATACACATATGTACTACTTTTAATTCATTAATAAATATATTAATTTTGTAATATTAATAAATTAAATAGGAAGGCATGCTATTGTTATACATGTGTTACATGAAAATAAAATTATAAATAGATAACATTTTAAATAATACTAATTACTTATTGGATCAGGAGGAGACTAATGGCCACATGAATAACAATTTGGAATATAACAATTGACATCATATGATTCTATAAATTTTCTTTTAATATAGGTTTGAAGCCATAAAAACTAAGTGTTAATATTTTCTCTTTGAAATTTATATCCATATTGTTTTATATTACTAGGTATCTGTAACTCATGCCATTTCTCGCAAAATCATATCTCACAGCAGGCAAACGAAGATCATTGGATTGATGAGTGAGGTAACGATGACAACAATAATCTTCAGATAAGAATGATTCAGCTAAGAAAGATTGAGGAAGCAAGTTATTCATTAATTTGAAACCGAATTTTAAATGATGCAGTGCACATAGGTCATGGATTTTGAGAACATTGAATTGTCTAAAGAGTGGGTTTGTGTGTTGGTTATATTTTGCTTTATCTATTATCCTTAGATTTATTTTTTGTAGATTAAACAGTTTATTAGATTTCCAACCCCATATGATGATGCCATAGTTTATATATGCTAAAATAGTGAATTATAGATTATAAGTAGAATGTTTGAAGGTAGAAAGTTTTTTAATTTAGTCATTACTCCTTCAGTTTTGGATATATTTTTGTTTACTGTGTCAATGTGATGGTTCCATTTTTTATGTTTATCTATTATGAGGCCTAGAAAAGTAAAGTAATCGACAAATTCTATGTTTGTGCTATCAATACTAAGATTTGGCAAAGTGACATTTCGCTGGACAGTATGAAAGGTCATGCCTTTTGTCTTATTTACATTTAAGGAGAGCTTTTTCAGTTTCAGCCAATTTGATATACAATTTAGTTTATAATTTATATTTTCATTTTCATTTTGCAGAAGTATTTAATGTAGCTGACAGAGTAGTAGCATCAGCATAAATAATGGGGTAAAATGTATGAGTAGCTGAAATAATGTCATTTATATAGAGGACCTAATATAGATCCTTGTGGTACACAACATGTCATAGTTAAAGATTTTGATATATTGTCATTAAATTCTACATATTGCTTGCGATTACAAAAAAAATAATTTTGAAAGATCATACAATTAATTTCTAATTCCATAATATGATAATTTATGTAATGATATGTTATGGTTTAGGGTATCAACGGGTCTAAATAAATATAAATAGGTAGTTTGCTATTGTCAATGTCGATAATTATTCTATTGACCATCTCTAGTACTGCTAATTCTGTTGAGTTTCTGAATCCATATTGACTGGGGTAAAATAACTTATAGTGAAAAACTTATACATTTGATTGTGCATAATCATCTCAAAGACCTTTGATACACTGGGTAAAATTGATATGGGTCTATGATTGCCAAATATCTCATCATTCTCTTGTTTATGCAATGGTGTCACTTCAGCTATTTTCAATAGGTCGGGGAAAATGCTTTGTTCGAAAGATTGATTTATTAACAGTTTTAGGGAGTAAGCAATTTCTTCTTTTAAATTTTTTAACAGTTTATTGGATAATTTATCATGACCAAGACTACTTTTATGTTTAGAGATTCAATTACTTTTTTTACGGTGTTTTCATCAATAGGTTCAAAATTGAACATTTGGGAAAAAGTATTTGTAAAGTAATCTTTATATGATTTATGAGGGGGGAATGACTAAACAATTACCAATTTGTCTGAAATGAGTCCCCCACCTATGAGACATTTTTCTGGGAAATTCTGTTTTCTTTTTGGTTTTATCTATCAGTTCATTAATAGTGGTCCAGGTCTTCCTCGTGTCATTTTTAAATAACTGAAATTGACTATGATAATAGTTACTTTTGGCTTTCCTTATTGTACTTTGCAGCATTTTACTATATGTTTGAAAATTTATTTTCCTGCCTTCATAATTATGATCATTTATAGGTGTATTGTTTATCTTTAATTTTTATTGACCGTCAAATTACATAACTCATCCATTTGCGTTTTTGTGTTAAACTTTTGAAGAGTTAACATACTTGGAAGGAAAATGTTTGCTTACCAAATCTTGTAAAACTTTGTCAAATTTGGAATAACTGATGTTAGAATTTTCACAAATTATTTTATTGAGTTAGCAGTAATATGAGAGCTATTGAGGTCATTTTTGAAATTTAAAACATCTGTAGAACTAGAGGTAATTTTTCTTAATATATTTGTCTCTGTTAGTCAAGAGTTATGAAATAGGGCAAATGATCTGATATTTGATTCACAAGGCACTTTAATTGATAATTTTTACTTAAAGATCTGTGATGAATTCTCGAGATCTACTGCTGGCCATTCGAGATTTCTAGGAATTAATTTACATAATTGATGTGTCTAAATTTTAATCGATATTAAAGTCCCCACTTAAAATTACATTATTTTTATTCCCAAAGTTATGAAACACAATATTCAGGTCATTGACAAAAGTATTTACATTTTCTACTGTTTGAAGAGGAGGTCTATAGATATTTCCTATAACTGGTTTATTATTACAATTTATGTTACTGTCTATAATTACCTCAATAAATTGAATATCACATACATTAGAACTGCATATATTTTATGTTATATTTAAAGCTTCCATGAGCCATGTCTCCTGCAAGCAAATGGCACTGAGTCTGAAATGGGAATTGTTTTATGGTCAATATAAACTTTCAGTTGATCAAATTTAGCAGAGAGAGGATCGGCAATTTCAACTTAATATAATAAAATCATTTATTTTATTGCTAAGAATTTCACAGAAACTTACTATCATAATAAGGTAATGGCTGAAATAACATGGGCTCTTCAGTATCCTCCTGTGGGTCCAGTCCACTGCCATCTAAAACCTCAATTTAAAAACTTCCATTATCAAGTAAACAATTTGATTCTATTGCAACCACGACAGTAATGAATTAAATATTGATATAATAATTTAGTGAATGTATTGAAGAATAAAGTTTTCATTCTAAAGTAACAATTAAGCAAGATTATTAAACGGTCATGTAGATGTATATATTATTAAATAATTAGGTCATATGTAACTTTATTTACTGTTTATATTATATCATTATATTATTTTGTATTTGGGAGCAACTTAATATAGTTTTTTTAAACTCTGTTGTTTCCCTTCTTGACATTGAATATATTAAAATTATTATGTATATGCATAACTGTATTGAATTTATCAGTATGAACCATGTGTCAATAAAAAAGAAAAAAACTTAAACTTAAAGAAGCTACAACTCCAAATACTTACCAAAAAAAATAATAACAATATTTGTATTGAATAGAAACATAATCTTTGGCAACGAATATCAATAACATGCAAGATCTATGTTTCAATCTACAGAAAAACACTGTTAACAACATTAGACTGGGGTATTTGTGTGTCAGAGGTCAATAAACTGAGAGTAAAAGACAAAGACAAAATGCATTCAGCACATAGTTAGTCTGGCACATGGTTTGCCAAGGGAGGCAGGTATACAAAATGTTGATATCATTAAGCATATCATTTATAAAAAAAAAAACAGTAGTTTGACAGTTGTTATTGTCAGTATTATCATTTGAAATGATGCACTCATAGAAACAGAAGCACTTGAAAAAATAATTTGACAACATACCATTACTAATTAAAAATAAATATCTTCTACAATAATGACTTAAAATGTAAGTATACATATTTACAGACTATATTTAAGGTAAAATCAAAAACAAATATGCAATTATATATTTGAAGAATATGTGAATGATAGTTATTTTATATGATACACCATTTATGTTTACATATGAATATGAGCATACAAACATTTGATTAAGCATTTAGCTATAAAGCAAGCCAAAAAAAAAAATACGGAAGTAATTTGCAATTCAAAGATCAATATAGTCATTTTCCTTTAAAAATAGAAATGTTCTTACTGCAGTTTACTTCGGAGGTTAAATGCCTTTGAGAGATCAAGATATATATATATATTAATTGGAAATCTATTTTGGTCCATTTCCTTAATAAAACGGTCCATTACTTCTTAAATTGCATACTCAGTTGAATAATGTTTACGAAATCCATGTTGACTGTAAAACAGCATTTTATTTTTTGATAAATAATCATAAATTTGAGCGTATAATACATCTCAGCCATGTTTAATTTTTTTTCTGTAATTCCTATTATTCTTTGCATTAGCCTTGAATAACATAAGGTCTGTTTACCAGGGTCTGTCAAAGTTGCATTATAATTGAAACATTGAATTTTTTTTTTCCTACACTGAAGTCTTTCATCTTTGTCTAAGAAATTTTGAAATTCTGTTGTGAATCTAAAAGGGTTTTAAAAGTACTGAAATAATATCTTTATGCATTATGTGTAGGCCTGTAATTATGTGGAAGGCATTGATCAAGCTTTAGACCCAATTGCATTGTCACTGAAAATATATTAAGGCATTCACTAATCAATATGGTGTATCACAACATCATATTGCATTATCAGGGGGCTAATAGACCAAATATTAAGCGAGATATTCTATAGAACCCGGCGGGTAACCCGTAGAACCCGGTGGGTAACCCGTCGGGTGATGCCCCGCCCCTTTTTGCCGCCAGAATCCGTCGCCAACCCGGCGAAAATATCTGTTACATAACCGTTACGTCACTCTTCGGGTTCACTACGGCTAAAACAGCTTAGTGTGACTGGGGCTTTAAGCTTTGCATGACAAAATGTACTCCTTGGCAACCATAATTAATTAAAGGGGAACTAAAGGACATTTGTGTGTTAGTTTTAAAAGTTCAATTGGATGTAAATGAATATATTGCAGTAGGAAAAAGTCTCTAAAAGTCAAGTTAAGTATGATTTTAGGACAATTAGAAATGCAATTTACGCCACTCGCCAAAACGATGGGGGCCGCCATTATTGCACACGACACGCAAAGCCGTGACGTCACTTATGTACAGGCTATTTGTCAGGCATTTCTAAATATTCCTAGGGCCTACAAATCAATCATAATTCTTGATTGCAATTTTAAAAGAACAGTCTGAACAGATAGCACGCCAGCTGTTGGACTGTACTTCATTAATTTGAATTCATTACTGGGAACTTACTTCAATTAATTAATTGCAATAAAAGTTATTTGTAGACTCTATTCATGAATGTTCATATAACAATTTTACTCCCTGGGAATTTAGCTTTCATTCTCTGAATGCCTCTTATAATATCGTATTTTTCATAGATATTATAAAATAAAGCAAGTTTTTTCCCAAAACATGGATCTTAAAAAAGTATAAGCTGTATAACATTTGATGATCAATATTTGATACAATCAAGGGAGTAATAAATAATTGCACGTTTCTACTATGTTAAATATTACTATTAGATAAGAATGAATTTAGCTCAAGCCCCCCCCCCCCATCTTGATCTGTCAGTGATGAAAAGAATGTTAAAGGGGAACTAACGGAAAAGTGAAAGTTAATTTTGATACTTCAATTAGATAGTAAGGAATATATTGCAGTTGAAAGAAATATTTTGAAGTGGAGTTTAGTCTAATTTTAAGCTAATACTTTGTGCCTTTTGCGCCACCCTCTGAAACGTGATGCCTGCACCAGGTAAACTAAGAGATCAAAATAACAATTATGCCAATAGAAGCCAGGATTACAAATCAATACCAGGTTATATTAAATTTGCATGCACTGTAGAAAATTGCAATTCAAAATTAAATATACATTCCACTTGGTTTTGGAATTTATACATAATGTTCCCAACATTTAAGTTAGTCTGTGCATATGGAAATCAGAATTATACTGTATGAACTACAAGGGGAGGGAGGTCTATGCTAAATAAATAAATAAATATATTACAAATATTTTTTTATTTCGGAAATGTGTAGATCCCAAACAACTTTTTTTTTAAAGTTTACTTGAACAAATAGATAGATAGATAGATAGATAGATAGATAGATAGAGAAATAAATAGATGGATAGATAGATAGATAGATAGATAGATAGATAGATAGATAGATAGATTGATAGAATTGACAACAAAATACCTCAGAGAAATTAAACCTAATTTCTCCAAGATAAAATATAATAAATTATAATAAAAATCTATAAAATAATTGTAGTTCAAATAAAAAAGAATAATTAATATTAATAAAATCGAGTAACTGATAAAATGCTAAAAAATATATATGTAGATATATATATCTATATTATACTCAGTTTATTAATTGACTCCCCAAGTGACTATTACTCTGATAATTGCATTGTATCAAATTGTTCAATAGCAATTTGACACTTAGTGAGAACCATGTCTATTGACATGCTGTTATAAAAAAAGGCTCAAGTGCAATTACAAATTGTATCTGAAACTGGTCAGTTCTCTAGCCTATGACACAAGTGACGTATTTCCGGCCAGTGCAAAACACCACGGTTGCCTAAAATGGCGGCCTCCGTAGTTCACAACACGGAGCTAATAAATACAGGATATTACTTTACCAGGGCATATATACAAGTTATGAATAGCGTGAATGCGTTTCAATGGACTAAAGCTAACTTCTGAGAGGTAAAGTGCAGAAGGTGTTAGTACCCCTTTAAGCTTGCTATTTCACCACATCTTTTCCCAAAGTCAAATTCTTGTTCAAGCATTTTATTGCAACATTAAAAGAAGAAAATATATATATATATATATATACATTAAAAAATAAATAAAAATGGAAGAAAGATATATTGAAATATTAATAATGTCTGTTTTCTAAAATATCGTGAGATAATAATTCTAACACGCGATAGCAAATTGACAATAATAATTTCAATAATTGGCTATCCACAACTTACCTGGTGCGCTAAACCAACCCACTTCATGACATGCCGTCAGCGTTGAACTTAAGCTTTTCGTGAGAAGTGAGAACTTACTGACAGATGAACTGTCACACCACCTGATGCCATTATGTATGAGCCTAGTGTATTTCTAAAAGAAAAATCATCTGAAAGATCATACCTGATAAATGTATAGCACAACAAAAGTTCATGAACATTAAGGGATGATGATTCGTACAGCCTATGAACACCTGACACTATATGTATTGTCAAGTACAGCCTAAATGAGCTCCTTGTAAGTCTGTTGTATATTGATATCACACTAAGAAAACCTGCGGGTCTAACAAGAATATATACCTGGTGTTGTGTGTAGAATACCAGCAGCACTAATTGCGTGTGGACAATTTGTACTACAATCAAACTTTTCTCGGCTTCTACTGGTCGGATCTGCGTCAAATTTGGTTTGTATAAGTTGCGCGTTTGTATCACGGTTCTAATAAAAGTTAAAACAGTTTTTGCAGAATTATGTGATAAAAATGTGTTTTGGCCTCATTCAGCAACTTGATTCATTTTGGCATTTGCTGAGGGTTTATCTCAACTTGAGTGATGTGCCAGGGGCACACAACAAATTAAAGAAGATCAGCAAGGCGGAAATTAATTTTGGAAGGCTTTTTTAGTCTGAAATGAAAATAAGAAAATTTAATGTGATAAGAAGGCTGTCGAGGAGTGCTAATCAAAAACTACTTTTAAAAATGAAACTTCAGGGAAAAAACATTCCATTTTGAACTTATCCAATTGCTTTAGTCTAATATTACTGTGCTAAGGTTTTGGATAGTGCATTTCTTGCAGAAATAGATATCAAATGTTCTTTCTATCTAGCCGGTCTATGTTGTGTGTCCATGACATCCTAACTAGTTCAGATCTGCTCTCTGTCCAAGCCAAAATAAACTGAATTGTTGAGTTGGCCTAAATTTCATTTTTGTCATATTTGCTATTCGGCTAATGACACTATCATCCTGGAATCCTGGATTTCGCCTTCTGTTGCAAAAAGCATACAAATACACATTAGATTTGTCTCGTTGTTTTTGCCCAGTAGTGTAGATGCAACGTTAGGTAACAATGATATGTATAGCTTGAATTAAATTATCTGCATACTTAAAATGTATACTGACATCTCATCTGTAAAAACTAAAAATTGTTAGCACATTAAGACACACTGCTTGTTGACAATGGATGCAGAGTATAGAAGAAGAAGAAGAAGAAGAAGAAGAAGAAGAAAAAGAAAATGAAGAAGAAGAAGTGACTGACACTAACAGAAGAGACTGAAATTGTGTTCTTTGGAAGTTTATGTTGTGACAATTTTGCGATGCCAAAGTGCAGCCATGATTTAGTGGCAACCATTTAACAACGTTGCAACAACGTAGTGGGTACCCTGGGTGATATAAAAAAAAAATACAGAAAATGTTTTTGCAGTGCAACCTCAGCCAAAGTTGTGGGTGTCTGTCAATCAGACTAAGTCCCTCTGACTTTGGGATTTTCTTCCTCCTTGTCTCCCATAGTCAACATTTTTTATATACATATCTGTATATTACTTCTAAGTTATTTCAGTCACTTTTCACATGTTATAGCACTCTTTTATATATTTTTGCTGTATAAATCCACAATTCCTTTGCCACTTAATAAATTAGAAATTTAAACCAGATTTGTGTCGTTCCTGCACAAAAATGGGTGATGTAGGCCAACATGCATGTTGCCCGAGTAATGTATTCAACGTTGCAGTCTTCATGCAGTCTATCTGCAATCTACGTATATATATATAATAACTCCCAATTTTAATTATGATTACAGCTATGACCACCTGAGAATGCTGGATATTACTATCAGACCAAAGCCAAAAATTTACAAAATCATTTCCCCAACCCGACTGAACCAGACCTAGATTCAAGAGGTTGCCATTCAACCAGTTATGTCATACACACATCTCTGGCCATTTTGAGGTGCGGGGGCCTAGCTCAGTGTGCTGGGCTTCCAACCGCTGGGTCCCAGGTTCAATTCCCAGTTGAGCCTAAGTTGAATGGCTGTTTCATCCATCATCTCATTGCCATGGTCCCTACCTGTCCTAATTAGCCCTAATCCACCCACCACCTGGTTATTTTGAGCAACTTAAGTTATGTTGTATCACAAAAAATACACGTCTCACGTACAAATTACTTTAAAGGTCAGGTTGTAAAAGTATATTAATAGAACAAAAATTGCATGCCACGTACACGTTTAATATGTGTGAAAATATTGAGATTTAAACACTTTTTTCGGGTTTAGTGCAGTAAAGCGGACCCAAATTTATGACGATATTTGGCATCCATAAAAGCATTAAATGTATAAAAAAAAAAAAATTTAGTAACACTCACCAAGTTTTGTACCTCGGGTGCAACAAGAACAACATTTGTAAAGGGCAGCGGGGGTTTGGTGTTTCACAGTATGACAAGTCCGCATTAATGGTTTCATATCAAAACAGTGAAAGGATTTGTTAATTCAAATGCCCTAATGAAAATCAATTAAATAATGTCACAGATTTTTCAGGGAATCACACAATGAATTTTTTTCTTAAATGCTCAGAATTAGGGTTTTACATTAATGTTAAGCAGGCAGAAATATGATGTAACAATGACAGCAATCACAATGTCATTGATGTCACTTCTGACTGTAATGATTATGACGTAATACAGCAAAAGACGCCTATCATTGGTCAAAACTAGCCTTGACATGGCTGATAAGCTCTGATAAAAAATGTGTAAGTGTCCCCTCTTATTATTTCTACTCTTTGCTCCCAAGATGAAGGAAAAATAAACATTTTGTTTTTGCCGTGAAAAATTAAAACCACCGCTGCTTGTGACGTCATTCATTAAATTTAGTCATATGACGTCATATTTATAGCAACGAGGCTCACAAAATTTGGTTATAAATTTGAGTCCGCCATACTTCACTTTTTCCTTTTTTTCTTTCCTTCTACTTCTTCTTTTTTCTGTTACATATTGTGTTTTTTTAATGGACTAATGAGGTTTCTGTAACTTGGACAATATACCATTATCATATGCTCTTAGGATTGGATTACGAATTGTCACAGAGAACGTGCACAAATGACAGTTCCTTTGTGTGGTTTTCCATTTCACAAGCCGTGGTTAATTAGAGTAGGTATTATCTTGCCAGTGTCACAACAGTCCGAAGTCTGCATCATCATAAAATATGAATACATATATAATTTCTCTGGGAATAAAAGTGACCATATTTTTGTAATATGGCCACAAACATCAGGTATATGATTGACAAATTATGCCAGAATATCTGAAGTACGCTACAATCAGGATTGACCGTTCATATGCATATACCTTGGCTTTTTTATGGTTATAAATAATTAATACTACTTTGTAAAACGGCAACTAACATTAGGTATGTTACAACTATAATCTTATAACTCATGTATAGATGTCTGATGAATTATGCAAATGAATGTACACAAGCCAATAACAGAAGAGCATGAGCTTTGTCATGGCAATACTAATATTATAGTTGAGGGGCCACTTGCACACAAGCATCACTTCTGAAACTTGCAGAAGTTTCTCTCGAATGATCGCGTGAGATACATTTACCTAAGCTTAAGATGATACAAGCAGCAGTGTTATTTGCGATGTTAATCAACACCATGATGCCAAAATATGCACATCCAGGCACAATCGCTGGTGTGGCATCAAACAACACTCTGACCCTTGGCTACTTGCTGTCTTGGAGTCATGAATGGGCGGCCGGACCTTACATCGGCTCTTCTATCGAGATCGCTATTCAAGAGATTGGGAGAAGGCAGTTGCTTCCAGGATATGAAATTGACTGGATTCTTCGAGACACTTGGTGTCAGGTAAGGGTAACAGATGTGTTTTTGTATTTGTATTTCATAGTAAACGGCGATGCAAGTATAGAACGCAAAATGCTAAATCGTGTAACGTTTTATAGTAGGTAGAAAACCATTCATCCAATATCCCTGCACCTCTTGTAGCAATCATATCATGAATTACAGCTACTGTAGAATGGGGTGACTTTGACCCTAGAAGGTGACTTTGTCACAGTCCTAAAAAATTCCCTTCAATGGAGTTTCTTCTCTTACATTGACAATAGTGATATGTTGTTGCAATCCTACTGAATGTTTCATTTAGATTATAAAAACTGCATATTTCTAAACAACAGCATAGGTAAGATAAAAATAATTGATGTTTCCTGTCTACCCCTCGAAAATGTGGGTAACTTCTAAAAGGTTTCGCGTGAATTTTTATTTTTATTTTGATCAGGTATGTTATGGTTATTTCAAACGATAGGTTCTATGGCCCATTCAGTGGGGTGACTTTGGCCCAATAAGTTTTAGTAAGTCATGGACAGATAAATAGTGTATTGTCTGTTCAGAAGCTGCAAGTCTACAAAAAAACCATCAGGAAATGGATCCTATAGCGACGACTGTATGAAAATTGACTTAACAAGTATCGAGAGTAGCCAAAAGGACTGAAAACAAAGTAACGCCATTCAGAATGTGTTTTTATTATGTGTATAATAGTGTGGGCCACAGTCGATCACCACAACCTATGGGGTTACTTTGACCCATGACAAAAGTTTCCAAAAAATAAAAACCATCGGTGATATGAAAATTGTGTAAACCACATCAGGGTAATAAAACAGATTCCGATCTTTGAATATATGGTACTATTATTTAGTGTGGAGATGCAATGTCAAAAGTTGGCCAAAAACACCCCGCTCTACAGTCTACGTACAAATCTAAAAGAAACTATGAAAATACTCAAAAGTCTCAAGACATATGGGATAAGCCCAAGTCCAAATAAGACCCTAACCAAATCTTAAGGAATTCATTCAGAAACCCTTTTGTCAGCCATACATCTGCATCTAAAATGTATACATCCTAGAGATTGCTAGGATTATTGTTACGTGCCGGGGCCCAGCAGGATTGAACTTACATCCTTTAGAGGAGCAGGTGTACATCTTACCACTAGACTACCCATCCAGTAAAGCTCAAACAGATTAGAAAAACAAAAAGAGGCTTATATGTCATTGGTTCTTTTTTCCTCTGTGTATCTGTTTCTGCATGGTCTTTGCAAGATCTTAAAAAGGATATTCCTGAAAATAATATTTTATGTTACTTCAAAGTGTGCCTTAAAGCATGTTTCTTCAAAGTGCCAGACGCAGGTGAGGGAAAAGAAATGCCCCCTGGGTCCAAATTCGGTAGAATAACATAAGCAGTCTTATAAAAAGCTGCGAAAATAAATCGGTCAAACTACCTCTAATGTCGGAATATGTCGGTTTCTTTAGAATCACATCGACTAATTGGTACTGTGTATCCTGAGTTACTGTAGACGGGAGTTAACTAATGTTTTTGTGGGTTAAGTCCTGATACTAAAGGTGGAGGTGCTCAAGCAACAAAAATGTCAGTTAACTCGTGTCAATGGGGGATAAAAATAACTGATACGCCAATAAACATGATTTATTAATTTGTTTGACATGTATGATTTTCTTAACGGCTCTTAAATGCATGAAAGGCACTGTTTGCACTCGGGAGGGAAAGAAGTAACATTTTCATTGGTTATATCCCTCTCAGATGAACTATCTTGGTGGAGTAACATGATAATGAAGTCACGTATAACATATATATGTTTACAGTACGTATAATGAATAATAAGTCATTTCTTTGAAGGACAATCCCTCATGAAACAAAAATTATATAATCATTCAAATGGTTCAAAATACTTGGCCATACAAATGAATTGCAAATTTGTTCTTACAATTTCATCATTATAGGCCGGACAAGGTATCAAAGCTGCAACGGAAGTCTGGTTTGAAGCGGAAGATCTTGACGCTCTGATTGGACCCGGTTGTAGCGTAGTTTGCTTACCGGTGTCTCTTCTCGCTGCGGCGTGGCGTATTCCAGCAATCTCTTATGGTTGTCATAGCGACTTGCTATCGGATAAAGTCACTAATCCCACATTTGCAAGGACCTCAGGACCTTATCTACATGTTGCCAACATTGCCTTTGAAGTGGTGATGACTTTCCAATGGAACAGAGTTGGTATCATCAGTGACGTTTTGGATGTCTTCATCAGAATGGCGCAACAACTCGAGACAATGCTCAGGGCTTCTGGTAAGTCTTTTGAACTGATTGTTTGTCATAAAAGAAAGTCATTTCAAAATACCTGGGAGTAGGCCCATGACAATGTTGGTGAGCCTAAAGGTTAGGGCACAGTTAAGTTCACCGTACTGTATTTTTAAAGTGGTGATGGTAAGACAAGTAATTAAATCAGTTGTAAACTATAAATAATGAAAGAATTTCCTTAATAACCTTAACCCACAGAGAAGATTTACCTAGAGGCGTCACTGTAATTGAACCATTGGAAGCCTGTTGGGGTTAGTTTTTCGCAATATGACAAGCCGCAGAGTGACTAGGTTTCGTGATGGAAAATGCAGGGTTTATCAGTGTATCATTTAAAGTACACTTAAGAAATTCAAATAATATTTTAAGATGTTTCTATAAATACTCATTTGTGGTTCAGGGTTAGTTTTAAATTATTTCAAACTCACAGAAATATTAATTCACAATAAATAACAATTACAATGACGTCACTTCCGACTTTTATGATAATGAGACATCGATTTTTTGCCAACACATAGCTCTGTGCAATGCATCTTCCATGCCTATCACAGAAGTGCATAACCTTTTAGGTTAATATGTTGTATATCACTATTCTTTTCTAAGGAAAAGAGACATTTCTGTATGCTACTGAATCAATGACTGCTGGAACAGACCGCGAAGAAAAAATTGACAAGTTACGAAGCATACTTCGCATCTTGAAGTCCAACTGCCGCATCATCTATGTCGGAATGTATTCCCAAGATATCAGAAATCTCCTGGCAATTGCTTATGAGGAGGAAATGCTGTCTGGTTTTGTGTACTTAGGGGCAGAAGCTGAGTTGCCATTGGGTAAGGCTACACAATTCTGATACCATTCAATATAAATGACAGGAAAATCTCACAGCATGAATATAAATTGTTTATTTATCTTGCAATAGTTAGGCTGACACACTGCTCCTGATGAAACTTCAAGGTTACAAAATTGAACAAAAATTCTGTCAATGCAGCATGAAAGTATATGATGTAACTTTCATTTTAATGCGAAAAGTAAACAATTTTGTTGGGAAAATGTTGAAATCTTTCACTTTTAAGTTTTTGATTTATCACACCCCAGAGAACTATAATATCAAGGTTCAGGAAACTGAAACTAAACGTGTACTCAAAAAATGAAAGTATATGTTCAGACAATCATTTAAAAGCTATGAAGAAGTCTATAAAAGCAATAATGAAATGTAATAATATGATGAAGGTTTGGTTTATCACACCCCACATAAGAAGGCCATTCTAAGTGATTCTACATTATATGGCTGATTTAGTAGATGTGACTAAAATCTATGGCCCAAATGCATTGGCCCAAATATCGTCAAGCAAAAAACATTATCATAGCCTGTTTTGTCATTAAATGACCTTGAACATGCTGTTATATGACCCACATGTAGATATCTTACACCTTAATATTGGATCAATTATGGTCATGGATTAGCTAGTGATGATTCCATAGAACTTTTATAATTGCTTGGCCAAGAAAAAGTAATTTTAATGGAAAGTACTAGCCTCCCATGGAGCCAAGATTCTCCATGAGATTACTAAATAATTGAAGTTGGAAAAACACTCATGACGTAGTAAAGGTGACAAAGAATCTGCATTTGGTGATATCCTGCCTATCTAAGAACTCATTTTATGAAAATAAGTAATATCATTTAGAAAGCTTTGCTGTTTTGCAAGGTAATGGGGCTTACTCATGTAAACAATAAATTTCAGTCACCCCTATTGATCATAGGAGAAATCACCATAAAATGAAAAATAGCATGGAATGTCCTTCTTCTGTGGAGTTTGATAATCCAAAAACGTTATTATATATATATATAATTTATTCGTACATAAATTTGTACAGTTGTGAAAAAAAAGATGAAGTTTAAATGAAGAAAACAGAGTTTAGTATACACAAAGGTAATTAATAATGGTGATTGCATCACTCGTTGCCAGGGCAGTATCTGAAAGCTTATCCCTGACATCTGCTAGTTCATATACAATCATAAATCAAACATATATCGAGTTTTACAGTTTTCGTTGCATATATATATGTCTTATAGAATTCTTATTCCTTTAATTTTGACGTCAGTTCTGCTTAATCCAAGCTCATCACAGCAAAATTTGAGGTTGGCCATTCAGTAATGACTTCATTATGACCTATTTGATATCATTATTGTCTTAAAATATTTCTTCGTTGCCATTTTAAACGATTGTCTGAGCTTATACAGTTGCAGACAAAAGTATTCATACGGATGTGTTAAAAGTGGAAATTGTATATACAAAGCATGCACACAAATTAATTCTTTAAAAAAAAAAGTTGCATTCATCTTGCATGTCTTCTTGTGGCATATTATCATGTTAGGATGTTAAAGCAATACAATGAACAAAATTAATGTAATAAAAAAGTTTTCAAATGTAGCAAGGACAAAAGTATTCATACAGTAGCGAATATATAGCTCAAACTTAGGAATTTTTTTTTTTAAGTGAAATAGCAATTGATATTTTGTCTATCTACCTTTTACCTAGTGTACCTACATGTTTATAATACTCCTTGACTATAGGTTGTTGCACACATCTAAAAATGGCATGTGTCATTCGTTGTCGTGCATGTCTGATGTGTCTCAGGGGTGCTTGGAGGCTGTAATTCTGAAAAAGGCCTTTAATAAGTTAATTCAGTCTGGGATAATTGATTGGGAGGCTTCAGTTCATAAGGTTGACACCCCGTGTTTTTAGAGTATCCTTATAATTTGGTTTCGTGGTAAGGTGTGAGTACATTCAAATCTTGGGCAATATGCAACACATGTTTGGGAAGATGTCTAAACGCACCTGAGCATTCACAGTACTTTGTACTATGTTGAGTTCCCTGATTCCATTTGATGCCAAGTAACTTATGGTTAGTGACTACATGTCACTGTTGGAAAACTTAATTTAATCTTTGAAAGGCTCATATTTTTTTCTGAATATTTTCTTATGTCATGTTGGTCAGAAATGTGTAAATTAGTCTCAGTCAGACAAACCAAGTAATTAAATTTTCTTCCAAGTGTGTATGATATATCGTTCGTATTTCTACATTTCTCAGATGTGAGCAACTTTCAGTTAGTGTTTACCCAAACTGCAATCCATGTATGGTGATGTGTTCTTGTACTAGCATTGGATAGACATGATCTCCAGCTGTGAAGACATCTCTTGTTAGGTCTCTTAACATGCATTTGAGTGTTTGCATAAATTTGTGGCAAGTGGGTGTTCATCAGTTTGCTAATGTGATAAACGTATGATGCTGTTAGTGTTACTGTCTTTGTTTTAACTAAATGTCAATATATGACGAAAACAGTGCTTCTGTGCATTCCCATCTTCTTGCAGGTCTTTTCTATGAATTATTTTTTGGCTATGGAGCCAGATGATGATTTACTTTCTATATCACATCATACCCTATTACACCTTCCACTTCTAATAGCTATGCAAAATAGGTAAAAGAAATCTGTCAATGTACTGATTGAATCAAGAGTCAGGTTGATGGAATTCAGAACTCAATTGCACTTTAAAAAAAAAAGGAAATTTGGAAAATAGCAGCATATCTTAGATGCTTTTTGACTACTTTTATCCAGGCACATAAATGCCTTTAGTACATAATAGTGAAGGCTGATCCATCATAATTTGGTGCCTTTGTAACTACATTTTCAGGAGCTCCCATGTGACAGGTATTGATAATCATGCTCAATTGGGATCTATTATTAATTGTAATTATCAAATTGGTCACCTGTATGAATACTTTTGTCTGCAACTGTACTACAGTTTTGGGGTAAACCTTCACTTTAAGTTCCTGAACCTTGATATCATGAAGTTCTCTAGGGTGTGATAAATCAAAAACTTAAAATTCAAATATCTCAACATTTTCCCAACATATTTGTTTACTTTTTACACTAAAATACAAGTTACAACATATAATTTCATGCTTCATTGGCAGAATTTTTGTTCAATTTTTTAACCTTGCAGTTTATTCGGAACACTGTGACAAGTTATGTCACTTGTTTTATCCTGCAAATTTACAAGAATTTATAACAGTAAAGTTTTTTTGGTACAAATGCAAACAATGAAATGAGGCATCTTGCTGTGTGGGCAAGCAAAGCCAGTGCGTAACTCCTAAAGGCTTCTTTCATCACTACGCTTTATGAATTATTTCAGAAATGTCTCATAAATTCTAAACTGCCATTTAATGTGATGTATAATACACTGAAAGTCTAGTGCGGTCAATTCAATAAAAACTTTCACAAGATATCCTTGACATATTCATTTGCAGGTTCTGCCATTGACTACAGACCAGACCTTGGTCTTGAAATCTATGAAGGGGTCATTGATATCGAATACAGTGTCCCTGAAGGACCTGCATGGGACAACTTTCGTCAAGAAGTCATTGATGCATTTCAGTCTCCAAGGTTTGATGGATGGGAACATGTTGGCCCTAATGCTTCAGTTGGGGTGGTCAACAGTTATGCAGGTATGGTTGAGATGACTTTATCCAATTATTAAGATAGGCATAGACAGAATTGATATATCAAGTGCTATACATATTGTGAACCAATGTAATCCTGCAGAAAATACCTGTGCAAGCAGCACTGTGATTTCTAGACATAAGATGCACGATCATGTTAACTCATACACGCAAAATGTAACATATCTGACTTTGCAATGATTGCTTTGACAGGTATGATCCATGACGCTGTTCTTCTATGGGCTTATGGAGTCAATTCGACCTTGGAGCAGGGTCATGCACCTGACGATGGATACAAGGTCCTCAGCAACATGTTAAACATCATCTACGAGGGCGTAACTGGTACTGTTGCCATTGATGAAGTGGGTGACCGAAAGTCTGACTATTTAGTTCGGATGGTCCAAAATGGCATGGTGAGTATCGCAAATGAGCATTAATAGCATCATAATTATGACAAATTTTAATGATCAATCCAAACACTCTAAACCCAGCTCATTGAGTTGACTTAAATGTTTAAGGTTGAATCAGCAAGTTCCAAGGTGTCCAGCCAAGTCAGGTTATTCAAATTAATTCAACTCAACCAAGATCATGCAGTCTGTGATTGAATTATTCAGTATACTTAGAAACGGCTAGTGACAGAGAGCAACACATTAGTCAAGTACTGGTTAACTCAGTTGGTTAGACATCCGCCTTCTAATTCAGAGGGACTGGATTCAAATACTTTTGTGGGAATGTTGACTGCAATCAATTAGATGTCTATTCTATTTCTGAATAATAATAATAATTTATTTTGTATTATATACCGTAAAATCCATGAAATATGTTCTGAAACAGTTTACAATAAATAATTTAAATAATTACATGATAAAAAATTATGCAATAATTAAAATATGTAAATTTACGTAAAATGTTGTTTAAAAAAGGTAAGTCTTCAACTTTCTTAAAAATGTCTACAGAGCAACTTTTCCAAAGACCAACGGGGAGGGGGTTCCATAACCTTGGTCCTGCACATCGAAGACATTTTTCATTAATAATATAGGAACTCCGAGAAAAGGAATTTTTAAAAGTTCACTGTCGGATGATCTCAAATTACAAGCTGGTTTATATTCTTCGAGCAGGTCAATAATATATGTTCGACACCTGTCATTCTTTGCCTTATATATAATTAATAGCACCTTGAATTTTATGCGTTGATACACAGGGAGCCAATGAAGAGTTATGTGGTTGTTTCTTCTGCTGCCTGTTAACAGTCAAGCTGCAGAATATTGGACACTTGGAGTCTGTCAATGATAAATTTCGGTGCACCTAAGTACAATGAATTGCAGTAATCAAGCTTTGATGAAATGAAAGCATGAATGAGTGTCTCTAAGCATCCTGGACTAAGATATTGTTTAATCCTAGCTAGGTTTCTGATGTTGAAGAAAGCATTTCGACATTAATTTTGGACACGGTTAAGTAAAGTCATTTCTTCATCTAGCATAACACCCAAGCTCTTCACGCTTGCTTTTGGCACGATGACTTGATCACCAACTGAGATGTTAATTTTATTCAACTGAGAGACTATTCTATCATTTCCTATAAACATCGCTTCTGATTTGTCATCATTCATCTTTAAATCATGGCTCATCATCTAGTCACGAAAAGTGTATACACATTTCTCCATAGTTTGGGAGGCATCAAGTTCATCTTCTGCATCGAATGCAAGATATATCTGAGTGTCATCAGCATAAAAATGGTATTGAACACCAACGTCAAACAAAACACTTCCAAGAGAGGCAGTATAGGTTGTGAAAAGAATAGGCCCGAGGATGGAACCTTGAGGAACCCCGGTCTCCAATGGGAAGGCCGTGATGTTGAGCCAGCACACACAACAGATTCTTCAGATAAGAAAAGAAAACATTAAGAATGCCTAGTCTTCCCAGTACATCAAGCAGTTTCATATGATTGATGGTATTGAAGGCGGCAGACAGATCCAATAAAATTAAGAGTGCTGCTTTGCGATTTCCAATTGCTGTCATAATATCATCTCTGATTTTAAGTAGCGCTGTCTCAATGCTATGGAACTCTCGGTATGCAGACTGGTAAGTTTCATAGTGGCCGTTTTCAATGAGGTGAGTCTTCAGTCTTGCAGCAACCACTTTTCCCAACACTTTGGATAGGAAAGTCACATTTGAGACAAGACGGTAGTTACCAAGAACCTCAGTATCAAGACCAGGCTTCTTCAGTAGAGGTGTAATCAGTGCGTTTTTGCCAGATTCTGGGAATATCCCAGATTGCAGAGAGGCATTAACGATGTCTTTTATAATTGGTGCAATTGTTTCTAAGCAGGACTTGATAAGACTTGTTGGAATGAGATCAAGAGAACAGGATTTGTTTGGACTCTTTTTAATGATGTTGATGATTTCAGCAGTTCTGAAGTTGTCAAAGTTAGTCAATGTCACCATAGCAGTTTCTTCGGGCTGCTGTATCACAGCTAAGGGCTTAACCCCACTCTGTTTAATGTCAATGCATATCCTTCTGATCTTATCTTGAAATAAAAAGAACCTGGTTTCTCAGCAACATCAGTTGGGAAAGCCAGATGGAAGGGCAGTCTGGGTACTTTTTCCTAAGAGAGAATTGACCAGCTGGAAAAGTTTCTTTGTGTCTTTCTCATTTTCCTGCACTATTGAGACATAATAATCTCTCTTTGCTTTCAATATGCTTGTTAACAATGAGGCACTGTGATTTATACATGTCTTTGTGTACCTCTAGTTTGGATTTTCGCCATATGCGTCCTAGCTGTCTACGATGCTATTTTTCACTTCTTATCCCATCAGTGTACCATTGGGCCACTGTTCGCACTCGAATCTCACATGTCTTCAAAGGGGCATGTTTGTCGATGACACTCATTAGTTGTTGATCATAATGTTGAATAAGGACGTTTACATCTGTCTCATTGGGATCATTGCCAGGATTTTGGAAAATGATGATTTTGTGAAAAAAATCTGTTATAACATTGTTGGAAAGAGCTACAAATTTACTCTAAAAATATTAATATAAAAACAGCAACATTTAACAATCATGCATTGAAACCACAACCCTGCTATCAGATGAGAAGCTACACCACTCCTAAAAATGTATCTAAACACACCTGCCTCAGGATTACCAATAAAATTGAAACTCTTATTAAGACTACAGTGAACTTTTAACTTTTTTTTAATCAAGGTCACTGCACTCAGTGGTAATTAATGTATATTCAGGATAGCAAAACAAATTGACCTCGAGGAGTACTGTGCCAAGTTAGCTCAGTTGAGTTGGTTGAGTGTATGCCATGTGATCCCTGTCTCTGCTCACCAAGTAATTAAAGTGAATAAAAATGGCGCGGGCAGTCGACTTGTACTCAGATGTAATCCAGTCCACTCTGGACTAAATTTTTACCTTAAGGTGAAAAACAATGGTAAATTAATGTTTCTTTAATATGTATAATGATGACATATTAACTCCTGCCAAAAAATTTTGAAGTTTGAAGTTCTAGCACAAGTAAAATAACATGTGGTGTAGAATAGCGGGGTTCTGGGGGCGGTAGCCCCCATGAAAAAGTAAAAAATTAACTCTGTCTCTATCGTGAATGAAAACCGCCGTCAAAACTACTTAGTTTGTGACGTCATAAATTGATTTCAAGCATTTTTACGTCATAGGCATGGCAATGAGGCTCGTTAAATATGGTCATAAATCTGGGTCGGCTATACTGCTCTTTTTCCATTGTTTTTAATACAAATGGTTTCACTAAACCAGATTAAACGTTTTGCATAATTATGCCAACACAAGGCAACCTTATTTTCATGTGACTGGCTGGTGATTAGGGTGTTGGACTGTTAGGTGTAGGTAAGGTAGGTATTTAGGACGTAGTTTCAAACCTGGCTGGGGGCATCTAAGTATTCAGTTAAATCAACTTAATTGCTTAGCTACGCATTTGCCTTAATGCATCTCATGAATGCATCTTCATGGCTTACGCTTCATCTCAACTTACTCAAAATGTGAATAGTAAACTGCCTTTTAAGATAAAGCAACTGCGTATAATGCAAAACTTGCAGAGAAATATTGGCATTGGAACTGGTAGGACTGAATGCACTTTTGTTTTGATATCAGAATAAGAATTTCCCCATCTGCTTCCAAAATGAATCTCCAAGAAATACAGTGATTGCTATGTCTCCAACAATAAAAAAGGAATTAATCATCTTGAATGTCTTGAATAAGCAGAACTTCAGGTGCCAACTCTGTGCATATACTATCAATATACAATAGCAAAAACTACCTTTTTGTTCAAAGCTATGCACTTTCCATAATAGCTGCTGCTGTGTCACTCTGGTGCAAAGTGAGTCCATAAAATTCATTGACAAATCATCTTGATATTGCCCTTGAGACTTACATAAATATGACAGCATGCCAGCATGTGATGTTGCAATTTTCCTATCATCTATTTCATAATGACTTAAAAAATGATCAAGATACAAGAGTTTCAGTGTTTGGTTTGTCAGCCATGATATTTACCATTTTCAGGAATTGCCTATTCTCAAGTACGAAGCAGCAAAGGGGAGGTTTATCAAGCTCCACAAGCCTGATAAATTAGATGACTGGAGTGGTTTGATTTGGCCAGGAAACTATTCAGTCGTTCCAAGAGACAGTCCTGACTGTGGCTGGAACAACGAATTCTGCAAAGTTCCAAATCGAAGTCGAACGATATCATTAGTGACTTCACTCGTTATCATGGGAGTCCTTCTTCTGCTTATGCCTGTAGCACTCTTCGTATTGAGAAAACATAGGTAAGTATGGCAAGACTTTATAGTACACATAGTATACTGACAACTTCAAATTGCAGTCTTGCAAGTAAGCAGTAACACCCTTACCCATTTAAGTGAAAATTTATTTCTGATGTTTTCAGGTTTGAAAAAGCCCTCCAGTCAGCTGAAACTTGCTTAATTTCGTGGTCCGAAACACAAGAAGACAATATATCAAACTTGAATAAAAGTCAAGTCAGCATGGAGTCCATGGCAACTTCACATTTTGCTGAAGGGACTCAGAAACAGTTCTGTTCTGTTATAAGGTAATGGTGCAGGACTATAGTATAATTGTATAAAAATATCTGTGATTAGGCCTATAGCCACAAGGACCCCTACAACAGGGGTCTTTAGGGCTAGATTAGGCCTAATTTGAAGTAAAAAATATAATATTCAATTTGAGACTTATGTGAATATTAGTGATAAGCCTAGGCCTAGGCTTATTTTTTGTCTCAACTAGCTAGAAAGTTCTTTCTTACAGGTACAAAACAGACATATTAGCAGTGAAACCTCTGACCACCACACAGATCGACATAACAGACCGAAATGTTTTACTGGAACTGAAAGCTATGCGAGAGTGCCATCAGGAAAACCTCAATCAATTCAAAGGCATTTGCCTCGATGCATCTCATGAAAGCATCTTCATGGCTTACGCTTCCAGAGGAAGTCTCCGTGATGTGATTGCAAACCCAGATATCGACCTAAACTGGGATTTTAAGTTGTCATTGGCCACAGACATTGTGAGAGGCATGAATGTTATTCAGCGAAGTCATCCAGGTAAACCTACAGGTGCACTTTCCTTTAGACAACTTTCATGTACATGTAATGTGGGTGGGGGCCTAGCTCAGTGGTAGTGCGCTGGGCTTCCAACCGCTGGGTCCCGGGTTCAATTCCCGGTCGAGCCTAAGTTGGATTTCTATTTCATCCATCATCTCATTGCCATGGACCCTGCCTGTCCTAATTAGCCCATCAGGTGCAGAAATACAGGACGTAAAGCCCTAATCACCCACCACCACCACATATACATGTAATTATGTACTGTAAACGTACTGGTTGTAACAAATTAGACTGAAACAAAATTACTAACTCCTTAAATATGTTTTCACAATTTTTGCTAGACTTACTTAATTTAGTGACTAGAAGAAGAAATAATGCCACTGCCCGGCATTTGGTTAAATAATCATTGATTTTCAAAGTTGAGATTTATTATTAATTTGCCCTTTCCTATTATATTTTCAGGTTGGCATGGACATCTGACAAGCAACAACTGTGTCATAGATAATCGCTGGGTTTGCAAAATTACTGACTATGGTCTGCACAGCATTCGAAATGGTGGTAACCCTAGTGGAAATGCGATGCATTCTCCTGACTCCCTCTTGTGGACTGCACCAGAACTACTTGATCAAGACAGTTCCATTCCAGGCACCCAAAAGGGGGATGTCTTCTCCTATGGAATCATCATTCAAGAAATTCTACTTCAGTCATCTCCCTATAGTGAAAACGGGGCTGCAATCACATCTTCAGAAATAATACAAAAAGTTAAAGAGAGGTCCACACCTCCATTCAGGCCTATCATTCCAGAAGGTGCTTGTCTTCACATTTAAATAGCCACTAAAACACAAAGTTATATTAAGTAGTTTCGTAATAGACAACAGTGCATGATTCATACACATGGCAATATCAAGCAAAACTGAGTTAGTTTCCAAACAATTATAAAGTAATTAAAGCTTTGGGACTAACTACAAATGTTCATTACTCAACTCAGGGATGTTGAAACTTTGAGATTTAATTGAGACATAGTACAAGTTTTCAAAACAAAATTGATATGTGCACATTTGCAGTTTAAGAGTTAAAATTACATGACCAATTATAAAACGCCTACTATTTTCCTAGATTGACCAAAATTTGGCATTATTTACATTTTTCAACACGTCGCACACGTTATGCTTGTTTTTTCACTGACAGGTTGCTGCAGCTCTCAATGGCTGGACCTGATGACTGCCTGTTGGCATGACAACCCAATTTCCAGACCAAGTTTTTCCAAAATTCTCTCCGAGCTGACAGATATCAATGGGGGTGTTCAGAGTACATTGGTGGATAGCATGATTCAGAGGCTGGAAATGCACTCTACCAAGCTAGAGCATATTGTTGCTCAGAGGTTAATTTACAATAAAATATAATTACACTCGCAGCTGCATCAATTAATGTATTTTCATGTTGAGTGAAAGGTTCAATTACAGCTAAGTTATAACTAGAGATTTCAAATAAATGTAAGAACAATGCATAATTCTAAAATCAATAATAAGTACATATATTTACCATGAAAAATAAGAAAAAACTACATCTTAAGTTTATGTTAATTGTTCAAACTGCATCTTGATGAGTCGCTAGCTAATAATTTTCAATGCACTGTATTTTCAATGCAACATCAAGGACCCAATCAAACATTACATACTGTTATCTGAATTATTACATTGCACAGATCTCAAGAACTGGTGGAAGAAAAGGACAGACTAGAACACCTACTTGAAGAATTATTACCAAAGTCAATTGCGAACCGGTTAAAGTTTAGCAAGCGAGTACAACCAGAAAATTTTGACAGCGTTACAATTTTCTTTTCGGATGTGGTTTCCTTCACGAGAATTTCAGCTGCTGGAACTCCCATGGATGTGGTGAGGATGTTGAATCTGATGTACACCTTGTTCGACAACATTTCGGCAAGGTTTGATGTATACAAAGTGGCCACTATTGGTGACGCTTACTTTGTAGCAAGCGGTGTACCCTTGAGAAATGGTGACCAACACGCATCAGAAATTAGCAACATGGCAGTGGAATTGATAGAGGCAATTTCCCATCTTAATATTCCACACTTGCCAGAGGAGACCTTGAAGATGAGAATTGGAATTCACACAGGTACTATTATTACATGACCTCACTGGCAATTGTACCTTTTAACGGGACATTTTGTGCATGAAATGAAATGTATTGGTTGACCTTTCATTAACAATAATAGACAAAACATTTTCCTCTGTAAATGAGTTTCTAGAGCCTGTGTTGAGATATGGTAGAAATTATGCCTGACTAATTTTAGCCCAAAAAGACTTAAGAGTGTTTGGTATGATGACGTTAATAAAATCGCTATATGTATTATTCCTTTCTTATTAAAGCACATTGCCTAGCAGGAGTAGCTCTTTTATTTGCATTATTTGCTTTCGCATTCATTTGCAGGACCATGCCTAGCAGGAGTAGTGGGAATCAAGATGCCCAGGTATTATCTTTTTGGTAACACAATCGATATCGCATCTCAGATGGAGTCAAAAGGAGAGAGCATGCGGATCCACGTCAGTGAAGCGACAGCATCCATCTTGCCTCATGACCTTTTTCAACTCACAGAGAGAGAAGATCCTGTAGAGGTTAAAGGTCAAGGTCAAATGACAACATACTGGCTGAATAAAATGTGATGACATGAGAATATCGATGTTGTCAAGTTTCCTTATACAATCCTCATTTGTCCTGTAGTACAATCCTCATTTGTCCTGTAGTACAATCCTCATTTGTCCTGTAGTCTGCCAACTATGTTTACCTCAGTACATGTGTTCTTAAATCTGTCTACTTTACTTGGTGAATCATTATTATTGTCGAACAAAATTTGATTTGAAACAACTGCAAGCATATTGTCTATTGTCGTATGATGCTGGGATAAGCATCTTCCGACCTTCTCAATAGTAACACATATCAATATTAAATACAAACATTAATTAAGACATATGCGACTCTAAATTGGCATTATTTGTATTTTCATAAGTAGTTCTTTTAATGTATGCTCTTGTAGCTATCAGTCCTTGTGGATGGAAATATGTAAATGTTTTTGTTGTGTAATAATTAATTAGACTTTTAGATAGTATAGCTCCATGTATTTGTATATTAGACTAGTAATTTGCAATAATTACACTAATTATCCTTAAATAAGGTTATTCTATGTCATTTATGTAACTAACTTTTGTAACCTTCCCCACTGCAGGGGCTGAACAGTGTTTCTCATGAATGTTTATTGTATTCTGTGTACAAGTCTTATGACTAATATGTTATGTGTGCTGTTCTTATATTTATTGTAATATTACATGTAATTTATATATAATGTGTAGCAATGCTTGTTAATATTTTGTAGGAAAACACTCTTTCCTTGGTCAGTAAAACACAGAAGGGTAAAACTAAAAATAGCTCTAATCTCCAAGCAGGCTGCTGCAGGAAGCTGGCATGGCTCATCATGCCACTCTATAGCAGGCCATAGAGGGGGGGGGGGGGGGTTTCAGGTAGTAGATATATATTCCAGGTAAAGGCAGGGATTAGTCAGAGAGAGCTAGAACTAGAGAGAGAGAGCATAGAGAAGGATCCAGAGAGAGAGAGAGAGAAGGAAGAAAGAGCAGCCAGTTGGGAGGAACTGAGCACTCAGAAGATAGAAGATAGAATAGATTGAATTGGAAAGTTTAGTAATTAGACTTTAAATGTCGGTTATATGACAAGTGTATGACCCAGGAATGATGTGCTAAAAGTGATTGAGGTATGTGTATTTTTGTATCTACTTTTTGATTGTGTCTATATGTATTTATCGAATTAATAGTCAAAAGAGTGTTTTATTAAATAGTATGAAATTTATTTAAAAATAGTGTTATCGTTGTTCTATGAACTCAGATTCTAGTGACCTTTATTGGAACGACTAGAGCAATTCTGAAAATTATTGAGTAGGAACCACAAATGTCTTTCTGTGGGTATTATAAAATTAGTAGACAATAGTTCTTGATTGAGTAACCAAAATAAATTGACAGATCAGGCTATCGGCCGAGTCCAGAATTATCATACTTCTGATAAGACTTCTGTCACCTACTGGAAGATCCCGGATTTGGACTAATTAGTTTAATGAGCTATTAGTGCCAATCAATACTATGTTGGGCATGAATAAATCAGTACACAATAAATGGGATCATTTTATGTTGCGTATATTAAGTGTTGTTTTATCAGCTTTTAGTGACCGAAAATTGCAAATCCAACCAAGTTGGAGTAGTGGAACAACTTACAATTGAAGAGATTTAAAAACTGGACACAAAAAAAAATCAAATTCAAATCTAGGATCTACCTGCAAATTGGAGCGCAATGCCATGGGTTTACAACTGTCTCTAGCCGGAACCCTCTACTCTCACAAAATAATTAAGCAGTCAAATTGTAGACAGGGTTTACACATAGCTTTCACCAGTCAAGAAGGGAAGACCTCTATCTGTATACCTGTACTAGTTGCTGACAAAGCCTTTGACAAGACTGATCAACATTTTCCCCAAGATATTGAGTTCTAGGATAATAGGAAACATATGCAGAACGGGGCACCATGAATCAATGGGTATTTTTAAAAAACTTGGGCATGAAAATCTCAAAATGTTATGATCATAAGATGTCTCCAGATAACACCCATTCAAGTCTGTATATCACACCCGTTAAGTGGATGTAATTAGGCCTTAGATTCGGGTAGCTGCCGGGTAGCTAGCTTAGCTATCACATATTACTCGAAGACGGTTGAACGTAATTTTTCCGTTTTTGCGCCAAAAGATACTTAGTGCAAAGGTTTACGTGCTAGAATATTTTTGCAATTTTCCAAGCACGTCTAAGATGCGATAAATAAAAAAAATTTGAAAAATGAAGTTTATGTAGACCTGTAAGCATCAAACCAATTATCATCTGTTGCTCGGAAAATGCCACTGGATAGCATTTGAGTCTTAATAGAGTCTTTTCACTGAACAGCCCTGAATTCTCTTATTACTCATTTTGCTTTTCAGACACAGTAGGTAATAACTAACTGATTCCATAAATATAACTTTCTCAGAAAAATAACAAACATCAACTAAATGATAAAGTGTCAAATATACATTAAAATGCACTAAAAATACTGCTGCTAGGATGCACTTAGCTTCAGCCAATCACAGCCAAGGGCGGGAACTTTTTCAGCCAATAGAATTGCAGTATTCTGTTTTAGCCACCTGCTGGAAATACAGAGAACCTTGCGTGAAAATCCACTATTGAATATAGTCTTTAAATTTGATATCGTAAGTTTCAAGATGCTACTCTTAAAGGCATGTGAGTGTCATCAAATATATAATTTCAAATTTTCTTCTAACTACACAACCTAGTCAAGAAGTGAGCTCATGTCATGGTCTCTGTTAGCTCACCAGACACTCATCCTGTGATGTCACACATGACAACATCACAGTGAAATCATGATGAGATCATGTGGTGAGCTCACAGCTGTGAGTTCAGTGTGAGCTAACTGTGAGGCGCGCGGCCACCATAGTATGACTCACCATAGATGGCCTTGCAAACCCATTGATTACAGGCCAGCTAAATGAGAATGAATTAAGTAGACGAATCTCTAAAATTATTAATCAGTGTTTCCAGACTGGCATTTTTCCAGAAAAGTTAAATTGCTTAAGGTCATTCCACTATATATAAAAAGAAAGATGAAACCCTCTTAGAGAATTATCACCCTGTATCCATTTTGTTCAGTGTATCAAAAGTTTTTGGATAGACTATATACAACCAAATTTACAGATTCCAAGCTATTTTATCAGAGTCAATATGGCTTTAGACAAAAATCATTCAACTGAATTCGCAGCATTTGATAATAATGAAATTCCTCAAAACATTGAAGATAGAGCTTTGAACTTATTAAAGAGCTCTTTGATAAATATATATCAATATGTGGAATTCATTAGTACAATATCTGAATTATTACCAATAATAACTGGCATTCCACAAGGTTCTATTTTAGTCCGGCTTTTATTGATTATTTATGTTAATGATATGTCTAATGCTTCTATTATATTTTATCTAATAATCTACGCAGATGTTAGCGCTTTAATAACAACTTTAAAGACCATTAAATTACATGACATAAACAATGCTGTTAATAAAAATATGAGCTATGAATTATGTAAAATTAGTAATCGGTTAAAACTGAATAAATTATCTTTAAATTGTGAAATGATCTTTCACACTCGACAAAAAACTATTGAGTATCCTAAAATTGATATAAATGAATTTACAATTCGTTAGTTTTATCACAATTGAAATTATGGCCTTTTTTTCAACCAAGTTACTAAAAAGAAGCCATTCATATTATATTAGTATAAATATAATGCTCATACCAGTGCTCTTTTTAAGAATTTGAAATTGCTTAAATTTGAAGACCTATGCACACTACATGAAAGGTACTTGCTAGTACTATGGCTTCATGTACAAGTCCAAGTACAAATACTTAATTTTGAACAGCTTCAAGTCCAAGTACAAGTACTGAGTACTTGGTACTTAAGTCCAAGTACTGAGTCCTAGTACTCAGTACTTGACCCCAAGCCTGATGACTACAAGATGTTGAATCCTTGTCATCAGTGGTGTTTTCAACTGAGCAGTTTCAGACCAGATATGCAACCAGGTACAGAACCCAACAGATTTTACCTTTACATCATGTAAAACATGACTTTGCCAAGCAGAGGTTTAAATATTGAATTCCTTCAATATTCAACAATATGGATGATTTAATAATACAAACATATTTTCCCACATTTTCATAGGATATAAAAAATATATAATTTCTTTATAAATAGTTATGATGTTAATTACAATATTCCAAACTGCTATATTTGTTCAAATGATCAATGAAACTATCTTCTATTATTTGTTCATTTTATTTTCATCAACTTGTTTTCGCACCAATTTTATATATATATATATATATATTTTTTTTTTTACAATCACTTTTTTCTTTGTGTCTTACTTTATTCTTTGTATGTATGAATCAGTTAAAATGTAACTGGTGGCCCTTCAGCAGCGGCTAATGAGTGAAACTATATGACTGCTTTCTGTGTGGGTAACCAGAGTTCGATTCCCACTTCTATTTACTCGTAGATGAAAAAATGCCTTAGTTTTTTTTTATTCATTTTAATTTTATACCACTTCTATACACTGCACCAATCCACAAATATATAAATGAATTACATTGTAATGTTGTACTACTTGATAAAAGTGGCTTTTCTGTCCTAGCTTCATTTCGTTTAATATGGACTGGCCAGAACTGGTTGGTGTAGTGGTTAGGGTGTAAGACTGTGGGGCTTAGGTTAGGTAGATATGTAGGTTGTAGGTTCTGTGTTACTTGTATCGTGAGTTACATATTTGAATTTTTATTAATATCATCTTGTTGACCACAACTATACGATCAACATTGGTTGTATTATGAAGAACAGCATACATTTTTGATGATCAAATGGACTTTAACATACCCTTTTCGATTTCAGATGTACTATTGCAAATTAGTCATATGTGTATTGTATAAGAGGGACCTCATTGATCTGATTTAATGATTTGTACTGGTTTAGATGGTCATCAGTATTAAATCTAGAATTGTGACCTCAGAAGCTGTTGTTCCAGTGATAACAATAACCCTCTTCAACTTAAATCACTAGCTCTCAATAAATCATAGGCTGGTTCTGGCCTCGAGACAAGCTTATGCTTGACACAGGCGCGGGAACCAGTGAAAATAAATCATTGATCTTACCCCAAGTGGATTTGCAAGAAACAATTCAGTGCCGCTCCCTCTTGTGTGTATGGCGAGAACTATGGAGGCACGCGCTGCCTTTGCTCTGATTGGCTGGCGCAAAGACGAATTGACCAATGAGAACACTTGTTTTGCGCCACGAGGTAGAGAGGTCGGAAATTTAAAAACAGCCAAGGCGTTGTTGTGTGAGTGGTAAGTTGATCTTGATATTTTGAAGTTTTTAAGGCACAATTAATCATAAATATAAGTCATCTTAGTATATAGGAGTAAGGTTGACGTTTTTGAACCGTGATTCCGCCTTTAAGTGCTCAGATTTTCCGATGTTATGGAGAATTTCGAAGTGGCGTAGTCACAATGGTCTTTCATGTGTTTACTTCCGAAATGAGGACAACATGGTTCAACTTTAATCAAGTCAAAAATTGTCAATAAGACCACATTAAAGTACTATTTGGTGTGAATCATCATTGTAGCTATCTGGGTTTGAAGATCCTTGATATGTCTAACTATTTTTGTTGGTATTTTAAATTTCAGGCACATATTTTCACGATTTTGGAGACTTCGGTTTGACAACAAAATTTAAAATGGCCACGACAAGGAGAAATGCTCAGAGAGCCACTACTTCCCTCATTCCACTAAAGGTAAAACTCAGACAGTTCTTTGTTGATCTTAGTTAATTTCATAATATATGTTTATTACGTTTCATAATTTTCTTTTTTGAAAATTTTGGTCGTGATTTTAGATTTTCCAGTTTAAATAATCTCTTTTTGAATGGTGAACATACTTCATCGTGATACAATGTGAATGTCATGTTGATTAATTGAATGTGTAGTGTATACTTCTGTTTATCCACAAAACAGTTATACTATACTTGAAATGTCCCTAGGGTATAGTTGCTTCCTGCTGTTCAGCAAAAACCGAATATCCATCTTTCTACCTTTTGTTCTTTTATTTTATGATACCCCCTGAGGCTATGTACCTGTTACCCTGACATCTCCTAGAGCTCCCCTCTGAGTGGGGTGCTAGAGAGCAGCTTCATCAGTATATGACTGTCTCATTTTCAACTGGATGATGTTCAGTGGATATATATCAATCATTTGTTCTACTTACACAAGTTAATCCCACACTCTTGCTGCCATGGTCTAATCAGATATCCAATTACATAATGTGCCCTGCTGTGTATTCTTTTGATAACTTGCTACCTGGGGGTATTCAAGAATGTGATTACCATCAGAGTTATGTAATTGGCTAGCTAACACCTCAGTCCAGTAGAATTACATTGTGCTTCACTAATCTACTGGTTGAGAGGGGGGTGATTACAATGTCATTAGATGTTTTGATTGCAGTCCCCTGAGTTCTACAGCCTACATGCCCTCATTGATTGCAATTTGTCTAGGGGAGATATTCAGTATGAATGAAGCCAGTGATTTTTGCCCTAGAGTTGTGATATGCCATAAATTTTGCTGTGCGGTCAAGCTTGGCTGAACTTGCTCCTATACAATAAAAGGTCACAGTCTAGCTTCATTAGACAGAAGTAGCCACAGCTGGTCACTAGTATCATTCCTTGAAACAACAGAGCTCCATCTGCTATATTTACTTTTTACAATTTGGAAATACTACACTCTTAAATTAACTGCAATCATGCTTACAAGACAGGGTGCAAGAGTTATTGCTGTAAAGAATATGAATATTGTAATTATAGTTCCATTCTTTTTATTTCATCCTTTTTTTTCTTCTAGATAATACAAAACTTAGTATTTATTTATTATTCAAAGATCAATATGTGTTTGTCTATTGAACTTTTTAAGATCAATGGTAGGTGTTATTTATACAACCTGTTGATTGAAATTCTAACATCATATGCAGAAATAATTTGCTATTGCATTGGATACATGTTTTATTAATAAATTTTTTCTTCTTCAGCCATTGAACAACAAGAAAACTATTGGAGGCACAAAGAGAGGCTTAGAAGAAAATGGGCCTGAAACTAAGAGGAGGAGAGCAGCATTTGGAGATCTTACTAATGTGAGTTAATTCTTTTTATCTTTTGGCTACTTATAAAAAATCTTAATGCAGAATCATAATCTTTCAGTGTTCTGTATTCGACACATCTCCTAAAAATATTGTTCACATATTTTGGTTTGAAGAAAAAGAATTTTTTTTTCTAATCTAAGATGACTGATTTTAATATATTTAATGATTTAAGTCCCAACAAAATTATTTAACAAAAATATTAAGTTAGTTTTAATTGTATTTTGTATGCTACTTTTATAATGTAAACTCAGTCAACATAAAATCATATTTAACCCAATAATCATGAATTATATGTACAGTATAGACATCTACTTAATTGCTAAGAATGGCTTAGACTAGACTAGTTGGTGTTAAACTATTGAATGCCTAATTGCGATTACACACATGTAAAAGGTGTAAAGTACTAAAACCTCTGCAGTGAATTGTTATACCTGTGGGAAATAATGACACTGTCTCACATTAAACCCTGTATTTGTTGTGAATACATATATGGTAATTGTTTGGACTGTGTCTATTTCCCAATTGACACCAAAAAAACCTCTGGACAGTTGGTCTAATTTCTAAAGCTGGTTTGTTAAACCCTTTTATAGACTCAGTTGAAATCCTGAATGAACTGACTGTTTATAACTTTAGAGAGTATCACTGCCCAGTTTTTCATTCTTTCTGAATCAGTCAGTCTGATAAGATGCCTGGTAGAAAGCAAGACCCTGTTTGGTTGTCTTATGAAAGAATTGTGATCCCTGGCAAAACTGGTTGCCGTGCTAAGTGTAAAGCATGTGGCAAAGAACTGCAGGGATCAGTGGCACGGATGAAGAAGCACTTACATGTGTGTGATGAAAATACTGCCCCTAGCCATGGCAAAGACAATGCATCCAGCAAATTCCCTAAGACAGTCGTGCCTCCAATTTTACGTGTCAGGCATACAAAACGATTAGCTGATATGGACCCGGACGTCCCTCCTTCCAAGCGCCCAACTCTTGCAGCGCTGCGCCAATATGTATATAACTTACCACGAAAGTCAACATCACCGAAATCTGCAATTGACCTGCAAGTTGCTAGATTCATTCACGCCACATGCTCCTCTTGCTCGATGGTTGAAAACAAAGAGTTTGTAAAATTGGTTGAGATGTTGCGTCCTGGATATCAACCTCCGAGTAGACATGTTATAGCTGGTGCACTGTTGGATGAGGTGTGAAATATAACAATAAATTTATTGACCAAAAATCTGGCACAAAACATGTCATGAAATTAGTCGGAACAAGTTGTTATTGGCAATTTATGACCAATGATCAATAATAGATATAAAGTACTTAAAAAATTTCTGCAGGGAATGTACCTTTCATTCTTTTCTTCTCTTGGTATGATAAGTACAGTTCATAGTTGTAAACTTAAAATTATAATTTATTTTCAGGCCAATGCAACGAAGAAAGATGGTGGTGTTGCTAAGATTACAAAGAAAGTGGTCAAGAAGGAAGGTGGAAAGAAGAAAACAGTCATGATGGTAGCTGTTCCTAGAGCAAGTACCTCCACAAAACAAATCAGTTTGAGCCAGCCTCTGTCGAATGAGACGGAGAAACCAGAGATGCCGAACAGTCAGCCAGAGCGAGAAGACACGTCATTCGACTACGTTGAGTTGTCTCAAGAATCTCAGTCATCTGCAAGTTCTTCATCTCAATCTTCCCTCAACGAAGAAGAGTAAGTTGTTTATAGAAAACATACATTCGAGTTTGTTTTGCATCGAACTATGGGGGGAAAAAAGATAACATTTGGTTAAAATGGTTCCACATAAAGTAAAATGCTAATAGCAGCTATTCTTAATTAAACTCTTGTGCTGATTTAAGGTATCATTTTTATCGATTCTTATATAAAAGACAAAAAGATTGTCAGATATTCTATTTAAGATTTTGAGAAATTACAATTATGATTCTTGGAATTTGTATCTAAGATTCTCAGAAATGATTTTTTCCTTGCATACTTTTCAGTATTGTGTCTGGGACGAACGAAAAGAACAACCTGTTTTCGCAAGAAGTGCAACTGCAAGAGGAAAAAGAGGAAAAGCCTACGCAAGACTGGGTGGATATAGATGCTGAACACATGAAAGATGTCTTCCAGTGTGGACTCTACTCTGCCTTCATCTTCCAGTACTACAAGGAAAGAGAGGTGAGTGCAAAGATTATAATTAGTAATTACTGGCTTCTCATATATTTGACATAAAGTTGGTGCAAGATTACTATGGTGATTCTGGAAATGAAAGTTAGTTTCTTGTAATAAAATTCAGGAATGAAAGATTTTCCAGTTTAAGGTTTTGTGCATTAGCATCATCATTAGTTGTATGCCTTGCACTCGGTGTCTTATCATGAGGCAAGTGCAAGACCTACCAATAGGGTGAATGTGTAACTTGGTGTAGACGCCAAGCATAATCTTCTCATCATTACGTCTGCCAATGGGAGCTGACTAAGCTTCAGACCCAGTAGTATTGAAACAAAACTGATAAATGTAGTGATGATAGCGCTGGTCATTTGCTAAAACCATTGTTACCTTATTTTCAGGCCCAGTTTGTAATAGACGACTATCTGCAAACCAAACAGAGGGACCTGACACCAAACATGCGAGCAATCCTGGTTGATTGGTTGGTTGAGGTTCAGGAGAATTTTGAACTGAACCATGAAACGCTCTACTTGGCCGTCAAATTGGTTGACAGATATTTGTGTCTTGACACCCTTCCTAGAGATCGTCTGCAGCTGCTTGGTGCTACTTGTTTATTCATTGCCTGCAAATTTGATGTAAGTTGAAATTATTTTGCTTTATGATAAAACTTTTACACAAAATTCTTCCAAGATGTAACTAGTAAATTGTATAGTTGTTGTCAACACCTGGTTGTTCAGTGATTTGACTTGATCAGGTCATATGACATATCACTGATATATCCTAATTTGTAGCAATCCATAGTGTGTAAAATACTTTTACTTATGTTATGTTTTCGCTTCCTTTCTGTCATTTCGCATGGCTTCCTATGGTCTTGTGATGCAGCTGAATCAAATCTACATTGGTTTTAGCAATCCCTTGACCAGTTCCTGCTTGAGTTATCATTTAAACTTTTTTGATTTAACAGGAGAGGTGTCCACCAGTACTGGATGACTTCCTCTACATCTGTGATGACGCTTACAAGAGGGAAGAGCTCATTCGAATGGAAATGAAAGTTCTCCGGACAATTGGCTTCGATCTGGGCATTCCTCTGTCATATAGGTTTCTCAGGAGATATGCTAAGGTTAGTTCAGTATTCTACATTTTGTTTGAGCATGTAAGCAAGCTGGAATGAAATTGTCCATTCAGGCTTTGCTAAGTTGACTTAGCTGAACTTGCATATATTTGTTTGTGCAGTGTGCCAGGGTTGCCATGGATACCTTGACATTGAGTCGCTACATCCTTGAATCTTCACTGATGCACTACAAGTATGTCCAGCGAGGAGATTCCCACATGGCTGCTGCGTCATTATTGCTTGCTATGACGATGAAAGACACTGGTACTTGGGTATGTATCTGATCTTTAACAACTAGTTAAACCTTTCACAATGTACGTCAGCCATTCGTTTGCGTATATAGTTGTACATATTCTCTGTCAGATGAGTTTAGTAATGTTGCATGTTTTTAATCTACAGGATGGCACAATGCGACATTACACTGGTTATGAGAAGTCTGAAATTGTGGAAACCATCGCGGAATTGAACAAGATGATCTCAGCATCTCCCAGCAAGCATTTGATGACTATCCGATCCAAGTATTCTCACACGTAAGTTGTGAATTTATTTTAAATTGGAATTTGTGGCCCAAGATAAAGTGCAAGTTTTTCTGGCTGGAGCCAATTTTATCCAGATAAGATTTGAATGCATAAAAAATGTTACCTGGCACAATGCAAATGTACAATTTTACATAAATATAGTTGGCATTTAAGTGCAATTTATATCGATATTATTGTGTATAAATGTGGTCAAGGTGTGTTGCTAATAGCTATTATACTTCCTGAAGAAATGCCCATGTATTAAAAATGACGGTAATGATAATTTCAGGAAGTCAGTCCGTACTTGTGTTTTTGACAGCGGAACTCAATGGGTATTTTGGTGTACATGATCTCTGGATTCAGTTAATAGTTGTGTGTTAAGGATTTCCGTTTTCCTTTTGCAGCGTCTTCCACAAGGTAGCACTAATTGCGCCATTAACTGACTCTCAACTCCAGGAGCTCGGATGTCCTGCTCTTACTCAGTCACCTTCCGAAAAGTCCTCAATCATCAGCAAAGGAGAATCATGAAACGGTGCCACTTTGCCTTGAGAACTGTTGCCATAAGGCATGTGAAACTCCAGTGAATAAGGCTGGGCAAATGAGATATTTGCGTCAGCCAATCAGAGAAGGATTAATTCCATTTGTGCAATCAATGCATGTTGTTTCAAGAGAGGATTTCTTTTTAGTCATAAATTATTTTTCGTTTTAGTTGACCCAAATCACACCATATTCCTCTAAATTATTGATGTTATTTTATATTAATGACAATTTTAGATTGATCCATAATTGGGTTTTTTTTAACTCTCCCAGAAGACGGAAGTTTAGACAACTGTATAATGCCATTGATTGAAGCGCATGGTCCATAACAAACCATTGTGTAGTCATATGTCTAAGATACTCTATGGCCTCCGGTAAAACGGTCAGGCGTTAAGCAATCAAAGTCAATCACGAGTCGCTCAAACTGCTACACGTTTTTATAAAATGTGGTAGAAAAACCAGGTAGTTAGAAGAAATTATCATGTGTTTGTGTGAGTGTGAATGTGCAAGTGTAGAACGAGTGAATGAAAAGATCAAGAAATGCCAATTTACCTGGTTTAATATTAGGAGAATGCGCTGGTTGAATTTGATTGCATTATTTATGGTTAATGGTGTTCATAGTCTTTGTTTATAGTGTATCGATGTGCAATTTCAGATGAATGATGGATTTTACCTTGTATATTCAATACGATTTGGGTAGATGTTACATGCATATCAGTTATTTCGTGTTCAATATATGTGAATTAACTCTGGCTTTTAGTGAATTGCAGCCAATTTTCTCTGAATATTAATTTGAGCACCTTGGAAAAGGTAAATGATTAGCATAAAATCAAACAGCTCAGGGTGAGAGTAAAGATTCCTCAGTAATTACATTTAAACTGTAATGAGACACGGGCATAATAATGGTCCTCTGTAAGAGGTTTGCCAGAAAAGATTTGCAATTAGTACCTTTTTAGATACATTATTTTTGTGAAGTTGTATAGGTTTGTAAATATTGAATTTTGATAGGAATTTTATAGGTTGGTATGTGATATACATAGGGCTTTTTTAATAGTTGTGGAATGTATCCTTTATATATTGTAGTTTGATATACATTTATGTAGTGACTTTCTCATTGTAATATTTATTGAAACTGTCATACAGACTGTCATATAGACAGCTGATGCAGTTTTCTTCTGGTACATGTTGTCACAGCTTTTGGCAAATTGTTATTTACAATAGTTGGTTTTCTCATTAAAATTTCTATGTTAGAATGCATCAACAAGGTGCTTGTTATTCATATCATGTAGTGTTTTTGTTAAAAATTCTTTAAAAAGAACCGATGCCATATTGATCTTAACATAGCTACACCTGTTTTCACCTGTACATATCCCTAACCGCAAATAGAAAATGTTGTACATTTTATTTGGAAAGAAACAATAAAATCTTCAAAAATATTTTTGCGTTTTTGTAATAGTGTGTTTAGATATGCTTTGCACAGTATAGCTCAATATGTAGCTTATTACTGCAATGGAAAATATAACCCAGTCAGCAACTACAGCTGAATAAAAAATAAATGTATTACTGGGAAATTTAGGTGAGTTCAAAAGTCCTGTATGACTGAGACTTTTGTATTTTATGTGACAGCATCCAGTCCCTTAGCATTGGGTCGTATAATTAGTGTAAATACTGTTGTCACCCCACAGCCCAGCGACATAATTATATACAGCCTAAACTCCCAAGAAATATGAATCCGTTTCACCTGTGTTTTTATAAGAAGATTTCTTAAGTTTATACTCAGCCTATCACCTACATAGTTAACCAATCATTAACTAAACTAAGAATGTCGCTGGCCTGTTAGGCACACAGTGTAAAGTGAGTATTATGATAAATTACAGCTTGAGTTTTTAATATTTTACTAAAATAACTCGCGCTTTTGTCGGTGCTGCCCTCTTGAGTTGTATGACTTTTGTAGAGACGGCTGGGCAAATTTAGCTACGCCCGATATTTTGCGTTTACTTGTACATTGATTGGCAATATTTACAAACATTTATACATCCTATCATGCGACCAGTGTAATGTTTTTGTTGGTCATGAGATTTTTCCAAAAATGGTAAATATCTAGCTAATCAAAGTTAAGATACCAAACACTAAAGGACAGTGATCTGCGAAACATGCAGGCATTACAGACTTACATGTGCATGATGTGGTACTAGATGGAGTATTTATCCTCTGTGGGTCTTGTGTTAATTAGAGAAGTGTAACCTAGCCTGTCCTAACTCCGACTAGTCCTAGGCTAGTACAGGTTAAATGTTACACTTCCAGTGACTACACTATTTGGGGTTGCCATCAAAATTGCCAATACACAACCTCACGCATAATTTGTGTACCAGTGCAGTTTTAGATTCTCACAATCAGCCTATAGCAATAAGCCTACTACTAGTACTACCTAAACATGAAATGTCACCTTGAAATTGGGCTGAATAACTGGTCACTGGTTTGAGAAAAAAAAGGTATTTGGCTTACAAGTTTTACTTTATAATTGTCGGGTGTATAAGAAAACATTTATTACTATGAATTCAAAAGTTGTTGGATTTGTTTGTTCTTCTCCAACGTTTTGGGTGTCCATGGTTTAAAAATAAAAGATGTGTATATATTCAACAGAAACGGTGCACTTTTGGCATTTTAAGTGCAGAAAATCTCTGATTGTCTGAGAGAACCCTTGAAACACTGTTAAAATTAAATATTTTATTCACGATGATCATTATAGTGTAAATTGAGGAAGTAGTGTAAACCTTGACCAATCACAACGTAAATTTTGGGTTAACTATTCATTGTTAAGCCGTATTATGCAACCTCAGTTGAACTGATGACCAGCATGATTGGTCCCTTTAATTAGCTTTGAAAATTATAAGCAGCTACTTCTAAATTATAAGAAAATACTTAATTTAGGTATAAATGTTATATGCTTTTCTTTGTTATGTTAATTTTAGTGCCCTGCATACCAACACACATACAAAAGGAAATAATAGCTATCAATTTGATGTGGACAACAGTTATTGGAGTAATAGTTAGGACAAGTGGATAAGGTGTCAGTTGGTGTGATCCACACATCCATTTCAAATGTTTTATTTATTTTTTGCTCACTGTTTGTGGTAGCTGTCGCATTATATGAGCATCTGATGACACAAATTCCAGTCTAATTATAGTGACCTCAGAGAATATGTAGATATCACACCCTTTGTTTGATGTTGACTGACCCACAGTCCCCCACCCAAACTATTTCAATGTCACTGTTGACACACATTCAGGAAAAACATTAGGTTGCAATGTCTGAAACTGAATGATACTGGTTTGAAGCTTGCAATCATGTAAGCTGGCTAATCAACCAGCTTATATGACCTGCGGTCAGAGGCAGACATAATGATGAAATGATTAAGCTTGGAGTCCATACCATGTTACACATTTACCCCAGAAAAGACACCAAGTACAAGGCACCTCTAATTTAAAGTCTCATGCAACAATAATGGCTTAATGGTTAAGGCATCCGCCAATTTCACATTGGCCGCTCTGCTGAAGGTCCAGGGTTCAATCCCCGGCCCGGCACTCTTCACGAACTACATCCCAGCTGGATGTCGATCGCATGAGACGTTAAATTGGAGGTGTCTTGTAAATGTGTTACATGGTGTGGACTCAAAGCCTTATCATCTCATCATTACATCTGCCTCTGGCAGCTGGTCATATAAGCTGACTAAGCTTCAGACCCAGTAGCATTTAGACATTGAAATTTGAAATGTGCAAGCTGGGATGCAGCTCATGAAGATTGTCCAGACCAGGAATCAGAAAGAGCATTCTCATATAGCAACAACATAAATAGTTTACATTGTCTTCTTTATTTTCAGTTGTTTGAAAATGTCCAGGCTAATCTGATCTAAGATGGCTACAGCAAAGGATGTGCTGTCCGACACTGATAGTGAATTTGAGCCCGTGAGTTTGTCATCTTTTGTTCATTGTTTTTACAAAATCAACCTTGCCAATACTGACAGGAGGGTTCAAATCTGAAGTGTCTGTAATGGCACAGTTACTGAGATGTTCATAGAGTCAGTTGTATGGTATTTTAGACTCTTACAAGCACACCAACTTCTGTATACATGTACTTTACAGTTATTAATTGTATAATATGCTATACAAGTGGTATATGCTAATGATACCAATGTACCTGTGTCATTAACATTACCACAGATTACAGATCATTTTAATGTTATTACCATTTTGGCTTTTATGTTAAAAATGGATTAATGAGGAAGTCAGAAATTTATCTGTCATACTGCACCAGTAATAATGTATTGCTTGTTTAACGAATATAACCATTTGTTACTTAATCAGCTACATATAACTGATGTTATCATTGATAAGTGACCTGCAGCTCTAATATACAAAAATTTATGCAATTAAGTGTATTATTGTCCATTTTAAGCTTATTGGAAGCGGTGTGCTTGAACGGAGAAGCAGTTACTCCAACCGTCCCGGATATGAACAACGTAAACAAGTACAAAGGGCGGGAACTTTTGTCGTAACTGACCATGGGACCTTCCTTGGAATGAGGGTGAGCATTTTGTTGTTTTTACCCTGATATTTTTAATTATTAACAAAATGAGGCCAAAAGTGTTTGCATGGATGTTGTGTGTATGTATTATGTATAGCACATCTCAATGTGATATTCTTATTAATTAATATTATGAAAGCTACAGCGCAGGCACTTACCATTATGAATATTCTATATATTAACATTGTAGTAATAAATAGTGAAGATGTATCATTTGAGAAATTAGGTCCCAATCCTTACGGCAGCCGTCATTCTCTGACTCTCACATTGCAGGCTAGTTTATGAAATTGTTGAGATTTGATTGATGAGAAGGTTCAAAAAGGGAGGAATTTTAACAAATTTACATTTTAGGATTGAATTCACGGATAAATGAATTTGACAGCTAAATTTGCAAATCAAACCAAACATTTTAAATTATGGAAAAATAATCCAGTTGACCATAATTTGCCATGAATTAACTTTATTAAAAAAATTCAATGTAAATGTTGTGTTGTGCATACTTGCCTAAATTTTTTTTTAAACATTTTAATCATACGCATTATCATAAACCTAATATTTGTAAAACAATAAGCTTCAGATTCCTTTTACAGAAAACTTCTTTTTTGTGTTTCGTTTTTGACATAGATCTTTGCATCTGTGTAGCTGCTTTCTCTTTGTTTTATTTTGTTGACACTAGTGTTTATGTTATAAATATATTTGTCTAGACGTACAATTTTGTTTTTGTTTTTTTCTCGTTCATTATCACAGCTGAATTCAGTTATTGAGGTAAAATTAAGATGTATAATAGAGAAAAAAAAACTGCATCCGCTTGTGAGCTCACTAAAATCCTTCACTTCAAACTAAATGCATGCATTGCCATTTAGTGCACTAATCTCTTGTATAAAGACAGCTGAAAATAGTAAGACTATCACATGCAATAACAAACTGTTTAGTAAAGAATCTATCTTATTAAGGGACTGTTGTATATCCTTGTATATCTTGGCCACTGATTCTATAATGCTGTAGAATAGATTTAGTAATTTTAAGTAGACTTATAAATAACTTAACAACTTGACATGCGCAATGACAAAGTGTATGCAGATTTAGACTTTGCAATGCTTTGCTGGTCACGCACTGGTCACGCACTGACACACCAAATACTTTTCAGTATTGAAGAACTACCTTATGGAAAGTCATCATAACCTGTTATGTTTTAAAGCACACCATGGAAAAGCCTAGCTCAATTTTGCTGCAGGAGAAAGCTAATTACGGCAGTATCTATAAAGTATCTATATTATTATTATTATTATTATGCTATTTATAGGCTTGATAATTCTTAGTTAAACCATGCCAGGTGATGTTCATGTACATTTTGACGTAGTACATTAAGGATGATGCATGCACGCTGTTGGTGCTGCAACTAATTTACTCTGTGATAAGTTACATATTCATTTAGTGTATATAAGTTATTAATTTCTCACGGAAGCTTTTTTGTGGACGTTTCAGAAGTTATGTTAATTATTTCATCACGTATTTTCAGATTCCAGATGAGGCTGAAATTCCTCCGATGGATAACCCTACGACAATAGCGCTCAACATTTGCCAAGAGAGAGTCCTCAAACCTTTCCAGAGACTTATCAAATTTGTAAGTTTGGATTTAAAAATACTTGAATAATTATGATGTACGAATATGCTCATAAAATATTTTATACTTTAAGTAAGCATGTATTAGGATTATTTTTTTTCTTTCTGTCATCATTTATTCACTTACTATAGTACATTTATATTGTATTATAATGTTAGAGGGCCATCACCCTACACCTGAATTAGTCAGCAATTTAATTCAGATTTGCTGTTAGCATACACTGCATCACATCTATTATCTAACAGTCCATCTATTTGATCTCAACTTTTCAATTTTATACATAATAGCAACTTTTTAATCCAGCAATTGAAATAATACATCATATTTTGTTATCATTCATCCAGGATAAATATTATAAATTATTGAATAGTAATTCAGACTAATTCTGCTGCACTAAATTTCTTTGCAGGTTGGTTGGCAACCACTATTCGATGATGCAGACAGATCATGGAAGAAATTTCTCAACATTTTTTATCCGATTATCGTCATGGGCCTCATTTTGATGGGATATGTTATTCAGTATGCATCATGCTTCAGACGAGACAAAGCGTACTTCAGTGGGGTAAGCTACTTTGTCTAATTTTAAACAGAAAATAGATGGATAGATTTGGGAATTGCAGCCCTCTTAGGCAAGTTATTGTCGTTATCGAGGGTTGATTGAGGAGGTGAGAGAGAGGAGGAGTCCACCCATGTTACACATTCACCCCATGGATGGGATCTTTTACTTGCCTCAGCATAGACTCTTGAGTACAAGGGACCACCAGTTTAATGTCTCATCCGTATGACATCCAGCTGAAATATTGCTCATGAACAAATAATACAGTACTGTACTTGTAATTCAATAAAGCAATGAGTTGATATTGTGATGTAAAAGTCATGAATAAGAAATTTTATACACTGTATAAAGACCTCACCCTTAAAAGATTGACGTCACATACATTAATTTTTCATGACTCAATTGTAATATTTCTTTTCAATGACAAGTAATAGTTTTAAAATGTACTGCAATTTTATTGATCAATATCACTAAGTCACAATATTGTTGTAAATGGTATCAGTAATTCAAGATTTCGTTAATATTGTTTTAAGAAATAGTTATGGTCAAATCTATTCTAATGCTTAACGAATGATGAACAAAAACTTTTGTAATATAAAATATATTGGGGTTTAGTGCAGTATAGCGGACCCAAATCTATGCCCATATTTAGCGTCCATTAAAAATTAAGTTTTATCAAATATTTCACAAGATTGAAGTTCTAGCACAATTAGAATAACATTTTGTGTAAAGTAGCGGGGGTTTGGCGGCAGTAGCCCCCTAGAAAAAGCAAAAATAAACTCTGCCTTTACCGTGAATATGAAAACCGCCGTCATAACTAAATTAGTTTGTGATGTCATAAAGAGATTTCAAGCACTTTTATGTCATAGGCCTGGCAAAGAGGCTCGTTAAATATGGTCATAAATCTGGGTCCGCTATACTGCACTTTTTTCAGATATTGTAACCACACTGCCCTTGATTCATTGCATTTTATCATTTAATACTTTTTTATCATTTGATACTTGCAGGATATAGAAATAGTCACAATTTCTCCAGTAAATACAAGCAGAAACAACACTGATGGCTCCGGATGGCCACCTTGTCAACACTACATCATCAGTCAATACATGATTCCTGACGTTTTGCATTCCGTCGCATACTTGTTCTCATTTTATACTATGAGGATAAAGCAAAGTGAGCAGCTGCCATCTCTCATTGTCAGAGTAAGTATTGGCTCAGATTGTAAAAAATAGGGAGGTTTAACATTGTTTGAAGAGTTCAGGAACAAAAATGCATTGGTGATGAAAGTGATTGTGATGTCATCAGTTCCAGTGCAGTCCCTCAGCCTCCATTTCGTATGCATGAGAAATTGGTTTGTCCACGAGAAATTGGTGTGTTCTTGCTAATGTGGCATCTTAATAATTGGCCTTGTTCAAATTTGTATAATTGAATCTAAAATCTATCGAGCAAAATACTCAAACAAAAATATGTGCACCAATGTCATTTAACATTTATATTCTGTATGCTCTGTAAACCTCTCCAATATCATGACTGATGAGTGGAACTTCAAAGTTAATAACTCCAAAACCCTTGATTTCAATTTGTTTTCTGAGTGAAATGTTGTAGATGAGGGACATATTCTGTTGTTCTTCATTCAGAATGTTTTGAGTCAGCCTCTGACTGTAATGGGAAAATTTTCAGTCAACAGGGGGAGCTCCATGCCGGTCCCTACCATTGTGACATCATCAAAGCATTCCAAGACCTGATCGTGTGGTGATGTCATCAAACAATGGCTCTAGGACCGGCTAATGGCTGCCCCTGTTGACTTGAAAGTCCCCTATTAATGCTCTTAACTAGCTGTTGGCTGCAACTTTGCTGATGGGTGTGCATAATCATCTCATCATTATATCTGCTTGCTTCACAGGTATTTCTTCAAACAACACCAACACAAACTGGTTTCCGGTCTCAGGGAAATCTCATCAGAAAACTGAGGTAAATTATAAGACATAGGATTGTTTATTTGCTACTGGAGTACATATTATAAAACTTTCTTTGTGACAGTGCAATTATGAATTAATAATCTTTATAGACTTCGGTACAAACATGATTTGGAGCTTTTTGGTTATGCAAAGAGTCTTTAGGAGTTGTCCATGTGGAAGAATGTTGTAGTTACAGTTCTATGTAAACTTTTTTTGTTATAAATGAAGGAATAAAACATCTTGAGTCTATGTAGATCCTTAGTTTTTCGGTCACTGATTTGTAACTTGCTCGGATACTGTATACATTTTGATATCCGAGTTTTCAATGAACTGTTCCCGTTGCTAGTATTCCTTATGTACTATTTATAAATATCATACAATACGAGCCATTTCTTTACAGAATGCTTCTTTACGGATCAGTTTTTTGGGTCCTTCTATCCCAAGTAGCACAAGGAATGCACATCGGAGCCCAGTATTTTGAGATCAACTTCTACTGGCTGGATCCAGGGTAGGTCTTCAATATCAGACATTTACCATATCAGATACAATTAGGAAATATTACATATGAACATATATGGGGTATGCTGGAAATTACCGAAATTTTTGCCAACAAACTAGTTGCAATAGTACAAAAATATATGGTGATAAATAATTATTATTGTGTTTGTGTCACAATTTTTCTTTTAAAACTCTATTTTTTTTTTCATTCCATTGCTCAAATGTAATTTACCACTCAGGGCAGTTCCATTTATTAAAAAGAGGGGGGATGGAACTGAAAACCTTTAGAACCCCCCCCCCCCCCCCCCAACCCGATATCTGGTTTTTGACAGAGCCCCCAACCCGAGCTTTTTTCTACATTATGAAAATACTGGTCCCCTGATATCAGTTTTCCCCAGCCGCCCCCCCCCCCCTCCTCCTGATATCTGAAATGTCTTCAGGTCCACCCTTTTTAAGAGTAATTAATATTCCTGAATTTAATTTTTGTTTTTCCAGCATACCCCCTATAAATATATAGTGCATAACGTCTTTTAGATGATGTTGTAGAATGGCTTTTCTAGAAATAGTTTATTCATTTACTTTGAAGAGATAACCTGTTCATTATTCTTATGCACACATGCACACAGGTGCCAGTCGGCGATTTTAATATCTGAAATATCAAACACGCGGTATACCAATAAAAATAAGTGCACTAGATTCAGCTGCATGGGAACACTCGATGGGGAGAAAAAATAAACAGAGCCTGCAGTTTAGTGATTAAAATTGCTGGCTAATGCCTGTCGCATACCTAGGTAATTTGCAGCTCAACTTGTCAAGGATTTTGGTGATAGCTTCTGGTACTGATAATTAGGAAGTAAGAAAATCTCAACTATGTCAGTAATTATTAATCTTGAGCTTTTGTTGTTTTCTTTCATGTCTTACAAAGGAGGTAGGAAATAAGAAATACTTGACCCAAATCTTATTCGCATGTGTTAATTTTAATATTTTTCTTAGTATTAATTAATGCACAGTATTATTATTTGATGCCTGGTGTGTTCATGTAAGTTTGAGTTGATGAAAATATTTTTACAAATGAAATTTCAAAGGTGGATGGATGGCCTGTGGGAATTTAATTACATATATATTGTCTTTTTTTACAATTTTTATTGTAAATTTCAAATTTTTTTTTTTAATTGCACTTTGTTTTCAGCTCATATCTCACTTACCTCTTAAGCATCTTTGACTTTTAGTCAGTGATGGAAGTGGGGAGGAGGGGGGCAGGGGAGGGAACTTGGGGGAACTAATTCCCCTCCCCCCCCCCGAACCAAAATACGGGGGAGCTCTACAAGGCCACAGTTCCCCCAATGACTACTTTTATAATATTTTTTACACTAAAATATGTAATTTTCAAAGGGAGCCCTAGAAAAAAATTTGCCCGTTTTCCTGCATATGAAGCTTTCATAGATATATGGTTATTGGCACTGGAAATTCAGTGACTATTCTAAATCTTGGCTTATATGGCACTGCAGATGTATACGCACCCTCTGGTAAGGGGCCATCATTTGGTGAAGGGAGCAGCCTCCCTCAGCCTTGGGCTTCCTTCCTGGGCCAAACTCGCTGACAAAGAGGCCCATCTTCCTTACTTGCACCAACCTTTCAGTGAAGAGGCTTGTCTAGCTCCCCTAGGCTGGGGCCCCCTGATTCAGGGCAAAAAAGGGGCTAGTCTTCCTGCCTTGAGGCCAGACTTTTCCGTGAAAGGCCCAGCTAGCCTTCCAGGATTGGGGCCCTATATGTCCAGGGGAATGGCCAGCCTCTGACAGCCCTTTCACCGAATGATGACCCTACATCGCAGGTTGCTCTCATCACCTGCAGCGTCTGTGGCACTGCATCTGCAGTGTCAACCCAAATCGTCTGTAGCAACTGCCAATAACCAAAATCATTTACAATTTTAAGAATGCTGCAGTCTGCAGACCTAATGCAATGTTTATTATATAACATTCAATCAATATAATTTAAAATCTAATTAGACGTATAATAATTTTCATGCTAAGCCGAGCCTGTGTGGGCAGTATGGCCATTTCCCACTTCCATCACTGACTTAAGTGAAACTGAAACTTCTTTTTAACCAATAATGTACATGACTGCATGATGTCATGTATGATTTTTTAATGCATGTACATACACCTATTTAAAGAGTGTTATGTTATATTTATGTACTCAGCAAACTATCAAGGTGACAAAATTAAATCTGTTTAATCTTTATTTTGTAACTAACATAATGTAAGCAATTTTTGCTTCTCAAATTCGGATTTCTGCATGTTGTTAATTTTGTCTGTGTCAATTGTGATACTGAGGGGATCAAACAATAATCTTTCCGATTTCCTTTTATAGCATATTATCAACACGTGTCTATGATTTGTTTTAATTTCGCGGTGTCAACTTCTTACTTCAGGTCAGAGGCGGGCCGAGTGATGTTGCTAATCCTCATGTGCATCAGCTTTATTGCTCTGGACATTGTCTACATTGTGGTCGTCTTAAACTACTGTGTCCAGTGCTACTTACTCATATTCTACATTGAGGGTATAATGGAAAAGATAAGAGAAAGTCGACTTAAACTCATGCCTGTGATGAAGGTAAAATTTCTGACTAACTCTCAAGGCTCTATTGCAAACAATTCAATTTTATAAGAACTATTTATAACAATGAGTTTGCCAACAAAGTGAAAGTAAAGTTGCTGACTAACCCCGTTCTGTAAGACCTTGTTATGAACTGTTTGAGTTATTAGAACGTTTAATAAATAAGATGGTCGACGCTCAAATTGTTTCGCTGTTGGAAGTTAATATTTGATTTAAGTTGCGGATCTGTTATATTTATAAATGTTACATTAGTCGAAATTTTACTTAGGCAAGGCCTACTCTAATTATGAGCTGCCGTATCAGGACATGATGAGTTTATAGACAAAGGCCTAAATGATCTGATGCTTAGCTAGCTTATATGATATGTCGATATGTTTTTTAACCTTTAATATGTTGATATGTTTGATTCTGCTACATACACAATGTAATGCCAAGTACAGTTAGTTTCATTAAAAACAGCCAGATAACTTCTGCTATATGATGCTACCTGCCACTAAACGGAACTGTCTGGCTATAGCTGGCTACTCAAAACCAGATATAAAAGAACATATTTATGATATATTACACAAATTTCTTACATTTAAGGTTTTCAGTAGATGGCTAGAAGTAGACAGGAATAGGTCGCTACAGTGTGTCGACTTTTTAATTTGGAATGATTTATAATTTATTTTTCAGGAAATCAGTGAGATGCAGGGACATATCAGGATCTTAAACCAAAATCCTGGGATCGCTCTATCTATTGTGATGATCAATTTTGGAACTATGGGTGCATTAGGTAAGCGGCATTTCTTGAGCTGTGTTACACTGTTAGATATTGATATCCAACATGACATCAAAGTTCCTGGCAATTTGGCTCTCTAAATCTATCACAAACACTAATTCAATGGCTGTTTCAGTGTTAGAATATTGCCAATGATATGAAGAGTTAGTTCTGTGACAAATTATGAAGTTGCAATGTCTGGTGGTGAATTTTATTGTCGTGGCAAAGTTCAATGTCGCCCAAGCGCATACACTGTGCTAAAAAAGAAACATAACAAATTAGATCGTAAAGGCAATAAAATTTTGCTTGTATTTTTGGGTGAGTTTGTATTTTGTGACCCAAACAATATAGATAACAACATTGTACTGTAATTGTCTTGGTATGGAATATTGAATTTGGGTCATTCCATGCCAAGGTGACCCCCTCAGAAAATTCTGAAAAAAAATCAGAAATGGTAGCCCTAGTCTGAAAATATGAGCCATGTAGCTATAATAGTTCATAAGTTACAATTCAGTAAACCTTGATGAAAATGAACGTTTCTAAAAGTAAAGAAATTAGTGTGAATTTTAAAGGGCGGTTTCTCAAATAGTATTGCAGATATCAACCTGAAATTTTGGCTTTGTCCATGTGGCTAGTAGGAGAGTAACGATGATTTTTTGAGGGGGTCACCTGGAGCACTCTCCAAAATTTGGTTGATTTGGCATGGAATGACCCTTTTCTGAAAATATTTATGATTTAAACTATTATATTTTATGGTCAAGTTTAAAACTTCTGCTTTTGCAATACTAATGACATTTTACAGCTTTGCCAAAACAGCGGTTATTTACATTTCTTCTTCATTCCCAGGTTTTATTGCCATAATCCAACAGAAAGGCAAAGAAAATGCACTGATGTACGTGGCCACATTTTTCGCCTTTTTACTCTGGTTGGCTGTGATGGCTTTGCCAGTCATTGTGGTAAGTCAAACTATATTTTCTCCAGTTAAAACTAACAGTATTTTATCAATTGCTTAAAAGTGCACTGTAAAAAAAATAAAGGTATTTTTTTTTTGTATTTTGCTTAATTTAATTTATATATTTTTGATAAGATGACCAAAGTTTAATGCATTTATATTTATTTTCAAATGGTCGGAAATTTGTACCATATCCTCTCTAAAAAAAGTATTAAATAGCTAATTCAGTCTTGACATGAAATTAAGATACTTTTGTTGTTGTGCAAATTTGTTTTTAAGGTATCGTTAGTTTTAAAGTATTGGCTCCAAAGGAATATTACTTCGAATGTATTGGATCGATATGATACCAAAAATATCAAGTAATTCATATGATTTATTTGTGACTTTCAGGGATCCATGTTAACAGCTGCTTGTAACTCTTTGCGCAAGATGGGTCATGAAATCCGGGTCAGGCCGTTTGGTTATGAGTCCGATAATATCACAGACGAGGAATTAAATGGTTTCTTGCTTTTCATGTCTTCGCTGCGACTCAAGGTATTCCAGAAATAAACTTAATATTGCATTTTGTCGTAGTGTGTAATTAGTACATGATGACCTCTGAGCATCCTCCATTAAATGTCATACTAAATACTGTTATAATTTAACATTGTGTTACTTTCAATGTTAAATTGCACTGAAAAATATGCAAATGATGATCCCTTTTAACAGATATAAGGTCTACTTCTTTCCTTTTTGCATTTGTGAGATTTTATCATCTGTTATAATTAACAGACATAATATTCATATTTTAAAGTTTGTTATAAAATATTTACTTTGTTATATCAAAGGTCTATTAACATCTCTCATTATTTATCAATATTTATTTTGTCTTTTACAGGCTAAAATCTTCCTGATACCTGTCCGATCTTCATACGTCTGTGCATTACTGCTCATTTTTGGAATCTCCATGCTTTTGCTCTTCCAGACTGGAGCACTCCATGTCTGGCTGTAATTATGCAAATTTATGTAAATTTATGCAACGTATTGAACTTGATTCTATTATTGGTGCCAAAGGTATATATTTTGTTATGGATGCTATTGTGATACAGATTAATGTTATGTATTAATTTTGTAACATAACTATAAACATGATAATGCAAAAAAAAACTTCTTTTTAATGTGCTGTATATATTTGATATTTGATATGCATGACAAATTGTGATTGGCCACGCGTACATTCCATTGAATATATAAGTTGGGTATGCAGGTAAATGTCTGTTAAAGGTGATGATGATAGTTTTGTTTTTTGAGTAGACACACAACTAAGAAAATTACTTCGGTAATATGTGTCACTATGTCACTGCCTTAGGGCTGTTCCATTTAAAAACGGGGGGTGGGGGACCAGAAAATGTTCTTCATCCCCGCTTTTTCCAACATTAAGATGATAAGAAAATACTGTTCACCCATCCAACCACCCCCCCCCCCCCCCTTTTCTCTTTTGGAGAACCCCCTTCCACTGCTTTTTCAAAAACACTCCTGTCTCCCCCCCCCCCCTCCCTTTTTTTGTAAATGGAACAGCCCTTAATGACTTCCACCTCATATTGTTATCTTCATTTGTAAATTACCTCAGGCCAGATAGTTGAGCTTATGACACAGTAAAAAGTATTTAAGAACAAACACCTCAATGATAAAATGACAGACACAATGTCATATCACAGATAACATGTTACACCAATGTCTGTTACGTCAATTTCTGTTTTCCATGTCAATCTAGTCATGTAATTTGCCTAATTTCTATCGTAAAGCTTGTGTATATCTACTGAAGGTGAAAATTATCTTATGCAGAATATATATATTGTCCATGTAAGCTCACTTAAAAATTAACGATCACGATTATATTGAAATTTGGGTTGTATGGTAAGTGATTCTCCTTTCATTGATGTATCATGTGCATGTATATTTGAAAATTTTAATGGTGATGTGATGTACCTCAATTGTGATAAATCAAAGTGATCTTATTTATCAAACTTTAAGGAGCAGCTTCATCTTTAAGTGAAACTGATTGATATATTCTCGGTGGCTGGCAAGTTACCTTTTATCAATATTAACCATGTCTTATGACTCGGAAGGGTGACATGCAACATTTAGTTAGTCATATTAGCGCTGTTTTTAATGGCAAAATTTTCTCCAATTTTTTGTAATGATAAGTTGTAGTTATCAAGGTCGGTACCACAGAGAAGATATACTCAGGGGTGCCACTGTAATTGAACCAATGTTTACAAGCCTGTTCAGGATTAGTTTTTTACAGTATGACAAGCCGACAGAGAGACCAGGTTTCGTGATGGAAACATTATTATTGACCGGTGTTTCATTTAGTACACTAAAAAATTTCAAATAGTCTTTAAAATGTTAACATGGCAAACACCTATGTTTATACTAATTGTGGTTCACAGTTAGTTTTAAATTATTTCCTGGTTGCAAAAATATGATGACACAATAATAAACAATCATAATGACATCACTTGCCATTGTTATGAATGATTATGACATAATATGTGACATTGTAGAGCACTCAGAACTAACCCTGACAGGCTTATGCAAATGAAGAGGTTTTCCTTTTACTATTTCTTCTCTTTGGTCACTACAGGTAAATTTTCAGTCGTTGCAGTTCTTCAGTTATATTTGAAATACCTATCGTGGTTCATTTGTCAGTATTAGTATCAATAAACACTTTACGTTTGCAGACTTTCACATTTTGGAATTGGAAATCTAAAATCAATGGGTTTTATTGAAGTCATATCAAGATTATGGATCTTGTGTATTTGTTTATGAATAAAACAAATTTTTTTCACAACACAAGTTTCTCCAAATTTTTTAAAGATTGTGGAATCCTGGCACCATGCATATTTGTATGTGTGCATGAGGTTGAATTACAAAGGCCAAGTATTGCCGCTCCAGAGACGTCGACCACAGAGTTTAGGTCTCTTTGCGTCGACTGTTATCAGCTTCTGCGGTTATGACATTATTGACTTTCATTACATATCTGTGATATTCATGAAGTAACAAGAAAATTCTTTTAAAAAAGCATTTATTCCGCATTGTTCTGTCACGCCGTTCTGCTTGTCCAGCCCATTCTAGATGCCTATTGCCCAGCCAAACACAATCTTGTCCCGGCAGGCCGTTCCGCACTTTAGGCCGTCCCGCCCATCCCGCGCCGTCCCGGCCACTGTTCCCGCCTTTTAGCATGTTTAGGTTATCCCGCTTGACCCGCGGTAAGCGACCCGGCGACTAGAGCTGACAAGCCAGGACAGTATTCCTGACAGGATGCCGAAAAGGAAAAAAGGTAGCCCTAAAAGGCCCAAAAAAGCCTTCCAAATGGGATCACCAAGGCCTGCCATGAACAGGTCGATGTCAACTGATAGCAAATCAAGTGGAGATTCTGGAGGGCCCGGACCGGCGCACGCTGCAAGCAGGAAAGCGTCAATATGCAGAGGTACAAACTCCACACTGACCTGACCACAGGGTAGCTTTGCAATAACATTTGGCTCTGAAGGGGTTGTTTGTTGACTTAGCTACTGAAGTGAACCGAACTCTCCCGTATGACGTCGGCACGCCAACCCGGCGACACAACTTCCAACAACAGGCCTCCCTTGCAAAATGAGTCAATCATTGACTCAATAACTCTTAATTTATTGTTCATTTGCCTGTACAGGCCAGGTAATGTTTTGGATGTATAAAGCAATTATTAAAGTTTATAATAAATAGGCCAATTGCCATTTTCCAATTTTCATAAAGCACTGTCTCTCCTGTTCTATCATCTATGGTACATGAATGAAAAAAGAACTGCATGATCCCTCTATGTTAATTACTGTGGTTAGCTGGTTAAATTAGCACACCTGGACACAGGTTGACAGCAGTCAATGCAAACATGACAGCAGTCAACATGACAGCAGTATCTGCGTGATTGGATCCAATTGCAGACAAATAGCATAGAAGTAGAAGTAGTATGGTTTTAACTTTACATATGATAACTGACCAGTCCTGTCGTTGCCATATAACTGAGACTGACCTAAAGCTGACGGACTGACTGTCTGATATCTTACATTGTAAATTTGTATTGTTTAAAGAAAATGCAAAGGTCTGAGGAGACCCTATATGAGAATTTCACTTATTACTTTCATGGCACCAATTGGGGAGGTTGTGTGCATCATGAAGTTTGAACTGTTGTTAATTCGTCCTCAGCTGCCCTGCTGAATCCTTTTGATGTGATTTTAATAATTTCATTTTATTGCATCTTTCAGAAATAATTGCAAGAGAAAAATACACAAGACGACGCTTAATGGAAAGATTCAAGAATACCAAGTTAGAAGTCATTATGGAATACGACAATCCTATCATGCTTTGGATGATGAGCACAAGTGACTCGTTTAAACAAAACTTCCCTGTGTTTGAATCATTTGGTTTACACCTGCTTACAAAGTGGCATGATTACAAACAAAAATGGAGAAAGGATGTACAAGATGAAGCTGTATCAGAACGCCTGAGGTTCATCATGGAATTGTTGAAAGTTGCTGGAGAACCATTAGTTTACAATTCACAGAAATTGTTTTGGTGTAAGATACATTGTCATTGTTTTATTAATGATAATTGTCAAGAGATTATATCAGTCAGTGATATGTTTAAAATTTGTGATATTTATGGTTATTTTAATATACTTGCTGACATAAAAATGTATACTTTTCTATTAATCAGGTGACGTAGAGTATGACGAAATGACGAAAGACCTTGGGAAATTTCCAGGTAACTATTTGTTACTAAATAACTTGTACCATTGTCATTGATGTAGGTTTTGTTTGATGGATGAACCTCTGTTGCTCCATCATATACTAGGACACCAATTAAAAAGCTGAAGGACAGCATAAAAACCCTAACTTACATAGATCAACCATTGCATTGCTACCACATCTTCATTACCTCAGAGTTAATTTATTCAATAAAATGCAGTATTTGAATGTATATGTTATAAATTGTCTATATATATATATATATATGTGTCACATGATCACTTCTGGTAGGAGACATCTGGATTGCAGAACTGTTGTTAGAATGTACTTGTACTTTTATAGCGGAAACTTACACTGATTTTGTTTAACATTTGTAGGTAACAACAGTAAAGGCACCCATCAAGGTCTATCATTTATGGAATTGCATTTTGCACGTAATCTGGGAAGAAGCATTCAACTTGCTCTTGTTCAAAGAATGCATAATTCAGTGGGTCGTGACTTCGTCAAACATTTGTTGGAGGCAGCATTATATGTTATCTATGGTGACATGTTTAATGAATATGTACAAGTTAAACACGTTGGTACATCAAAATTAAAAGCGGAGGGATTTCCTTTAGCTGAAGTGGAAGACACAAGCTTCACAGCAGATCAGACGACAAGTCAGCCAAGTCCTGCAACAAGTCAGGAAAGAGAAACATTTCGCTCACTGCAGCGAAAAAGAAGTAGATCCCGTTCAAGAAGTGCAGAAACAAGTTTGTCGGAGTGCACATTCGACTCTTCCTGTTGGCGTTCCAGTAGTCCAGCAAGTATTTCGGGCTCTCCTAGTCGAGATGCTAGTCCGGCAAAATCTCCTTACATTTTTACAAACTGTGTTGCAATTTCTATGGTTCAAAAAGAGTTCCCCAGGTATCTCTTTGTTGTTGAGATTAAATCATCTGATGTTTTGACAGCCATAGATGTTGCTCAACTCAAAAAAGCAATGTTAGGTGCGGGCATTCACCAGAATGAAGTGATTGGGATGCTGGTGAATCAAGTCCGTGCCAAGATATACAAGATGAATGTTGATACCAAAAAGAAGGTTATCTCCTTCAGTCAAGTTACAGAAGTCCGATTCGCAGAAAGATTAGCCGATAATGGTAAAAATGCTTTTAGCATTGAACAGTTTCATGATCTGTTTCTTGATGTAGTAGCTCTAATGGATTATTCCATCACAAACATTTTGGAAGTTAAACATGCTTAACATTTAAATGTCTCAACAAAGTTGGGATGAATGGAATCTTATTGATTATGTACTGCTTGGCTGACTTGCTTCATAGGATTAGAAGTAGGTCCATGGACGTATTTCCCATAGCCCTGTGCTTAATTATAACTCTACTATTAATTTGCAATTGACTTTGTGGCCTTTTAAAAGTTATCATTCAAAAACCAGTTCAAATAATGTGAGTGTAAAATATAACAAAATGATATGTCCTTAAAATTTACGGCCAAATGGTTTGGCAAGCTATGTGCTGAATATATATCCAGGATTAGGACATGAGAAGGCTGAGCACTTGCCAAATTATCATGTCATTTTTATTTAGCAATAGTGTTATGCTGATGTTTTAAATTAGTATCATTAAATTCACTACCTTATAACTGCTTTAGTATGTCCCTTATGAAATTATATGTATCTGAGGATTCTGATAACTAGTTTTTGTATGATGCTATTACATGACGTTAAATTACACAAGACAATAAATCTGGCACTAAATGCTGACTTTGATAGCGTATGTTGGGAGTTTTATCAAGCTTTGGAGTTGATTAACCAGTGCGGTCACATATAAAAATAGTCATTAATGAAAGAATACCGATTTGTGTGGTTTGATGATTATACATCCACTGCACTTGCACCACATGAACCCATATATTGCTGCAACTTCGTAAAAAGAAATTCAACAAATAAAGCAAAACCATAAGTTATGTAATCAATTCCATTTATTTAAAATTGCATTGTGAATAATAAATAACAGTAAAATCACAGTTGCAAATGCACTTTTCACCACGAACACTTCCGAACACACCTTTCATAAAACTACCTTCAAAAGGTCAAATTAAAGTTGAATTGTTGAAATGAAAACTTGACAAAACAAAAGAAAAACTAAATATACAATGGTTCCTTTTATAATAAATCACATCCTCTGGACTGTCCGAATGCCAAGAATTTTGAATCCGGTGGCCATTACTTGAGCCGTGGCTTCACAAAGCAAAAGTCGACTCATGTTGACTTTGACAACTTTTCCTGAAAATTTAAAGGAATATGTTATACATCAAATTATTATATCATAGTGACTAAAATCATATATCACTTCATAATAATATTTCTTTTTAGTACCAATTTGGAGTATCAAAGACTGATACTATTATTCTTCAAGTAGGTAAAGCTGTAGTACAAGCCCCACCTTAAGACCACCTCACTGGTAAGACCACTTTAGAATTTAAAAAAAACCCCATTTTGGACCTAACTGTATTCTTGCCACAGCACATTATCTTGCTCAGCTAATACCTGCTTCCTATTTAATAGAGTTTATAAATATAACGGCAATGCTAACTCTTCTCTACTTCTTTTTCGGTGTGGTTGCCCGGGCCAGGGTTACCCAACTCACCTGTTGTGCAGGATTTCCACTTTGATTATGTTAATAGTGGCGTTGAGTTTTTTTTTGCTGTCTCTTAGTAGGGTTGGTGATGTGCTAAATATGTCTGATGTTTTTTATTAGGTATGGGTTATTTGTGCACTCCGTGAAAGCATGTGTTTGCGTTTCTATTTGTTCTGGGTTGTTACATATTCTGCATGTTAGTGGTGTGTATTTGTTTCTGTAATTGTCTTTCATGTCCAGCATTCTGGATGTTGCTTTGAAGATTGTGCTGACTTGTGCTTTTGTTAGTTTTGTCATGTATTTCTCATGTTGGGTTTGTTTGTTTTGAAGTAGGTATGTGTGTGGTTTCACTCTTTTTTAGGTTTGTTTTATGGTTTCATCAGTAAATGTGGTCCTATTGCTTTGTTGATTATTAAATTTTGTTGATTATTCTTTTTACTCTTCGTTTTAAGGTTTGTCTGATCATACTGATGCTGTCGGTGATTTGATTTCTTAGGTGTGGCCATGTTTTTATTTCGATGGTTGCAGTGTGTTGGTGTTTGGGTTTTTTATCAGGTTCCAGATGTTAGAGTTGATGCCATTATTTTTTCATTACATACACGATTAACACAGTGGCTGTATTTTGTATTTTTTTAAACGTCCCGGGCAACACTTAGAATAAGAAAGTCTAGGGAGTAGTTAAATTCAGACTTTTTGACCTAATCCCTACTTTAGCCTGCGTCTACATTAATCTTTTTTGTGTACAAAATTTCTTACCCGTTGTTCGGTCCTTCTCGATGACATAACAGGCATCGTAGAACTCTGTGAAAGTTGTGGCTAACTCGTACAAGAAATCACACATGGGATGTAATGTTAAGTCATCCAACATCTTGATGATAATTTCTGGGAATCGGAGAAGAAGTTTTGCCAATTTCCACTCTTTCGGATGGTCCAATTCAATGTTTGGAGATCGCTTCGCTTCCTCCATTTGTTCTGGAGTGACTTGCGCGGTTCGAGCAATAGATCTAGTCAAAAATAAAACAAGTTTAAATTAATTAGATCTATTGAGGGACCTGTATAAAACTGCCAGTGAAGTACTCCTTGCTAAATCTTAATAAATCTTGGACAGGTTTTTAAATGGAACAGCTCTACGCAATAAAATGATATTGGGAGACATATAATTATAAATGATTATCCATACACATGGAAGCAGTTCAACAGTTTTTTTTTTTAGTTCTAAAACTTAATTGCAAAAATTACCTAATTCGAGTGTATGCATAAAGCAAGTAGGCAGCTGTGTTCCCTTTGTCATCGAGCATCTGAAATTTTCAAATGAGTTTGTGAGAAACACCAAGGGTTGGTAAAAATCATGATTGTTTTATTAATAAAATTGTTAATAAAGATTTTTTTCATTTAAATCGAAGATTTTTTAAATGAAAAACAAAATCAGGTTGTATTCAAATAAATCATGTTTTGAATCGAAAAATCTTGTTTTCAACTGAATAAACCTGTTAAATTTCCACACAAAAAAACGATTTTTAAAAATGTTTTGGTCTCGACTTAAATCAATGATGACCACTTAATTTAAATCTACCAACCCTGTAGACACCCAATTAAAAATATCAATCTAAACATATCAGCAGTATTTAATTTTGTTAACTACTGATGCCAGAATTTTAATTATACAACAATTTGACACTAATTTGCATAGGTCATCAGCAAAGGACTGTGGGATTGACAATGAATAGCATCCCTTGCGATAATGAACGTCATAATCACCACAATAATTTTTAATAGTGTTTATGTGATATTTCTGCAGGATTGATGTACATGTATTGTCAAAAATTAACCCTGAACAGGTGGACATTGCTTAAATTACCTTGTCCCCTCTGGTTATTACTGTGGTTACTACTCTAATGCTTAGCATACCTTGTCGAATGAGAAGATGTAATCTAAATTTCTGTTGTGGGAGAGATCGGCGTACTTGATGCATCCGTAGGCCACTGCTTCTTGTGCTGTTTTCAACTCTTCTGGTGTCAATACCTGTTACACAAGTTTTAAAAAAAATTGAAATTTCAATATATTAACAGTAAAGTGATATTAAAAAAAAGAGAAGTGTAATTTCAATATATTAACAGTAAATTATCGAGGCAGCCAAAGAATCATTGTAGTCTGTTGTCTATATTGGTGAAACTAAGTGACAGATTATTATAGTCAAGTTTCATATTATCGAACTGCATAGAATGTTATTTATTCCAGAAGAATGTTTGGCGGCTGAAAAGTTTTATCTAGTGTGAGCTGCTTTAGAGGCCAAGAACAACACTAGGATCATAATAATTAAACATAAATTTTAAATTAAAGGGGAACTAATGGAAGTTTGTATGTTAATTTCAAAAGTTCAATTAGATGTTAAATAATATATTGGTGTGAAAGGAAATGTCTTAAAGGCTGGTTTGACATCGTTTCAAGCCAATTCAAAGTGCGATTTGCACCAACCGCCGACATGATGCGGGCCGCCATTATTGCACATGGCACCCAAGACAGTGACGTCACTTATGTACACTGCTAGGCCATATATATATATGCATTCAGCCATATGAATCAATTCATAATCCTGTTGATTACAAGCCGTTTCATTGTTCATTGCAATTATTACAAGAACATACAGCACAACAACATGAAGGGTGTTAATTGCAATTTGTTTGGGAATACAGCATAATTATTGCATTGATTGCAATGAGCTTATGTCAAATGTATGTTGCATTGCTAGAAACATTTAATATAAGGCCTACTAGTTTAAAATAAAATATAATATCAAAAACTCATTTTCAACAAAACAATCACAATTAAGAACTGATCCCTGTTGTAAACTTTTTATTTGTCTGCCATACTTTGATTTTCATCCCATCATTATTTCTTAGATTTAGATCTTGTTATTTATATATAAATGTCTTTTTTCTTTTTTTTTTCATTAAATAATATATATTTTTTTAAAAATGAGTTTTTAGGGGACATCCACGTGAGCCTTTTTTTAAATAAGAACTTATTGGATGTCTCCTGACCAAAGGTAATTAGATCATATATATTTTGACTTTTATTTTATTTATTTTTCTGCTTATAGTTGTTCCTTGCTGCTTTTGTTTGTTTTATTTAACATTGACCTAATAAATTCTTTCTTTCTCTGTCTAATTGCTTTTTCTCAAGTTCAATGGCAATTACTTGACACTCAGTAAGAACTGCTCTGAAAGTGCAATTAACTGTATCTAAACTGTTGCTGACAGTTTCTCACCAGTTGAATAGTACAACAGTGACGTATTTCCGGTCAGTGCAAAACACCAGGAATTTAAAAAATGGCGGCCTCCGTAGTTCACAACACGGAGCTAATAAATGCAGGATATTTCATTACCAGGGCACATATACAAGTTATGAATAGCATGGAATTGTTTCTATGGACCCAAGCTAAAATCTGAGAGGTAAAGTGCAAAAGGGGTTAGTTTCCCTTTAAAGTTTAATTATAAATAAATAATATAATTGTTTCAATTATAGAAAAGCTGATGCAACTAATGTAAACATTTTACAGTCCATCACATAACTCTGTAGGGCCACCGCCTACTAACAGCCAAGTTTAAACTGAGGTGTCTGATACACTAAAAAAGCTAACTTTATACCAAACTCCACACTACACTGATAGTTTCATGTAAATGTACACACCTTATCCCTCTCCTTTTCTTTTAACTTTGCCAATGACCTCATCAATCCCTCATCGAGCAAGTCAACAAGACGAACTGTGTCTCCCGATCGAGTCTTGAATTTCTTTCTGTAGTGTTAGAAATTATTTCAATTAAACACACGTAACATAACCCATAAGTACTGTTGAACTCCTAAATTCAGACTACCCTATTGGTCTGTTTAATACTGTAAGTAATAATGTCCCGGAATTAAGACCACTTCAATGATTCAAAAAGATACCATTAATTGTGTGATTCCATTGCCCATGCATTTACTGCATTGACTCAAGTAATTTTTCATTCAGACTATCAAAAATATGACACTAAAACAAGTGTCAGAGTCACACAAGAATTATCACATGTTCACATATAAAAAAAAAATACAACATCGAATATCATATCTTTGAAAAAATAATAAGTTTCCTCCAGCTGTGATGACCAGCCATTAATCAGTGCAACCAAACAATAAGGGCTGTTCCATTTAAAAAAAGGGGGGGGGGGGGGGGGTGGGTTTAACCTGAAAATTGTATAGACCTACCGAAATCTGGTTTTCGACAGACACCCCTACCCCAGCTTTTTTCTCCATTAAGATATTAGAAAATACTGGTCAACCACCCTGCCCCGATATCAGTTTTTCCCAGACAACCCCCCCCCCCCCCCTCCCGATATCTTCAGGTCCGCCCCCCCCCCCCCCTTTTTTTAAATTAATTTATTAAACCTATGACTTAAAGCATCACATCTTACTCACTTTCCGTAATTTCGATTTATGGGAAACTTCAAAGCAATTTGAAATGTTTAGCATTATCAACTAAGCATAAGAAATTAATGAAATGATCTTGTCACTTACTTATCTTCTCCTAAAACTACACCAAAGCCCACGTGTTCCACTCGGTTTTTGGCAGGGTCGTAGTAGCCCGCTTTTCGAGCTGCTCCATAAATAATCTGGAAATGAGTTCCCTGTTTTGCAAAAAAAAAAAATATTAAGAAATTAATGTTTAGACTGCTGTCATTCTGGTATCTGGACTCATCAAATCACTTTTGTCACAATTTTATTATGCAGTTTGGACACATGTAAAAGGTCACAGAAGAGATTTCTCATACTATAAGCAATTACCTGTCCCTGGTCCACAACGTACAAGACCCAGTCAGCCTTCTCTTCCGTCAATCGATGGTGGATTGCCGCCATATCAGAAGTGTCATATGTGTAACCCCCATCGGATTTAACGAGGGTCAAAGGAACACTGACATCTGGTGCCCAGGCCAACTTTCGTCCGTCTTCCTCGACCACCATCCCTCGTTTTTCCAGATCTTCCACAATTCTGTCCATCAAAAGTTGGTAAAATGACTCTCCTCGATCCACCAGGTTCTTGACATCTAATCTCTCGTAGATTTTCTTGAATTCTGTAAGCCACAAATGAAACAACAGTAACATATTGTTATATATTTAAACCTTGATTAATCAAATATTTCAATTTTTATATTGTGTATATTGCTTGTAGCAAAAAGGATGGAGATAAATATAATGAAACCAAAAACCCCACTGTACTTTAAGACATTTGAATAGGTTTACCTTTCCTAGACACCTCACAGATTAGGTTCCAGGCAGTTATGTGGTCCGGGTCATAACTTTGCAGTTTGACGACTGATGCATACGCTCTCTTCTTAAACTCTTCATCTTCGTCAAACCGTTTCTTAGATTCCTGTGAAATAATTATGAATACATCACCATCCACCAAGATATTTGACACAAGTTCACATGAAATAGTTTGTGCTCACTGATATCTATATTATAAATTGCAAGGGTTTTAGCCCCTCTGTACGATTATTGGTAAGTTTCTAAATCATAAAAAAATAATAATACAAGTACATATACCATTAACAGAGACAAGTCAATAATTAAATAAAGCAAACACATATATATGTCCAATTGTACGTTAAATATTCCGAAATGGTCAAAATAATAAACCGATCGTAAAGCAAACATATGCAAAAGAAAACACCATAATGAAAACATAATAAGAGAAACATTAAATATTGACAATAAAATGTAAATTTTACATTAAATTAAAAAATATCATATTAATAATGATTAATATTGATTATTTACCTTGTAGAAAGCTTGCAAGTCTGAAATAGGGGGCGACACAGTCTGGTAGTTTGGAAACTTGTCCTTCAGGTGCGTAATCAGCATTCCAAACTGCGTACCCCAATCTCCGAGGTGGTTCAGTTTCAAGACTTCGTGACCCAAAAACTCGCACAGATTTGCAATACTGTCCCCAATAATTGTTGACCTGTTAAGATAAAATATTTGCAAGTTTAAAATTTGCTACTAACATTCTTTATCTTAGTATCAACATTGAAAGGAAGAAAGAAACATAAAGCATCACAATAATGAAAATATACTGGTGCAAAAAATTTTATATTTTCAAATGAATAAGACATCATATTTCATTACAGTGAACAGCTTTTGTTAACTTTTCATATCAATTATGTAAAACCATACACATTCCATAAAATATTCAATACATTTATTCAGAAAATTTGTAACAAAAATAATTAATTAATGCACACAACGACTACCAAATAAGAAAGCCAAGCTTCACATTTAATCTGTAGGAGAATTAACTACTCACCTCAGATGACCGACATGCATCTCTTTGGCAATGTTAGGAGATGACATGTCTACAATAATCTTTTTCCGACTCCCAGTTCTTGGTGGAAGGACTCCTCGGCATAGTAAGTCATTGATTTGTCTGGCAATGTAAGATTTCTTCAGATGAATGTTAATAAAACCGGGCCCTGCGATCTCAACCTAAAAGAAACAATTTCAAATGTTATTGAGAGGCGTTAGAAGTGTGTTCAGTATGTACTTTTCATAATAATAAGCCTGGAATTCACAGTTACAACTTGGGACAACTTGAAGAAGAAACATCAGAGGGACACAAGGAGCAATTTACCAAAAATAAATACCAATAATAGATATGTTTTGCACTAATTTCCGAAAATTAACTCTTTTTATATGACCTCAATTAACACTACATGTAGTAAGAAGCACTATATAAAAATCTCTCAGCCATTCAGACATCTTGAATCTTCAAAATGTAATATGTATACGTTGGAGAAAAGCTGCAACAGAGTAAATGGCTCCTACAACTTTTCAGTGTCGGACTTCGTAATAAATGACACAAAAGCTGTATTCCAGGATATTTAATTGAATTTCTAATATTAAATGCCCAAGACATAACACAGTCCCAAGGAGTTTTGTTAGATATTAGAAAATTTCACGAATTCTGCATGGGACATGAAAATTTTGCGAGAATCAACAACCCTACAGTTATATAGCAATTTTGTGAAGTAAACCAAATACAATTTTTATTAATCCATTTTATTATTTTTTTAAATCAGTACTTGGTTTCCAATCACTCATCATTATCACAGGTGGTTCCCCAGTAGCGACAAATATTTTGTCTTTGGGGGTTCTCCTCATTCATAATTATATAGTTCATTCAATCTCATCCCATCAAATTTGTTCTTAAAATTATCATATGATTATGAATGAAATAAAGAGATCTGCCTGGGTGTCTGTCTGTCTATAGCTCAAACTAACCTTCTCAATTAACTCAGATGGCTGCAGGTTGTTCAAAATGTTGGTGGCAATTTCTCGGGGATTCGTCTTTTGGCCAGCTGTTTTCAGAAGCTGAAATAGCCATCAAATATTATAAATAATCAATACTTTTGGAGAAAAAACTTACACATAAGCGCATGATAAATTATCATAAAATGGTGAATTTTTTTACCGTCGATAATAACCGCATAAAAGAAATGTGAAAAAGAGTAATTATTGTGAGTAAAAAGATGCAACAAAAATATTTCACATTTGGTTACATGTACGACCTTCAAAAGAAGACACGTATATGGTGTGTCCTTCTCAAACATGTAAAAAATTATAATTTAAATCAAATCAGATCATATATAACATAACATTACATGATTATACTTTAAAATGATTGCATAGGTCTATTACAAATTCTGTAAAAATACTAACAATGCAATAACCATATTCACAAAATGATTTGACTTTTGATGATAAATTCTCTAATAAATGGCCTATAACTACTTGTAGAAATGTAATATAATAGAACAGCAAAACGATAAAGTAAAACAGAAAGTGATCACTTTTCACCACTCGATAATAATCAGGAGTGTCTTATTTATTGACTTTGGGCAATTTTTCATGTATCATAAATTTATCACACATACATTTATCTGATAAAGACATAAGCTTTGTAAGTTGTTTTGCTAACCTGGGCTAAGTTCATGGCACTGTTGCACTGGTAGTCACCAAACGCTTCCTTGGTGCTGGGAGTGATGGCAACAGGAGGGTTCTCCAGGGTGGGGCACGCTGCTTGGATTGCCGAGCGAAACACCCCTTCTAAGCTAGCAATTATGTTGTCCGCGTAGTCTCCTTGCTTAGCTTCTTCAGCTTCAAGACTCTGCATCAGACAAAATAATCATATTAACAATATAAACATTGTATTACAAAACGAAACTACTTTACTTTATTAGTCAGGTAAGATAAAATGCATTAATTAAATGAAACTGTTCAACATTATTGTTAGGCCCACAGTACTCTACTATCATAAGGTTCAACAACACATTACAAAATGGCTGGAATTAATTCTGATATTAACATCACAAAAAATAATGAAGTATGGAAGGACTGAACATTATAACACTCCACAACCTTAGTAGTTATGCAGGAGATATAGCCATACAAAGCAATCAATTAATTTTTCCGGTCGTTCATCAATTAATTGATCATGGACCATCAATTTGGAAATTTGCCATGGACATGGTACATCAAACCAACTGTTCAACACAAGCAAACCACTTGCATTGTCATACAGATTATTAAATCAGACAGCTAAATTTTTTTAATTAATTCAAAAATATTTAATGAGAATGTACCCTCTTTAGGTGCGCCATCTGGTATCGTAATTTGGTGTTCTCAGATCGTAATTTGTCAAGCTCAACACTGGGCTCCCCTTCTCCACCAGAGGAACCGTTCTTCAAGACAGAAATCTCGTCTTCAAGGGCTTTGATTTCGACCTCCTGTGCAAGACAAAAACTTCATGAAGTAACATACCAGGTTTACATCAAGCAAATCGCATAACATGGACAGAAATATAATTTTAAAAACTCTTTAAGTTTGTCAAACTATACTGTAAGTATAGAGCCAAGCAAATTACAATGAATATCCAAAGACACTAAGATGCAACAAATTGCAGAATAAAGCTTTGAATTTCTATTACTTATGAAACACATTTTCTCCCTTTAAGTGTGACCAAATAAACATACACATCAATGACTGATACAATTCACAGGAAGCACTTCGTTTTAGTATCCAACAGAAATACTGACCACAAGACAGTGAGCAATTCACCGGTGAAAACCTTCCTGATTCTAATCCCAGATCAATACTTATATACACACACACTGAGCAATGATACTTATCAATTGTTTATGATGTTGCATGATGCAATACATAACAATAATTAATAGTTAAAACCCCTTCCAAAAAAATATATCTCAAATTTGTATATAATCCATCATTCATTTATACGTTATCCATAATAGATATTTAACACTTTGAGCTAAATTTAAAGTAAGTTATTAAAGTTTGAATAAGTTATTAACACTACAAATGTGAACATTACATCATTTTCCCTTCACAGACCAGATACTAATTTCTTTGTGCGTTGTTTCGTCTATGTAGAGCACTGAGTGCAATTTCATTCACAAAGATTATCATGCTGTGTTCACTAATAAACAATGATAGTCTTACACTTCAAACCATTTTTCAGTGGTCAAAAGCAATAAATCAAGCATAAAATAAACAATTTTTTGGTCTGCTTCATGAGTAAATTGGCAATTTAAGACTGTGTGGGAAAACAATAACTCATCAATGATTATATATGTATAAATACATCATAATTCAAATGGTGTGACTATATTTTCGAAATTCAAACACAATGAACCTACTAATTGCCACTGAGCATCAGTGTGTATACATATCGGTAGTATGACGTTTGCAGTAACTGAGACATATAAGCCTCTGTCATTCAACTATAATCCATTGATGCATAAAATAATTTCCTTGTGAAATAATTTTGTAATAATTTGAACAACAGTTTGCTGTATTAAAAAAACCCCAAGGTTGAGTCCTTCGAGAGCTTTACCAGTAATTTACAACTTAGAAGGTAGGACTGAGGGCAGCTTCAAGCCTTAACAATCTAACTTGAAGGCACCCTGTCACGTTTAAAATTCATCAATTTTAATCCATCAATTTAATATATTTGAAGCATATTCCGTTAAAAAGTAACACACGTATATAGATTATGCAGCTTGGTATAAAGACACATTGAAATTAAATATCCATATTTTAATTTTTTTTTTTAATTCCAATTTTCAGTGTGTATTTATTCGATCTAAGGTTTGCAATAAAAGGCCAATTTAGCTTTTGTGCTATTTTTCTAGATGTTCCCACAAATAGAAATTCATTAGTTAGTTATGTACATTATTCTACACCTACATTTGTAGGCCTACAATACATTTTCACTGACTTAATTCAGCAGCCAACAAATTTTAGAAATGACAACCAGCATATACACTTCTCAGCCCGCACACACACATAGAATGCCTCAAACCTTTTTTTTTTTTCAGCAAATTTAACTTACCGCCTGTTCAATTCTGTTGGTGAACGTTTTCAACACCTGGTTTGCCATTTCATTGATTTCCACGATGTCAAAACCATGTGGATTTCTTTCGTCAAATGAGCGATAATCGGTACAAACAAATGCTATTAATTTTAAAGTATTTTGTTTAAAGCAGTCAAATAAAATCAAGCATGTGCAAAATACTAAACTTATTATAAGATTTTATTTTAATTTCAACAATTATATATTTTTACTCTGAGGTGACAAAATCCGCAATGCGTAGTAGTTTACACTTACATCACCAGGGCAAAAAAAGTTTACTGGATGGTGCTGCCATCCACAGACTAAATCAGATTCAATCTGGCGCGAACCTGCACGTGGTCATCAACAGGTCAGTAAAACCTATTGGTGCTAGGGCAAAGGGGCCAATTTAACCCCTCTCATTTTACAGCCTGCAGCGGATTAACATTAGGCTGATTTTGACATTAAACAACTATTAAAAATATGATTTGCATCAGTGTAAGTCTGAAAGAGGGAGATATGTTTTGGGGGCCAGTCAACTCGCCCAAAAATATCTCGCCCATATTTAACTCGCCCAATACAAAACTCGCCCTTGACATTGTTTATCCCCCCCCCCCCCCTGTGTGTTTGTTGATTTTTTTTTTACTTTATGCTTACTTTTTAAATACTAGTAATGTTCTAGTTGCCACCAGTAAAAGTTTTGGTATTTTGTCTTCGTTACGTTGATAAGGTTGTTATGATTTATTGCCGGGCTGGCTACAAGAAGGGCAAGCGGTCCGCCATTAACACGTCACCGAAACGGCCTCCCCAGCCACGATGAAGGGAGTAACCTTCTGCATTAATAAGCCAGCATAACTTTGTCCGATTTTCAAAATTTAAAGTTCCTAGAAATTGCCAAAAACTCCTCTTTCTATGTAGGATACTGCAGTTAACAATTACGTATTTAGCGCGATGTAACAATGGCCATGTTTGGATAATAAAATATTTAATGTATAAAAATGTTTTCTTTCCAACTAATGAATATTCACAAATATGCATTGTATATGTTGCTAAAATGACCTGGAAATTTATATAGAAAATGTTTTTTATCCAATTAAAGTAATTTGTCGATCTAACTAAGCTCAGGACAATAATTCAAAAATTGGGCGAGAAATTTTTGGGCGAGTTGACTGTACTCCCTGATCTGATATCACCTATCAGATCAGGGATCATGATCATTCTGTTATTGCCACTTATTGGTGAAAATAGTCTTTTTGGTTAAAAAGTTTCAGCATTAAAATTCACTTGTCCATATTTCAGGAAAAAAAAAAAAATCTTAAGATTCTTAATTATAAAGCCATGAACGTGTCTGGTTGTTCGAATTTCACTTTGAAAGTAATGTACTAATGTTTGTTGTAATTAAGTCGCCTGTGACATGGGGGTTAGAAATTTGCAATGTTTTCCAACCGTGTTTGTGCTCCATAGGACCATACTTAATTAGAAATTAGGTGACAGGAGACTCGCAGAAGCAATTTCACAGCTTATTTGATTGATACACACTAGTCTAATTGGTTAGTGGCAGTTGTTGCATCGCTGATGACTAAACTGAGCACTTTTCTTTCTGTTGGCCTATATTGTTTTATAATGTTCATCCCAAATGACTTAGTTTTTATCATCTTTTAACTGTTATCTTTTGTTATTAATTTATTAATCTGTTTTCTTTTTGCTCATATGGCCAGTCTGCCCCTGAATATTGGCCTGTCCATTTGTTTTTCTTTTCATGAAAAATAAAAATGCAGTGAAATCAGACAGGCTGGATGCTGGTCAGGATCTGTCTCTGCTCAGGACCCTTAAATCTACAGGGTCCCTGGAAACTGAAGCGACCTGCAAAGTATTGCAAGAGTTCCCCGACTGGGGCCTCATGCATGAGCATGCACGAAGCAGTACAATGCACTTCGGTTATTTTAGTAAGAGTTTGCCGTCTTGTTCATCGGAGAGGCACAACGTTAATGACACATCTTTTTACTGGCGATTTGCACCCACTTCCACTGGACGAAATGCTGCCACAAAGTATACAGCTCTGAAGTTGCGTGGCTGCTGACGAAATGGCAAGTGTGTAGAGTCATTTCTCTGGCCTGAATCGTGGCACAAATGCAGGGTGTTTTTGTGCTCATTGACTTAACATAGGTTTTCGAATTTGCCGCCGACCTAGTTGTAAACCAGATACAACCCCCTCATAAGGCTGGCTTCCGGAAATTATTAGTTGTGCTTGATTCAGCAAAAAATACTCATTGGTCAAGGGAGAGAAGTGCAAAATTTTTATTTTCTAGGTTATAAAATATATGAATGTAACCATTGATAACTGCAATCTTCCAATTAAAATTAGGTTACCTAACTAAGTTGTGGGGTAGAATGGTCCACATGACATAGCCAATCCTAGAGCTTACTGGATGTTTCCGTCTTAATTGCAATTGTAATGCAGTATACATTTTTAAAATCGATTATATTGTCAAGCTTAAACAAAGCAATGCTCTATTGACATCTGTTACAATAGTGGGTCCAGTGATATTGGGGTGGGCTGTGCAGATAAGTGAGGCAATTTAACATTGACAAAACTTAAATTCTATGTGCAAATGGCCAGGCATTTGCAGAAGCTGACAGAACCAGATAAATGGGATACATATCTGTTCCCAACCTCAGATGTGCTTATAGAGGGAACTGGATAAACGAGGCCCTGTACAAAGATGGTTGATTGTATGCGATAAAACCAAGACAACCCATGACCTGCTCTCCTCTTTTGCTGTCATTTTAGTCATCCAGGCAATTAATACCAGGTCTGTGAGTTATTTAAAAATAAACCATTATGTTTTTAATTTGTCATTTTATTTAGTTATTATTTTTACATATACTCGATGACCAGCCTTAGTGCTGTTGTTTCTGTTTATTTTAATCGAGTTTAAATAAAGATTTATTATTATTATTATTATTATTGTACTTTGTGGGTTAATCCTTAAAGGCAGAAATGGTTTTTGATATTTCTGATGAAACTTGACAATGTTTGACAATCCATAATTTAATCAGGCAAGCATCAATCCAGTTGTCTTAGGCACTGCCAATAAAACAATCATATTTTGGTGACATAATACATTTATGTCATTTTATGAGCAATCAAATGATTCTGTAGAGGGAGTACTTTTTACACTGACAGAGTATGTTTCAATCTGAATGACGTGAGGATATGTTGTCGATCAATTTGCAGCTGAATTAAAATGCATGATATCACTGTTACTGATTAGTGTATGCATCTGACATTAATAACCATAAATGGATTCTTTAACCACAAAAACCTCGGTCTAGACACCAGATATGTTTTTCTATTACAACTAGAAGGGGAGATACGTGTTACTAGAAGCTTCAGCTGGACATGACATTTACATGAATGTTATGAATGATATTTCTGTTACTGCCAGATGAAAGACCAATTGCAACCTCAGAAATGGATTCTTTGACCCCAAAAACCATGGTATAGACCGAAAAAATTGTGTTTCTAGGTTAATTTGGAGAGAAGATATTGGCGATGTTAACTTCTGGAAGGCGGACCTGCTAATTTCCTTTTTAGCAAAACGCCATTGAAACACATGTTCCATAGTCGAAGACATGGCCCTGTTGCAATGAAATCCCCAGAGATGGTACCCTGTTTAGACTGTGCCAGACAGCTCACGAATGGGTTTCAATGAGCTGATCCACCACTGTGGTTGGGTTTTATTTATATCCCACACTTTTACAGATATTTTCTGTATTTTTAGTTGAGAAAACTTTAAGAAATTAAGAACTGTTTTGACCAAATTCTTGTACTTTTCATATTGATATTCCTACACAAACAGTGAGGATCAAAAATCTCATTAATATTCATGCTGAACTCAGCAGCCAATCACAGAAGAGAACCAAGCAAACAGACAGACGTCACAACGTCCTCCCATTCACAACTTTGAAGGCTTTTAGCAGAAAAACAAACCTTTGCTAGACTGTTTTTTTTTCATAAAAACATTGGTTTTATGCATGTTGAAAGACTTTTTGCATTATTAGGTGAAAAAAGCTAATATTTTAGTCAGATATCACACCTCAGTGCGACCAAATTCCTCAGTGACGGCACTGTGCATTTGGTCTCCATGGCAACAATGCCGAATGCCTATCTGTTTGAGTTTGACAGTGTCATCGGTAAAAACAAATCGCCGGTACGGATAAACGAATTATATATATATGTAATGTTAGTAGTTTCAAACGAGGAGAGATTCGATCAGCTTCATGCCAGTCTTGATTTGGTCACAATCGGACAAGAATTGGCGAAGTTGTGGCCATGGCATGTTCAATAATGTGGATGTCTTGACTGTTTGAGATTAACAGATTGTATCGTCGGCAAAAACGAGCCGCCGATACAAATCAACTATTCCATTTATATAGGAATTTTTAGATTTGAAGAGAAGAGAAACTAAGCTTCAAGCCAATTTTTATTTGGTCAAAATCAGTCAAGAATTGACGAAGTTGTGGCCATTTTCCAGATTTAATGGGCAAAGTGAAAGTGAAAGTGCTTTGAAGTGAAGTCTCGTCCAGACATGACCAATGACCGCTACGGACAACTTTTAGTTTTAAAATTACTTTTAAATAGCAAATTTACTTCAAACCTGGTTTGTGTTCATGAATAGTAGTCTATATAATAGGCAAAGCTGTGATTTTAGTGTGAAAGTGAAAATGAAAGTGAAACTAATCAACCTAAAGTAGTCCGTCCAATATGTCAACATTCCCATCTCATATTGTATATCACTTCATATTGTTTACCATGTTGATAACAGTCAAGAGTACATCATGTATATATATATATATATATATATATATATATATATATATATATATATATATATATATATATATATATATATATATATATATATATTATGTATATATATATATCTTATGCTTTGTGTTTAGTATTGTTATTGAACCTGAATTGTTGTGCTAAAACTATTTGTTGGTGCTTTTTAAAACAGTATTATTACTATTATTTGTTTAGTTCTGGGTGCTTTATAATTTCTTAGACAGACTATGTAGTGTTGATTAGTATTAGTCATAATATAGCTCTTATTTAATTATTTTAACTGTTGATCCATGTATTTCTATTATCTTTTTATTTTTTGCCATTTATTATCTTGTCATGCTGACACATGTATCAATTTGATATTTAGCTGTCAATAAAAAATCTATATATGTAAATCAGGGATGGTGGAACACAATTTATTATAATAAGGGATGGTGGATCACAAAAAATACCACATGGGTTATTCCTTAGTTTTCTATGAGGAACACAGCCAAGTGTGGGATATTAAGCAGGTCTTACATTCCTGGAATTGCTATTTTCTCTCCCGTTATTTATTTATATGTATTTTTTTTCATCTTCTCCTTATTCACTCTCAATGACAATGATTGCAAGTATGCAGCTGTCAAAAGCAGAGTGTATTGCGCGTCAAATGTGCTCTGGTTATGGGTATCATGCTTTAATGCATCAGGTGTCAAACTACTTCTCAAGCTGCTCACAGCGCCTCCTCTCCTACCGTCAATCTTGCACTCCCCCTTGTGAGCAAGTTGGGCACTTCTGGTGGGTCACTTACATAGCACACTGATGCTTATGCCTTATTATTGGCCCATGCCTCTCCATTGATGCCTGACTCCTCCGCCGCCTTTGTTGCACATCCTATGTGCTCTAGAACTTTGTAATATATATATCAATGTGGAGCAGGCTTGGTCAGACTTCAACATTATTTTCTGGATAGGTGCATTATGATACTTTATACCTTTGTGGGGCTGACACAACTGTATGGTGTTAGTTAGAACTCAAATTTTATTTGTACTCATACAATGTCAGACTTCAATGTCAGGCTCTGTTAAGTAGTATATGCTGGATTATTCTGGACTGTCTGCATTAGTTACTTCAAGCTGGTCATCGATATAAGATAGTAATTGTTAGTAGATTTCATTCAATGTTTGTGCCAAGGGTATGAATTTAGCAGCTTATCTATCAAAACAAGTCACCATCTAGTGCATGTATTAATGGATTTTAGCTTTAATAACAATTCCATAACTTATGCAATGGGGATGCTCTTCTTCAATATCTGATCCGGTAAACTCAATCATTAGGCCAAGGACCTGAGTTTTAGAACAAGATTGAGATTCACACTCATTTTCTTCAACAGTTCAACTATCATGTTTGTTATGAACATAATAAATTATGCAACCCGTTCAGTGTGTTATCACTACCTGACTTTGTGTGTTAAGCCCAAAAGGTTTAAATGTTTCCATTGATATCTCTAATTGTCAATCAATGTTGCTGTCCTGTCTACCTGACCACTAAATTTTGTTGTATTCCATCAGTGAGACATTCAAGGGTGGCCAAAAATACGAGACGTGCCGCCGCCCCTGCTGAAGTGGTTTAAAATATTAAATATATTGCGTGGTTGCTCAGTAGGTCGGGTTTTTGTGCGTGAATGAAAAAAGTCGATGCTTACGGTGTAATGTAGCTATTTCATATTTGTTTGATACTCGCAAGGTGAAGTTAGTTGGCTATTTGATATTTGTTAAAATAATTAAAAAAATAATAATTGAATAGTGGACAGAATGATTTGCACAGCACATTAACATATGAAGTAACATCTTCAATGGTAATTTGCAACCAATTTATGTTGTTTTTACAGAGGCTATACAGCCTGAATATCCAACAAATATCAAAAAGCCGTTTGATATTCGGCCGCTTGATGTAAATCAATGTAAAAACCATGTAAAGTGGTTGCAAATGCCTACTGAACAGGAAACATGTTTCTAGTAATTTCCAAGTCTATATGAACCCCATTTGGCCAAATCAGAATCATTATAAGAGTCAGAAAAATTCAGTTCCAGCCAAGATTGCGAGGATAATTTGCTCATCCGGGTATCCAAAATGTGTCTCAGTGTGAAGTATAATTTCTGAACAGCGCCACTGTGAAGATATGCTCATGAATTCCTTTATTTGTCCATAATAATGAATTTCTAGTCCGTTTTATGCTCATTTTATTAAGATGGATCTTCTGTTGCAAATACCAATAGAAAACGTATTGGGAGTTAGTCGAATATATTTGCTCAAAAGTAAGTGCCATCATCTAGCAGCACAATCAAAATAATCCGGTGATTTACTTTTTATTTATTTTTATTTTTTTTGTAGATGCAAAAATTAAATATCCATGTTTTTCGGTCATGTAAAGCATGGGTCAACTAGCAAATAGGACAAATGTTAGCTGACAATATGACACCTCTGTAATAATTATCATAATTATATATATATATATATATATATATATATATATATATATATATATTATACCGTTTACTATATTTTCTTTGGTTGTTTCTCTGTGACCATGACAGTGGTAACTTATATCATATTAAGAGTCAAGAACAAGCAAAAATTGAAAAGTGTGAAACTTCAGGGTATTTGTTACAGAGATGACTTTATCGTTAAAATTTCTGTGCAGTTCGTGCTTCTCCATGCTCAAAAAGGCACAATAATCTCTGCCAAAGACCGGAGTGCCAGTTAGCCTCTTTTGAGCTCTCGCAATGCCTTCCAGACATGCTTCGGAGAGGGATTTTACGAGAGTGTCCTCAAAATCGATATTGACAACTGCTCAACGTATTAATGACGTGAACTTGCTGGGCTAGATGAAGTTTAGGCCCTTAAATAGCAAATTCAAACAATACAAACACGGTCTGTTTCATTCTTCCATTTTTTTTAATCAATCACACCCTTCTTGTTCAATGGCAGTCATCGCTTGTGAAATGCCATTCTTGAACACTTTTGTACACAATGCCATTGTTTGCTGTACTTCAGCTTTACACACATTTTACATCCTTTTTCCTCTTTGGTAGAATCTTGTACTTCTTTTTCTTTAAAGAGACAACACAGTTAGGGAAATGTTACACAATTTATTAAGATGAACAACAACGAAGATGCCTTGTGCCATTCTCCGAAGAGGACACGGCATATGTTCATAATATACTCTAATGACACTTTGGTGTACTCCAAAATGGGACTCGCTAAAGTTGACAGAAATGACAGAGTTGCTTGCATACCAAGGTCAAGGTCTCCGGAGTACGGAAAACCTAGAGGTTGAAATGGACGATCACATAGTATATATATCATTTAATGTTTTTATTGAATGGATTAAAAAAGAGAGACTAATCAATATGAAAATCTATATTCAGAATTATCTACATGTATACAAAATCTGTAATAAAATGCAACTAAAAATCTATAACCATTAAGTAATATCTACCAAGAAACAGATCAAAAGATAGGATATTAATCTTTTTGTATAATCAGGAAGACTTGATCGTGCGTTCACACATTGACCTAGTTAAGAACAGTCTCAAACACTCCTGTACATAGTAACAATTCCTAATTGGCCACACAAGTGATGTCAGCATTGTTGGATGCCCTGCGGTGGTTCTGTGGTGCCACTTCATGTGGTCAACCTGGCGGAAGATTTGATATGTGAAACGGAGACTTAGCCAAGTTTCTTGCTCTTTAAACCCTAACCAGCGGCAGGGGCAGAGTTACAGGGTAAGCCTCTCCTTTCTTTTCCATTCACACGTTTTGTGATCTAGCAGGGGAAATTTCAAGAAATCTTTACAATTACTTGGCGATGAACATAATTTAAGCTAACTGCTGCTTCGCTTAGTTGGTAGGACCATTCTGACAATATATATCCTGGATACGACGCACTTATCCCCAAACAATCAACACAAACACTATATCGGTTAACAGTATTTTCAAGTTTCCAGTGTGTAAATATTCCTATTACAGACACATATTTGTCCTTGTGCTGCAAACGAGAGCCACCGAGGGGCAACTTCCAGCAAGACTGTCATCACTTTGAATGTGGGTTTAATACTAAAAGACACTTTTGCAGTTGTAGTCAAATCACTCCATCCCAGTCATTCATGAGACTCACAATAACCTCAGCTCTATAAAAAATAAAGAGATCATTTGTTTTGAGGCGACCGAATCACCCCATCACCCTTGCCTCTGCCCTGGACTTTGTCAAAAGGGACTCTCCAGATATGGTGGGCTGGACTCTCAGAGTCGAACACAATTGTGACATCATATCGAACACAGCGAGCGGCAGGTAGCATCTAGCCAATCATGACCCAGTAAGCATATCACATGACCTCAAGCCAAGCGGGCAACAATGCAGTAGCCTAGGGCTGCGGAAATGAAGGACTTAAAAAAAGAGTTGAGAAAGGATAGGAAGTTGCTTTAGGGTGCACTTGATATAATTTTAAGTGGGAATCAAAATTAGTCTACAAAAAGAAGGGTGGAGAATAATCTAAAGGGTTGTGTCAAGAGACGGGGACTTCTACAGATTCAGAATGACTAGCTGGTCAGTCGTTGCCCGTCTCATGTGATGGATGCAAAGTGTTGGGCACAAGGGGATGCGCCTTGTAACTAAGCCCCCCTTTTGTTTTATGACCCAGGGTAAGGTCTCCCCCTTGGCCTAATTATGGCTAGAAAACAGTTTGTACATGGTCTGAGAGTTCAGCCCCGTTGATAAGCAGGCCGTTGGTGGGTCTTGTTTCGATATTATGGCTTTCTTCGACAGGCCACACTGACCTCTCTTCTGATTTCCAAATCTAATGTGCAAGCTGACTATTGTTAAGGAGAACACCAGCAATGCTTAAGTCACAAGGATCAATCATGGGTCCCAGGAGGAAGCTTTTTATCATCTGCGAAACCATGTTGCTACTTCAACCACATCTTAAGTTTCTACAACAGTCGGAAAAGGTAACGATATTCATAGAAAAGTATCACAATATCAATGCACTTCCACATAAAAGGTTTCATCGATTCAGTTACGAAGAAAATCCTTCTAATTCACAACAGCTAATTTAAGTGGTCATTATAGCAACATGTTAAGCAGACCTGCAATGCTATGGATGGCTGACTACAACTGCCGTGACACAGCGTTAACTAGTAATTGGCACCTGATAGACAAAGGGTCACCAGTGCACCTATACCAGCACAGCGAAAAAACAGCAGGACACGTGACAAGCATACAACATCACCCTTCTATCTATTGGCATTTGGAACTCTGACATAAAAAGCAGCAGAAAAATCTCTCTGAAATTATTGAAAGAAAGCTGGAAATAAATGCAGAATCATAATTATGATGTTTTCCCCAAGTATCTGTCCGAAAGTATAATTTAATTTGTGAGAAGCATTAAGACCAGCGATAAGATCAACCTTTAGGATTGAAAAGCAAATTTAAAAGGAGTGCAACCTAACAGCAGCTCCCAATGGTGGTTGTTGCAGTGTTAGTGGCTCCACCCAACAGCTGCCGCAAGAAGCACACCCAAAGCAGCTGCCATAGTAACAAAATACAGCTGTAGAAAGTAGCATCAGTTGCACTTGAAATTGTACAGCGAAATTCTTGCAGAAAATAAATCAATCAACTAATTCTTGTGTGTAAAGCTTTACGTACACCAACAATGGCATGCAAATAGGCACGACAACACACGAATAGTAGTTAAGACTACGTGGGCATTTATTGGGCTACATACTCGGAATATAATGTTTATATAATATATATGTATATATATAATGACAGGGCTAAAGCAGACATTTAGAGAAGCAATAGTAAAAAGGAGACAATACAAGTTGAATATGGCTGAAGCAATAAGCACAATTCTATTATTAAGCCTTGGCTATGTGAACCTTATTGTAATTATCTGCATATGGCATCTGACCGAAGGCCAGTCTTCCTCAAAGGCTTTCTTAGCATGCAAGACACAAGCGTTGGTTAAACATCAGATTATTTGCGGTCTCGTGTGGGACATTTCTTTCAAGATATTTTATTGCTTTTGGTATGAATCACATATTGTATGTGGTGTGTATGGTAGAAGCTGGTGGCAACATATTTTTTCGGGCGACTGTTATACAGCCGTGCTCTACACACATAGCAAGGTGGCAACATGACCCACACAGCTTACGGCGTACATACAAAGCTGAGAACATAGTCATGCAGTGGGAGCCAGAGCAGGGCAACACCTCTTAATAGAGCACTGCTTTTTACAGGAGAATGTGCAATCTTTCACACTTGGGTCTGCAAGGTAGTGCTTGCCACTTAACATCTAAGGGGTGTCAGGGTTCCTATAGCATCAGAAATACATTGACAAGGTGGATTTTCTTAACTTTTCGAAAAGCATTTCCATTCAGATATCCCATCCAATCCAACCAAATCTTTCCTTTTATCACTCCGCATCATATCCACATGGATTACATTCAACATTTCATCACTATAATTCTACACAAAGGAACCCTGACTGCTGATATTGTTATTTCTTTGCTTTTTCTGGCCATGCAATCACAGTTGCCACATGTCATTAACATCAGACAACAGAATTCCACAACACAGAAAAGTTCTTATTCAAATCAAGATTTACACCCCCAAAGAATGATTACACGGTCTTCCTGCAGCAGAAACACCCTGAGAGATGCTACCCTCTCCTGCTCGGTCTATTGTCTACAGCGTTGCGACTTAACGGCAGTGCTGCTCTTCTTCCATTACTTTAAAACCCGCTGACCAATATATCACTTTTACGTTTCATATATTATGACTTTCCTCAGAACTTCATGTGAAACCAAGTCTCATTTAAGACTTAAAGTCTTCCATGCTTTGAACTTCGATTGAGTACTTTCGACATTTGGTCACTGGGTGAAAAGTTCATGGAACAGGGCATCTTGAATTTTGTTGCGTATAGTGGTGCCACTTGCACAAACCCCTCCCTACCCTGTTGAGGCCAAGGTTCCCGGCTCCCCTTTCTTAAAATATCTTGAAAGAAGAACATTTGATGTCCTTGAATATACATTCTAAAATAAAAGGAAACTCTTCAATAACAATCATATAACAAAGAATTGTCCAGCCATGTTAGACATGACTTGGGCATTGCCTTCAAGAAGTTTAAACAACAGAAATATAACAAAATTGAAAAAAAATGTACAAAAGTTAAGGCTTGTCTGGAACTGCTTAAGCACATGACATTCTGACTCTTTTTGTCTGATTTTATCAGTTCCCTTAAGAGTCTACGATTAACATTAAGCACATTTTGTCAATAGGTGGCGCTTCACCCTTCAAGGGTTGCTGCCCATTCCAATAAATGATACTTCACCATACCAGACAAACCCAAGTTTAAATTCTACCCTTGCACTACATACAACACACAATAAAACTATATAAGTGACAATACATTTATAATGCAATATCACAAATCATTGTTATTGATAAATGTACTCAAACATTGTCAATATAACTCACAATGATTTTGCTTGTTATTCTAGTTAAGGTTAAATGTCATTACAGTAACAGTATACCTAAAGTCCATTCACTAATTCATAAAATTCAATGATAAAAGTATCTCATAATGCTATCTTCTCAATTTGAAAAAACAAACCATATTTCTTATGAAAAAGTACATCTTTGCAATGAAATTGTTTATCTTGTAAACGTGCCTCGACTGCGGAGGTGAAGAATGTTAAAACTTGGCATCTATAATTTCTAGTGCATATGAGGCCGTCACATGACAAATACATGAGATTATGGAAAGATTGGTATCTGAAAAGTTGTCCCTATTACATACAATTGTTCTAACTATACGGTCTGTTTTTACTGTGATGGGTACTTGGAACTATGGGGAATTTGACAATAATAGCATACATAGTAGTATAATAAGACATATAACATGGTAAGACTCCCTAAGAGTATTAATATACGAAGTATAACTCTGGTTACTTGCACGGTTATTGAAAGGTATGACATATATATTGTTATAATTATCACGTAGTAGGCTGGAGTTGTACATTTCTATTTTGTTGATATGTCTACACATCGGATCACAAGTTTTGCCTTTTCTCCAAAGAAACGTTTGTGTTGCAGTTGACGGACAGCCAGAATGACCGACTTGTTTGGCTCTGCTTAAAGCTCTATCCCATGCATCCAAGGAGGGAATGGTTCCAAACAACAGCGAGTGTTCTGTCAGGTAAATAACACCATTGCAATTTCCAGCATACAATGTTACTTGGGCAAACGAGTTCTCATCATTCTGGCTGTGCCAACGTTCCCACTTACTTTCTGTGTATAATTCATATTTAGGTCCATTCTTTAGATATGAAAAGTGTTCACAATACAACACATATACATAGAGAATTCAAAATTGTCCCAATAACACTAAAATAATTCCAATCAATATCATGTAATGAATGCTATCAAAAAGGACTTTGTTTAATAGAAGATCACAGTCTGTTCAGGTCTAGCTTGCCCGCTTCCCTTCCATGACACACAAAGAGCCAAATGATTGACCACTCTTTTCGCATGTGATGGAAGGCAACGTTCCCTTTTTTTTTTACGATTTTTTAATATTTTCGCTCTTGGAGCAATTAACAACAACGGAAGTAACGGGCTTCACATTTTAGGAGTCAAATATATATATAATAATGTATAATATATATGTATACTCAGTTATCACAAAGGGAGAAAAAACAACATATTTCAGAAAACACCATGTAGATTCCATATAGCCTATGTCTTCCTCTTAATCATACTTCTCTTATATCCAAACCATGCATAAGAATTGGTAGTAGTCTGCGTCACAATGCACCAGAACTTACAATGAATCTAGATGGGTAAGGACCTACATTGAATGACCCCTTACTGGAGCCCTGTTATAACTAGGTTACAAGAGTATTCGCAACTTCTGCCACTTTAGAAAATATGACAGATCGTTGCGAGTACCCAAACATGATAAAACAAGTGTATAATATAGTATATATGTCTAAAAGGCTCTCAATAACACGTAGTCATAAAAGAACATAAAACCCTTAACTTTACAATGGACTATACAAACTAAAATACTAACTAATCTGAAATGCACCTTTTTAAGGCCGTTTCTGACAGTGAATAAAGTGACAAACAAATACAAAGTCAAATCAATGAAAATATGGCACACCATTGGTCGTCAACCTCTACAAAAACCATCACTATCATTACCACAATGGTATCAACAAAATGCTAAATATACAAATTGCAAGACATAACATCCATATCAGCCCATCGTACCCTCTTACATTAAACATATTCATAGGAACACCAACCATTGCCACAGACCATAACCCCATTGAATATACAATTGAACTCGAGTTGCTCCAAATCTTTCATCAAGCAGACTCGCTGCTCATTCATTAATTAGTCCCCTGGGACTGTGCATTATAACCAGTTAGAACCACTGCATCTCAAAATATACACATGTAACAAACTCTTTGGATTAACGTAACCATTGAAATAACGTCAATTTAGTGATACATACCAAATTCACCGGGTAAGTAATCATTTGGGATTTTTTTTATGTTTCAAATATAAAAAAACTCAATAAATGTCTGTAACAATAGTTGAAGTCCATCCATCCAGCTGTTTTCAGACTCTTCCTTAACGTTCTTTGGCCGACTGATCTGGACAAGCTTTCTTAGTCTTTAGTCCCTGTTTAATAAGCACCGTGGGTTTCAGAATCTCCATTTGAGAAAGTGTCCAAGCCTCTGTAGGGAGTGAGGCTGGACAAATACCTCTTTCTTGTAAGCTTTATGGAAAATCAACAGGTTCTTTGGGCAGAACTCATCTGCTTTCTTGTCATCTACAGTTCTGCACAGCCTCTCTGCAGTTTATTTTCCTCCACAGGCAACGTAAAGGTGCAAAGTAAGATCACTCATAAGTGTCTGATCACGTAAATAAAACCACAATGGTTAGTGTATAATGAAAGTCCACGTATTTTCTGATATAACTAATGTCTTGACAAGTACGCTTGACCACATCACAGGACACACGTGGTGACCTTGACCCACTCATCAAGGTCATGTATCTATGGCACATGATGAGAGGGTGATCACACTGCCAGATGCGGCAAAGGAGGTATGTGGTAATATTTGCACATAGGCCTGCTACATTTCCCCTTTGCGGCATCACGGCAAACTGTAACCTTCCCATCTACAACTTCTACATAATCTGAAATGAAATTAAAGAGATATCTTCAGAAGCACTGTATTGTACAAGTAGTAAATTGCCTAATCATAGAATATTTTGTTTCAGATGCATGCAATCCATTTAAGACTTCCAAACAATGATCTTACCTTCAACAAGATGCACGTACTTGCACTGGGGCCTTTTACATTGGCCCGACTTAAAATCTCGGCATACTGGGAGGGTGTCCAGCAACTGGAAAATCAGGTAAGTGTAATTAGTATATCATCAACTCGAAAAATTATTATTCAAATTCAAAAAATATCTACAAAAACAAATGCAATCAAATCACGAAATATTTGTCCACTACATAAAACACAAAAACATGCATTCATAATGATCAAATGAATGACTTCCACTGTTCCACACCATACCACGACTCACAAAAAAGAGTAACCTAACTGCAATGAAAGCAACCTTGGAGTCAAAATTATCAGTCGAGTGATGTCAAATGTTTCAAAATTGCAAAGTTATAATGTCTAATTCTACCAAAGACACAGCAGAAAAAGAAAAAAATATATGTATTTTCTGTGTACTGAGATCCACGATGTAAATGCTGAAATGAAATCTTTGAATTCAAACGAAACAAATAACCCATAAAGAAGAATCTCACTTCATCAACTAAAGTTCAGTTCCTCCCAATAACGTAATCAAGAACATTCGATGCTACTAAGGTGAACAATATGAACCAAAATTTTCCAATTGACTTGAAACCAAAGACTTGACTGATACACAAAAGTGAATGCATAGGTATGACAGGGTTCTTAAATGGATTAGCGGGAAAGAAAGCACAGCAAAAAAGCAAACATTAAAGAAAGCAGGGAAACATAGTTCTGATGTTGCTAATTTCTAGAAATAAGTCTACTGCGTATTTTTTATCAAGCTACCGGCTACAAAATTTTTAAGATCCATCGAAATTTGTAAATAGAGCATGATGACATGAAGTAATTTCACAGTATTGTGTTTTATTAAGCCAACTGAATGTGTCATGATTCTTAAATATGAATCTGAAGTTACAAACTTCACAAATACCTTATATTAAAAAGTCACAAACAACACGAAAACCATGCCTGATGTTATATGTAGTAACTGCAAGTTTATGAGGAAGCTGTGTTCTTTGTTGAATGTGAGTCGCTGTGTCAGAGTTTTCCAACTAGTGTGTAAGTTAGGATACGGGAATATTTTTCTGGAGGCTGGGTTATGTTGTCCGAAGGCATGGACAAGTAAAATGGACAATGCCACAACACTACAGTAAGACTGAAGACGAAGAAAGGCTTGGTGTTGGAAACAGGCTGCCATATTCAGGAAACTTTATTAAAACATCATTAGTGACATCTCAGTATTACTTTAGTGTATTGACCAAATTTATTCGATGGTAACACAAATACTTTATGACAGGATAACTAGCTCAGGTGATTGTCCTCACAGAAAATTTGATAGACATTCCAGTTTTGCAACTCGTCTTACTTTCAATAATATGAATTGTAATCTTTTTTGATTTATTCAGACCACTTATGACTGAACAATCTTAAGCAATAAGGTACCATTTTGAAAAAGTAACCCATTCTTCCCTGCCCTGCTAGAGATGTAACTAATGGTGCGGCAGATACAGAAAAATTTAGTAATTCTCCTGGAATACCCCAAACCCTGATTAACGTATTCAGCAACCAACCAATGCAGCCTGTCCTCAACTCCGCAATAGATAGATATAGAGCTGACCTGATTATGTTCATCAAAGTACGAGACGCTAGTTGCATTAGTGACAAGAGCGCCGGCTGCAGCAGTCAGCGCCATCTGCTGGTTATTCATTAAAGGCACTGCAGGGGGCGACATTAGCAGGTGGTGCGTGCAGTGGCCGCATGGTGGCGTGGAGAGCAAGCCACACGCACACAGATGCATGAAGAATTGTACGTACGGACGCGAAGAAGAGTGAGATAAGGATCAAACATGCACGTGTCAGCAGAAAGCACAGAGGTAAGCATGAAAAAGAGAAAAAATACAAGAGGGTGCTATCATCAGTATAGTTCTCTATTTTAGCTTACTAATCTATACTACAGAGAAGATCCTACGCAGATATGTGGCTGCTGCTAACAGATTCACAGGATGCGCTTTATCGAAAACAAGAACATTGACTGCTGGAGTAAGGAGCAGTTATTGACGAGATAAAAACATTGTACTAAGACATTATGCAACGACACATTCATCAGCTAATGATCGACACAGAGTATGTCCAGAAGATGAAATAATAGTTGTTTATGACATCCGAAGAAGATAATCTAATTGAAGAATATATGAAATATCTATGACTAAGATGTGCAATGAAGTGGAATGGAGCATTGGAAAATGTTGGGATTGTGACAAATCCATGGAAAGACCGATAAGTCATATCTTGAAGCTCTACATCAAATACAGAACTGAATTACTTGACTTTCATCAAACCTTATCAGTTCAGAACACACTGAGGACACCTTTCATTTAGTGGTCTGACTTCATGATACTGCCAGAAAATGTAGAAGCTGCTTCAAAACACTGAATGTGTCACAATAAAAAAAGGTAGTTTCAACAGACATGTTGATAATAAAGTGTGAATGGACAAACATAGTAGATATTTGAGTTAATTCAAATGTGTTGCCAGACAACACACCAAACAAAACATCAAAACAATGATTCCTCATTTACAAGAACAATGAATTTGGGGCAGATAGTAAGAATAAAGATACACATGCATATAAGTGAAGGGAAAACTTTGAGTACACAGTTTATTGCCACAATGTTATTCTTTCTACATGAAGCTTCAGTATTTTCCAGATAAATTAAACAATTACTTCAATACCAAGGACATTGTTGACACCAAAATGTATTCCACCATAATTCTGCTTAAGAACTGAAGCATACCCTTCATTGCTAGATATATAAGACTAAATTAATTCTAACTTCAGTCACTTCCAGTTTAAGTGGATTCCTGCACAATCAAATTAATACAATTTCTTATGTGTGATGATGCAAAAAATGTTGTCTTCTCCAATAATATATTTTCTCCTACTTTGGCTTAGTATCAAATATCATGTGAAATATCGGGACATTCCAAAACGGACAAAGAGACAAACAACCGACGAGCCCTTCTGACAAACAGGAAACATTCATGAGCAAAGGGCATAGGACATACATTGTACCGGCATTCATGAAGAATGGTTGGAAATGCATACAAATACAAAATAAAATACTCACGTGTCACTGGAACGTAAGGTGCCTGTTGTAGCTGCATAGCTAGAGCCGCTTGCTGATACGCAGCAGTGTTAGTTGTAGGCTGGTACATCGGTATACCACTCTTGCTGTCAGCCACTGCTGGTCTTTTTACCATAGGCATCATGCCTGGCATGGCAGACATGCCCTGCAAAAACATTCAGATAAAATTCAACCCAAGAATTCCTCACTTTTCCACCACAAAACAAAATTCCTAACCTTTGTTCAAACAATATCCTACATTACAGAATTGTTTGTGAAATTTTGATCATTTGCTCTTTAGTGTACTATTAATACAAAAAAACTGAAAAATGTATTAACCAAGAAGGAATTGTGAAGCTTATTTACAGGAAGTTTAGCTTGTTACACATCTTAAATGAAGCAAGAATACTAACGTTACACGAAAATGTGTTCATAATACAGCTAGCAACAAAAATCTTAATGTAAACTATTTTCCATTCTGAATATTTTACAGACAAAAAGAGTTACATACATTGCCAAAAATTCTATATTTCTGTATATTCCACATTTGCAAAACCACATGACCGGTTTTTCGTGAACAATCTCTTCGCTCTCAACTGTATATCAATGACTCCGACCGAAATTCCTAATATAACATCTTCACTAATAATAATTTCCCCACATACACTTCACACATCTCTTAAGTTTGACTAAGTTTCCAGTTTTTGAGAAATTTTCAAGAAAATTTTTAGATCAGAAATATGTTGAGTATTTTCTGCTCTTGTAATAAGTTAGTGTACAATGCCTAGGCAGAAACGAAATGATGTATATATATAATGTACGTAATTTTGCATGCTTTCCATAGAAAGCTCCCAATACCAAAAGCGTTGTTCCCAATGCCAGCAAAATAATCACATGGAAACAAACCAGCCCACATCCAACAACTAAATGGCACAAAATTTAAAGCAGCCAACATTTGAATCAGTGGTAGCAATATAGTCCACCAGAAATCTCATAAATAGGAGGGGCACTTATCCACTTGTGTTTTGCTGGTTCATGCAGAGTGACTGTGAAATATACCAGAAGAGGGCCTTTGCATCTGATGATGTCACAAGTGCTTGAACGATACAGGGTTTGAAAGCATAGAAGAGTTGACAGTCTATTGGTCAATTCATGTCATGTGATTGTGCAAAATGTTTCCAAAAAGCAGACTACTTGCTACATGCAAAGCATGATGGGTAAAGTACCAGAATATAATCATCGCTGGGTTCCCGAGGTCGCTTCTTGCCCCCCGTGGCCGTCAGAACCTCAACCACTGACGGCTAATTAGTATGCGCAGCACGATTGGCCAATGAAATGGCAGCATTGCAGGGATGGCACATGACAACAGCAAGCAGCAAGGCATCATGGGGAAATAAAAAACAGCACCGTTTGTAACAGTTCAACCATCATGCAATATGTTGAGAAATAGAAATAGAGTAGCTTATTTCCAGCCCTGGTACATGCCTTTCACTCTTTATTGGAAACTATTTTTCCATACTGGCAAGAATGGTATTATGTTCCATTACAACTAATAGCAACTGCGTGTTCAAGGTCAACCAAAAGTGAAACCAATTTGAAAGACCAGAATGGAGATAGAGGCATGATTAATTAAGAATAAAAGACTAGCTTTGCTACAATGAAATCTACAAATATTCACACCAGGCTGCCCAGGCCAACTTAAGACAAGACAATGTTAGCAGTGCAGAATGGAGGAGTCAGGGTGGAGGGCCTTATAGAGTGACACAAGTTTTGGGCGGAAGGCGGCACTGGCTTCACATGCAAAATGGCACAGCAGAGTTGTCTATTGGCTAGAAGCTGAAATGTGACTGGGCTGGAAGTAGAAGGGCATCACCTAGCGCAATGAAAAGACGTGCTGTGGCACACGAAAATGGCGGCAAAAGGTCTTTGGTATTAATTCTCAAAGCGAACGCAATGGAAAGGCAGGCCCACGACTGAAAATAAGCCTCACAATCTAATGTTCAGATATACTTATTAATAATACTTAATAATAAAAATTAACATCTTTAGTTTAGATCAGACATTTTGATGATAATAGTACACAGAAAATTTAAAGTGTAAAGGCATTCAGTTCACTGAAGGTTTCTTTTTGTCTTGTAAATCAAATTTTGAATGTTTGATTCAAGTCCATTAGCCTACTACCAAACATCAACCCACAAATATAGCTCTATGAACAATTATCAAAGCACAATAATGTGATATAAAATACAAGTGTCTTTCCTTAAAAAGGAAATTAAAAACAAAAATTTGTGTTCTCTTTAGGCACATTGTGAATTAAACAGCAAACGAAAGATGTAAGCCAAAAGCTGTTAGAATCCATCAAACGTACACGTCATGTTTAGCTAGATGGTTTACACAGCTGTTCCTGGTGTTCTGGTGACAATCATGCTGTTATTGGTTAAGCCTATCAATTAACTAGAAATTATTACAATGTGTGTATTACTACAGGTTATCCGCTTTTCCATAAATACATAAAAGATAGGTATGTTTTTGAAACATGGGGTTTTTTAACCCACAGTTAATTATTGATTAACAGGTGGGAAGTTGAAGAAGTGCCTATACGGCTCCACAGCTGTTTATTTATTCTATTAAATGATTGAGAGCCAATTCAGACATCCTGGTTACTTGCCAGTAAAAATGATGGCTCTAGGTTCTTAGTTGGTGTCTCTTCCATACAACTAATGCCTGACATCATGGATTTCCCATTAAGTCAATACCATGCAACAACCAGCTTGCCAAGTAAGAAAGTATCCAGAGTTTATCACAACAACTTTGGGTCATTGGTGATGTGTTTGTGCTATTTTGCAAATAAACCTTCAGTTAACTGTCTTTTAACAAATTTCCCGCAACATCTCACAGAATGAGAGCAAATTCAAGTTTGTGGATGGAACGAAGATTTTCCGCTAATCAAAAATTTGTTCCATACACAGACTTTCCAGACAATAGTGGACAGTCTCCAAAAGGAAAAGTTTATATATAATACATTGTTTATAATTTTACATAAACTTAGAATATATAGATTCTGAAGTAAACTGAAATATCAAACAGAGATGGTGATTATTAAGTAGTTAAATATGACTGTAAGCTAATACAATTGCTGAATCATCTTTGATTTACTACACGGTAACCGCAGTAACGAGTGTATGGGATTTTGCAAGAATATACTTGGAAGCTTGAAACGTACATCCCTACTAGATTCTACCTGTACTGTAAATTTGTTTAAATACTTGGCTAAATTTAAAGGTTTGATTTTCTAGGTCCATTCCGCTTCTCACCAGCCAAATGAATGTATGAAATCGAAGAGAGATATCTCTAAACTGCAATATTCCAGCAGCATTTCTCTCTGGGCACACGGGCGGGCATTAGTGAGGCAAAGAGCGATAGCATGGACACCTAGCAAAGGTTAGGCAACCAAAACCGAGAATAAGCCAAAACAGAAAGGCATAGCATGGAAGACAAATTGGGATAAAACTCTGGATACATTTCATAATCATACCCTAAATTACATACATTAAGACCAGGTAGTACACCAAAATTATATAAGAAAATCTGTGAAGCTGGCACAAGAATCCAGCCGTAAATTAGCATTATTGTTGTGTCATACAAAATTGCTAACTATAAAGCAACAGACAAAAAATTATTCAAAAGTAGTAAAAATAACTTTAAAGAGACTTGAAAGATTTGAAACTGGTGGCTGTTTTTTATAGGGCATTATGATGGTTGTAATTTAATGGAATGAGTGGGATCTTTTTTTTTTTTTTTTGCTGATTCCTAGGCTGACGACATATATATAGCTGTAATTTTCTCCCTTTTTGTCGTAAGCAAAGCAGCAGCAAGCAGGTGGCATTTGCTCAGCGAAAGACATGGAGGCCATGAGCACAGAAAGCACTAAACAGTCCACTAAGTGCTACAGGCAGGTATGTTGCGGTGGAAACAGCAGCAGGATAGAGTCACCAGACTACCAAGCTAGGAACACGTGTGTCCAACGGCTAAGCAACGAGCACTTTAGATTTGTTTCCTTTGTTTTTTTTTTTGTAACCGTGACAATGCAGGGAATTTAGAGTTTTTAAAGGTGCAAAGAGAACCAAATATGACAAAAAGAAGTTTGTAAAGCTATACAGTGGAGAGCTTGTGAGACATTAAAGAGTAGCATAAGGTTAAGCGACTAGTGGTTCCCTACCAGGGTTGAAGGAGCAGCGGTGGTGACTGATGTAGCATGGGGGCGTTGTTGTTGGGCCTTTATTAGCCCCTGCAGGTGAGGGGGAGGGTGAAAGTATCTACAGGCCTCCCGCGAGCATTTGCCCTTTACGAAATCCATACACACCGTTACATGGCTGTCAGCGGAATCGAGCGCTACACTATCGGGTGGATGAGCATAGCGACACTCGTTAGGCTGTCGCGTACAAGTACCTCTTTGAAATTCACGACATACCTGAAAATAGACGTGGGAGTATTGTGAAGAGAGGGTGGAAAGTGAGTCTAGGGGAGGCCCAGTCCAATAGCTGGGGTCACTTGTGCTGGCAGTGGACACCATTGTTGTTGGCTGCAACAGACCATATACAATCACCCCAAGAAACCTAAGAAATATTGGAACATGGCAACTCTATGGGTACCATTTTATCGAAAAACAATGCTAGATTGAAATTTATGTGATGTCTATTTGATATCTAAAATTTTTTCGTTAACAAAATACACTGAGGGAATCTTTTTGGCTTAACCACTAAAGCATTATGCAAAAAGCAGGTCAAAATGGATTGGAGAGAAGAGAACCAATGATGGTTAAAGTTGAAGGTGTTTGGATATGGTCATAGATGCTATGATGTGTCCAAGGAGCCTGTGTATTTAACACAGCACACATCCACTGAAAACACTCTCTATGACATAGTTGCACCAGCCATGTGTCATGTATAGGGATTACAGAACATGGGCACTATTTGGAGTGAAATTACAATGGTGGAAAGGGTTTGTTTGGTGCTGGTCTGAAAGGCGAGCGATGTCCAGATGGTGATGATGCCTCTCCACACAGCAGCAGCAGCAGCAGAGGGGGAAGGGCAAGTGACCGGGCAAGTGATGCAGAGGCAAGTGCCTAGCGACAGAGGGCAATGAGAGGTAGGAGAGCGATGCAGAGCACATACAACTGCTGACTAGCGAGGTCGAGCCATGAGGACCAGCCATGAAACAAAAGGGTCAGCCTCATGGCCGGCCCACATAGCCTCAGGTGGCAGGCCATGCTGAAACAGTGCAACCAATTAGAAATGTTAAAACATTCAATAGTCAGCAACCAATAAGAGGGTCAATATATTGGACAGCCAAAGAGAATGGAGGGTAGAGAGCTGTGTAGCAGAATGCGCGGATACTACAAGCCAACCACCCCATTATCTAAATCTAGGCTTCTCTACTTAAACAGGATAAGAGTGTTTTCCTTTAGGTAAAAAAACATCAGCGGCAAAAAAAGCAAAGCTATTTTACTAAACGAGACCATAAACCTATTATGCTTTTCTACATGAATATTGTTCTAGGTTTGTTTACTGTTCTGGTAGGTGCCTTACGATTACTAGACGAAACTAAAGCTACACGATTGATGTTCAATCGATTTTAGCCAAATCTGGTTGTTTCTTTTGTCGGAACTTCTCCATTTGGCTGTCACGTGCATGAACAGATGGCCCTAAATTGTTTACTTTTCTGATGAGAACCTGGCATTGAATGGCACTAAATTACTATGCACACAATAACTAATTAAGACAGGTCTTCATCCTATATAGTTTAGTCATATAGGTATGAATTTTGTGCATTGTAACACATTCAAAATGTGCTATGGCAGCCTAACTACATATACCACGAAACCTAGATGCATAGGTAGCGTAGGGATGTACCTCAAGCCTATCTGAGCGTTTGGCAGACTGGCCCACGTTGTTTAGGATGTTATGTACCTGCCCCCCTGTACCGGACATCGTAGGGGTGTTGTTAGGGTCCATCGACTGTATCACACTGGTCATGGGTAGAGTTGGATTGATGAAAGGGTAGGTTGGGATGTTGGAGGCTGTCAAGTACGGATGTGCCTGAAAAAGACAAATCTCACAAATTTATCTTTAAACTTTGGTTTTTATTATTGAATCGCTAGGTATCAATGCATTCATGAGTGACATTAAAATACTTAAACTTCATACTAAGTTAAGATTAGTGGTTATCTGTACATATATCCACCACCCAATATTATATTGACATATATAATCTAATGACGCTTCTAACTAATAGAGATCAGTCACCAGAGCAATATAAAAACTTAAATAGATTGAATTTTCTAATGATAACTTTAAATGACAGAATGGAATAATTTACAATTGATAATCCGATCTCATAACTTTTTAAACTTTAATATATAGTAAACCAGCCAATGATATCTCATTGGGTCATAACCTGACACTTGTTGACTTGAATATGTAGGTGAACCACACCGTAAAAGCTAATGCATGCGAACAAGAGAAAGCGTTTCAAATTTAGTGTGAGTTACAGCACAACTTCACATGTCGAAGCAAATAAAAAGCCAACGAATAAGGTGCAAGTAGCACTTGAGTTGTAATGCAATAGAGGGCAGCAGTATGCAGTGTGTGTTAGTACTAGTTTATGGTAGTAGATTCAGTGACTGACCAAGATAGGGTAGTGTCCGGGGAGCATACTGGTGGCTGTTGCGTTGGTGGCGTTGGAGGCGCTGTAGGCCATGCCTCCTTTTCCACTCGGCGTCCCTCCCTCGTACATCAAAACACAAAAACACCAAACATTAGTAACATGACAGCAGGCAACGCAGCATGCGCCTTTTCCTACAACACTTCTTAATATCATATTAGTCCATGTAACATAAATTAAAAGCTGTCCGTGCTGGAATTTATAGCTAGTTACATGATCAACATGGCGCGAAGGGGATTAAATATGCATTTAAAAAAGTACAGTATCACCAACCATACTGTATGATACACCCACCCTTAGTTTCCCAACCACAGTGAGTCATAATCTTAAAGAAATGTGATTTACACTTTTCACTATAAAAAATTCCAGAACAGGCATAGCACCAGATGTCAGCACCACCATGACACAATGACCAGTGCTGTCACCTAGTATAAGCTGCACGCTTGGACAGAGCACATGCAGCAAAAAGCTAATAAATTCGAAGAATGCTTTAAAATGTTCATCAAAATAAAATAACAGCTCAAGCAACTTTGACCTCTGCGCCAAAAGCTGACCTCAAACTGCCAGGTGTGAGAACTGTGTGACTAAACGTGATACCAATCTAAGTCAAAAAGGAATCAGAAGCTAGGTAACTTGCATGCTCAACCACGTAGTTCAACCGTAACTCAGAGGAGATTAAACTGGAGACACTTCCATTGAAAGACCAGACTCCGCGTAATGTCAACTATCATTACACAGACTTCTAGATTGAACCCTTAGGAATTTTATTGGCATAGGCCTAATTCTTCTAACATGGACATCTTCAAGTCCCACTTCTTTGTTGATGGTATGATTATTTCTGTATGCCCTATCTATATCTAGGCCTACATTGGCTAGATCAATAAAATTAACAGGTCAAATTTTTGATTTTAAAGAGTAAATATATAACCATAAAATATGTGAATGGTTACTTTCTCAGGATTGGGTTATATTTTCTTTCCTAATCATAATGTCCTCATCCCTTTTGGAATTGAGATAGGCTTTTTATGGATTATGAAGTGCACTGCAGGCCTATTCATTGGCAATGCCTGTAACACCGAGAACTGTTTTCATTGGCGTCCTAGTGTCAGAGATTGACAAATTAAACCCCCTCCTCTCTTCACCTTGCACTGGCGTCTGCATTATCAGTCTGATGCATGGCTTGGCTGTTGCACGTAATCATGGTGCCACATTAAAGGCAGACATCAAAGGGCAGGGGGCGCTACTAGTTAGTAAGCACGCAAAGACAGGCGTCGCCCCCTATCGGCGCCAAACCCCAGGTGTTGGGAGAGTGAGCCATATGCCCGCTACAAAGTGCATCAGTGCGGGTAGCAAAATAGAGCATAACTGTTGCTGCACATGAGCAGTTGCAGTTCGACTGGTCATATTGCAATAATTTGTAGCATCATCTTTTACTTGGTCTGGATATTTTTAAATCTGTATGAAAGTTGATATAGGCTAATGTATATCTAGTCTTCGGTTATATAAATTAACTATATGTTATTTAAACAATTACCAGACCTAATACATTAAGATAAAATGTAGGCCTATAAACGTTAAATCTTACTTTCTCTAGGAGATGGGGAAAATCAAAGTATGAATTCATTTCCCTTAAAAAAATATTGACCTCATGAAATCAGAGAATTATTTAGTTTTAGAAGTTAGGCCTAAATACTAGGTTAGATGATTGTGTCTAAACTAAGCACAATTCCAGTTCAAATGAAAGAAACTGGTGTTAATTACACTCAGTAGGCCTAATTCTGTTAAATTCAAATCCCAGTTGGAAATCAAGAAGTCTGTGTAATGTTCTCTTTAATTCTAATCAGTGATTTTCAAAGCTAAGTTACAGCACATCAAACAAATAGCAGTCGGCTCTAATTCTAAAAGTGGCTTAACCAAAAGAATCACTGGAGCAAAAAGACAAAACAAGATTAAGAAAAACTACTCTAATAAATGAAATCGTAGCCTGGCATTACCTCCCGGTTCTTCATGGTTCGGAGAAGAAAAAAAATGACATTTTAATGGCAAAAACAATAAAACTGAAACATCGGGTATGTTATTCAAATGTTACGATGCAGGGAAATAATATCTTTCCTACAAAACTTCATTAAGGCGGGTTTATTGATAGTTTTTAATTTGCAACTCAATTGATCGTAGAAGCATGCAAATTATGCACTCTTTTAACGCAACAGAGTTTCATGCTTTTCTCACACATCCAACAGATGGCATCAGTATCAATTACAACCAAGACTAGTGTGACATCTGTTGATTATTTAATTGATCTTAGAGAAGTAACGAACGACAAGCATTATGCAAAATGAATGCAAAGTAGGTGATACAACAGTGTACACATTCAAATTGATTAGGTGACATAAGAAAGGCTTTTTGGTTTTCTTATGCTGTAGATGGCAGCACTGGTGTTGAGCTTAAACACCAGATGACACCATAAATACAGCAATGTGCAACCATTAAACATTTAAGGTGCAAACATGTTTGGAAAAGATCACAAGAACTTGAAAGAGTGTGTATGCTTAATTGCATAGGATAAATCATATCCCATGAGAAATAATCTAACATGCGCGTGGAAAATATGCACCTAAGAAATATAACAGACCAAGAAACACCAGAAACAATAACAGTTGACAGTGGTGAGAGAAAGGGAAAGACATTGAGACAACACTCACATTTCTGAGCACCCGGAAAAACCATTCAACTTGATCTACCAACTATCTAGTCTTTAGCACAGTCAAACACAGCACAAACATTGTATTTAATTGCAGAAGAAAGAAAGTTTTCACAAAGCAATCAAACATAGATACAAATAAAAGAGAAATAAATTAATTTTTCTAGCATCCATTACATCAAATGACTATCATGTATTGTGCCTGCAATTCTGTTTTGCATGTGCGTTTCAAGTGTTAAAAGTTATCGATAGGCAAGAACATGGTAAAAATATGCACAACATAGCGAAAAAACTCTAATAGATTGCAAATTGATGCAAAAAGAGTAAATTACAAGTAGCTAATCAATCGGAACTTGCAATTAAGCACAGAACAAAATGCATTGAATTTTACAGCATGCTGCAGCACAGATACTGCGATAAATAAAAAATAATGGGGTGTCGGGTTGCTTTATGCAAATTAGATGCTTACCACTGCTGGCATGACCCCTGGTAGCAAAGGTTGCATTCCAGCTGCAAGGGCTTGCATCTGAAGGTTTTTGATGATCAGGTTATTGCGTCCATTCTGCAAGAGTTGTTCCCGAAGGTGCTGAGGAGGGTGCAGGTATTTACAAGGCGGGTCTTTTCTTTGGCACTTGCCCTAAAAAGATAAATTGAGAATCATTAGGCATATGTTACACATACTACGGAACTTACCACAAGCATTACACAAAACAAATGCAAGGCAGGTGACACGACAGTGTACAGGTTAGTTAGGCGACATTAGAAAGGGTTTATTTTATTTCTTTTGCTGTAGAAGGCAGCACTGGTGTTGAGTTTAAACACCAGGTAGCGCCATCAATACAGCAAAGCATAACCATTAAACATTACATTCGGCAAAAAAAGGAGACAGAGAGATCTAACATAATTGCGGTCCAAATCCAGAAGACCTTTCTCGAAACTTTTTAGTCCTAGATGTATCATATTCTACACATGATTTGATATCACATACTTTATCATGTCCTTGTAGTAGTCCAGTGAGTAGCAATACTGATACAATTTACAGCGCTATCCTTCATCAACAGTCAGCCATTACCAGTATCTTAGGACTACAGTTCATCAATTTGGTCCAGTGCATCACCATCCCACATCTTTCCCTCAGCATCTTCTCCATCTCCTTGCTCAGCCACTAATTAAGCTGATGAACCAGCTCATTTAGACGGCCTGCCTAACACCAGAGTCTGAATTTTTTTTTCTCTGTTACTTCTACCATCAGTGTCTTAATCAAGCCGACACCATTCCATCTGATTGCTGTAGGCATTCAGCTAGTTCAGCAATCAGCAGAAGTAGCACACAAGCTAACTTTTCATTTTATATTCTCTATATTTTAAAATACCAACCCTGAAATATGCCTCTGATCGGTCCATTGATAGATCAATTAATAAATTTACCAATATATCTGTACATCTATCTGCATATTCATCATTATATCTATCTTCACATCTCTGTCTGTCTAGCTTCATTCTATCTGCAGTGCCAATCTCTTCAATTCCAGAATCTCAAACTTTTCCCCCAGCATTTTGAAATGGGAGGATCTCGGTCACAGGAAGTTGGAGCATTTCCATAAGTTGTGAACGCCATCATTTGAGGCGATCTGTAACCTTGTGGCACCTTATCCAACCCTCACCAATCTCCTGCTGGTCGTGTTTCATGTTCTTCCCGTCATGCCTTGTTGGTGGGATATTAATTTCCGGTGCATTGTCTGCCTGTCTCATTCAATTTGCTTGACAATCATATCTGAGAATTGAGAAGGAGATGCTAGTCAAGAAAGACCGATGCAGGGTCCACTGACTGCAGGAAGATGCAGGAGACAGCCTGCAGGCAAAACCGTCTTCAGAAGAAAGACACTGACAACTGTGTCTGGTGATGGCTTTATGTATTTCGTCGTTCATGGTGAGATTTTTGCATGTTCTAATCTTGAGATTACATTCATATCCCTTGAGGCACGCAGTAGAGTGGACTTAATTACATACAGTAGAGTCCTACCTTACGAATTACGAACAATTTAACGATAAGACTGTCTTGTGATAAAGTCTCAAACTTATCGTAAAAACTACGAGATTCGATTTCGGCTAAAGCTCTTTTAAGATGCTTTGCCATTAACTTATGAATGTTGCACTAAGGTGGTCATAATGGTGAGGAGACACTCTAGACACATTGTATTATGTATAGAGGTTTTTTGTATTTGAGAGAACAAATACACAAGAAAGACGAATGTGTACTTTGCTGTCTGATGGAGCAAGATATAGATAAGCATCAACTAAAACATTGACTGCTATCCATGATTTCTTAGTGTCCATGTAATCTAGTTTAATTCCTGTTTAATTCCTATTTGAAGATTAGGCCTACTTATTAGTTTTCAATTACATTGACTAACTTTCCTTCCTATCCAATGTCATGGAGATATAAACATGTGACTATGTAACCCTACACAAAGTAAGTATTGCAAAAACCAATGTAATATTGTCATATTGCCAACTGGATCAGTTGTTTTATTACCATTTCTCCTGGTCATAACATTTCCAATCAACGTGTGTTCTCTTTGCCACTGAACACCTAAAAGGAAAAACACTCAGCAAGTAGACAAGTGGCTCCTGATAACACACTCAACACCTGCTCTATGGTCAAGTGGCTGCTGACCGTTGGTCACTCTATAGCTTACTTCACACAGCCCTATCTCTAAGTTGCAGCATTTGACAAGGGGCATCACTTGCACCACTTCGGGAGCTCATGAAGCCTCTTTAAGCTCTTATCAGCCACAGAAGCCTTTCAACTGCTGCTTCTGGTCTTACATCACTCTGAGAGATGCCAGTCTTGGTACAACAGGTAAACTTAAGGTTTCATGGAGCTCAGACTAAAATAAGCCACTTCTGGGATTATGACTGGAAAAATAGCATACAATTAATGCCACGATAATACTGATACCCTCCTTTGAAAATCAATCAATAAAGTCTACTTCATAGAGCTTGTTGAGTTTTGGGACCCAATGAGATGGTCTTAACAACTTGGTTTCAAATGTGGGCTTCTAATGTTTGATGAGGCATTTAGACAAAATACATTATTAGGAAATCTGGGATTAATGCCGATTGTCATACAGTATATATATATAGCAAAGACCTTTCTCTTTGAAAGGAAGAGCGTCACATGTATCATGCCAAATGTAGCTTATACTCCATTGGTCATGATTAAGAGAAACAGAAGCTACCACAAAAGGCAGAGGTTTTCAAACATACTTTGGCAACAGAACAGCCCAAATGTGCATACATAATGTGAAGATGAAAGTCCGGCAGGTGGCAGGAGTATCATTTGTTCATCTGGTTCATCCACCAGGGGGACAGAAGACAATTTTGCAAACGAGTCACGTCCTGGGCCTGCAGATAAACCAGACGGCCAGCAATTGGTTGCAATAAAGGGCTGTGCAAGCAACAGGCATCACCCAAGGGCCAACATTGCCTCCCCTTGACTGCCATGATGTTTGCCAGGTTGCTCACAACACTGCAGCCCCCACTGGTGGAACTTGCATGAGATGCACAACAGGGGAGCCATCTGGTGTCATGGTCTATAACATTACACACCAGGCATGCAGGAGATTTTTGTCTGCGGGTTATCAATATTCCATGAATGAGGATCGTGCTGCACATGGTATCCTACTAACTTTCTATCATACTTCTAACCAGCATTGCACTGACTGACATTCATAACACTGTAAAGCACCAAAAAAAAAAGAAACATTCTGAAATAAAATAGACGTCACCCCTGCGAAGATAATAATGTACCTATAATTAGACTAACTTGGATTGGATTCGAATTGTAAATATTTTGTTGACAATTTCACAGGGCAAATTACTATGGTAGAGGTTAACAATGTTTGGAGTACACTTCAAACTATTCAGTCAGGCTCGAGCTTGAAAGTATAATCAAATATTTGAACACTTTTAAATCATTGAACTCAGAAATAAAATATAGTTTTTAGAGTCATGTTGCACTTCAAATCACAGCCTTTGACAAAACTTTAGACCTGATGCAGTGTTTGTTTATGAGTCAACTGGTGCTGCAAATCTGCATTAAGGGGGTGCAATATGATCCTAGTTCCTTCTATGCATGTCCCTATTACAGCAGTGGATCATTAGAATCTCCTATTTCCATGCAATGGCTCTTTATGTCTGGCTGCAGCTGAGAAACGACCAATCAGCTTGCAATATGGCGGTTACTCATGGAAACCACTAGGCAAAAAAAGTACAAAGACAAAAAAAAAAGTAGTATCACTCATCACGAATGCATTGTGAGCTGGCTGACTCAATCCTATTTCTTCTTTTTATTTCATTTTTGCCATCTTTTTCTCCCTATTTTTTTTTATGGCTCACATCTGCTAAAAACAGAATCTCATACTCCCCCCATGCTAGAGGCCACTTCCTCCATTGTCTGGTGTGGGGATAGAGTGCTTGATTCATTCACTAAATCTACAGGCAAGTCACGGCCCATGCATATTGAACAATCTAAGCCCCCAAGACTGTATCTCAATTTAATTAGCTAAGCACACAACATTAAACAATCCAGACACATCAAGACACCAAGAAAAGTTTCTGCTTTAAAAAATTTACTTGGCAATTAACTCAAAGAACACAATTACTAGGGGCTGCTGTAAAGGTGCAAAGCATTGATTTACCACACTCATGTAAGAATAAATTATAACGGTGTACTTAATGCATACACTACTGCTTAGACCTAACTTTCCCTCAGGCACTGTCAATTTACATCTCTGTCTGGTAAAAGTAAAATACGTGTCAATGTATGCAGCTGAATGGGAAGGATGAAATATGACCTTATTCAGGCAAAGTCTAGACAATTTTGTGGTAATAGTTTAGTTACTATATAACAGTAACTCATGTTGTACTAAAACGATACTAAAATCCAACGACAGTTTGGAATTAATTTTTGTATAAGATTCAGATTTAGATTAATTTATTTTGCACACTATTATTACAAAAACATGTTAAAAATATAGAGATTTTCATTTAATAAAATATTGAGCAGGGCGACTCTAAGATGATCATGTCATCGCTGCCGATGGAATGATCAAAGTAACATATATAAAATTCAATTTCTGTGCAATCATTCATTCATAACATTACTTTTTTCCAATTCTAATTTCAGTTCAGGGCTGGCTACAGCATCTAAAATTAATTATGTTTCCATTATGTTTCACCATACATTTGCCAATTACGTGCACCAAGCTCATATGATAGGCTTACATGTTCAAACAGAGAATTTTAATTTTAGAATTTCGATGTGCTGACAAATTCCTTTACCATATATTTTAAAATAATATTAAAGTCCAGTATCATATCACAAGCTGATTTGACAGGCTTACATTCTCTTTTCTATTTAATACTCTACAATAAGCAGCCATATTAGATAAATGCTGAATTTGGAAGTTCCAGTATCACTGTTTTCCAGTTCTATTTATAGACCACAAAGGAACATCTGAATATAGAACTCAGTGTGAACTTCAAAGGCTTCAATTTAGTGCAACATGTGAGAACATACAGTACGACAGTTTGGTGATTTATTTGGAATTGGACAGACTCTGTAGGATTAAACTACATTGCAGGCATTCCTGGAATATTTGAGATTCTAGGAAGATTCCTAGCATTTCTAGGAGTACTTATGTCTCAATGCTACTAGATCTGCAGCTTCGTCGCTGCATCATAAAATGCTTATATGACCAGCTGATAGAGGCAGATGTAATGATGAGATGATGTGGCTTGGCCTCCACACCATCCTAACCATTTACCCCATGGGTGGGATCTTTTACTTGCCTCAGGATATACACCGAGTGCAAGGCACCTTTTCATACAAGTGATTGACATGCAGCTGGGATGCAGCTCGTGCAAAGTGAAATATGTAACCCCATGTCCAATATAAAACTTCTTGAATCTCTTCTTGAACAGAACATTGTAGAACAGAGGTGACTTTTACATCTTCTACTTTGGTGCTCTTTAACACACGAATGCCCACTTCTTATGGAAGCTGTGTTTTTAGCAGCTACCTCTTAAGTCCAGACACTGTCTAGTGAATGAGCTGCATCCATGAGTAAGGAGGCAGTTCTCCCATACTGGCGGACTCCGATTCAGTAATTTGCACGTTTACTGAAGACAGGAGTCATCAGCTAGAGTCATTCTGGCTCACTGCAGCAGCAGAAGTCATTCTGGCTTAGCTGCTAAGTATAGCATCAAGTTCACTGTTACTGTCTCGTGCCTTTCACTGATTGGACTAAATGTGATGGACTGCCAGTCAGAGAATGCAGTAATTCTGAATAATGTTATTCTGTCATTGTCTACTACAAGAGATGGAAGTCTTGGAAAGACAGACTCTGAGAGAAGACAGGCAGACAGACAAGACAGCAACGAAAGACTGACCATGAACTGACAAGCTCTACGGGGTAAATTTGTAAAAATGGTGGACTCCCAAGAATTAGCAGGCAGACACTAGAGGCTCCCTAAGATGGATTATCAACTCATCATTAAGTCTGCCTCTGCCAACTGATTTATATTTATAATATTTATAATGATGGCTTTAATGGCAGAGTTCTTCTGTATTAAAAAAAAAAAAAGGGATAATAAAAGATGCTTGTTTGTCATAAAACTTCAATAATCAGTGGTAATATATTTACAATCACGTAGGTAATTATGAATGATTTTATTGCATTGAATCAAAGCTGCCAATGGGGTGAACCCTGATCAGAAGGAACAAGAAGCTGACAAGATATTTTCTTTTTTCACTCTTTGTCAGCTAGCCAAAGAGCTGATTAAATTGGCTTGCTTCCACCCCAGGCCAACATTGTCCTACTGACATTTTCGTCCTTAAAACTTGCACATCAAATTATCATCGCTATGATGAATACATTTTAATATATAACATGCAACTCGCAGAATATTTATATCTATCTGATTTCTATGAGTGTCTATATCTTACACGTGGCACATATATGTATTTTAAGTAAGAATAGGTTACTGATATCGTCCAAAGTTAAATGCTAATCATTCATTAAGTTCTGGTATTATTGATTCTGACTTAAATTTAACATTTTATTCCATGCAAAATGACCTTAATGCACATTGTAACATTTTCGTGAGCAATTGTACGGTATCTATAATGTCTCATATTTCTCTCCAATTTCATTGAAATCATTACACAATTATCCACTCCATCCAATTTCTTTTCATTCCACTCATTTCTGACCTTTTTTTCCTTACTCGATTTCATTCAAATCACAATTTGCAGACGAACTCTGCATAACGGAAGTAGGGGGCGCTTTCAAAGGCGCTTGTGATTGGTTGCTGGGGACCATGTGATCCGTCACGTGTCTGCAATGTCTAGACACATTCATCAGTGGCGGGCGCCAACCAGTCTGCAGATTCTGTCTCACTGCAGTCTACCTGCAGCAGTCTCCTGCAGGCCATGACCTGCAGTATACATTAAGAGCAATTCTACGGCCAATCTGCACACACCCCCCTTAATCTCAATAAACTAATTATATCCTTTTTTGGATCCTTTTTATCCATAAACATCTACCTTTTTCGCAGTGTTTATTTTTGGACAGCTTTTTTATCATGTGTTTTATGCTCTGTCCTTGACCTACAGCTTGTGTTAATTAGAAAACAGCAGTCCTATCTCCTGCCTTAAGAGGGTCCTTGCTGATTAATCTTACATTTTAAAGCACAAGCTTATGTCCACAATATGAAACCATACACATATGACTGCTATATTTGAATATGATCCATTTGTCAAAAGAAAACATTTACTCCGAGTGGTGCTCATGTTTGATTGATTCCTTCAATCATTTGATAATTATTTCACCTTATTTTAATCTGCTTCATCGTGATTTTTTTCCTAGTTATTCAAATGTTTCATTTCAATTTAGGAAAGAAATAATGAGCCGAACAGAACCCTTTTAAATGTTATTAAAGCTGCCCACAATGAGGCAAATTTGTGAAATATGCAGTGCACCCAAGTCTAATTAAACTGGAATAGAATTAAAATTGCATCTGAAAAGTGCTTTTTTTCTCTCTCTTCTTCTTCTTCAAAATGTCTCAGGCATCTAGGATGGCTTAGTTTTAAACTGCTACATATTAAAATTTACATTATGCAGTAAAAATTGGATGTAGAAAAAAAAATCGTTATTTCTTGCATTTTGTCAGTGGTTTTATTTTCATCTTAGGTTTCCAACCACAATTGTAATGTTTAGGTTACCAGTAATATTTTCTAAGTGAAAAAGCTTTCCATACACAATTTCTAAAATTGTCCAAGTACTGTACATATATAATACTGATAAAAATGTCTTGGCTACATTTGAGGCTGGCCAGACCCACTATGGCCTTGTAACATCCAGAAAAGATGTCATAATCTCAGTGACATCTGTATGACACTTCAAAAATCAGGCATCAGTCTTTTTTAACTTTAATAACATCAAACCTAGACCACACATCAAGAGAGATCCAACAAAAAGAGACCATTCTCCAAAATCCCAAAGCAATATTGCTGTGAACATCTTTTAGTGAAGGACATCAATAAGACCGCAGCCCCCTGAATCTGGGCAGCAGTCAGTGGGCAGTTCAAAAGGATATGGGGGCAACTTGACCAATGGGCAGCATGAGGCATAATTGAATCTGAGAGAGGAGCAAGGGGGCCTGAGTTCAGAGGTATAACTCAATTCCCCTTCAGGTGACAGGCAGGGAATTCACCCCCCTTATCTTACAAGATCATCGATCAGTTTAACTTCCAAGTCTCCAGGACACCAGACATCTCCCAGGGCTGAAAAAGGACTACAAAGCACCATAAAAGACCAGAAAAGGAGTTAAAGTCTTGCTTTAATCTACTTCTGGCAATGTCCAATGGCTAGGTCTAGTTGTGTAAAAAAGATTCTTCAATAATCACTTGAGTGACACAATATCACACCTTCATTTGCTGAAATTGCGCTTAAATTTGTCCTGGAATATAGCTAAACTGCTAAAAAGGAGTAAGGTCTTAGCTATTTGAGACAATGTTTTTTAAAAGTAACTCACCCCATAGCACAATAATAAGAAAAGTAACCCCAATTAGGTCATGACTTGTTAGTACCTTTTAGCCTTTTTTGCACTCCTTTGTTTTAAGTGCAGATATTGGAAAATCCTGTACTATATTGGGAAATCCGGATGTTTTGTTATAACGGTTTTTCTCTAGCCACAATGTTACTACCTAGCCATTTTTCAACGAAACAAATAATTACCAAGAGCCAACGAAAGTGTTATGCTTATATACGTCCCATGGTCTCCAGGCACAAACAAAAACGCTCTGTCATTGACTTTTTAAACGCACTGTCTGGAAAGTTATTCTGCAGTCACTTTGATTTATAAGGTTATAAAACTTGGCATACAATTGGAATTGTTGGTGTAAAGGGCACTGAAATGTTAAATGCAAATTGTGCGTGATTCTTGATGATGTCCTTTATGGTATTAATCAGTGGACCAGTGGAAGACGTGAGGATGAGCTGACAAAGGGCTTATAACTATTAAGGTGTTACTAATCCCAATGGTGGGGTCCTCCATTTGCTTCAGCACAGACCTAGAGGGTGGTTCAATTGTTGATCCTATACACTGAGTATATTGTTCCCTGCTAAACATAGTCAGCTCAATCGAACAGTTCAATCTACCTTTAGAACCAATTGCCCTGAAAATTCTGAAATCGAACCCATGGCCTTGTCAGTCACCTCACGCGACTAGCAGCTGGCCTAGCTGACTTGAGCTGGCACATAAACAGAGGTCTACAACCACAACAAATTGATAGAGGAGCACTAGGGCAGCCTGCCAGTTGCTGATAAAAGCCATAACAACTGTCAGCATCTAGATCAAGGGAGGCAGTGTTGCAGTGGTCAGCATCACAGACACTGCCTGTTGCTGCTGCTGCTGCTGTTGCCGAGGCAGACCCTAGCATCAGAACAGCCTAGCAGCATCATTAGATGTGATTGATGCACTACACACATGCAACATATAGGTAGCAGGGCTGCAGGGGTGGGCTGTTGCGGGGTTAGTATTGGGGGGCGTGAAAAGAATAATAGGTTTTGAATGGTTTGGTTAATTGCAAGATAAGGACGTGTTAGCTGATAACAAAATTAATTCAGTTGATGTACATGCAAGAATATTAATTGATGAGCAGTGCCTAAATTAAACAAAATTAAAATAGGAGATATATATCTCTATCCATCTACAGTGGTACCCACCCCAGGTGAAGACCATCCTGCCATTGAAACTGCTTTAACATTACAAGACCAGAACAATTAGACAAATGTATCTATCTATCCAACTAACTATCTAGCTATCCATCTAAATCATCTTCAGTAATATTCAGTCAGTGTGAAGTATCCTTGCTGCTGCCATGTGATGTGAATAGTGGCCAGCAGGCTGAATTCATGCCCTGTGAAAGTTAGTCGGGGGCCAAAGGAAAGTAGATACAAATCGCAAATGAAATCAGTCGGGATGCAAAGGTCAAAGGAATCAGCATTAATCAGGTCTTTCTCAGAAGAAGGAGGGAGGTTCTGGGCCTTTCACACTTTTATCTTGATCACACTGCACTGGTCACTATGAGCACTGGTCAAGAAGTCTACAGGTTCACAAAGGTCACTTGGGAGATTCCCATAAAGGAGAGACACCATGTGACCACAGAGAGGGTGAAGAGGGAGCAGGAAAAGAGGAAAGAGGAGTCCCCTAGGAAATAGCAACATACTATGCAGAGATGCTTCCTGTGAGAGTAAAGAGGAAAGCCCGTAAATGACGTCATTATGACGTCATCTCGGGGACTACGAGATGTGGCAGAGGTCTCGCGAGACCGGGAGAGGCGAGATCAAAGGCCGGTGAATGACCCGGCAATGGCCACATGTAGATTGGATGTCCCAAGTCCTCCTATATTGCACACTATAGCATCCTTAGCTGGCCCTAGATATTGTGGCTAGTATTAGTCCGCGGCTAAACAGGCCTGTAAAGCTGGCTGCCAAAGTAGTCCCGTCAAATTAGTGCGCGCAAGGAACAGGTAGTAAAGAGGCCAGGGTGTAACTCATTGCAAGGGCAAATGCAGAGGTTCCGCAGCTGCTGCCATGGGCCTACCATAGCTTTAGGAGGGTTCAGCAAAGGCAGGGGAGGGCCAGGAAAAATGTAGCAGTGTGTGGAAAGAAGCAAGAGGTGGAGAGATGGGCCCCTAGTTTTATGTGGGGCCCCATGGGGTCTGGTCCCAGGCCGCATGCTAAAAGCCCAGTAATGGACATTTGGGCAAGAATAAATCTGCCTGCTGCATTCTGTACGGCCCACTTGGCAGACGGTGATAAGCCAAAGACATGCTAGACCAAGCACTTCCAAGCCACCTCCCTGCCACCGAAAAAACCCACTTGGTCACCAGTGGACTCTGCACGTTCTCGCCACATTTAGCAAAGGGCCTCCCTGGGCCAGCAACAGTGACCCTTCCGTGTGAAAGGATGCTTTATTGGGCACATTGACACAGCTTGAACTCAGGGCTAGCTCAGTGTCTGGACTAATAGCATTTGTAGTTCAGTAGAACTTGCTAAAGAGCAGACTCTTCCAACATGTCTTGTCTGGTGGCCACTGCACCAAGTTTCATCATATATCCCACCGCACCTGGGACGTGGCAGCAGACATATATCTGGCTATGCATTAATAAAACATTCATGTGGGATTGCCTACATTTGCTGTTTTTCTATATATGCTTCTGTTGGTAATCATCAACGGAATTAAGGCAAAATGAAAACTGGTAATTGTAGCAAGAATTGAAACAAATTTAATTAACAAATTAACAAGTTAATTGTATCTTTTGAAAAGATTATACTCAAGATGTCGTATGAGTTTCATTTGATGATTTTAGAGCATTAGAAACTTCACTGTGTATACTGGGTATTATTGCACTTTATATATTGGTGGACAAAATTATCTGAAGAATTGGTGAAATAAAACTACAGGTATTTCATGGCCAAAAAGTAGGCTATCTTGTGGACTACAAGGATGTCTAGATAATATTTGAAGCATTAAAAAGTGTTAATGCTGACCGGAACATGCCAAAATCCCAACCCTTGGAAGAGAATTTGAGGCAGTTGCTTTTCAAAATTCAGGTATTGTTCTGGCTCAAATTAATCAAGTTTTATTTCCTCCTGAGACGGACAAAAACAAATATATGGGAAAAGACATTTCTTCTAACAAGCCAATGACTAAGGCTGCTGGTTGGCATCTTTCGGCTTCTAAATTCACAAATGACATTTCAACAGCTAGAGCTTCACATCAAACTTCAAATCTACGAGTGAGCTTCAATTATACGTGAGCTTCAATTCTGCAAGTTAGAGAAGGCTTGAGAACCTGTTGTAAGGACCTATATTTAGAATTAGAAAGAAAAACAACTCGTTTACCGATTCCAGGCTTTAAATAGAGGGGCTACAACGCAATAAATGTGGATTAGATTATACCAGTCTGGCTCTAGGCTGTCACCTGGTCTGGTAGCATAAAGTACTGTGGCATTAGCTGCCGTGAAATGTGAGGCTATGACCTGCTGAGATGTCACATTTCACAAGCTAAGGACCCAAAGAGGCACATTTTCCCATAACATAGAGCTGCAGGTTTTCCTGCAGGTGCAGTAAATGAGAACGGAACACGCACTACTCCCAGCCTAAGTCCTGTGATTACGTTCACCAAATTCTCAAGTTGGACACCAGGGCAGCGTGATCAAAGTAATGTATAGCAGCAGACACTGATGACGTCGCGTTGCGGGTGTCCTCATTTGCATACCGGAAGTTAATCCCACAATCCTGTGCGAGTTAGATGTTACCAGTGTAACGCCATGTGTAAGTTCCTAACACAAAACTTCTGGCGATATACTTTTCGGATTTTAAGCTTACTCGATCCTTGTCTGTTGAAAACGGACCAATTAAAAGAATAAAAAATAACCTTTATTTCTTGGAAACAATTTTAATATTCATTAATGTTCAGAACTGGCAATGCTTTTCAACTTGTATTCATTTAAATTACACAACAAACGAAACGGAAATGACAGAGCCCAGGCCCATATCCATTATCCACCATCCACCATCATTGTAAAACACATGCCAAAAACCATCCGTTTTCTTTAAAATCGCTCAACCCAAAACGCAAGACGGATTAATGTCGCGAAAAAAGACATAATTACATGGGTTGCCAGGCAACAGTTTAGTTACTGTAGAAACGCCAGCCGCTAAGCATCGTATGTAACCGCTGCGGCGTCAAATGTATAAATATGTCGTAAATGCACACAGCGAGGGCAGTTACTGCACTGTTGCATATATTGCCCATAATATTGCACATATTATCTACATCATGTCTATGAGCACAGAGTGGCACATACAGCTGTTGCGATGATACCTCACACGGCCCACTTAACAACAATCACCGACACAGCCTCCCCCCCCCCCCAGCCCCCAGCCTCGCTTTCAACCTATTACGTAATATTGCCCAACTTCCCGTTCGCGTGTTATCTCGGCCAGAACGAGATCATTCACTGGCAGCAGCCGCTCAGCAAAATGACATTTTCGCCATCACATTTATTTCATAATTTTCATTTGCCATTTTGATCACATTTCCCAGGGCCATATTACACCAGCAAGCATCTAGACCCAAAACGAGGCTAGTCTAGATTTAAATCTAAACGGCCAAGCCAGTAGCAGCTTTTATAGATGTGTGAAATTTGGCAGAGAAGTAATTGGTAGGATAAAATTCACAGAGAAAAGTAATGAGCATTAATAGGCAGAGATGCTATTGTAAAGTGTTACATGTCAAACGAAAATGTTTTAAATGCTTAAAATTGCCAAATTCACAGATAATATGATAATCCCCAAAAACTGTTTTACTTTTTCTGTTATATTAAAAAGATCTAAGCAGGTATAAGCAGAAGAGTTTTTATAGTGCTCAGCATATTTGCCAAGACTTTTTGACCATATTCACAACCTTTTGGCAGGCCTACTATAATATATTATTATATAGTGCATCAATGTCGACTTGAAGTTTTTTCATTAACAGATAAATCATTTACCATTGTTTATCAGAGAATGTTCACGCCAGACCAATCTAAACACTGACTAATGAAATTCAACATCTTGCCAAGTTCGGCATCTATCTCAAACCTTATGAATAGCTGCTATATTTTGGAGTTCGACAAGGAGGCATCTGAAGCCCATGCATCTCAAACGGCTGCCAGAGCCGGCTGGACCAAATCCCATACCTGCTCAACGACGTTGTTGACAATGACATAATGCGTTTTCGTCTCGAGCAGATAACTTTGTCATGGGCGAGTGCTTTTGAGGGCTACTTGCTTTAATCATTCATCGTCAACCACTTAATCTGTGCCTGTCTGGCCGCTTCTGACATGTCTAGACAATCGTCTGCTCTAGTCACGCCAATTCTCCTTCAGCGCGAGGTCTCGCTGGCCCAGACGAGATCTCGTGACTGGCGAAAGGAGCCAAACAGCAACTGCAGTGCCACCAATCGGCAGACAAGTTAAGACATCCAGTTCCAAACTTCAAGGAAACCAACTTCAGTCTTCACGAAGTCTCAACTTCTTGTGCCATTATCATATATGATATGAAGAAAGAAGACTATTTTCATCCATATCTAAAGAGCTAGAAAGCTAGAAGAAGCTAGAAGTTTTATGGGCATTTTACAATTTATGCAACAAATGTTTTACCTGCTGTGGCCTTTCAGATATCTGTCTATAAATGTGAATGGAAAATCCTGGGGGATTTTCATGAACAGAATGACTTCATACTTTTGAGTTTTTTCATTATTCACACCAGACAAAGACTGCACCAAAAATGCATCAGGCAACGATTTGACATCTTTGCACTTCCAATGTATAGCCTGGCTACATCTCGTCCACTAAGTAACGAGGTGTTTGGCAAGGCGGCTTCTTTGCACCTGGTCTTTTTAACTTATCTCCATCTAACTTGCTAGAAGCTTAATACGATTTCATTAAGAGAAAATTAAAGAAGGAGACCTTCGACGATTTTAAATGGGCCATTAATGGCATTATGAGAAGAGTGTGAGCACTATATTTTTGAACATTATGTGTACTTAGTCTTGTGCTATCCCATGCAATTATCTCCCAATGTTCGTATAATTTTGACAAAAAAAAAAAATTATACCAGATTTTACATTAAGAGTTCCAGTCACATCAGGGGCGTACACAAAATCCCCACTGCCCCAAATTTTGATAGATTTCTGGTCACCCTTGGCCCCTGAAACCTATGATTGGACAAAAGCCATTTTTGTCATTGATTGCTAGGTTTAAGACCACCTCCATATTAGGACCAATTCTCCACTATTAAGAACCGGTATTGGGAAGAAGTGCAAAGCAGAACTCTATGGTACATGCAAATCACCTCTAGTTGGACAGCAATACAACTCCATAACTGACAGCTAGACAAACTTGTACAGCTTGCCATCGTTCACAACATAAAGTGGAGTTGTAGAGCACAGACAATAAGCCAATTAGACGATCCCAATTGCAATTGTAGTTGGAGGGAATCCATGCAATCTAATCAAGCAGCATGGGCTGACCCCAGACTTGTGTGGCTGTGATCCCACGAGGCAGTATTAGCATTGTTCCAATGTAATCTGCCTAAGTGCTGTGGAACAGCCATTCAGTAAGCCTGCATGTCATGCAGCGCAGTAACTGCACTCAACACTGCTCTACATGAAATCCTAGTTTTAAAAGCGCATAAGATAGAGGAACTACATGATAATCTAGATATATCAGGATATTGAAAGTTGCTGTAAGTCTAGAGCTTTATGTTAAAAACTTTTCCATTGGGGGTTAGATATATAACAGAGGGTAACCGGATAACAATACAATAAAAATATCAGCCGCATTGTTTGAACTATATATAGTATTAGGAAGAAGCGATTGTAAAAATAAGAAGATAAGTAAAAAGAACAACATGAAGATTTATTGCCAGATAAATTTAGACATAATTTGGATACTGCGATGCACCTAAAGACCCGAGCATACAGGCATATCTAGATTTACATCTAAAAACAGCCATCATACAGCTATTATCGAATAGCTGTAATTTCACAGTTACAGCAGCCTCAAATTAATCACTTCACAGCCCATGCATCACACTAAACAAAAGACATTACTCTGGCAAATTGACAGTATTACACCAACAGCAATTGATGCTCTGTCACTGGTGCAAGTGCACCAAAACAAATAGCACCAATTCATGCACCAATGTGATCTGTCAGAGTTACACTGCGTCTGCAGCAAAAAACAAAACAAAAATGCAATTATGTCACACGAAAGTGCACTTGTTTTGCAAAAACAGGACCCTTGATTTTATTATCACCCTCACATGCAAACCGCATGCATTTTTCATCATCATGCTACCTCTTTGTTTGGTCATGAAGGTTTTAAATAAAGACTGGTATGACACAAATGTAACATTAAATTCTAAATTAAATTCTTTAAATGGTTTGTTTTCCATATGCTATTAATAATTTTTACTTACTATTTTAATTTAACATATCTATCTATCTATCTATCTATCTATCTATCTATCTATCTATCTGTCCATCCATCTATCTGTTCATCTATCTATCTATCTATCTATCTAATATTATATATCTATCTATTTTTCGATCTATCTATCTGTAAAGTACATAGCTTTTCTGAGAAGCGACTTTTGTTGTAACTTCACTATTTGCTAATTAACTCTCCTTTAAAACTCAGTGCTTTCCAAAAAAGGAAAACCAATGGAGTTAAGTAAGTGGGCCATTCCATATATTTGTCTGACAGAAGCCATAGGAGAACTGTCTGAGCTACTAAGATATATATGCATACACTGGACTTGTCTTCTCCACAGAAAGCCCCTTGGGGTTCTACAACGCCTTTCTGGCACAAATATTCCTTTTCCCTGTCTAGATTATGCATAAAGTCATAAATTTCACCCCAGAAATGACAACCTTACAACAGCTTTTCTAAAAATACACTCATAAAATACACACAGGACTGAGTTTTCTATGTTTTTTTAAGCCTCAAAGTCAAAGGCCTCCTGACACTACATAAAGAGGATTATATATCCGAATGAAAATATTGAATAGGATAAAGGAGAGATATGTTAAGAAAGTTCAATGAAACAAAATACACTTCCCTTATATTTGTGCTATATTGAGCTTCTTTTTGATAAACCAAAGTCCACATACCTGTAAAGACATAAAAGGAATACATACATAAATATACTGCAGAGATATTAAGTATCATGTAATAAAGACATTGAATGTTTCATCAATATATTGCTGTAGCATTTGTGATAACAGACAACAAATATTTCAGAGAAATATCAATTCTTTGATAAATAACAATAAAATCGATTAACAACGCAATTAAATAACCAAAATGGAGCCATGCTGTAATCAACGAAAATATATCATTTTTTTTCTTTGAAATAAAGTTAATAAACTTGTTATTGTCAATAGTTTGAGAGAGAGCAGAATATTAAATATATCCACTTATACAATGATTCGGTTTCTTGGGATAATTAGTTCTGGCCCTTGACATGTTTCCATGGCAACCAGAAAAGCAGTGTGCAGGAGGCAAGAGTAAACACGAAAGTAAACATGGTGTCTAATTAGTGGACCGGAAGCGGAAGTAAGTAGGTCCACATTGCACCTCTGGCCAGGACAGCTCTGCTTGCAGCTCATGACCCGATTGACTTGCCAAGATGTATGGAGAGTCAAATGAGTTTTCTCTTGGTTTTCTGCTTCAGTGGCAAAAATACCCACAAGTTGAATTTTTTAATCCGTTTTTACACAACGCTAAATATAGCTGAGATGCTGTTTATATTTCATATTTTGAGATTTTCACTAGTCTCATGTATTAGTTCATAAATAGAACATTGCTCGAGTTATTTGAGAAATTATCTCCATGCAACATTCTAGGCACTCACCAATTTCCCCCAAAGCCAAATTTGATATAAAAATTTCTCTGACAAACTTTCTTCAAGACTCAACACGAAGAGTCCAACACTACTAAAAATATCTGAATCCATCGTATTTATGAAGTTCCATTCGTTCATTGAATTCCATTAATCCATTCATTCATTCATTGAATCTATAATGGGGCATTCATTCAATTATTTCATTCACATTAATTTATTTGAATTTCATTCATTCATTCATGTTTTACTTTTCCTTTAGTAGCTATAACACTTCACAGTTTCCCTATGTGTGAAGAAACCTCCCTGCCAAACCTTAGTGAGAGTGTGACCTTCATCTTGTCCTTAAGACGTGACCTACATGCTGAGATGAGGGGGCGCAAGGGGGGGGGGGGGGGTAGGGTAGGTTTGTGTGATGAGAAAACAAAAGCAGAGAGAAAATGGGAAAGTGTTTGAGGAGACATGACCCTTTAAAGAAAACTGAGAGGTCTATACAAGACTGTTAAATGTTGCTAGGGTACACACCAAAGTCACGATAGAATGACTGATTCGAGTAGGGAACTAAGGACGATCAAATATACCACACTGAATTTTGTCAGATGTGAAATTTGTCTTGCAAATCACTGTCGAAATTGAAAATCATCACCAAAATATCCTTATTATCTCTGTAATAATTACGTAGAATCGTCTTTTAAACTTTTCTTCTACATCCGTGACATCATGAGGGTTTTTAATGCCACTGATTGGTCAATTCTGTAATCTGCAACACTTTATACTGGATTTAGTCAAACAAACTGTTAACTGTTAAAGTGTTTTGATCATTATATAGAATGACTAATATATAATTTTTAGATAACAAAACTTGTTACAATTATCATGTATACTTATTACATACATACTTATTGTTATTTTGTGTCCTGGTTCTGATAATTTGAGTTATAAATAAAGCTTGATATAATTTGATAACCCTCTGACAAGTATTGTTTGTCATTTGTCCAGTTATATTTGTTAGAACATCATCAATTAATTAGTCTCTTATAGAACATCATCATTAATTAGAGTCTCAAATATCCCACAAAAATATCAAATATGGAAATGCCTCATTCATAGTAAGTTTTCACTAAGAAGTTTATCAAACAATATAAGGGTTAGAATATTTTTAGACCGAAAGAGGATTTTCTATAATTCTACCATGCTGACATAATCATATACCATCCAATAGGAGTGTAATGGACATTTTTCCATGCTATACATTATACATGCATTTTGGCAGCCATGAAAGATTTAACAAGTGAACACATGTATGTTGTCATGTGAGTCATAATTCAGCAAACAATGCAAATAGCATATATGGGAAGGAAAATGAGGAAAAATAATGGGATCTCGAAAACCCATCAAAATGAACAACACAAATTGTGACAGGACAATTTATGGACTGATATTCATCATTGTGAGGTATTTCCTATGTGCAATTGGTTGTGGTTACAGAATCGGTAGATTATTTCGTGAAATATACTCTATTTTATAGTGTGCAATTTCAGGTCTGAAGCTCAGCCTCAGCTTGTGACACATGACAAGTCTAGAATTGATATGGCTTCGAGTCCACATCATAGTCATTTGTTTTAGCACACCCACATACCGAAATCTCTAGCACCAGTCCATTCATGATATTCCACATTACATTGCCACCATTTACTGAATTTTTCCATGGCATCTTTTATCTAAGTGTTATATCATTAAACAGTGAACAATGAAGTACTACTTCACAATCTAAATATTGGACAATGGACATATTAGAAATATGCCAATATCATGGGCAAAGAGTTTGACCAAACTATATTCTTACAACCTGTTGAGGGTCCACTTCATCAAACACCAGTGAACCCAATGACTCTGAGATTACCAAAAACCCATAATTCCAATTCTAAACAAATTACAGGAGGATTAGAGAAGAATCTGACCTCTAACTTCCTTTGAGTTATGTGGCCAGCAAACGTGACAGAAATGACAAGCTATATGTTTGAATTTGCTGAACAAACTTGTAGAATCAAACTTGGCAGACATTTGACAAATTCTGATGCAGGGGCACATGTACAATGTAGGTCATTGGGTAAATAGAGCTTCTACGTGTTTATAAATGACAGGTGTTCAACTTCTGTGTATCTGGAGGGATTTGAACCTTTCTTTTGAAGTTTTGCACTTTTTCATAAGTTTTCTTGTGTCCCCCTACCGTTCAGCCCACACATGCAAAACTGTGACAGGGCCACGACATTGAAAGAGCTGAGATGACATTGAAGGAGCTGAGATGACATTGACAGATGAGCACAATGGTTATTGTGTCCTTAAACTTGAGACATTTAAGGACAACAAAAGCTGTCTAAAAATTGACCTGATGCTCTGGGCTGGTGGTCACTTTGTCACCATTGCATGCAGACCATCTGCTGCCCTCTCCATAATAATTAATAGAGGTGGTCACTGGTCAGATTGACCTTCCATTTAAAAGGCATCTATTATTAGGTTCTAACATGGAGTCATAAGTGCTTATGACTCCATGGTTCTTGAGTGTTTCTAGCAGCATTTATTTGGCAATAACTTATACAAGGCCTAGGCCTATCATAATACAGCACCATGCTAAAAACTTGCTATTATGAGTAAAGGATGGCAGGATTAGTCTGGTCATGGGTTCGAAACCAATTTAAATGCTTGCAACCAAATTTTAATTAGATAGTTGTTTTTACTCAGACACAGCACTGTGATGTCAGTGAATTAGACTGATTTCGAACCTGGAACCTTGATTTATGAATTCATATAACAATCATATTAGCAATTTGGCCATCCACATCGTGCAGTCTCTCAGCCTTACCATAGATTTGTTTTTAACTAGCTTTGTTTGAGTTTCTTAGAATGACACCAAATTCTACATCTGAAATGATGTCTGCAACATCAAGAATATCAGGTTCTGAGGGAACTGAGTATCTTTAAATTAGAGGCAGTCTAGACTGAAGACCGATTCCTCAGTTTCAGATATATGGGATATAAAATATAGATTTTCAACCAGTTCTTTGCATTTTAATAAGTGAAACTTCCACAGAATAAATATCAGTATCACCTACAGCTTTTAACTTTCATATAGATATTTTATGTAATGTGATTTATGCCATATTAAGTTTTTAAGCACATCTTTTTTGTGTGTGTGTGTCAAGAGCTTATTACTGGAATCATATTATACGTAGTCTGGCAGATTGAGTGGAATAACAACAAAAAACAGACATCTGCATTTAGAATGAACTGAATTATGCAGCTTCTGTTTACAGTAACACAGTGCTACCACAAATCCTCACAATAAATAGCCTCAACAGAAAAAACCAACACACACATTTGGCTAAAAAGCGACCTTTTTGCAATGGAGTAACAATAGCACAAAGGCAGACCGGAAGGGAAGACAGGACAGTAAATGAATAATGAATGTGGTCAATAAATCAGACAGGCTAGGTGGACACACCACAGAGTGACCTTTATGGGGTGGCTAGACTATTTTTTCTCTCCTTTTTTGATTCTTTTTTTGTCGTTTCTTTTTTCTTATTTCATCCTTTTGCCTTCTATCTAACTGCCCCAGCAGGTGCCCTGGAGCAGAGACCTGTAAATACTGCACCATTCACAAGATTATGGTCACATAAAGGAGGCTGCATGTCACTTAGATTGAGAGCCAGGAAAGCCTGTGGACCAGTACATCACCAGTGATTACACCACCATCAGTGCTTTGGTTGCATTCGTTTCAATAATGTTTGCAAATTACCGAACGTTGCCCCGGTGTTTAAAGCAGATTTCATAGACTTGGAAACTAACTGCGAAGGACGTCATGCGAATCCAGGACTCCCATTTGCTCGGCAAGTCCATCGACCAATGGGCGTTTACTACGAGATGACGCTCATTGCAATTCGCTGCTGCTGCTGTTGCTGCTGAATCACCGCGGATGCAGTACCACAGCTGCAGAAGCAAGCATTAGTGCCCAACCATCATTAAGCAGCACTATTAACAGGCACCATTAACAACCTTTAAAAGTGAGGCACTAATCCTCCCATTGCCCTCTTTGCTCGTCTTAATGAGCATTTTATTTACTAAAGCACAATTTATGTCCCCACAAAGTGCATTTATCCTACCTAATCTTCTTCCTTTTATTTACGTTAACTCATTTTAGTTCTTTTCTGGAAGTTTCATATGCATGCAGATGGCATCACCATATTGTGCTCTTATGAGGTATTCTTATGTACTTAAAAGTACTTAGAAGTGGAGCCATGAATTGCTAACTGCAAGGTCCTGGGTTCGATATCATTTCGCATTCTGGTTGATGATGCACAGGCGTCATTCTTTCAGGCAGCTCGGGTGATCGCTGTACCTCCCAATGCTGGGACCAGAGTTCGAAGCTAATAATGCTACTGCAAGTGTGACTAATGATGATGACAATGATGATTGAGGATTACCAGGTATTGATGATTATGACAACGATGATGATTGATGATACTAATGTCATAATGCACTAAAGTAGTCCTTATAAGGTCAACAAACAAGCTGGTATGACAAACTACTAAGTAGACAAGGCTTAAAGGAAAATTAGTAATATTTAAGGAAAAAAATACTCGAATCAAAGGCTAAATTTGCAGGCCAGCGCCAATTTGATCAGCAGGCAAAAGTAGCATCAATTCCAGTTCTTCTGAAAGGTCGATGCCCTCTACCGTTCACATTTTTCCTGTTGTACGTGAACCGTTGGTCAAGCACAAATATAAGAGTCAGCGTGGTCAGTTTGGTGCCAATAAAGAAAGACCATATTCCCCATAATATGAGATTGGAAGACAGAAGAATAAAAAAGCGTCTGATATAGTCTCATATAGGGTGTCACAGATATGAAGATTAATGCTGTGTTTGTCGGGAGTCTCACGCAACCATCTGCTCAGACAATACTGCTTATTAATATCGCCAGGGGGCACATCAAACGCTAGGTGGCGCCCTGCAGTCTACGTGGGGTCACGTGACACGCTGCAGGTGTGATTGATGATGATGACGATGATGGTGATTGATGACACTCGGGTCCTAATGCACTAAATTAGTCCTTATAAGGTCAACAAACAAGCGGGTATGACAAACGACTGCGTAGACAAGGTTTTACGGAAAATAAATTAAGAGAATAAATTAATACCATGTTCTAGATACCCTGTACACAATAACAATTAAGTCACTATATGTAGACCAATAGAGCAAAGAAAAAATGGGAGTTGTCTGGGTGGGTAGGTAGGTTGGTTAGGTAGTCTGTACTTAGCACTGGCTCCTTGCTGACCAAACAAAGCTATTGCACAGCCGTAAGGGCGTGACCATGAATTAAGTCAAAGCACAGCATGGGAATTAACTGGGAAAGTCACGCAAGTCTTTGATAGTACTCAACCAAGTCATGACACCTTTCAATCTAGCATATATATGATGTGCTGTTATGTATTTTAATGCTTCAGGGTAACATTATATGTAAATTATTCAGGGTAACATTATGTGTAAATTATTCAAGGTATATTAAAGGCACTGTACAGTGAATATCTACCTAGGAAACGAAACATGGTATTACCTTAAAGCTACCAAACAATTAAGATCACCTCACCATTAGACCACTACCATTCTTAATGTAAAATTTCAATGGTCTTCAGAGTCAGACAGTCAATAGACTCACACCAGTAGCAGAGATTTAATTGATCGCAGCATTATTGACAAACATATACGTACTACTGTATTGTATTTAAGACTTAAACAGACTAATAGATGTTGTAGCAAAGGTGGTCTTATTGTGTAGGTGTCAGGGTACTGTAGCATGGTATAAAATGGTTCTAGCATGGACAAAGTCCCCAGGTACTGAACAGCCAATGCATAATGCAAAACAGATGGTCTGCTCGTTGTGTTTCGCAGAGTTATGTAAGATATACATTACAAGAGAATACTTGAGTGATTGCTGAGCTCACTGGATGCACAGGATGTTCCCACACATGACACCACCTTGTGGCACACCCTTCTGACCTTTAAGTGACCTAGCAACGACCTTGACCTGGTTGGGACCAGTTCCTGCTGCCCCCGCAGTTCACGTCTTAGCATAGAGATGCTGCAGCAGCGACAGTGAGTTTTATTACCCTCATCAACTTCCATTGTAAGGTATGAAGCCATCTTGATGATGTGGTGAATGAGTCATGTCAAAGTAGTTCAATGTAACCATCAACAATACAGTGAGACCTCATTATAAGACCATCTCACACTTAAGACCACCGATGAACTAATAACTGATTTATTTGCAAGAGCAATCAGTTGTTAGAACATGGAGTCACTATAGTGACTCCATGGTTAGAATTATTGCACATAGGTGAACAGTAAGTAACATAACACTGGATGTAATTACCTTTACTGCTGCACGGAGATCAACTAAATTGATGTATATGCTGAGGCAAGTGAACGACCCCACCCATGGGGTAAATGAATAAATGTATAGTATAACATAGGATGTTTCTTATCAGTATAGCTAGCTAATATATTATATTACAGTCCATACTTTAGCCTTCTAGCTAGCCATTTGTAAGTTTTTACCATAATACAGTCAGTACCATATCAGTCTCACATCAACTCATCTATTTGAACCTATTCCAACAAACACCATGAACATGGCGAGATAAACAATAGCAGTTAAGAGTGATTGCTCAGTCAAATGGCATTCTATCCATTATTTGTTGTGGGCTATCCCTCCTTCTGGTGAAGTGGTATGTAGGGAAAATAATAAACACCCTGGGGTGTGGGTTAAACCTTCAGTTTCTGTTTACCCCTCTCTCTAGATCCCAATCATTCTCATCACCCTGGTATCCCAAGGTCCCGTCAGGGGGCTCCACATACCCTGGGGTGCTGCTACCCCTCCTACGTCATGGCCAGTTCTGGGTCAGGTCATCCGCCCTCCCAGCTTTTTTTGGGTCAGGTCATTTGGCAGAAGTGGGTCAGCAGTTCTCAGTATGGGAACACCCAAGACATATGATTATCAATATGTACATAAACATGCGTCATCTCTCAAATGTTTTTTAAGGAGTTTACTTATGCTCCAAATGTGGTTTTCAGTATAAGCAGTGTGATTTTGTGGACATTGAATACATGAAATACATGAAAACTTCGTGTACAGTTTGCATCAAACGTGAGTACAGCTGTGAGTTAGTTTGTTAGAATAATTTTGCAACCTTACCTATTATTAGTCACCAGCTTTAATTTGCGTTATACAATGTTCACATTAGCTGGTTCCAAACATAGTTAAATACTGTTACATTAAACTGAAAAGAGCTGCTGTTAATACAATACAGCTGCATGAATTGATTATACAGCAGTGTCCACAATTTCGGAGCCAAACTGTATATAGTGGCATTTGCAGACACCTCAACTTAAGAAGCGTCGCTTAGCAACCTTTTTTCAAGCTTTTTCAAGCACTCAATGCTCAACAAACATGATAAATTTTTCCTCTTCTTTTAGTTTCAATTTTTCTTTTATATCACACTTTTCATGCTGTATACTTTTCTTAATTTCTTTTTTCCACTTCACATCGAATGCGTGTAATGTGCAATCACTGAAGCACAGAATTCGCTTGGACGATAACATGACGACTTTTTCTTGCAATTCAAATAGGGACCCCCTCCAGATTCTTGGGGGTCAAGTTGAGTGACCCCATTTTCACAAATGCTTTCCAAACTTAACTGAAGAGAGTCTTGTGAATGTAAAGCAAACCAGTAAAGCTTGACAACCATCATCGGAGACACCTTTTTTCAACTTGAAATGAGACAAGACTTGAATAATAATGATTTTCTTTTCCTTGCTTCCTAATTTTTCTATATTTTGTACACGCAAAAAAAGACGTAGTGTCTAAGGCTCTACAGAAACCGGTTTCTTTTATGAAAGTCTTTTTTTATCCTTTATAAATTGTCATCATTTTGATGATCCCATTACATTGCACATTAGAACCTCAGAGCGGTGGCTATATATGGCGCCATTGCCATTATTCATAAAAAGCTGAAAGTTTCATGTGTCAAGGGTGATCATTCACTCTCTCTTTAATTCATTTCTCCATTTATTCATTCATTCACTACTTATGCTCTATATCCTACCATTTTACCGTACCATGCCTTTTTTATAATTTCCTTTCCCTTTGTATAAAAAAAAACAAAGCTATCAATTTCATTTTATCTCTGCCATTGTGACTTATTCTGACATATTGTATACATTTTTTACCAGTATATGCATACACATGAGAGATACACACGACTACAATGAGAATGTTCTGAGGAAATTTATGGCCACACTTTAACCTAAAATAACAAATGTGAAAATTGAAGTTCTCATGTTATCAAAGCATACCCTCAGGCAGAAGTGTGCAGAAGTAGCACTCCGTATGTGAAATATAATTCGCAATTTATTATCAACTTCCAAGAAGCCAAGAATCTCAATATATATATATATGCACTTGGAACTGTTTTCCCATGGCAGGAATAAAAAAATAAATGTGCCTCATAATGTGATATCTTTTTGCAATTTCCCAGACCCTAGGAGGTATGCACACATTTCTGATCCCTGAGGAATCCCAGCTAGACTTGTAAACCTTAGCCAAGTACAAATTTTAGGAATACTCTTCAAGCATATCTTGGCATTCCTGCGTCTCCGAATCACTCAACTCAACATTTCGTCCATAAATAACCAACCTTTTTCTCATCTTTTTGCATGTTTTGCACCTCATTTTTTTTGTTTTCCTGGCTAAAAACGAAATGAAAAATTGCATCCGAGAGAGAAAAGGAACTTTCAGGACGTGCTTCTCACCTGACCTCACGTCCCAAGTATCGCCAGCCAAGGAAACAAGGACAAAGGAAGCGTGTGGACGTTTTATTAAAGGGAGCTTGTGGATGTATTTTTAAATCAATCAATCAATCAATCAATCAATCAATCAATCAATCCCAAGTATCGCCAGCCAAGGGAACAAGGACAAAGGGAGCATGTGGACGTTTTAGAGGGAGCTTGTGGATGTATTTTTTAAATCAATCAATCAATCGTTAAGATATCTGTCTATCTCTCAATCCACTAAAGCTCTTATCGTACTACCAAAGACCTTTGGTACTGCCAAGACCTTTGCCTCTAACAGTGACTGCTGTGTATTAGCCTAGAGCATATCCTTCGCTCGCAGACAGAGAAAGAGTAGAAAGAAGTAGGGAAAGCGATAGAGAAAGAATCATCCTAGGCGATTAGAGTATTTAGCCTCCCCTAGATCCATCAGTGCCAGGGATGCATCTTTAGCATCTATAGCACCAGCCTCCGCAGCCGCATCCTAAGGTACATCCAAGCATTATCGTTGGCGCCCATCTCTTCAGCAGCCAACACAAGGTGAACTTGTCCCAAGGCGAAACATGCTTTCATCCACGTAGTTACCATAGAAACTGATTCATGTAAAGCACAATAAATAAGCAGAGACATAAGATGTGAACGAAGTACAAAGGACCCAGTGTCTTAACAATTTATGAAACACGTTTATGTCTTACAAATTGAGGCAATCATGTTTCAGAGAACAATGATGTATCTTCAAGTATTGTAGCTTGGAGACATACATGTCTACACTTGCCCCATGGTTATAGACAACATAAGGCTAGACTCCATCCCTAAATAGAATAGAATAGTTGTTTATCTCACCATTATAACAACTATTGATACATACAACAGGGTTCCCACAGAAACCATGAAATTAAATTCCATGACTTTTCCATGACCATTCACTGCATTTCCCAGACGTTGTAATAATTTGCAATCGTTGACTTTGTTGCGCAGATTTATAGCAAGAAAGCCATCCTCACCACCCATTTTATTACAGACAATGCTTTTTCTTTTTTTTTTTTTGGTCTTCTAAAATTGTATGACTTTGCCAGGACCTTTTTAAAATTTCTATTATTCCATGACTTTCCATGACAACTAATTTTTCCAAGATTTTCCAGGATTTTCCATGAGTCTGGGAACCCTGATACAAGTATATATGGTAAAAACCACAAGGAAAAACTAGTCATTCAGTTGGCCATTTGGGCCTCAATTCCTTGCCCATACAAAAGCTATCAAGCATAGGAACCAACGGAAACAATTGGCAGACTGACCCTGGCCAGGAAAAGCTCAGTCACCTCAACTGCTCTGCTCTTGCATCAAAACTGACAGTTAGTCAAAAAGTTTGATGGAAAACAAGAGGAAGCAGTCTAGACCCTTGAGTAACCTTTAGTCCTCTCTCTAATACTTCCATATATGGAGTATTTGTGATTGACTCCAGACTCAAGGCACAAATGCCACCAACTTGAAAGACTGTCATGCTGCAACCTGAGATTTGCAGCAAACGTTGCGTGGACGTCACGTAGCAACGTCCATCTAGCGTCACTCCAACGTCAAAGCTCTCCAACGTCAAAGCACACGCTATAAGAGATTTTCAGAATGACAGGACTGTAACAGTGACTGACTGTGACTGACAACATGCCAACACAGAAGTCAGATCATAGTGAAAGTTTCCAAGATGTGGTAAATAACTTCTACCACATCATGTGAGTAACAGCTATACAGCATGAAAGTTCTCTTTGAAGAAATATAATTTCATATTATGAATATTTCTTAAGAGGATCTTTGCTTAGAAATAAAAGCTTATGATCTTACTTCAGCATAACCAGAATAAAGGTTACTTATATCTACTTATATATATCCTTTCATAACATCTAAGTTAAATACCATATGGAGCATTCTTACAATGCGCATTATTGCAATATAGTGTATGGCAATAACCAGTGCAGTGCATTAGCTCGTAAGTCTATAAAATTATTCTCTTTGTCTTGGTCCCCAATAAAAGACAGAGGCCATCATTGATGGCATTTCCTATAATAAACCTGCTTCAGTGTATCAGGTTGCATATATGAACTCACAGAGCCAGTTATTTCTGTGGAAACCACGCTTCTCAAACACTTACTGCTCCTGTTGTAGTATTGACCATTGTTGGGGATCAAACAATGCATGCCACGTGTTCATTCTGGTCACATGGGCTGCCGCTCCGAACAACAAAGAGTCATTTTAAGCAATTTTCTTCTACAAGAGTTTACAAGAAAGAATGGCAATATCTCAAGAAACACAGAAACGGTTGTATACGTGTAAGCATTATTAAAAAAGTTTACATTGTGAATTTATGCTAAGTTGAAATATATTCTTTGACAGAGGTTTTTTTTTTTTCATGCTGATAGGGTTACAAAATACTCTAGGAGCCCTCGCTTGTACTCTCTTGATCTATAACTACTTTTTAAATGGAAACAGCAATGTCATTTGGAGACGAAATATGAAACCATTTTATTGTTTCCATTTAAAAAGTAGTTACAGGGTAACATGCGTTGTAAGGCCAATGTGATTTCATTATGAAAACAATAATTATAATCAACAATGTTTATTCATTCAATACTTTACAGAAATGTTGATATTGTAATCAAATGATAGTTTTTTTAAGTCCAGGCTACAAAACTAATTATTAGGTATTGGAAATGATACTTTAATAGTTAGGATGAAACTGAATTATCATTTACTAAATTATCATACATATCTCAATCATCCACACCTTATATATTACATACTTAAAACAACATGAGACATTAGTTTTGAGTGTGTTTCACAGTATGTATTACATGTTCAAAACTTCCTGCTAATTTCTCGACAATAAATTTGATTTCAAACTTAAAAGTAATTTGTTCAATGCAAAGACTACGTGGGTATTACAAAGACAGTCTGTTCTCGTTATTTGTACACCCGAGGGGAAATTCTCTTGACGCCCACAATCTCACCTCCAAAAACCCCTTCATTTAAACTGAGGAGCCACAGAAAGAAAAGCAAATAGTGTTGCGTATAATAACTGGATTACTTTTTGCAGCTTTTAATGAAAAACACATTGACAAAAATAGTGTGGGTACATGGTTTTTCATCCATTTTTCAAGTTTTTTAAATCCATTTTTCAATCCACTTGTTCTAGACCCAGACAGCTCATCTAAGTGTAAGATTCTTCTCTTTTGAAGTTTTTAATAATATTTCCCATTGTAAGATTATTTTACTGTTGATCTCCTTTTTTTTTTCCAGAAATAAAATTGTTATAATGATTGATAAGCCCAGTTGTTATGGATACTGAAAACATCATGAAATCTAAATGGTTGTCATGGATACTCAAGGTGTCAAGTAAGCCTGTTTAGGAAAAAAAGCTTTCAAAAAAAGTAGTAATCACCTAACTATACATATTCATACAGCATGGTGGCACAGCGGTCAGACCGTTCGAGTGCTGGCCAGGTCCTCCTCATTGGAAGTCATGGGTTTAATGCTGACCTGAGCACTCTTACAATGAACTGCATCTCTACTAGAATAGTCCAGATGTAGGTTGTTTGGGGCCGATGCTGAGGCAAGCAAAAGACGAATGATAGAGACTTAAGGTCTTACCAGTTCGTCATTTAATACATCTGCTTGTGGCAGTTGGTCAGATCAATTTAGTCGTGTTGGCACAAAACGTAATAAATCACAAGTAACAGCCAAACACTATATAAATTGTGCATATACTTTGTTAAAACTTAACCATCTAATTAACTTCCCCAAACCATATTAGTTAGTTTGAAGCTCATGGTACTACTTGTATTGGGAGTAATTCCACAGCAGCAAAAGTTTTTAGAGGCAAATTTAGCAAACATTTCGTGTTCTATTATAGAGACATCTCTAGAAAACCCAATTTCACCAAGAGGCTAACCACGTGGCAGGAAGTACATCCGCAGCGCCCTCTGCCCCGGCGTCATCTGTCAACGTCATTACACACCAGAGGGTGTCTGTCACTCAACTCCCGTGATCAACGAGAACTCAATTAACATTTAAACTGCGGAGCTTTAGATGTAGAAAGTGTTTAAAATTTTTTACCAGTAAAGGAATAGGTTGCCTGGTTTATATGCTAAACTTAATAAGGAAATACTGTTTTTCATTGCACGGCATTACTTTGCATTGAGTCATTGCTACTGGTCTAAAACGTGTTCAGCTTGTAAGGTCAGCTGACAGAGGCAGAAGTAATGATGAGCCGATAGCTTGATACGTCTTACAGTCCACACGATGCGACACATTCTCCCTTTGGGTGGGGTCTTAAGCTTGCAATGCTCATCCTCAGTCCCAGTCTGGGCGTGCCAGGATGACAATGTTTAGCTGCAATTCTTCATAGTACCTCATAACAACTACCTTTATGTATAATTTGGCATAACAAATGACTTAACCTTATCTACACCCCACATATATAAGCAATGACTGACTTCAATGATGCCCCAATGTAATGACCAATATCCATTGGGAGTACACGCATAACATATCTGTCCCTGGGGAAACCCTTCCAGTTGTGTTGGAGTGAATGATGGCTTGGAAAGGCTAACTAATCCCGTATTCACATGTGATTCTACTGGGACTTCAAACCACTATTGTTGTCTGTACTAAGTCCTAACCGCTGCGTGGTGCCCATGAATCAGTTTGCTATGGTCAGTATTTACTTATCCATAAGTTCAGACACCACAATTGGTCAGTATCTACAGTGTCCTGCACTATGATAACATCTGACAGCATTGGGTAAAGGGGTGCACTATAAATGAATGAAGCTGAATGCTGTTAAGTAAATTCATTTGGTGGAGTATTTTCAGGAAAGTAATGCACCTCAACCTATTTCTCATGATGGACAGTAGACACATTCGGTTGTTAAGGTATAAAAGGAAATTGGCTTTCTAATAAAGTCATTCTTTAAGGCTGGTCAACATCATGGCTTTAATAGAGAGGCAGTCTCAGTCGGGCTTTATTCAATTGTCTCATAATCATTATATCAATTTCAATGTGGATGAGAAACCCCGTTGCAGCATCAGTGAATTAGGCACACGTGTTTATTAGGCCCACCAGCCCTTATTTGGCCTGAACAAGTTGCCCTAGGACATACCCACCTCTTGACCTGTGAAGGTCACGTCTTTGGTCCTACAATAAGGAGTTTTTGTTTGAAAGGTTACCAAGGTAACGGAGGAACAACTGCATAGTTTGACAGGCATTCTAGTAATAAGAGCTACAATGTGTATAATCAGAGAGTGAGTTATGAGCTGGGATCATGAGAGTCTGACACGGCAGGGAAAATATGATCAATCATCCATGCTTAAATGGACCCTTGGTCATGCAGGTAATGCCAGGTATGGCCATAAAACTAGATTGCTCAAACTTATATGGCAAAAATAATGGAGATCAGTATGAGGAGAGGAGAGGAGAAGAGAGAAGAAGAGAGGAGAGGAGAAGAGAGAAGAGAAGAGAGTAGAAGAGAAGAGAGGAGACAGGGTTAGGGAGAGGAGACGAGACAAGAATATTAAGTAAAAATCTCCATCTCAATAGTCCTATAAGTATATATGCATAAAACAACTAGAATGCCTCCAGCAGAACTTTTTCATGAAATTGAATATTATAGGTAAGACGAAAATTATAAAGGTGAAACATGATTGAATAAGTACAGGTAAACCCGTCAGTGATCTACCATATAAAACGTCATTATCATACCACCCTGGTGAATTACCCTGTGCACCCCAACATTACAACAGACGAGGGTACAATAAAATCTAAATTGCTGCTTTACAGACTCACCGACAGACAGACATTCATTGTGCAACCGAAAGTGCCATTCAAAAAGCTCGGTCCTCAAATTACAAAGCTCATTGAGACATCCAAAGGCCAACAAGAACATCTAAGTCCTTTGCAAGTGACTCATGTCTTCAATATGTTAGCAAGGGAACATTCAGATGACCACAGTAATTGCTGGAACCAGCCCAAGCATGAAAAAGTATAAAACCTTCAAGCCAACTTAAACTTTTTTCCACTACTTTTCGTTCTTTGTATATTACATAGCATGACAACTCATTTCAATAAAGCCCAATCTACTTGCCAATTCACATGGAGATGAATTGGAAAAAATCGCATTACGAAATGGGAGAAGTAGAGAATTGGACATGGTTACTTGTAAGGCTGCCTTAGCACAGATTTGGACTGCGCTCGTGAGAAGAGTAAAGACAGTCCAAATATTATGGACTGAAAAAACCATAGAGAACCGGGACAGTGAATGCAACGCGAAATTTACTTGCTTCACAACAAACCTCAGCAGTTTGTTAATCTCTTTTTCTCTGTGATAACCTTGCGAAATTTTCAGACAGCAAAGTCACACTAATGTGTATTGGTATTGGCCTATTATTAGGCTACTAAACATTGTTAAATGGTCTACTTTACATTGTGAACTTCCTTGGTAACTGGAGTCTATCTCAACATTATCTAAATCTAGTTTGATAGAAACAAACATATTAAAAAAATATAATAATTTATGTACTTTTGTATCCATCACACAGCAGTTAGCCAAATTTGCAATGGCGTTCTGTCCTGTCGAGAGATGGAGCTACGACCACACCGGTCTTGCTATTGTTTAATGACGTCATCCAACTGTAACGTCATCAAATGCACTGATTGACCTTTTGTTGATGACGTCATTGAACAATTGCGAGACCTGTGTGGTCGTAGCTCCATCTCTCGACAGGACAGAACTCCATTGACCAATATTCAAAACCCAATACCTCCAGGTGGCAGCAGCTAGGCTCTTTACCTCACACAACGAGCACCAAGGTAGAGAGAGAGAGAGCTCTGATACCAGTTAGTAGCAGTAGCTACTCAATCATAGAGCATACGCTCCTATGAATGATGAATATAGGTTGGTTGGCACCATCCTGGTGGACATTTGGTCACATTGGTGCGTAGATGTGAAATTTCTTTCATCCTGGCCTGTCAACCAGCAGCTGCAGCAGCCGTCTCTGCTCAAGTATGATGGATTTGCATCCCCGCATCCACCATCATAAGTGCCGTGTCTTGCAAAGAGCAAAGCCTTGTAGCCTGGGATACAGAACACTGCATCAGGTTACCAAAAAACTTGCAAAAGTGTTTATAGGTGACATTCTTTATTGCAGCTCATAAAGTACAAAAACTATCGGAGTATTTACTCCGGCAATGCATTTCTATTTTTGTAGGTCTTTTTCTTTGAGCCATTACATTCTGGTTCCATAATGTCCCAACTACGCATAAACAGAAGGTGCCTGTTTTGTTCCAGCATTTAGAGTGGTGAACTAGGTAGGCAGTTTTTAGGTCTAGGGTCCGAAACTGAAGCTGACTTGGCTTTAAATGTTCCACACAAGCCATAAAATGAGATACTTTAGTGTCTAGAGGCTCCTGGTCTGAAGCTAAGCCAGCTTATATGACCAAATAACAGACAGATGTAATGTTGAGATGATAAGCCTTGGCGCCCGTACGATGTCACACATTGTCCCATGGATGGCGCCTTTTACTTGTCCCAGCATGGACAATTACTAGTCATATGTATCATGCACTAAATATTAGAAATGTCTTCTTTTGTGAAGTTACAGCCAGTTGATTGCAGCAAAGTAATTAGAATTACCTACCATAATCATAGCAACGTCAAAAGCACTAGAAAACCTCTGACAATATTACCTGCCAAATTTGTCATTCAAAAATCCTACCAATTTGACAATTTTAAAATCCTGCCTAATTTGCAAACCTATTCGTCACTCGGTGGTGTAAGAACGTCAAATAATCTCAACGGGAAGCCCCTTATATTTGAATATAAGTTAGGATAAGTAAAACACAATCCACAAAGCTGTCAACATGAGAAATTATCAACTATGACAGATCTATCCTCCAGACAGACATTAATCATATACATTCTAAGATCTTTTCTGAGATGTTTTCAAAGATGTTTTCGTAGATTGGCAAGATGCTCCTTTCGCCTGCGGTAGGTCGGTGGTTTATGCAATCTCTTTTTCTAAATAACAACATTTAATATATGTCTAGTTTGCCTCTGACAAATGTTATCCTATTCCATGCACCTGAGTTTTATCTGCATGCAGATGACTAAATACACAGTGCAGATGTACACACTGATAACGTCAATAGCACAGTTGAATTTCATATTAAAGACCACCTCACTATTAAGACCAACACATAATTAACCCCAATTAAGCATTAATGTTAATAGAACCAGGCTATGACCCAAGTGTATTCCGGCACTGTATTTTACCTCACTATTAAGACCACCTCAAAAACAGGAGCATCTCAACATCAAGACCACCTCACTATCAAGACCACCTCACTATCAAGACCAACCTCACTATCAAGACTGCCTCACAATTACGATCACCAAGTTAGGACCTAATTGGTTTTTTTATAGACACCTGTATTGTACTAAAACACCTAAAATGTGCCCCCAGTGTGATTTCTCACCATTAAGATCACCTCGCCAGTATGACCACAACACCAAGGGTGGTCTTAATGGCGAGGTCGCACTGTATTCTCTTTAATATTTTATTTATTTATTTTTAAATCTCATATGGCATGTGCAATGCAACCACGGGCCGGTTCGGTGTGTCTAGCCCCTTGACAACGCATCTGTCAATTTCATTCTGCTTGGCTGCCTGGCTTTGGATTTCAAGTAATATCGTATATTCCCGAATAGACGCCTGGGTATCTAATATTTTCACTTTTTTCGCACTGTTGTTGACTACACTTCAATTTAGCAACAACATCTATACTCAAGGTCTATACAAAAAAGTATTTTGTAGTATCATATACCCCCGGCTTCTTACTGCACTTTTTTATATTTTTTATCTTAGGATAATGGCTAGCATTCAGGTGAGTTCGGTATCCATTTGAAAATCATGCACAGCTACCTTTTTATATCATTTAAATAAGTTTTTACACCCCCCTCTCGGTTCTCAAACACCCCTGTGGTAGATTTCCATCACAAAGTGAATGAAACTTATTTATGGCGTCAGTGATTTAAAAAAGATAAAAGGTATAAAATGGAAAATTTTGAAAACGAGGAAAATACTAAGAAAAAGCCACAAAAAAAATATAATATAAAAAGAAATTGTAGTGCTTATGACTCATTTGGATATTTCACCCGACCAGCCTGTTGTTTACAGCTAACCGAAATTTTTTTTTGGTGGCAATACTTTTTTTATTCTTTTTTCCTAAACAGTTGCCATAGCAACAAAAACTCGCCGAGCAACTAGTAGCAACAACCGCGCACAAATGGAAGGGAGGAAAGCCACGTGGGTCGACCACAAGTTTTGAAATTTTCAAAAGAAAAATAGACAACTTAAAAGAAAAAGTTTGAAGTCAGATGAGTGGTTGTTTTTTTGTGAGGGGACTTTACTCTTAAGAAAATAAGCACGGGACATCCTAAGTGACATTTTTATCTGAGCAAGAAAGACAGGGACTTGTTATTCAAACAACACTGCTCTGTTATTACGCCTATGCTGCACCCATCAGGAACTGCCACTTGAAGAGCAGCCTAAGAAAATAAGTCACTTGCGAAAAAGTTGTCAAAACATGTCTTTACGGGGTACAGTGGAAACTCTTAAGAAAGAACACCCTCAATAAATAAATTTAGGCAAGATCTTATGGCATATAAGTACCCTTGATAATATTTTATTTTATTCAAATCACTAAGTTTCCACTCTTTTTGTGCCTATATATATTATTTTACACTATTTATATAGTTTTATTTATATTAAAGTAATTTAAATTGCCACCCTGAATTATTATATTTATAAAAATTAATCAATTCAATTCAATTAGAGGATGCTTTTAAGTATTTAATTATTGAAATGATTAACTTTTGTATATATCCCCAATACAGTTGATCCTAATTTTAAAACGTTTTCTAAACATTGCACTAAATTATGGGAGTCGGACCAAGTAAAAATGGCCTTTAAAAGATGTGATCTCAATCATGCTAGGTGATCTTAATTGTGAGGTTAACTGTATATAAGATGAACTAGGGATGTAGACTACTGATAGTTGACTGCTGGAGAACCAACATTGCTCCACAAGCAATGTGTCATGCTGAATAAATGCAAGAAAAAAACATCCAGAAAAAAGGGAGCTTGCAGAAATGCTGTTGCGTTACTCTAAATTTAGCAGAGAAACAAACAGACGCATGCCTTCCTGCACCCTGTTTGTCTGGTAAATCAGGTCCTCTTATGTAAGGTAAAGAATACCTCCATAGGTAAAGGAAAGCACATGTCTTGCAACGAGTATCAGTCATCATATGCACAGCAACATGTCTTCATTACTGACAACCACACTTTGCTTTGTATTCTTAACTTGGGATGCTTAGCTTAACCAGTTTTCTGGCCTAGGTTGCAAACCTGAATCATCATGAATTTGCAAGAGATGAATACAAAAGAGATTTAAAAGCCTAGTTGAAATAGACTTGTGGTTTCCTGTATTATTTATGTGGGAGCAGCATGGCACTGCCACTCCGTCAAGCATTTACTCTTCATGAACATTTAGCATCGGCAGATGTTTTTACCACGTTTTTACAGTACAATTTCAAGCATAATTCAGCATGACAGATGGTTCAAATCAGTGGGGTACTCCCACAGGCAGTACAAAAAGACAACATGCTAACAAAAACATGATCCCAATACATAAAATATACATCACAGAAGTTCTTGCACTTCGGACGTTTTTCAGGTTTTTACAGCATGGCTCCATTATGAACATGTACTTCAAATCATCGCATTTCCTTGATTACATGGCCAAATGTGCCACGTGCGTTTTCCATGAGAAGGATAAATGCATGGAAAACCGCATGGTTTTTAGCTAATTATAATGAGGCAAAAACCATGCGTTTATCCAAACACATGGAAAACGCACGTGGCACATTTGGCCATGCAAAAGCATAGGCTTTTTCCCCATAAGATGCTCCTTTTCCTTCTAAAGGTGACCATATAGGTAGGTGCCTGCATTATGTGACATTAATTCTTCTCAAGGTCACTCCAGCTCTGGCCTCAGAACGAGACTGCTATTATAGCTTTTAATCAAGAAATTGCGGTAATTTACACAATAAGGAAAATGTAGAATTTTCCGTCTTAAAAATAAGAACCTACCTTAATTGAATCGAAGCAGCAGGTGACGCGTCCGTTCTGTACCTCGACATGGGGCGGTGGGTGGGCAAACTTGCATTCAGTCTCGGGCCTGGTGCATTTGTTGCGCTGGTACTCGCGACATACCTCCAGGGTAAGCCAGCGCGAGTCCTTCACTTGAAGCGGGTTTATTATAGGATTCACCATTGCCATAATATAGTAGACGATGCCGACTAAGGCGAACAGTAGAGGGCGCTAGCGGACAAAGGCTAGGTAGCGCGCACAAGTTTGATTTGTTGAGCTCAGCTCTTATTGACTTTCAAAATGTCCGGTGTATTAATGAGGACCACCACTGCTGACGCCTGGTGGAATTTGAATGAGTTGATCGTCCAGAGGGATCCAGGTTGTTGGCTGATCTATTATCCAAAGGTCAAAAGGTCAGATGCATCCAAGACTCTCCTCCTGGCATATTCCTGCTTGACCTGAAATCACACAAAAGATAATCCGGTTAGTTACAGAACTCTTCTTAAACACTTCTCTTAAGTCTTTACATATCGATGATATCATAACACATTACATATCACTGCATTTTATCATTTAATTGGTAATAATATAGTTTAAACAACGTAGAATTAACAAATTATTTTAGTATATCAACAATACATTTACATGATAAGATGGGCCAATGTCTAAGAGAACTGAGAGGATCACTGGTGCACAGTCATATCGTGCATCTCAACCCTGAGACTGGAATTTAGATATATAGTCTTTCTGACAAAAAATGTGGTTCTCCAGGAGTACAACTGCCGTTATTTCTGACTTGAGTGGGACTATATTTTCATTTTTGTCGCTTTTTCCCCATCAAAAAACGATAAATCTGCTGAGCACTGCCAGTAGTTTTTTTTTGTTTTTTCTTTCGTGTAACTCTTTAGTACATGACGAATGCAACAGATGTCTCTGTGGGTAGCATGACATCCGGGACTTCGATCTGTCTTAAGTTGATTACATCACTGCATCACTGCACCACTGTTCCACAGAAGTACCATTCCGCACATTCCCACACACACAACGAAAAACAAACACTTGCGGCATTGTCTGTCATGATCAGTTACCATAGCTACTGAACGACATGTCACACGGTTCACACACCAGTCAAAAGTTCGTCTGCTACTTTGATCTTAACCTGGTGCGCTGACGTTTATGCAGCGAACCTAGTGGTAAGCCACAAAAATGTTGCGTTGTTCTATCTCAGTGAAGGATGGGCTAAATCTGATGACTTAGCGAAACAACATGATATGTCTGACTCAAAGTCAAACAAGTCGGGTAAAGTGCAAAAAGGTAACCTCGAAGTTGGTATTTGAATACCCTCGTAAATCACAGCAGGCCTGTGCCATCAGGTATATTAGTTCAGTATACATGACCAACCTCAAATCGGTCAGATTCCTCAAAGTAACATAAATATGTTGAAATCTGATATGTTAGGTCCATTTCAGTCGCTCAATATGAGAGTAACTACATTGTACATCATGTAAAACATGTATGCAACAGCATATTTTCCTGTTTAGTTCAACAAAAATCCACCTACTTTTTAAAACTTGACCCAAGAATTTTGGCCACACCTCAACATCTAACGGCAAACTATTTCTTCCCACCAGTGTTTACCACCTGCATAACTGGAGCTGTCAGCATTATAGGAGCCAACAGATGCATCAGTAGCGATTGACTGATACCAATACTAGCACATTCCTCCAATGCCTCCCCCTCTGCTGTATCTGTTTATAAAAATCCTTCCTTCCCCCCCCCCCCCCAGACGCCAGCAGCAGCACAGCTGAACAGCCTTGCAGACATTAGCATGAGAGCTAGACATGTCTGGTGGCCATGACACATACCTACAGGTCACATGTCTGTGACATCGCTGCCGCAGTGTCAGTCACCTCGCACTGACATGGGAGGGACACAGGACTCTTTTGTGTCTTTGTTTATAATGTGTTGTCATGCATTTGCATGCTGAGGTGAGTGATAATAGGGAAACCACAGTGGGTGATAATAGGGAAACTACAGTGCGGCAAGATCGTAAATTCAAGAAGCAGTGCATAAAAAAGTTACAAGCGTTAGACTGTGGCAGTTATGTGTGAGAGGCCCACACAAACTCCAAGTGTTTTATTCATAAGGAAAACCCCGCTGTTTTCTGGCTTCAATGATTGTCCTATTTTTTATACATTTTCAGAGGGCACTGAGTATTCCCATACATTTTACCAAAAGAAACCACCAAGGACACACTTGATTGGGACAGACGTGTGGTTCGAACCCATGCACCCACTTCCAGTACAATGTATGTAAACTGCACAATTTATGCACTTTATTGCAATATGTATTAGCATGAGCTACAAAAAGTCAATATGTAACGACATGCCATTAAAAGCTAAAGCATAGTGATGCTTTAATTAGTATGCTCAGTTCAGTGCCATTGAACATTGCCCTGATGCAACTACGTAAATAAAGGGAAATATGGCTCCCTTGTAGGCAGCAATAAGGGACATCCAGCTATGCCTAGAATACACCTTGTTTTTTGGTACATTCTAAGGTTTACATGTAGACTAATAACACTGGAACTAAAGGCCTAAGTCCATCATGTAGACTAATACTTGAACCATGGATCCATGACTTGATCTAAGGTCTATCATGACTATCACCAGTCATGTGTGACTCATTGATTCACATGGGGGGTGTCAATAATAACCGGGCTAAAAAGGGACTGCCCTACTTGTTCTTGATAACTTGGCAATGTACTTGATAACTTCAGCTGGCAGCTCCAATAGAAAATAGCATAAAGCAATCAATCTCTGTGTCTTATCTGTGACAGTGAGATTCCATCTGGCTGAGGGAAGTCGACCAATGCCTCACAGCAAGTGATTGCAGAATCCTACATTGCCAAATGGAGACCAAATATCTACTTTGCACTCTGTACACTCTGATGGCACTTAGGACCACAGCATCTAGAGATACCTACATACCAATCCCACAATTAAGACCACCCAACTTTGAGACCACCTCGAGTTTCAAAGTGAGGATTTACCTCGGTATTAGGACCACTCCAGTGATTTGTCATTGGTGGATTGTCATTAGTGGTTTTCAGTGTGGGGTTCTACTGTAGTTGTATGCCGGTGATGTCCTTAGCTTGGTTGCCAATGACAACAGATACTGCAGGATTGCAACGGCGATAGCAACACGGGAGTCTACAGAAAGAGCTAGCTGTTCTAGGACCAGCAAGGGACCTCTATCCAGCAGCCAGTGCTGCATAGACCAGTCCAATTGCATCAATAGTGTTTTTATCTGCAACACAGGCGCTTCCTGGACTGGGACAGCAACTCAAATCTGATTGGGACCTATCAGGGTTTAATATCTCTCGTCTAGCAAGGTTTAGAAGCGGCCTTAGCTGCTGCTGCTGCTGAGCACTGCTGATGCTGCTGCTGCAGGACCCCCTCCCCATCTTTAGCTATCTTTCTTCCTTTCCTGGTATAAGAGACAGGCACAGAGAATCAATAGAGCCACTGTGGCAACTGTGGCAACTGACACATAAGGAACAGCACAGGACACATAGAAGCAACTGGTTGATTCCACAGAAAGACACTGTGCTGCCTAAAATATCACACGAAAGTGGCCAGATTACCCAAAAATAGCTGACTCACATTTGGTGTCATCCTTGTCAGACAGAAATTGACTATTTGCAACACATCTGCTTATAGCGACTATCAGGGACTGTCGAGTAGTCTTTGTTATACACCGGGTTTCCTTACATGCCAGTCCGCTGTGAAAGACTGGTAAAACGTCCGTCCCCAGACATACTCCATGCAAATGGACTGACTGCATGTAGCTTGGCTGATAGCTAACTATGTATTTGCTATCGACCATACAATATGTATGTATCTCTATAACCAAAGGTCTGTCTTCCTATTCCTTCTCTGTCTTCATCTTCAATGTCTCCTTATCTGTCAATCTACCTCTGTTCAAAAATATTTACGAGCATCTAATTCCTAAACCATTAGTCTAACATGTAACATTATTGATTAATGAGAAAAGATATACACTAAGCCCTGACTAGCATTTCTAGACTAGGAGCTAATTTGATTCTTTCATGTTGTAAGGATCCATCATGAAATCCAATTTTATGGCAGTCGCACTAGAAACTCAATCAATCAGTGTTGGCCCACTTGAACATTAATCATGCTAATATCTATTATGTTTCCATCATTCATTGCAGTGCTGCTGCAACAGCAGTTGCTCTTATGGATTGCAGTCATATTCTTGTCCCTTTCATTCATAATTCTAGAGACCAATCAATGTACTTCAGTCAACTGTAACCTTTGTGTTGATGGGACAAGGGAAAAATGTCAAAATTAATCTGCAGGGACATGCCACCTGAATGTACAATGCCTCCAGGAAGTAGTATGCAAATTAAGATGGACGTGGCAGCAAAATCTGATCACGTGTCACGCGAATAGTCAAAGCGTCCACATGCCAAACCGTCCTCATATCAAACAGGCTACAGCAAAGCAGCAGCAAGCAGCTCTTACAAGTGTCTGTATGAATAATGATGAATGACAAAGTGGACGTTTCGACTTAGAGCAAGATGGATAGTTGACGAATTGACTAGCTGACGAATTGACTGGCCATAAATCCTTTGATCTCTGCTTTGCTGATCACTTTGCCATCCCGGCTGTCTAGACAGAGCTGAGTGTGTTTAATCGCTGCCTTGCTTAGCATTTTCACAATCGACATCAGTCTGGGGTTCTCCATAACAATAAGTCTGCAACTTTCAACAGACAAGAGTGCCTGGATTGGGCAATACAAAACTGCAGCAGAAGCAGCATATATATATAACAATGGATCTCCAGGCTATGTAATTGTAGACGGATTAACTATGAGCAAAATATGCAGAAAATGGCCATGTAATTTCTCAACATTAGATGTCATCGCAGTGAATGGAAGCTTTTCTTTTGAGAATTGAACTTCAAATATCATGCCAATATATAATAAATATTATTTCGATTCACCGGAATTCAGAGCTGCCAATATGTTTGTCAAGTCTAACATTCTATTTCTGCTAGTCTAACTAATTCTTCTATTGTTCTACCATCAGGACTAAAGGAACCAGAGCTACTAACAATTACTGCTAGAAAAAAGAAAAACCAAATTCCAGATTTGCAAAGAAAAGGTTACGTTGGGAAAAAAAGGGAGAAACAAAGAGATTCCAAACAAACCCCCATTAATTATCACAAGAGGAATACGTGAGTTATCCAATACCACCCTTTATAAATATGCAAAACATCCTTTGGAAAAACACAGGAAACCTTAACAATGCAAAAAAACGTATATTCTAGACAAGATGGGAGATCCTATAATGAATTAAAAATTCTGCAAAAAAGTACCTAGTTATTTGCAAGAATTCTAGAATCTCAGCCACACCCTCAGAACCAACATCAGCAGCAATAGCATCAGCAACAACCCTGGTTTACCAGGCTCCAGACAAAGTTTGCTTGCAACATCATCAGATGCTGTAGATGCAGCATCAGCAGCCAAAGATGCTGGCATGAGGCATTAGGGAGTCAGGAATGTGGTTAATGGGTAGTGCATGGCTTCATAGCATAGCTCACAGCCGTGCAAAGCAAACGTGTTAGGCACCTAAAACACACATATGAAGTACGTTGGGTCTTGGTGGAGCTCATCCAAGATTCAGCCAAGCCTCTTTGAATTGTTGGCAACTCTTGAGAGATATTTATATATTTTTAATAATAGTCCTGTACAAATAAAGTCCCGAAAAGCTTGTTATTCTCATAAATATTCCTGTATAGAATCCACCCATTTTTCCATTAAACTTGACCCAAGAATTTAGGAATATGCAGTTCAGGGCAGCAACCAACCATCAGAACTCAATCACTGACTTTTTTTACTTCCCGTTTCTTTTTTCATCGATGAATATAATTTCCATTAAAATTAACCCACTAATCTTTATCTCACTCTGACTCCAATATTCCACTTGCTGGAAAACACTTCAGGGCAACTAGTGCAATTAAATTTGCAAGTCTACGTAAAGTGCAGCGAAACTGAATTTGCAAGTCTGCAGTTCTGTTGACTTGGAAATTCAGCTCAACCAGCATGCTATTATAGTTTGCAAGAATCCAGTCCTAGGCAGCCATTGTGCACCAGATTAGAAAATAGCATCATAGCAGCTTCTAAATTCAAGAGAGGGAATGAGAATTCAGATTTTCAAACTATCAAAGACGAAATCCGTGTCAAAGTGGTACCAAACTGAACAACACAAAACCAGAGTAGAGGAAATTATCTTTTGTTGTGCACAATGGCTGTGCTAACTCCAAAGTCGATTGGAAAACTTGAGTCCTCTGTGAAGCACTCAGAAGCCTGTCTCTTACAAAATTTGGCTGCAGGACTGGGCTTGCGAGTAGTGAATGGGCCTTGAATGGTAGTGAATGGTAAGCAAAGGCTGTTGAATGGCTGCAATTGGGAGCTGACAGGAGAAAAGCCTGGGAGACTTGAGGGAGACTAGCAGGAGAACGAGCAAGAGGTGTGGAAGAGCTCCAGTGTCAGACAGAGAGCTGGACCACAAAAGCTCTTGTAATCTCCCAGCCAAGAGATAGACGTTATAGAGCCAGCCTGGAATTGGGGTGAATAAGCTGGCCCTCATACATGGCACCTTCAATAAGCACTAATGCAAGGGTCAGACACATGAATATTCTAGGCCGTTGGGGACACTAGCCTCGCATGTGCAAGAAATGTGCTTTCCCTCTGTTCTCTAGGCCCAGGGCTTGTCACACGTCCAAGGCTATTGCTTTATATGCATCACCCAAGAGGCCATTATGTGTGCTCTTTGGGATCTGCAATACAGTTGTACTCGGTTAGAACTAATTGTAACCATCAAAAGTTAATTTTAATCCAGTTTTTTTGCAAGCGGGTAAGGAATAAATGGAAGACAAAAATCTCCATCTGTGGACAATGATGTTTGTATAATCGAACAATCGTTATCAGCGTGTACCTCACACCTCATACATTCGTCTGACTGTAGTTGTTGTAATGCTATATTGGCAGACATCAGAATACCATCTTAAAGGAATTACGACAATGAAATGTAATTCTGATTCTACACTGCCATTCATATGGTTCATCAGCATCAGCAATCATTCTGCAGCAGTCTATTCTCAACTCTAATTAAGCGAGGATGCTGCAAGCCTCATTCATCTAATACAGAGCAAAGCAGCTGCAGACGCCTGCAGTTGGCTTATTTGAACAGAGACTTGAAAAATGTCTTACGCTTGTGTTCTCCCTCTGTAATCAAAATCTGTGATCAAAATATCAAAGAAAGACTCCAATCACAACATACTGGAGAGCTCTGTTGCTTGGCTTGCCTGTTGGTTTTCCTGTTTGCTTGGATATGTTCTACATCAACATGTGCATGTATCTGTCACAGTGGATCCCCTTGTGTGATTCCCTGTGTCACATCCTATCAAGCATACAACCAGCACTTGCCAACAGCATTAGTTGTCCCTGTCATCCTTACATACACATGTCCCATCTTCCTTTTCTTGCTACTAAAGCGTCGAAGCATCCTCAGTGAGGCATCCGCACTCTTGTATTCGGTGACCAGCAGTGGCTGGCAGCTGGGCCGCTTCTATTTCTATTCCACATTTCCTCCACTCGTTAATCCATGTAAATCTAGGGGTAAGTGGCACTTGGTGGGCCTCCCGAGACCCTCATTCAAGCACTGGCCATTCTCTGACCAGTGTCCACTCAGCCGTTAATTCCTTTCTGTCAATGTGCCACTCTCTCCCTACTGCTGGTCTTTGGTCAACTCCAGCCATGTTGGTCATCATAAGGTCAGCCATGCTACTATACATCACATATCTAACTACACGTCTACATTTGTAGTATTTGCCTTAAATTTCAGCAATCAATAACTAGTTTTATAGCCTAACGAATCGACATCATAATAGTGGCTAAGTCAAAGAAAACCGAAAAGCTAATTTTGTTTTTCAAATATCATCAGGGTGAAAGGTTCGAACATTACCCTAGACCAACTCTTCGCTTTCACGGGGTGAACAATTGGTATATCCGATTCTGTTTAGATGTTTTCTTCTACCACTGATAAATCTCATGCTTCAGTATTTTAAGGCAACTTTAGTTAAACCGAAATGTGCTGTCGTTCAAGCAAGCACGTCGAAAAGTGGTACCATCGTGAGGCAGTTAGTATGACTTTTAACTTCCGGTATGGTTATCATACTAAAGTAGACTTTGTATTCCACAAACTCTCAAATGTCAGTTTACAGTCAGTCTAGTGTCACCTCTAGTTGTCCAGTGAGAAATTCACGCAATTCTGTGGAGTTTTCTTTCCTCCTTACATATTGGCAGCAATCTCCAAAGCCTCTATTTACTCGTCTTCTCTTCTGTTTGCTTTCCACTCCACACGACCAATCTTTCCCTGTCACCTCCAAATCTTTTCTTTCTGTCCTTTTCTGTCCTTTCTGTCTTTCTTAAGACATTAATCCGATCTATAAGTTTCCCTATCAGCTTACCCAGCCTTTTTCTCTGGGCAAACACTCTAGCACCTCCCTCAGTGCTCTACAAGGGGGACAATGCATGTCGTTAAAGCAATCAATGCTGTCACAACTCTTGCCGCAATGCCAATATAACAGTACTGTCATAGTATGCCCTCAATGCTGTCACAACTCTTGCCGCAATGGCAATATAACAGTACTGTCATAGTAATACTATGCTGTCACAACTCTTGCCGCAATGGCAATATAACAGTAACTGTCATAGTATGCCTTAAATGCTGTCACAACTCTTGCCGCACTGCCAATATAACAGTACTGTCATAGTACGCCCTCAACCAATATAACAGTATTGTCATAGTACGCCCTTAACCAATATAACAGTACTGTCATAGTATGCCGTCAATGCTGTCATAACTGTTGCCGCAATGCCAATATAACCGTACTGTCATATCATGCCCTAATGGCAGTGTCATATTACATGTATGCCCCCCCCCCCCTGCCAATAACAGTAATGTCAAACTGTACACTATGAAGCAAGAAAATCAGCATACGAAACCTAACCTCTTATAACGCTATCTGAGCCATTGGACCCACTGGACACCTTAAACATGCTTCAAACTTCACAACAACATTGGATGCAAAAGAAAGCAGCCAAATTCCAATATGACTGAATTATGCATCAAAGACAACTCCAAGAAATATGTAAGCATTCGGCCTTATTCCCTGAATCATAATTAATGCACAATTGACTAGAGACTACGTTTCTATATTTAGCTCAGTAATCTTCTAGTAGACATGTTTGTCTCCCAGCATGACATTTGGATGAGAAAATGTCAAGTCGTGAAAGTATGATTGTGTTTCAAGCTTTTGTTTAAATTGCATTGGCCTAAAGAAAATTCTGAAGTAAATAAATTAGTAATGCATACAGTTTGTATATCCTATTCGAAGTTTAGTTTGACATACTGTAGGCTTATATGGAAGAGAACAATTAAACCAACGAAGTTCAGCTAGGCTTGAGGTAAATAGGTCATTTACTTGTAGTTTTCTTAGTTCAATGGCTCGCCAACCTGACAGAAAGCTGTAAAATCTCAAAAGAAACGTAAATATTTTTTCGATTTTTTTTTAAGCTTTCTTTTAAGACCTTTTTCTGAAGTTTTCTTCAGAGAGAGCTCCAGCCTTGGACATTTCCTTTAGTCTAATGTCTGGTGCGCATGACTAGCCAGAGACAAAGGTATTAATTTCTTGGCAATCTAGAAGTGCCTTAAAACAGACTTTTCATGCCTCTTTACCATTTGGCAATCGACAGACAGCGAAATTTTTTTTTTTATGGTGATTGTTATTTGCCTGACAGAGGCTTTGTCTGACCTGACAAGACTTTGCTCTGCTGCTGCTGCTGCTGATACTGCTGCTGATACTGCTGTTAATGCTTACCCACAGACTGGCAATGATCAATGTCAACTGTGTGGGATATTTTGGAAAGAGGAACCGTTTGCAAGTGTCTCAGGGAGGACATTTTTGACACCAAAATAGAAGCATAGCATCTTCCGCATGGCAACTCGCATATTGATCAGGTTTGAAGATGCCATAAAATAGCTACTGCTGCTGCTGCTGATGCGGTCGGTGATGCAAAAATTGCAAAGCTGGCTGGCTGGCTGGCTCTGTGGCTGCAGAGGTGCTTTAGTACATTGTGCAATGCAAAAGATCTATCCTCATTGTACTCAGTTCTCTTCAAAATTGGAAAAACAACTGAAGCCTTCTCATAAAATATTCACACAGAACTGACACTACCTTTCAAATGATTAATTCAACAATATCCTAACAACTGCCAGACAAACAATTCATCAAATAACTTCTATAGTCAACTTGTATTTTTAAAAAGCTACTGAACATAAAGTAACCTGATTTATCGGCCAGAATAATTCAGCAAAAATTGAACCAACAACTGAACACTGTGGGAGTGTCAAAAATGTTTCTTTATAACTGGGGTTTCCTTGTAAGTATACATTTTAATGGCCTCGTTGTAACTAAACTTCTGTTATAAGCATGAGCCTGGTCGTTATATATGGGATCAACTGTGTTTGTTACTACTGCTGACTCAGCAAAATCTACTGTTCAACTTATCTCACATATTCATAAAAATCGTGAAAATAACCAATATGAATACTAATCTTTAAACACATAGAAACAGTAATGTACACTTAAACTTGAAACACCAATGATTATCACATGTTAGGCTCGTCTGTTTTATGAGACAAATACTGGTTGTTATTTTACAATTGCAAAATGAATGTTCCCTCCCAGCTGTTGCACATTAAATCTCGGTCTACAAGTCTGCTTTCAAAAACTTCACTAACAGCTGCAACCTTTGAAATGTTATACCTTGAAACACTTGGACAGAATAGCCTAATCTTGCCTGGGAGAAAAGCTCCATTGTTCAGATCCCTAGTAAAGTAAAAAGTTTCTTTCTTCTGTAATCTATCCGAGCTGTTTTTGCTGTTGAAAGTGCATTACACAGCCATAAATACATAAGGCTTTTATGCGAGTGTTTGATTTCGAGAAATAGCAAACACATTGTGGTTTTAAAATGAACTTCGATGCAATTGCTAAAAGATAATGTACTGGCTTGACAAATATAAGTTAAGTGTAAAGTAAATAAACGTTTACTTAAAACATAGTGCATTAAGAGAGATGTCATGTGCTTTTGTCAGTGTGTTCAATAACTACTTACAGTTAATACAAATGTTTATAGTTGATGACTCGAAATTATAGTAATGTTTACAATACATTTACTGAGGCTCCAGTGCATATACTAGACCACCAATGACACGTACTGCTATCCTGGCCAGACAGACCACAACCTTGGTTTGTTTTTGTTTAATGTATACAAAGCAGACACTGTGAGCGATAAAAGTAGGAAATCTTACTCCTGAGTAATACAACTAAGTATGTGTGACCTGCTTCAGCCTCCTCCTCAATGTTGATTGATGGTAGACCTTATCAGTGATGAGAGAATTTCACGAAAAACTCTCGTAACTCTCTGGCTATCACTGGCTGGCAAAAGCTGAGGTCACAGAGGCCTCCCTTGCAGCACCCCACTGCCATGCCCGCAGGCAAGTACTCCAATCTTGATCTTGTTGGTTTTCTAGGCAAATTGGATAGAAATGTTTCCTTTATTTCTTATGTTTTTTAAGTGTTTTGATTCACTGCAACACACTCTTGGATATATTTACTTGTTGACATGACATGCTTTTCGTCACGACTACCATGGCTGGCCAATTTATTAAATGACAATTCTATACTTTAATTCCTGTCATGTATGTTGCTTTAATATAAAGTAATATTTTATCCTGTGCGATACCAAGGTCCTTGGTGGTACAGAGAAAATACAGAAAGTACTTGAAGTAGACAAAGGGTGAGTTGGAGACCCCCTCCCCAACGGCAAATAGTTTTATAAAACAAATGATGGTAAAATATATAATATGATGGGCAAACCCCACCCCCTCCCATTAGGCCATGAACCCTCCTCCCCCTTATGGTATATGACATAATCAAGATAATAGACACCTACACCAATAATTGTAGTGACATGGAATATGTTTCTGGGCTACTTTTTAAAAGGTATTATACTTTCCAGCCAGTTTAATGACTAAGCAGCACCAACAATATCATCCTGTCTATTGTGTTTCTGAATGCACCTTCATTGAATTATTACCTAAAATCATGCATTACGTGTTTAGGACACTTTCTATGGTAAAATTTCATGTCAATTTCTTGAGGTATGTATGCATAATGTTGCATACACCTTACAATGAATACTGGTACATACACTGTATTAGGTTTCATTTCAGCCCCAAACACCTCTGTAACACATGAGCCACACATCACCACAAATCATTCATTTTCTAGCTTCCTTTATTTCCCATTTTCTTCTTTGTCCTATCATGGCTGTATTACTAACTATCTCTTTTTCCCACGCAATGCCACAATATATATGTAACACTACACTATAATATCCTGTGGGATGACAGATCTGGTAGCAATTACAGAAAATGATTGCAATCTATCTGACGTATCCAGCCCTAAAATGCTGCATCTCTGCGGACATTCTTAGCAGGGCAAGCTAGACATGTGATATCCCACCAGAGAGGGTTGCTGCTTTCATGCCTTATCTTTATTGGTGCCATATCAGCAGTGTGGAGAAAACCTACTCTCACATTTCTTCTCAACTGCCCAAAAATATTGCACTTTGAGAAGTTGTAATTGCCAGAAAGTGGATGCACTGACCAATACAAGAAAAGGAGCAGTTGTTAAAGAGCAATAAATGGACTGAGTTATGAACCACTCTGCCAGCCATGCTTTTATGTGCAATATACAAGGATTATGGCGTTTCCATAGGAGTTCCATTGGGTATAAATTATATTGCAGACATGTACATCTGCATGGAATATATACAGTAAACCCCACATCATTATTAAGACCACCCACTCATTAAATATTACCATTCTTAAGGCAACCAATATAATTAGTATTTAATGCTATTATTAATTAAGGTGTGGCCTTCGATAGCAGCAGAAATTCTGCCTCCGAGGGCCACTCCCAAATGTACATAATTCTGTAGGATGTATTTGAATAAAATGTTTCTGAGTTTTGGTACGGAGTTTACCATTAAGCCCTGTATTGGACCCAACCATGTTCTTATAGTTTAATCTATCTCCTAATTTAGACCACCTCAAAATCAACACCATGTGTTGCATTGAGGTGGTCTTAATATCAGGTTAAACTGTAAATATACGGTTTAGTTTGACTAAGTGAAAAAAAAGTTGTCTCAATCAGCCAAATACAATTGTTAAAATATGATACCAAAATGGGTATGAGCACCATACTTTATCAATACACTATTCCATTTTTTTCCAAAATGTAATTTCAAGCCAATTCTGCACAAAATTTATTACTGTGCCATAAATGGAGCTAAAATAGAGAAATAAATGACTGCAGACATGCTTCCAGCACATTTATAATGCTATAAATGTCACCGTGACGCATGATATGTACTAGTAATTCCATGGAGCTTTTCACAACAGCTAGTCAATAGATGGTATAAACAATACCAGAGGTATGAGATATTGCAGAGAGGGAGTTCCATAAACAATGGGAAAAGAAGAAAAACTCTACATGGACAGACAGAACAAGTACAAAGACATGCAAAGTAAATCAGGGGGCCATTTTGAGAGTGTGTTGTGTCTAGTAGGGCTCTTTGTTTTGGCCCATTGACAGACTTGGGTGAGACTCATACCCAATTTAGAGTCTGCCATAAGGCTCCACCCTGTGGCCTATGTGTGTTTGTGGGTTAAACTTCTAACGATATTCTGAACTAAATTCCCATGGATGGGCTCTCATCACCTCTCCACAACCTCACCCAAATGAAATTACCGTATTGTCTTGAATAAAATTAAGCAAGATATATCATCAAAGGTGGGTGGGTGGGTGGATCAGGGCTTTACGTCCTGTATTTCTGCACCAGTTGGGCTAATTAGGACAGGCAGAGACCATGGCAATGAGATGAAGGATGAAACAGCCATCCAACTTAGGCTCGACCGGGAATTGAACCCGGGACCCAGCGGTTTGAAGCCCAGAGCGCTACCTCTGCGCTAGGCCCCCGCCCTATATCATCGAAGGTACACTAATCCTAGCAGCTTAATGAGAATGGCTTCAATTTTCATTTTAGACCTGGCTTGTAATCAAACAAGTATGGTATCATATTTTGTAGCTACTCCTAAGTTAAACGATCCCAATGTATTTGGAGTGCAAACAACACAGGGGTCCAAAAATCTCCATCCACTAAACTTTGGGAGACACCCTTATTTATATTAGACGCCTCTCGCCCTTAACTCTGTCTCATGGCCAAAATATGCGACAAATTACAGAGGGTGAAAAAACCGACCCTTCTTGTTGATGGTGCGTCCTACCCCTGTGCAAATAAGTCAGAAATAACCACAGCAGAAAGCTACCATGTGCTCCGCTACAAAAACCGAAATTGGCCACTTTTTTCCAGTAAAACACTTTCAACAACCCCCATGAAACTTGCGGCCAATTTCCAATTGCAAATGTTTTATCCGAACAAAAAGTTTACTGGTTCAAATTCAAAGTTAAACGTTCTACAAGAGGTCATGTTGTCTAAATCAAACTTCTTCGAAAGATTGCGTCCTATATTTGTCCTATACACATGTAGCCAATATATGTACAAGGCACTGACCAGTAATAAAAATGCATTTTATAACTAAAATTGGCCCATATATGGTGGTTTAATTCACCTCTTTTTCAATCAAGAAAATGTAGTACATTGTGTACTTATAATATATTATCTGTAAATCAAAACACTATAAATAATAACATTTTTTCTAATCAAGATCAAGACCAGACACATATTCCCATGCAGCTTTGACTTGTCAGGGTGGACCAGACAAGGCCATCTTTAGACTGTAAAATTCAACCATGACTGACTAATGGAGATTGACAATAACAGCTTCATTTTATGGTGCCGTAATGTGCAATTATTTTACACCAGTAATGAAACTTGACATTTTCCAAGGCAGACATGATGCGATCATTTTAACTTCGGACAAAAAATAATAAAGAAAGTAAAAAACTTTCTGCATTAACTTTATCTTCACTGTCTTGAAGTTCTTTTAACTTTAGCCTTCAATTCCTACGTCCATACCAAACTGCCTTCCCCAATGGCCATTTTATGGCATTTTTACTTGGCAGAGCTAAGCAATTCTTTCGAATCACCAAATCTAGCCGGGCGCATGCACAGCATAGAGCCACCCTCATTGATTGCAATAGCCCTTATGGATTTATAGATTTTTCCTCAAATTCCCTCCCTCCAGGAATTTTAATTAGCCCATCAATAACTGGTGCAGTAGGCATGTGCACTCGAGTTGTCTGCTGCCGTTCACTAAAATGTTATCGTCTGATGCGTTCGCCAAATGTTATCGGTAGACAGAGTAATCAGTGTAAAGATGGTTTTTTTTTTCTTTCAGTTTTTTGTATCATAAATTAAGACCAAAAAAAAATTCCCACACACATTTTATGAACGTCATTATAGAGCTTCCAAAGGTTGGTATCCCATAGATAATAGAGACTTTAAACTAACACAGGACTGCTCTAAATATTTGATGAAGTTAACGCCCCTACCCACACAAAGTGTTAGTCTACAATTAAGCTCTGACACAGAACTTCCATATTGTTTTACCCACGAGCCATTCTGGTGTGTCATATGGTAACAGTACATTGTAAATTAATTTGTGATACAAATATTCCATACAAGGAAATCCACAATTAGTACTAAAGAGCATAAGTATCACCCAAATTGTAAACATAGCACTGCTTACTAAATTGTGTTCCTAAAACATTTAGTTTTTATTACTCTTATTAGTAAGCACTGAATTTTTGCAGCTACATTCGTGTGTAGTTGAATAGCCCTTTGAACACATTCTATTCTATTCTATTCTATTCTATTCTGCTGAGACCTTAACTGATTGCAATATAAAAAGTTGCAAAATCAATAATTACTAGATATGAATTATTAGAGTAATACACACACTTCAAACTTAACTATACCAACAGTAGGAACATGACGGATTGTTTTGTCCTTACTATCATTTAATTTTCTCACAAAATCTCATAAAAGATAAACAAACGATAATACCAAGTACCTTAAACAGAAAGTAATGATCACTGTTGCTGTGGTACCAGTTCCATTCTATTCAATCAGAAATAGCTCAAGTGCTAATAACTGTAAACCTTTATCTAGTGCAAAGATAAGATGTCTCCCAGTCTGTTTTATCTCTCAATATGTCTGGCTAAATCTAGTCTAGGGAAGACATCATTTCTTGCTTCTTAAAGGTGTCAGAATTGTGAAGAAGTGCATTTATTAACTACAATATGATCCTAGAAATTTCCTGAATTACTGAAAGAGAAGCGAGTGGCAGGAAGAGTAATGGGGGATTTCCCTGTCATTTTGTACACGGGGGAATTCTTTATATCATATTTTCGCCATAAATAGTACCAACTAGCAGCTTAAGTGTTGGTGACAGAGACACAGTCTGGTACCAATCACATCATCTATGTGCTTGTGTGCATCTATTATAAAAAATAACACAATTAGAAGAAATTGAACACGTATATATCTGATAACCATCAGTAGTCAAATATCTTACATCTGACAGCTACAAATAATTAAATCATGGGCCAAGAGTGAATTAATACGTTAACGCTATACCAAGACCTTATTTATTGCTCCTGGCTATACCATATCATTAGGTTCAGTTCTACAGAGCAATAGATAGAAATTAATCATACTAAATTGCCATCTCTAACAGAAAGAGAAAGTTCACAGCTTTCCGATTTAACAGATTCGTCTAATACAGAACACTCATGTTTAGAACACATCACATGACCTCCACCATATTGCAGTATCAATACATCAATACTTGATGCTATAGTACTGGTACTTCTCTTTGCATCACATCAATACCATCCATACCATCACTTACAGCAGCAGCACTGCTGCAGCAGCCTGCCTCTCAGGTGAGTGACCCCAAAATCGGAGCATTTCATCCAATCTAGACAGTGTCCTTGAAATAATGCCGCTTAATCTACTTCCATTCATTGTATTATGGACATCAGTCACCTCAATTCCAGCTATTATGCACCCCTAAGACGGGTTAAACCAAAATGAGAGCAACCGTTAAAAGACCTGATTCATTTATGGTCATATATAATCAATTCAAAGTCCTATCAGATCTTGGAATTGTCTAGTCCGACAAACTGCCTCAGGACAAGAGTCTTTCGGCGTGCTTGTAAATGACAGCAATGTTTCGGTCCAGGAATTGTCTATACTGCATTTAAGCTCACTTTCAGATATGGTAAAGAAACCAAATGGTAGATAAAAAGAGTGGAGTAAAGAAAAATCTTCTTCATTTATACAATAGGTATCCTTCAACAATTCATAATTCCTTGATGAATAGCAGACCATAACTTTATTCAAACCACACCCAATAAATAGTCTATTAAATTTCAAGATAATTAAAAGAGAAATTTCAACCAAAAACACATATTTGTTAATTGTAGCGAATGCAGGTGGGTGTCTGTTCTTGGTAAAAGAACGGTTTACTTTGGACACCAAGATGCATCATCAAGCAACACTGAACATGAACTATAAATCTAATACTTCTTGCAATTACTTCCAATAAAATTTTATTTCCTCTCTACAAATATCACAAGCTGCCTAATAAACCACATATCTTTCATGTTAAAATATTACGAAATGCAAAAATACGCCGAGTTCACTTTGACGCGTTGTAAAAACCTCGGAAACATCAAGCGCCACAGCTTTCAATCGAATCGAAAAGACAGTGCAAACAATACATTAGTATCACAGCTTCTGGTCTTCCTGTAGAACATAACAAAAGCAAGAGACTCTCCTTATCCCTTTGAGTTATGAGGGAGACTAGGAGCAGAAGGGTCCCATAATTGTGTTATGGCATATTTGCATAAAAGGGTAAAACAATCCCTTCGGGGGGTCCCATCCCTTGGATCCATCCATTCATCCGTTCATCCGTTCATCCATCCTCTCGTTTTCCCATCCAGAACACATTCGACATTCCACAGAGGAATCCCCGCCATGTTGGAATCATTCTCAAATGCCCATTCCAGCCAAGTATTGCATTTAAACCAGCTTGATTGATGTAAATTTTTGTCAACTAGCAACAATACATTTGCTGCTCGCTTTAAAATTGAACATTTGCGACTAAAATTAATATAAAGGCCTCCGTGATTATAATCAAATTAATTAAATACACCAAATGAACACTTGCAGACAATTACCAGACAGGACCTCCAGCGAATTACACTACCAATGAGCAAATTGTAGTGAGCAGAAAATTACTACAGCATAAAACATAATATCAAGCCATACTTTGTATATCATAACATCGCTGTTAATGTCAGACATTTTGTAATTTAGCTCTAGTTTAAATCATTATCTGATAGACTGATGCACAATGGAACAATTGCCTTATTGTTAAATCGATATATAATGCAATTTGTCCTACTTTTTCATTTCTCTATAACATTTGCCAAGGATATATTTAGATTACTCTTAGCAAGTTTTATCGACAACTGACGACAAATCGATATGAATCTCAACTAAACAAGTGAAAGCAAAACGTTTTCAGAATAATAGAACTTCCCAGGTCCCGGGTTCGAAGCCCAACCCAGATAGTGCTCATTCCAAATCGTTTCAACGTTGGCTCGATGTCGGCCATGTTAAGACAATGTTGTAACGATGCTGGGCTGATGCTATCTGGGAAGTCTCTGTCTTTTAGGACTCAAATCAGAGACACCCCATCTATATTCCCCTATCCTTTATAAATTATTCACTCCAAAGGGGGGGAGGGGGTGGGGGGTTCATGGTGCATAGTTCCACTGTCTTTATGAGCTTCCTTATGAACTTGTTTTTCTCTATAATATGACGTCATAAGTGGCATTTTTAAGTACACTAAAACCAACCAATGAAAACAGTATGCTGTCACGTATCATAAACTAAAACCAAAAAACGAAAACAGTCACAATGTGTTTCTCTTCTTATCTAAAATCTAGCCAATCCTCTTTGCTTGGAATAGACTGCTTGATATCAGATAAGATAAGAAAGCACTACTACTCCCAAGCAGCCAACACTGCATAGTTTGCACAGGTGCGATTTAAAATATGACACACTTACTGGGAAAAAGATTACAAGTTAGTAGTTTAAAATGGATACAGCTGAAACAGACTGTAAAAGCAAAAAATAGATAAAAATGTAAAAACTGCACATTACATGCACCATGTACACCATATTTATTGCATTAGTGTCTCCATTCTGCCTCACTTTGATGTTTATAGGCTATATATTTCATGGTCAGTTTATCTTGAAAGTGTTTTTTAAAGACTTAATATGAGAATGGCACCACTTTTTTAATGACTGGTCTAGAGCTTGTCTAGAGTGGTCTTGCGTATATATAGGGTCTAAAAGTCTTCATTTTGGTTTTACATGAAGGTATTGAGGGCCTAATAGGTATATACTATATTCATATATGCAACTCAAAATTATTAATTTATATTCCATTTATTTCAAGAGTTGTTAAGTTTCCGCCGTTGGTTTTGGTTAAAAATCACAATCAGATTCTTTATACTTGTATATACTGAAACTGACAGTTTGTCACATTTTCGTCATATCATTTTGTCTGTTAAATTATAGATATTGGGTGACACTTTCCAGCCGACCAAAACATCACTAAAAATAAGTCAGTTTATCACAAAAAGAAACTGAAGAATTTTTATGACAGTTCTACTTGAACCGAAGCCAGTGATGGAGTAATAATAGTCATTTTTGCTGTTGAACTTGGGTCATAAAGCTTTGTTATCAGACGTGCATAGTTAGGTTGCCATGCAAGATACAATGCATTATGCGTGTTAATATGAGATGCACTATTGATGATAGGAGCTGATGTGTTAGAACTCTTCGATTATAACGGTTCAGTTCACTTGGATGGATATAATGAAAGTCGACAGTTTTTGTGACGATAGCATCACCAGACACAAGAAAATATAAATTAGCATCAGCCGCATCAGTATAGTCAGTCACAGCAACCGACGACTGTCTGCAGCAAAGCACTAAACTTGGCAAGCTTCCAACTCCATATATGGAAAAGTGCCACACCTGCGACGTCGTCTTTTACGTCGCATCAAACGTAAAACGCTGCGCAACACGGCACGGGCTCCTCACGAGTGGGTCACGTGTTGTTCATCGAGACAGCTCATTGGTCGTTGTTTTTGTCTCAGTTTTCTGATTGATAGCAAATCTCTAATACTTTTCTTTCTCCATATTTGTTTTGCGAAGTTCTCTCAGACTCTGCTAGACAGATCAAATGGTTCAAATGGAAACAACAAATCTGCAACGTCCTCAAAATTGTATTTGCACACGCACAGTGATATCATCATACCAACTCCACATTGGCCGGCTCAGCTCAAGGTCCCAGGTTCGATCCGCGGCCTGGGCACTTTTCGTGAGCTTCATCCCAGCTGGATGTCGATCGCATGAGACGTTAAATTGGAGGTGCCTTGTACTCGGTGTCTATTTTGAGGCAAGTAAAAGACCCCACCCATGGGGTAAATGTGTAACATGATGTGGTCTCCAAGCCTTATCATCTCATCATTACGTCTGCCTCTGGCAGCTGGTCATATAAGCTGACTCAGCTTCAGACTCAGTAACATTGATTTCCATCAGTCTAAAAACAGACTGACATTAAAACCGTGTATGTTTTTCACAGAATGACTTGATTTTAATCATAAAGTTCTAAATGTATTATGACTTTCCTACGAATACACACTATTTCTGAACCATGTGTTGACAGATATCACATGGTTAGGCACAGCCCAAGAATAACGCTGTCTCACGCTATGAAGTTTCAGCAAACGGAGACACACCTATGAAATGTGGGCCAATTTGGCGCGCGGAGACAGGTCCCAACTCCCACACAAACTGAAAATCAGATGTGCTTTGTTAAAAAGTGAAATCATACCCAGAAAAAGAAAAAGAAACCAATAAGATGTGTAGAAAACAATGCAGAAAAGAAAACCACATAACTTCAGGGACAGACCACCCTGATTTTCTCATTTTGCTCTTTTTCTCTCCATTTTCTTGTGGGAAATAAATTCACAGAAGAGCCATTATCTTGAGAGAGAGAGAGTACTTTAGAAGTGGGATAATTTATACATCCACTGTTCCTCAAAACGCTACAGCCAAATAAGGCTGTCTGCATATATAGCATTCGTGCATTCAACATTACCATAATTATCAAGCAGATGTCTCATAATAAAATGTTACGATTCTAGCGTCCCAGAATTTATCTCGTTGAGAAAAGCTCAGTGGAACTGGCATAATATTATCATAGGCCCCTGCTTATAATCTATATATAGTAAATACGGTAGACATAGCTGAGTCTGGTTGGTGCAGCACAAGCACTCATCACCACTTTTTCCTTCAATTTTTTTTCATCTTTCCTGCTCTCCTTGCTATACCATCCCCTCACCATAACATGGTAGAATTGTTTATTTTGTTCCTAAACCTCATGGGCTGCATTTAGCCCCAGCAGCAAAAAGATAGCACACTGAAGGGGGGGGGGGAGGTAAGTCGGGGGGGGGGGGGGGTTACTTTGCCCCATTCCGTTCATTCTGTGCCAGAAATCTGAGAGACAGCATAGGGGGCAACACCCCTTCCTTAACCCCCCCCCCCCCCAACATCCCCCCATTTCCCACTATTTTTCTAGTTTCATTACTCCTGTTGGCACCAAAAACCGGACTAACTCGTAATTCCCGAACTTTTAACATTGCAAAGGTTTCCAAGGTCACGAATTCAATCGCTAAATACTTTCGCCTTGTCTTTTTGGCTGCCTGTCACTTTTTGTTACTTTGGCAACACACAAGGTTGCATTGTTGTTGCAAGATGTCGAATTACCGCAAAAATAGGCATGAGAATTTGGCTGAATAGAAATGTCTACAAAACTAAGACATTGATCCATCAATCAGTCAATAATCAACATGTAATTTATGGGTTTATTTATGTGTCAATCTATCTTATTTCATTCTGTGTAATCTATCTATCTATGTATCTATCTATGTATCTATGTATCTATCTATCTATCATAGTCTGTAATTCTGTGAGATGTCTCAAGAATCTTTTGTAAGCATCATCTCAAATCCAGAAATTTAGATGATATTCTTTCTTCCACCTTCCTCAAGCTGTAAACCATTTCCAACTAAAAACACCTTGTTGTTTTGTCTATTATATCTCGCAGTTCTTTCTAAGCCATATTTCTGGCACCAGTTCACCTATTGTAGAGCCAGCTCCACAGCCTCTCTGTATCCTAGGTTTCTTGTAGACAACTCCTTTTTTCTCGGCTGATATTTTTGGCGAAGTGAGCCACATTCTGAGCATGCATTCAAAATCAATCCTCGCTGCAAACTCTGTTTGTTCTTGGCTACTGCAGTTCTAAGACTTGGCACAGGGAGTACCTTGCTGAATTCCTTCTCTCCTCCCCAATCCCCCTAATTGCAATCTTTTTCAATGCTATCCCCGCTAGCCTACAATCGCAATCGTTTCCTGCAATGTGGTGCTTTCTCAAGGGGATTGACTTGTAATATGAATGTCACTTGGATTTAATGCTTGTAATGCACACCAAGCTGAGTACAGATTGTTTCCCTACAGAGAACGGCAATAAAGGGAGTCTTTAAAGATGGTTTGAAGTAATTAATGTGGTGCCAGTTTTAAATATTACAATGACTGACTGACTGACTGACTGACTGACTGACTGACTGATAGACAGACTGACGTGCTGACTGACTGACAGACCAACTGACTGACTGGCTGACAGATAGACAGACTGACTGACAGACTGATAGACTGACTGACTGACAGACTACCTGACTGACAGATAGACAGACTGACAGACTGACTGACTGACTGACTGACTGACTGACTTACTGACTTACTGACTACCTGACTGACATAACACCTCACGCCCAAAACATGTCGACCATAGGAGCGTATCACAACCATATCACAAGTGAACCGCTACAAAATGCTAGCTCCTAAATAAAGCCGGTGTCCTCTTACAGTTTTTATCAAGATTCTCAAACTCAGACGTCAAAACATAATCACGATTTACTATGGCGCAAAAGGCTGGGACAAGGTGTGAGTGGAATCACATTATGAGCATTGGGCCAGGAGAAAACAGTGGCGCATACAAGATATGTATGAGGCTGACAGCTCATGCATAGTTAACATAAGTCTACCTATCTTTTCTTTCGTTTCATTTTTTTGCCTCCTGCCCAGGAAAGAAAACATGATGTATGCTGACTCCTCATTACACAGGCAACTAAAGTTAGCAACTGACTGCGAACGACGTGTCGAAAATACTTCATAAGACCGGAGGGATTTACCATAAAACTAGAGGGATCTAGCTGCATACGACTATAGGGATCCAGCATAAGACTAGAGGGATCCAACTTAGGTCAGTTAGGTCACTGACAGCATGACACTTCAGGTCACTATTAGATTGACTACGTGAAATGGCCTCAAAATCGAGGTGGTCTCAATACATGGGTTAAATAAATAAAGGTTCCACTACAGGTTAATGACAGAATAACAGAAACAAATTTGTCTGTCCGAAATAAGACAAATTTAAGGTTTAGGAAGTGAGAAGGTGACCTTAAGAATTAGACCATTCAGGCCATTGACCTCCAAGACAAACAATGACTCATAGGTAACTCGGATAACTCACACAAGGGGGGTTGGGCAACTCCATCTCATGGAAAGGGCATTTCTAACATCATTATACAAAGGGCTTTACGAATAATAAAGATTCCATTAGCATATTGGGTCAGTTCACGTTTGCCTAAGCCTACCAATATATTCAGAACCAATACTCGTCCATAATGTTTATTGGGCCGGTTATAACTAAATGGTCATTGACACAGGTAGACCATATTCCAATGGCCACCATATTATAGTTTAATCTCTCTTTAAGTCTTATAAGACCATATCACCATTCTGACCTGGTTTTTAAGACAACCAATGTTGACCTAACCATTATATTTTGATCTCTTATAAGACCACCTCACAATTAAGGCCAATTTTCAGTGGTCTTAATGATGAGGTTACACCTTATTAATCATGAATCATATCCCAAGCCAAGATTAAATGACCAGACTTTAGTTAGTTATTCAGTCATTACCTTTCCATAATACTGAAGGAATTCACACACTCAACAAAATACCTGGGTGATATCTATTGCACACCCAGTAGCCACAGAAATCTATGTTCTTGGCATTAGTCCAACATTTTGATAGTCTACCTTTCTGACCAGTAAATAAGCATTCCTGTACACAACAGAAACATAAGGACTACATGTTATTAAACAGGTCGTGTCTGTGATATTAACAAACATGCACATTCTCTTTTAAACGCCGGGGACTTGACAATATATGGAAACAAAAATCTAAAATATATCTAAATGCCAGCAGAAATTAACACCAAAGGCTCATACTAATCTCGAAATGGCTACTTTATAACTAATTTCAACTGCACAATTCTGCCCATTTTATTCGACCCTAAACCATTTGGAAAATATGTTTAAGACATCAATCTAAATTTCTTAGAATTATGATATATTATACAATACTTATGAATACTCTCTCCAACATCTGTTAATCTTATTTGTCCTGGCTGCACAGTGCAAACTGTTTCTCATATAGCCAATTCAATCATTATGTAGGGTCCCATTTTCACTCGCATATTGCAGCTGCGTCAATGTTTCTAATCAATTTGCATCCATGTCAGATTTTTGAGTGTTTCTGATTTCACGTGAATTGAATTCATGGTAGTTTCTTGAATTGTTGCTGGTCTGTTTTCTTACTTTGATTCAATTGATTGGTTGGTCAACTTGCATGAATCTTTGGTATATGTATATGTAGAAATGACATCATTGACTGTCAATTTTTTTACTAAAATATGTTAATCATTGTACTCAATAAAATTTGATATCCACCTCATAAAGCAAAATATAAAAATTATAAAAATAAAACTTCTCAAATATAAAGTTCTAATTCACTTTCAAACACATGATTTTATAGCTAGTCTCTATACTGAACTTCAATGAAAAACAAGCTAAAGCACTGCTTTTGACCTGTTAATGTTCAATCTCTGATAGCTGGGCAAAGTCGTTGACACCTAGATATTTCTGAGTATTGCCAAATACTCCAAACTTGTACTGTGCCTGATAACAGTGAACACTTGAGATTCAAATGGCCTGTTCGGTGTTAGCCACATCGATTGTATGAAACTGAATAGTGAAAGCATAGTGAGTAGACTCAATTCACATAATGTCACATAATATTGCTACACGTAATATACATTGTACATACACACTAACCTTATGTTGTACTACAGTGATGAAACACACTCAAAGCATGGTACAATCCTGACTGTATTAAATGTGCATGTATTCCAATGTGTGGTGTACTTGTCAGTGGTCTACAGACATCTACTTGACTCACAGCATGGCAGTTAGACCATGTGGTTGCGCGCTACTCTGGCCACTGGTTAACTAGGTCAAAAAAGTAGGTCGCCTAATCTGATTGGCTGTTGATATACGTGTGGGAGAACGGGTAAACTCCACAACATTATGTCATCATTAGATTTGTATGCTCCAAATGGAGTTTCTGTTGTAGTGATTCTTTTGACAGACTTTTCAGAGGTTTTTCTCAACTCAATAAAACAACCCCTGGCTACAATTATCAACTATCGCTGAAGATATGTTGACAATAAAAGTGGAGGTAAATCATATAATACTCCACTTAAAACCACTAAAAAATAATTTAAACTACAATAATTCATTCATTTGCCAACAGTAAAGATTACTGGAAAGCACAAACATATTCATTATAAGTTTTAGTTATGTAACATCATATCCTGGAATTGACATTCACTGATGTCAAGCGCAAAATTATTCCTAGAATTATTTGAGTCATGTAGTTTAAATATGCATTAAATTATGATGGCACTATATATGTATGTACTTTTCACTTCAGTTACCATTCAAGATTTCACAATTGTTATCTTTATACACATAAAAGAATTTAAAATGACACGTAGAGACGCAGGAGGCTCATTTTTAGAGTTACCTATTGTCTACTCTAATATCCATTATTTTTGCCTTCACTAATCTGAAGCTTATATGACCAGCTACCAGAAGCAGAAGTAATGATAATATGACAAAGTTTGTAGTCCATATCGTATGATACATTTTCCCCGTGGGTGAGGTCTTTTACTTGCCTCAGCATAGACACCGTCTACTAGGCACATTTGCAGCCATACAATCCACCTATAACTGGTACATTCTGTTAAAAATACCCACCTGAAGTTCCCCCAACAGGCCGATGTTGGATGGAGTCGGTAATTGCTCATGGCATATGTAATTCTGCATAGGAAGCAGAAATTGGCAGTTGGACGCAAAGTGCCATCGAGCGCCATGGAAAACAAACATGAGTGGTCAGTGTATGGGCCATCATGGACTTCTGTTTGACCACAGTCCAGGTGCAGCACACGGTTCTTGAATCTAAGCCAACATAAACCCATGATCCAACATCTATTGAGAACCATGTACTCAGGTTATTGGCATTTGCCTCAACTGCTTCCATTGGCAATGCATAACACTTAGTAATCCTAACATGTAGTCATAAAGGGGTAGTCAGAACATCAGCAGATTCAGGTGTTAGTCAGGTGTTAGTCAGAGCATTCTATGTTCTACATTTATATCAATTTTCACCCTGACGAGGCAGATAAATTATTGCAGAGTGAGGTCGTCCAGTAAGATATTAGTTAAAAAGATCTATGACATGGGTGTGCTTCACAGCGGCAGCTTTGCTTCTCATTGGTTATTGCAGTTCCTATGATAAGATAGATTCTCTTAAATTCTCTTGATGTCTGGGGTCGTTCTGACCCATTTATCATATATGTATTCTCTACCTTTTATGGACCTAGAGTCCGCAATAAAGTTGACTTGACTTGACTTGATACTGCATGCAATTGACTAATAACTAACCATATTTCTCCAATTATAGACAGAGAAAGAGACTCCTTTCCTTTGAACTGAATTTGCATGGTATATTAAGGCATAAAAGAGGATCATGGAATCACCCCTGCTCTGTCATGGTAAAAGATAAAAGGTTGAGTGTAATTGGTCATAACTTGGATGAACTAGAGTTCATCCAAGGTCAGAATATACGATGTTTTACCATGGAGTCTCTAGTGACTCATGGAGTCTCTAATGACTCCATGGTTTTACCATGGAGACAAGAGTAGATTTCTCTCCAAGGTTTTACATTTACAATTATGAAATATATTTAAAAGCAATAATTAAATACAAAAACACTGTAGTACCTCATTTAGAATTCTCAGTTCAATCTCATTATTTACATAGTTGCATATTTCACATACAATGTATTTCCTAAAGTGCAACCAGTATGAATTACAATTTGCAATTTAAATCTGAAGCGTTTATAAACACTTTTCAAATAGACTCTGAATGGACCCATCCAATCGTGTGTACAAAATATAGCTGTTTATTTGCGCAAGCATGGATTAAATATAAATGGGGTGGATCATTTAAATTGCACAGGTTCTTGGTATTGCATGATACGAACAAGAGCAGAGATTAATCAATTAGACGAATCCCGAAGTTCTTTTCATGAAGGAGGCTAGTTTTCAGTCTGAGGCACAACTTGCTGGGCCAAGGCAGCCTAATTGTGGTTCTCAGGTGTCTCCAATCGATCTTAACTTCATTATGTGGACAATCTTATGCTCAAATAGATTTTCCCCATTGATTTTCTAACCGCCATTTTACGCTCACGAAATTTACATGCTCTGGGCTTCATGTCTGACTACGTTCGCCATCCTGCACGATTACAGGAGACGCCCATTCGAGAGTTTGGACAGACAGACAGACATTGAATGGTAAGCAAAGAATAAGACAGACACTAAGAACAGTAAGAAACACCAGAGAGACTATGAGAAAGATCAATATGCAGAAAGACAGAGAGATATACATTGCGACAAATAAAAACATATAACAAAAGCCTAAAAATAAACACAAAGAAAGAGAACGGAGTTTCGTGGAAATACCACAATTTTTCGAATAAAAGCCTGGGTATATAATGTTCTAGAAGAGTTCTTCTCTCAACATGTATAAATCAGGCCCACAAACTGTATAAATCAGGCCCACAAGCATTTAAACGAGACCAAATAATAAGCTATGTTACACCAGCCTGCAATCGCTCAAAGACAAATATTCAGGGACATACAGAAACTCCCTGAGGAACCTAATAGAAAACCCAAGGACCAATCAGTCAACATCAACCCTGCACCACTTCAATTCGCACAAACCCGAAGTGCCAAAAATACAAGCTGCCAAAACACAAAACACATCCTCCTCAAACGATTGAGTTGTACAATAATGACACAAATATTTGGGCCCTAGTGATTGACATAATTCTCAGAAAACACAAATAGATGTCCTGAAATAGGCTATACCGGGCTATACCGCTTAGCAATGGTGGTTATAATCAATACATACAAGTGCAATAATATAATCACATATGACCTAATTCTGTGGTCTCCTCCCAAATTAATTAGTCATTATACAATTTAGTAGGACCTATAGCTATGAATGAAATCCATAAAATCTAAATCAAGTTTGCATATAACGAGTGACTGCAAAATAATATTATACAGAACAGCATAACCATCAAAACTATATTAATAATAATATAAAATGAAGTGGTCTTAATGTTGAGGTGTTTTTAATTGACATAGACAGCAACTTGAATTCGAAAAATTACGACGTATATATCTCTTATGACTCCATGGCTGAACTAGTTCACAATATCATAGATCTATGCCCTATAGCCAACATCATAAAAACTCTTTTACCCCTCTGTGTACCTGGGCCTATTACCTAGCCCTATTATTCGGAGTTAACCGGAGGCGTTTACAAGTTTCACAAGTTCATGAAAGCTTACCCTCTAGACAAGTTGTGAAGTCTAGAGCTGCTGTGAGCCTAGTAACTCAGTGTATTGGTCCGCCAGGGAGGTATGCCAAGTAGTTCCTGAGCACATTCCAGAGGAAGACAAACGACTCCTCCGCGGGACAGAGGTTCAATACTTGCTTATTGTTTCATTGTCTGGAGGCCAAACAATGCCTACTAGTCGCCGAAATAAGGAGCTCCTTAAAACTACTGAAGGATATATGAGCTGTTGGGTGACGTCATGACGTCATTACGTTTCTGACGTTATTCGAACCTTTTCAATTACAGTTGTCCTTCTGGAACTTTCGTTGAGAAAGAGCCAGAAAGGGGAATTGTTTTGGTATTTTTATGCAGCTTGTTTAGTAGAATATTCCAAAGATTTACTAAGGGGTCAAGGAAACTCCTGACTAACTTAACTCTAACTTATGATCTAGACAAAACAACAATTAATCAAACAGTGATGACGTCATTAGAGACTCTTAAAGCACGTGTAGAGGTAGCTCCCTTTGTCTCTCTTTCATTCTCTAGGCCTAAAGTTCTGATTCACCCACACACACTATTTAAACCATATCTTATCCACCAACCATTCCTAACCGTCCTGTCATGCTAAGACAATGCACACTCCCGGGGAAACATGGCAGCTATGGAGGCTGCTGTGACGTCATTTGTTTTCCTCTACCAGCTCGCCCCCTACCTGAGGAAATGTGTATTATTCCATGGGTACATCATCACCCCACAGCAGTTCTTCTCATGGGTGGGGGGGCCAGGCTAAACATAATGATTCAATGAGTTCCAGACAATACTGGGCTAACAAGCCGCAAGTGTTTGTGCCCTGCCATATCTATTTGAACACAAGCCGGGTCTCTAATAGAGAGCTAGAGTGACCTTAGATCATAATATGGGCCCTGCATGGTTTTGAATAAGAAAAATGCAGTAAATTACTGAAGAAAATTACACGCAAAACCAGTTATGCATAATTGATACCAAGCAAATTGAAAGCCCTCGTGATATCAAAATAGTTCTTCAAATAAAAATGTTCGTTGAAAATAGACTTTTTAAGAATGAATTATTCATCATGCAACAAACAACATTATTTGTACATTGCACATAAATGACTTCCAAAACATTACAAAGAAAACAAAAATTTCATATCTTTACAAAAGAAAAACCATTATCGTTTTATTGAACAAACAGACGGTCGCCATTGAATGGAGTTATTTCCCCTTATAGAAATACATCTTTTACCCCAAAAAGGGTCACATAAAAAGCCCTTTGATGGTCAACACAGTGGGGTGAGGGGTAACCTTATAGGCTGACCAGTGGCCAGTGACTGGTCACCCCTTGAATGATGTCCATTAAGTGACTAAAAGACATTCGCAGTGGCCGAATAGACACTTGCATTACGACCTGTCTGGAGTCTGGGCCAGTGTCCACTCCCGAGTAAACAAGGTGCTAAAAGGAACTAAGTCACTCTGTTATCGGCCATAAAATAAGTCCTCACAGACTCGCAACCTGTTTGTCAGTCTGTCTGCGACACTATTTGAATAAAAATCGACCAGCTCAGTGCAAAAAGGCAAGTCAAGTGTGTTATTAAAGCTCGTAAAAAGTGTCCTCAGAAGTCAAATGTCACACTCCTGTTTATTTTGTTAATGGTTCTGTTTATTTGTTTTTGTAACAAACACAATCAAAATGTACTTAGTTTGAGCGGTGTCCTGCCGTGTGTTTCATTTTTCTTGCATTGTATTATATTATATTATATCATATTGTATTGTATCGTAGTGTATTGTATTGTATTGTATTGTAGTTTATTGTATTGTATTGTATTGTACTGTATCAGAACAATTGGTCAAGCTCAACCTAATTCTTAAATTGCTACTAGTGGCAGACATATGTTGAGACAATAACTACCTACCTATCTACCTACCTGTCTACATATTTACATGGCCAATTGTGCCACGTGCGTTTTCAATGCGTTTATCCTTCTCATGGAAAACGCACGTGGCACATTTGGCCATGTATCTATCTACCTATCTATTTCTGCTGGGTCATGCAACTAGGCACTGAAGCAGACGGATCGAAGTGAAAACTCGCTGTTAAAACTGTGGGCCCAAAATGAAAGAAAAAAACCCATGAAAAAAGTATGACATCAATTGAAGGCAGATAGTCTGAGCCAAGAGCTTTGGCCAAATGACCAAATCTTGCTGATGCCTATCATTAATGCAGGCTCACGATAGTACATGTTTCCATTCCCATATTACTTAACACATGACTAACAAATGTCCTTCGTGACATGAATTAATTGACCAGTGTTATCATAAGATTCACATGATTCATAACATGATATGATAATTGTACTAATGGTAGCATTAATATTGCTATATAATGATTCACTTCACTGTGTGATGTAAAAGTAATTGGCTGCTATAAAGGTCATTGAACTATTGGAAGTGATTTCAGCAAACAAAAGTGTCAAATTAAGTTTCCTAATTAATCTTTGTACGTATTGTTTACCAAATAGATTTTGGCAAACAGAATTATATTTTGAGACGACCTCACTATTATGACCACAATAATATACACCAATGGTGGTCTTAATGGCGACGTTTTACTGTATTTACCAACAGTTCTATTATTTCTTTATGACTTACAAATCATACATGTCCAAAATTGCCACAAGTGTTTTCCATGAGAAGGATAAACGCATGGAAAATGCATGGTTTTTAGCTAATTATAATGAGGCATGTGCATGATAACCAATATTTCACACCAAATTAATTTCAATAATACATGGCCAATTGTGCCACGTGCGTTTTCCATGTGTTTGGATAAACGCATGGAAAACGCATGGTTTTTGCCTCATTATAATTAGCTAAAAACCATGCGTTTTCCATGCGTTTATCCTTCTCATGGAAAACGCACGTGGCACATTTGGCCGTGTATAGTGAATTAGGATGGTTGTGCATATGAGAACCAATATTTTAGAGCAAATAAATTTCAATAATATAGTCATAAGGAACATCATATATTTATGATTATGAACACACTTAGGTCTTAACACGGCAAACTTGGCACCAGAAATTCATCTAGTAAGACAAACATTTTTTTGTATCTTTAAACAGGTGGGCCATTTGTGTTCAGCATTAACTTATTTAGGAAGCTCATACAACACTTTTGAGTTCTTTTTTTGTTGCATTTTAGTAGGAGAGTGTCAATGTATGTTCTCTGAGTAAATACATCAAGTTGATTTTTATTTAGAGCATTCTTGTGAAGAGAAGGTGATGTTCTGTCTGGGAATGCAGGCCAAAGCAAACACGGTTGCCTTTTGATTAGATTTCTCAACAAATATTATTTACTCGGACGCAGCAAAGTGGCTTGGATGTATGGTGGAGAAAAAGATAAAAGTATGGCAGAAAAATATACTGAAGGAACGCTCAAATAGGTATACACATTGGTATAAAAGAATGAAAGTATAAAAGAATTCCAACGAAGTGAGTAAAAAGAACAGAAGAAAAGATGCAAATTCTCAGAACGAACAAACAGACGCCATCTTGATTTGCATGAGCTGCATGAGTTTCTCGCGAGGGGGCACTCGTCAAACGCCATAAAAATTAATAGCACTTTTTTTAAACGCCATATGTCACCCTTGACTGAGTTTGAATGTTGTGAATTAATAGGCAGCCTTAGATGAAAGCCTTTTGAAAAATAAGATGGAGGGAGGGGGTGAAACAGGGTTAGGGGGTGGGGGGTGCAACAGGTACATAATAGCAGCAGGCAGCAGCAAAAAGACAAGGGGGGGGGGGGGGGTAAAAATCTGAAAGAACAGAAAGATGGCTGTCAGAGCAGAACAGGAATAAAAAACGCTGCCAACCCGTTCCAACGTTTTCTTGTTTTCTCTCCTGCTACCAAAATATGCACTGCCAACTGCCGAACTGGATATATATATCCCTAGCAGCAAAAAGAGCGCAATATACTACATAAACTTCTAATAAAAAGCACCATTGATACACAATGGCCCTTTATACGGACCACCAAACTTATGAATAACCTTGAATACCCTTCATACGTGAATCGAGCTTTTGTGGGCTTTCCATAGACATGAATCTTCAATTCAAACCAAACAAATCTAGATTGGATCCATTCAAAGCGTAAAACGGGCACTACATAGATCACTATACCCTCCAAAAAGATCACCTTGGTCCCTTTAGACTACCATGTAGCCCCCCTTTAGACCCCCTCAGATGCAGGTCAATATTGACAGATCACTTAAGGCGCATCCTCCCCCCCCCCCCCCTTAAGGTAGGTTGCATGGTAACTCTTGTCAGTCATATCACACCAGGTCACCAGGTCACTAGGCTATATCAAGAACTGAACAAACTACAAATAATGTCAAATAAACTGAAAGTAAACAAATTGTAGAATGGAATAAACTACGAACATTGAAATGTCCTCAGAGACAGAATAGCAAGAACCAAAATGTTTTCTGTCATACCATTCAAGATACCTTGGAAAATTGTTCAATGAGTGGAATCATCCATGGAGACAAGAGTAGACTTGTCTCCATGGATCATCCCACTGGGATACTGCCCAAAAACCACTATATTTGATGTATTATCATTGTTACATCTAGTTTTTATTATACAAACCACCTCACAATTAAGACCACTAATTTAAGACCGTGTTGTATTCTCGCAATTGTACAAGAGAACCTCGCCATTACGACTACCCTGCTAATTTCACTGGTTCTTTTAAAATATCGAGGTTGTAAAATACAATGGTTGGAATACACATGGGTCCAAATATGGGTGGTCTTAATAGTGAGGTGATCTTACAATGAAGTTCATGTCTCTCTTATAAGACCACCTCAGCAATGCAAGGGATTTGCAGCTACCAACTGGCATACATGACATTGTGTATTTTCGAAGCTGTGATGTTTTTTTGTTTATTCAATGCTTATTCGCCTGTTGCTAACCACATTCTGAAGTGGCTGTAACCACATGAATGTCTTTTATGAACTACTTTGTCTAGTCTGATACTGGGAAAACCTTGGCAATGCAGGATATTTGGTGCAGCAACATAATGCTTTATAACATTATATTTTAAGTCAATATTTGCATAAACTGAATATTTTTTCCCATACATCCTTAATGCCTTATATAAATCGATCACATCAAAAAAATTGTATGCTTTTTTGTACGAAATGCAAATTTAATGCAAGGCTAAAGTTCAAGAAACCTTCAGGACAAACATTGGTAAATGCGGATCATCAATTATACAGTGAAACCGCTCAATTACGACCTCTTAATATTACGACCACCACAATCAGCCCACTTTTGTTTCACACAATGATATTGTAATTAACCCCACAATTATTAAGAACATTTCAACAACTTAGTATCAAATATTATAACCACCACTGTTCTAAAACCACCTTTTGAGGTCTTAATTAGAATGTTAAAATGTTTCATAACTTTCATAATTAATACCATTTAATTATCAAGACTACTCAGTCGTAATGGTTGGGGTTTTAAAATAAGCTGTTGTTACAGTATACTTACGTTTAACGTGGTTGACAGCCTGTTGAGTACTAGTACTCTTATCAACTGAAAGGTGACAAAAATGGCTGTCTTCATGCAATTGAAAAGCTTCTGGGGTAAACAGGTGTAACAGACAGTCTAGTCTACCCTCTAGCAGGGCAATTAGGTGCTTGAGTGCCCCAGCGCATGATGTCATTTCACCTGTCCTCATGACATGCACGGGGTTGCTGTGAAAAACCCTCTCAAATTGCCTCCCCATTACCCTGTGATAAATCCTAGAGACACAAACAAATTCTCCCCCAATTGCTTTTTGGTGTGGGACAACTTGTGTGTGCAGAACACGTATGGTAATGGCTCTACTACATTCATTAACCTGAAATTCATATGCAAATATACTAATTACACTCAGGAGCTGTAACTATAAATATCATTTATTGAAGGCATTGCTCTAGTCAGATCACTTCATTATAATATAGTAAGCCGTCTCAAATGGACATTTGATTAAATTCGTGCAAAATGTATTGGGTCTTAATGGCGAGGAGGTCTTTATGGCAATGGTATAGTTCGGTGTTGGGTCCATAATTCTTTGTTCTTAATTGTGAGGTGGTCCTATTACTGCGATGGTCTTAATGTGGGGTTCGACTAAATTCATACAAAAGACTTTAATAAATATTTTGGATGAATATTTAATGAGTGATTATATAATATAATGACTTTTTTTACTTTATTTCATTAATTACTACATACAACAAATCCATGTTAGTCCTGGAATGAATCTATTTACATATTTAGATATAAACTAAACAGGTGGTAAGCACTTATTATGAGTACTACTGATAACAATATATTCGAAAGACTAGTCTGGCAGTTAATGGCATGGGCAGATATGATCCGAGATGATGACAATGGCGGACCACGGCCTCAAAATGAGGAGAGATTTCCACAATAAATCCCAGAATTTCGATCCCGTCTGCCTGATCAGACTACATAGGAAGTCCCAGGTCTGTTATAAAATGTCCAGATTTTGATCGATACCACTGCACCCCAGAAAATGTCTACATCACCAGCATGGGATGGGATCCTATGATTCCTGCACCTAGTTTTTCTATGTGTGGCATCCCTGATTCAGCATCCAGGCATGTTATTGATATGATGGAATGTACTGCTGAGTCTGACAGGCGACTTGGCAATGTATAAAATGTACCTGGTTAAGCTTAAGTCCCACACATATCCACACAGATCAGATTAACGTATCATCTGATATATCAACAAAAAAAATATAGATGGATAGATAGATAGACAGACATATAGATGGATAGATAGGCAGATAGATAGGCAGATAGATAGACAGACATATAGATAGATAGATAGATAGATAGACAGATAGATAGATAGTATCACAACATTAATCACCCAATAAAATAAAAACATTTTTTGATGGACATATGTACTTGGATTACATTCAAATTGGCATGTTTTCAATCATAACCTAACCACATTTTTCTCTTCATGAATGAGGTCAACATCAATCACGAACAGAACCTGTCACAAGTGTCATATGACGTGCTTCCATAACCACAGATTTTACCACAACATAGCATTATGACTAAATCAATGCTAACATCAAGAGATGAAAAAATGTGTAATGCCACAGAACATGTAAGTATAGCAGACATCAGCCAACCCTGACGTCAATGCCATGTTCACTATATGCTAAATCACTACACTAAATTCATGAATTATCTTTTTTTTTCGAAGTGAATGAAGGAGTTCTACAGGTCTATAATAACCGTCCATATAAACGAAACAATGTCAACAAACAGACTTCAACAAGATACTGTACTTCAGTGGAAATCAACTTTAATCAACTCACTATTAAGACAGAATTAAGACCACCTCACTATTAAGAACAACACATTTTGGACTCTGTTATCATTGAAATTCACTTCAAATTAAGACATTAAGTAATTTTGCACCAAAGTTTGTCTTAATGACGAGGATGCCCTTTTTACAACCATGTGTAGAATAGTGTGGATTCTCCACCATACTTTAATAATTGGATTGACCCTAAATAGTAGTAGTAGTAGTAGCAGTAGTAATAGGTAGTAGTGTCAAAACGATATAGAAACGACACTGGCCCGACTTGGAATGTTCTGAGTGGTAGTAGTAGTAGTAGTAGTATAAGTAGTAGTAGTATAAGTAGTAGGAGTAGTAGTAGGAGTAGGAGTAGTAGTAGTAGTAGTAGTAGTAGGAGTAGTAGCAGTAGTAGTAGGAGTAGGAGTAGTAGAAGTAGTAGTAGTAGTAGTAGTAGTAGTAGTAGTATCAGTAGTGGATATTGCATGTTTTTGTAATATGCAATATGGTGGACACATTTAATTTCCATTATATTGCCTGGGTCATAAAACCAGCAGGCTGTACAGGACCAAATAGTCTACATAAACATCATCCTATTATCAAGTATATCTGGCTACATGTCTCAAATTTCAAACGTATAATTCAATTTAATGGAATATGACAGGACTCCACTGGTGGTCCGGTGCAGTCAGCATCACCTACATTGCGACATAACTGTCATGTCAAATTGCTACATGTAATGCCATGTATGGCTAAGGGCAAAACTACATGGCTGTAGTCCAATGGGACATGCTCTTACGTGAATGTAGGTCACCTGGAGGGCAACGTAGTCAGTAGAGAAGCCATACAGGTCACGTGGGGTCTAAGGAACACGGTTCCAACACCACGTGGTTCACGCACATGCGCACAAGAGCATGTGAAAGTTCTTGGGTCATAATAACAATTGGAACAGGCTTGCATGAGACACCTGTGCTAAATGTGTTGACCCCTGAATTCCACAGCAATACATACTATTACATAGAGTGTAGAAACCACTGAGATATGTCTTATACCAACATATATATTCAAAACGCATTATCACAATGTGTGCAAATGTTGAATATAATGGCTGTTGTAGATAGAGCACTTGTTTTACTAGTTATAAACAGCCCCATGCTTTCTGAACTTGACCTGTTACCCTCGAGTTGGGGGGAGCAGGAAAATACACCATTGTGACGTCATCACGTGTAAGATAATACAAGCAATCACTCACCTGTTTAGTAGATGTCAGTTATGTTTTATCCATATCAGTGAATAAAAAACTTAGGATTTTCTCTACTCTAGACACTATCTTAAGCCAGGTAAACTCCACAGGCCATATGAGACTTCTTGGAGCTGTAGCTGCTAGCCAGGGGTGCCTTCTAAAACGAGGTCGGTCACGGTTGACCCCACAGGGTCACGTGACACCATTCAGCCATGACCAGCCTGTTTGCTTCATGGTTGAGGACAGCTAGGTACCAGTTACTATTCAGGGCAGTGCAAATAAAATGGTGCCCAATGGTCCGTCTTAATAGATTAGATCCATGGACACCTATGCATAGAGAGCTGTAGAGCCCCCATGCATCAATCATGCCTATAAATCTGTCAAGATCATGAATGCAATGGGCATTTAGCAGGCAAATGCATTGGGGAAATGCCAATATCTTTAACCTAAATTCCATTAGCAATGTCTCTGCTACAAATTAACGATAGCAGATAGTAATACTCAGATAATGAGTAGTAATTGTTCATAAAAAGATTAGTAGTTATAGTGTGTCATACAGACTTGTAAAATGCTCCGATTTATTGTTGGGAAAATATAACATGCTTGATTGATATCTTTTATATGATGCAGAAAAGCATTAGTTTCCAAATCAAATGAACCTTATCAATCTTTCTATGGTAGACAATTCAGGTACATATTCCCAAGTTTTCCCATTCCAGGGTTGTCAATGGTTAAAAGACAACACCGAACGAGTCTGCAATGCAGCACAGTGCTGATGTCATCATAGAACCTGGACAGGCATCTGACGTGCAATGCTCAATCACTTAAAGAAAGTCCATTGCCCATACATTGAACATTGCAAAATTTTATTGCAAAACGTCGTTGCAAAAAGCTGTTGCAATTTGTCCTCATTATAGACAAAAACTCTGACGCAACACAGATGCCGCATGGGCTGTATCTATCCATTTGCATTGAATGCAAGTACCCAATATATATTGTGCATCCATTGAGAGTGTTGGGACAAAATGGGCAGGATAACGAGGTTCCTTCATATTTCATGCTATTATTACCGCCCCGGGGACATATAATGCTATCAGTGACATGGAGGGGGCTGTGCATTCTACACAAAAAGGCTGACGCTCCTTTTTTATGGGCTGCTTCCATTTTGCACAATAGCAGAGTCTGAGGGACCGGCTGGCTGGCTGAGCCAACCAGACAGTGAGCATCATTGATTCTGCTTCAGTAGCATCAGCAGCAGCAGCAGCGGCAGCAACAGAAGCAGCAGGCCCCTACATCTTCGTTTCATGCAATAACCATCATTTGCAATCCAGAAGACCCAAGCAGTCCACTGCAGTAGCGAGCGAGCAACATGTGTCTGCTGCAACACTGCAACCTGTGTACACGTCATCATTCTTTGTGTACTTTGATATGACATCATCAATATGTGTGCCCAATACAGTGTATTCTTGACTACGCCCAAAATAGTCCGCTGCAGCAGCAAAGCAAAGCAACACGCCTCCACTGCAACACTTGTGCACATGTCATCAGCCTTTGTGTACTTAAAATGACGTCATCATACTGTGTGTGTAATCCAGCGTCAGCCAGATGATGTCATCCACCGCATGCATGTGTCACATTGTGAGTGAGGCCGATGGTTGACGAATGGTATATTTATAGAATCTGACTCTCATTAGAAAGTTTCACAAGGTTAATGTTTCAATCATGAATTCATTTATTCATACAATCATTTATTCATCTACTAGTCTAATCATTCATTCATCATTCATTCATTCGCAATGGTCATCAACTGCGCAGCCCATACATTAATCTTATTTGGTAAAACCAGCCTTCTTCTTTCTTTCTTTCTTTTTTTTTCTTTCTTTGAGATCGAAAGTTAAAATAATCATGGCTCAATCAAACTCAATGTCTTGATTGATTTAACACAAATCATACAAGAGGCTGTCTGCACAAAGTCTAGACATTCAATTATTACCGGGAGCAAGACAAAAATGGAAAAACCTTTCTTCTGTCTCATTCTTTTTACCTTTTTAAAATTTCAACAGCAGCTCATTAATTTAAAATGCCACCATTTTAATTCCACGCCAATAGTATAGGAAATACTTTTAAAAGGGAGATCGGGGAGGGATCGATAAGTCTGCATAACACATTTTGGAGCTTAGCTCTACAAGGAAACCTTTTTCTTTTTTTTCTTTGGAGCCCCTGGGAGTCAGAATAGCTGAGAATGGGGAAGGATTCACCTCATAATCGCAATATGAGGGGAGTGCACAATAGGTGGCAGCACCAGTGGCACCATGATGCTGTTACCTCCCTTGCCTGGATCCCAGAGGATCCAAAACAGCTCGATCGATCCCTTTCACAAAAAACAAACACCCATCAATATCATATAACAGAATCCTCGGGCCCGTGTCTGGCTTAAATTTGTTCTTCGCAGTTTGTCAATCAAAATGTGACAATAGGGAGAGTTCTATTTGAACCATTTCCACAATCACAAGCTAGTGTAAAAAGGCCAAGTATAGCAATGCGGGACCATGGAGCAGCAGCCAGGAGATTACTATAGCCTCGAATGGGATTATGCGGATAACAAAGGAATTAGGCTAATGGGCATTTTTCATATTTTTCCATTTTCCTCGTTTTATGGTTCTGTGTGAGTCTTCCTTATTATGTAATATCATAACAGGAACTCCATATGAACTAAATTCAGCACACAGGCCAGCGGGTAGCAATTACACACTGTGTGTAACCGAATATTCAAGAGCGTTTTTTCTGGCGGAACTGGATTACATTTTTCATTAGACAAATTGGGCAAACAATTAGATGGAACAATCTGCCGGCATAAACTGTATCATTTAATAAAATGAGCACTGTTCTAATCTTGTCGATACACTCAGTGCTGTTAAATTGGTCAGCATCTGGTAGGAGAAATAAGCATTGAACTAAACTGCTTTGTTCAAGATCGAACCCAGGACCTATAATGATTAATGAGTAACCACCATAATGGTTTACCCACTGGGCCAATTGGTTGTTTGCTTACAATCCACTGTAGCGCATTAATTGTGCTTTTTCCCCTGAATATAATACAAATGTATTTTGCATAATAATGATATATAATTCCCTTCATTTCTTATTAACTTTGGGACAAGTGGCATGACAGGCTTCCAGAAAGAAAAAGCTTTAATTTACACCGAAATATTTATGGTGGCAGCCTTACCATAAGGACATTAAACAAACTCTAACAGTTATTTTCACTTAAGCTATCATTATAGCTACTTTCTAGCACAATGGCCTTCAGCTGCAGCTCTCCATTCATCCATCCTAAACAATCTTTATCTCCCTTTTTTTTCTAATTCTAACATCCAGCATTTCCTATGATACATCGATACAATTGCTAAGGTAGGTGTGAAAACTGGCAGTGCAAGTCTGTTCGATAGTACAAGGGCAAAAAACCAACATGGCAACCACAAACATTCATGAGTGAAAAAAAAATCAATCAATAGTCATTCCAAACTCCTAGAACTTCCACAACTTAGTGTCAGACTGACAAATTGAATAATATTACCTAACAGCAGCAGCAGCAGCAGCAGCCGCACTAGGTGCAATAGATGGAAACATTGTTACTCTTTATGCAAATTACAGTCATGGTGTATTATTGATGTAGTACAGGTTATTTTTAGCACACCAATCAATTTTCAATTGCACTGCTAGTCAAAGTATTCAAGAGACTGTTGACCTAACATTAGAATGTCACCACCAGCAACAAAACAACCATTAAACCAAAAGAGATGCACCAGTGAGCCAGTGGGTAAAGAGTTACTTTGCTGTGACTTGTAACCAATGATTCGAAGTTGCATCTTTGCAACTAGTCAACCAAAAAAAGAGCAAGTGAGCTTATGTGCATAAAGAGATAATTTGTGTCATCAAATTGCTAAGTTCAAATATGCTGAACAGCAGCAGCAGCAGCAATAGCAAATGTGCAATAGTCTGTCCACCAAATAGCCTACCCAGCCGGCTGATAGACCAAAAGATATACTGATGAAATAATATGAGACAGAATCTGATACTGACAGACTCGGGGCAGACTAGCTAGTCCGACTGACTGACTGGCTGACTGATTTACTGACTCACTGACTCACAGACTGAGACACAGATTGACTCACTGACTGACTCACTGGTATTTATCAGTTCTGTTATGGTAAAGAATATCACAATAAATTTAGTGTTTTTTTTTTTTAACTATGTTTTTGCCATTTCATCTTTTCCTTCAAAATACATAAATATCTCAAGATGCATACAACCACTGTCTCTTGGGTGTTAGCAAAAACCAACTTAGCAGCACTGGTGACTGTAGTCTGAGAATCACTGCAGTCCACTACATCCTGCAGGAGCTGACCAAAGACTGCAGCTGCTGCATGACACCTGACACCCATTATAAGAAGTATAACCCACCCCACACAGGAGGGTGCCAATACATTGCTAGTACCCCCAATTGGCCATTAATAAGGATACCAGGGAGTGGAGTGGGGTGGGGGTCACTGCCCCTGACCCCTCTCACTCTGATGGACAGAGCAGTCGTGGTAGGGTTACCCCCAAAAGGAAAATATATTGCAATGGATTTGGGTGGTAGAGCAGGAATGAGGGGTATAATATTTGCTATTCTCTTTCCATTTTATCTTATTCTAAAATCTAAATATTTATTATAATGAAGCAAGACAAATTTATGCTATCATCATGTATGTAATCATATTGACAGCTTACGTCCATCAGCCAATCGTTTTCTTATATTTAATAATTATTAATTACCTAATCAGTCTCACTCATATCAGCCTCGTGACTGGTAGTCGCAAAATACATTTGCCAAAATGGTGTCTAATATGAGGATCACTTTGATTTAAAGCCTAAAATGACACCAGACTGTGCCCAAGAAGTGTGACTACAATGTAAAGAAGATTGATTTACTGATTGATTGACTGGTTGATTGATTGATTTCCAGAATCCTGATCCAGAATTAAGACCCAACAAGCAGGCAGCATCTTGGGATAAACATCGTGAAAATGCACTAGTGCTTTAACTCTACCCTAGAGATCCAAATTGCCAGAGATTAATCAACTTTGAATCATTGGCAACAAGCAACAGTGTGTTAAAAACAATCGGCTGGGCTGAAGCAATCTCTGTTAATGTCATGTCGTAATTAATACAAATTCTCATCAACATGGAGCTTATCAGAGGGGTCCAGCCATGCAGAAAAACTAAGGCGGTTATTTAATTAGCAGACAAATTTAATATGGTTATTGACGCAGGGCCATGGAAAGTGGCTAAGGGATCTAGATTAAGTATTAAAGAAAGAAATTAATCAAAAACAAAAGAGTTGATTGATCAAATTGACATGAGGTTCTTGGAGCCCTGGATCATGTCTCTTGGTTTATTATTTTGTAACTTGGTGCAGTTTTAATGCTATTTCCATCGGTTTTGTGTTGAATCTTCTTCTGATTAGGTCTTTTACGCCCAGGAAATGCTGGAGTGGCCTTTTATCAAATCTACGTCAACACTCAATGTATAAATAAATACATCTTAAAACCTAAAGCATATATTGAAATAAATAAATACTTTATCATACTATGACAATGTAATACAGTAATGGATCTTTTTTCCTATATTTGCTACCTTTCCTTTCGATTAAGTATTTTTTCCCTTCATAGAATCTGCTCTTAACACACTTTTGAAACACATTATACTTCTATTTGATACTAAACTTTCAGGGTTTCCTACAGACCTGTTCAGGATATATTGTAAGATGTTTCCAAACAAAATTTCAAATCCAAGGCATAAATAGGCTCTAAATTAATACTGTCAAAGTTTATCGAAATACTCAATATGTTTCCCTTTTTTCAGATTTAGGCGTTTCCAGTGTTTGACTTCACTCTGAATCACTCCCTAGGTATTTTAACAAGCTCTAAACATTATTGACATAATCAATAATTGAGAAAAAAAATGTTTAAAGTGCAAACTTCATGATTTATAGATAGACACTTTGCCCATTAACTTGAATTATGTGTTTGTCAAAATAATTAATATCTGAGTGCATACGAATTAAGAAATGATAATAAATATTTTATAAACGTTTTGGTACATTCAATTATCCATTTAGTTTTCTCATTTATCAATATTTAATAGAATACGTTTTTATATATTATTTTACATGATTTCATAACACTAACACAGAGTACTTTCAATGTAATAAAACAGATATAATAACTTTTATGTGGGATTCTTCATTGTGTAAATAAAGGAAAAATGTGCAAAATCATCATTTTGTAAAAGTACAATCAGTCAATCACCAACTGCTGTGCAAACAATTCGAACTAAATTGGTCCGTTTCGAATAACTGACAAATGTGTATACCTGACAATAGGTCTTACAATATATGCAAGGCTTGCAAGCTATTCAACAGTAAACTGTGTATCTATACAGGGAGTCCCACATTTGCATTTAAGACCACCAAAATAAATATCACTGCAAGATAAATGGAGTACTCATTACAATTAAGTGTGCAACCCAAATGCTTATTAAGTTAATGACGCCCAATCTAATTTAAAGTAGGCCTATCCCACCCACATGTTTTTCACGTCACACATCAATCACACACACGTGAAACACATGATTTATCCAGCCGAAACACATGAGCATTTTCACAGGTAACATGTTGCTGCTCAAACAAAACCCTCATATCAGTGACCTCCAAACAGTATGACCTCAAATGACCCCTTAGTGTCCTGCCGGGGTCACCAAGGTCAGCTGATTACAATATTATTGATCTGACAATAAATATTTACCACAAAAACTATTTCACTGCTTCGCACATTGGTTGCCATGGTTACCAGGTGTTACTGGTTAAGTATGTGGGGCGGGTTTTAAGTACCAAACCAAAAGTTCGAAATTAGGTATTCTCCAGATATGCTCACAAATATATTAATGATATATCACAACCAAATATGATACACATTGTACCAATAATTTAATATACAAAATGTAACAATCATTACAATATTATGTCAATCTGTGATAAACATTGATTACAGATCTGTAATTAGTTTTAATTCAATCAGTTTTGCTGTTGTTTCCAAAATCACATTTTGCTCAAATCTTCATGAATATAGTGGCTTGCGTTCGACCATCATTATTTACTTTTATCGATGGTTGCATTTTACACAGTATTAAATACTATTATCCATGAATAATCATTACTAAAATCAATCCTAACATGTTGTTATTACAAATGCATATTGAATTTTATCTTTATTCGCTGCACTTAATGATCATTACACAAATCTGTACCTGTATAGTTATCATTATGATATGATCTCTAGTGCTTTTAAGCTGTTCAATGTTATTCAATATTATTTTCTTTTTATTTGTTCGCCAATATATTATCATCAAATGCTAAACATTACCAAAGACAATATAGTAAAGTAAATGGAACAATCTCCCAGCTCTTTTAACCTGATGGCACTATCATATCACACAGATGGTCTCATAATCATAAAATATCATAAAGGTATTTTGTCTATTTTGATGGGCCCACCATGACAGAAAACAGTCTAGACAACCAATTACTTTAACTATTGAGCCACCAGAACTAAAACATAGTAGTATAACGTAGGAACGTGGTTCACTCTACTCTGCCCACTCAGCTAAGCATGTAACTAAAGCCACCCCAGTTGGCCTGAAATTTACAATAATAATACGTTGAGCATATTTAATGTTAAAGAAAGGATTTTAAATGTCAGAAGGTTTGTTTTTGACTTACTGTTAACATCTGTGCATTCCGAAATTATACTGTTATTCTAGGCAAAATTAAATTAATCTTACCATTACGAATAGTAAATGGTCTCAACAGCTAGGTTATATTGTCGACATCAACGTAAAATTTAAAGGTTTGTACTACCTACGTAGTAATATTCTATTATGCAAGTGTAATTCAGAAGTCATACATAGACGCCATATCTTTTAATAGCTCAATATAAGTATAACATATTTTTAATCTAAATACTTCTATTTTTACATACAACGCAAAAATAGATACGCACAAAAATACAGCTTTACAACTTTTACAGATCGCATTAATATAGAAATCCAAAGTAGCTTAGCTTTGATTTCATTTTGACACAAATCTATACGTTCTATAAATAGCAAGAGTTTTGCTCAATCAATTTTTACATATAAAGCACACAAAAGTTAAACGCACAATATATTCTATAAATCATAGGGACTGTATTCTAGTGCAGTGATATTAGATTTCACTGAGTCACCTTAGTGGGTCACTGAATACATGGCCCACTTGCCTAAGGATATATTGTCATGCTAACTTACAATCTAAAGTGGACATCACAATATACACTATGTCAGTACAGGTGACTATGGTAAACATAGGTTTGCCATAACATTTTTGTGTAAACATTTTAGCACACATTACACCATTGAAATTTTTTAAATATTATCAATTATTATCTAGGGAATATTTTACAATGGAATCCATACTTAAGACCACCCATTAATACAGATCACCTTGATATTAAGAGACCATGCTAATTTATTACCTCTTTTCTCAGGTCCAGAATCTGAGTATTTTAATAGTGATAATTTATTATTTAAATAGTTTAGAATTAGGAACACCTCGATATTAAGACCACTCAATTAAGTGATTACCAATTTAAGGCAGGTGGTCTTAATTAAGGCGTTTTACATATTATAGGCCTATTGTCTAATATTATTATATTATTAATGATATCACCTTAAATGAATTCCCAATAACATATCTTAAATTTATCAATCTTTTTAAATCTTAAATGGTTAATAGTGTTGAAATATTTTTAGTTAAATTTATCACGATTGATTCACACAAAATTCAAGGCCATAGTTTTTTGTTGTTTTTTCCTCCCACCTACAGGACATGCATGTTTACACGTATTTACGCTGATAATGTTAAACTTGTGGGAGTTTCTATAATTAGGCCTAACTACCTAAACTCATGCAATAGGTCCATTTCGAATGCTATCTCTGATGAAAACAAATAGTTAAAAAGCCTCTAAACAGTTGCTGAATAAACAAAAATCTGCAAAAACCTGTAACTACTGTCTGATCCGCCCTACATGCTGACAGTTGTTTGAGAAATTTCTCATCAAATATTGAAGGTGCGGAAAGAAATGATCCTCCCTCCGCTCCTGTTGCTTAAGAATTTCCTAAATGCCAATATTGGCAATTGTGAATTTTATCAAAATTCCCCAATGGATAAGCACGGGAACTAAAATCAAATTTTCGATGACAAAACTCAAGCATTCAAAATTGCATTACAACATTTCTTTTTAGCAATTTGACATCAAATGGCAGTACTTTCCCCAATAAGATTCATAGCATTAAGCATTAAACAACTTGCATGTTGAGATCAAGTGTAGTTACAAAATCATAAATCTGTAACTAGTACTTGCCACTTGGAAGTTTGGAGTAGCCAATGGCTAATTCAGACTAACTGATCACAATTAATAATCTGGTAAACTGTATAATCACTATAATATGTGCACATTATCATAAAATATCATTTATTGATAGATTCATTATATTAATATATGCATGTATGCCAAATGCTAACATACAAGGTATCAATTTTAACGTGCATGAAAAATTTAACATAACATGGTTACATGTTAAGTTGTTGTCAACTATATGTGATATATATTACATGTATTATACATGCTATAGCCGAACATGTAACTAATTTTACTACGTTTATGTTACATTTTGATCTTTCAACATAGCTCTATTAATCTGAATACATTTTGTTCCATATTTTCCAATTTCTAAATCCATAAGTATTTTAAAAGGATGTATTTTTCTCATATATTTTCAACAAGATAACCGTAAGTTGTTATAAGCTCTGTTGTATAACCCAGTCACTAATGTTATTTAAAGCTTCTATGGAGTCTGTGTGGACCACAAGTCTTATCATCTCATCATTACGTCTGTAACTGATCATAAAGCAGTGTCTTAATATAATTTAATGTCTAAAACAGAATAGCGGAACTACTATGAAAAACAACCGAATACATATTATATGAAATCATTAAAATGCAATATTAAAATGTACTAATATGTAATTACTTTCACAAAAGTGAACATATGCCAAGATCTGGCGAACTGCTATGCTAACACACTATTTTCAATATTGCATTTCAGTACACTGCACGTCTTCTGTGCAATGTTTATATGCATAAAATCTAAGGAAGTTTGAAAAATCGTGACATGAATATTTTCTTGGCTTCCACTCTTAAATTATAAAGAAAACAATTTGTTTCGTAATGGTAGTAAATATGTACAGCGTAACCTTGACATTAAGACAATACTTAATTAACACACAATTTACTGGTCTCAATAGTAAAGTGGTCTTAATGGTGAGGTAAATTGTAATAGCAACAACATAATTTGTGACAGAATGAAGGGGTCTCAATAGCGAGGTGGTCTTAATAGTAAGGTGGTTTTAATAGTGAGGTGGTCCTTATAGGCAGGTGGTATTAATAGTGAGGTGGTCTTTATAGTGAGATGGTTTAATAGTCTTAATAGTAAGGTGGTTTTAATAGTGAGGTGGTCTTAACAGCGAGTTGGTCTTTATAGTGAGATGGTTTAATAGTCTTGATAGTAAAATGGTCTTAATGGGGAGGCGGTCTTAATAGGGAGGTGGTATTAATAGGGAGGTGGTCTTAATAGGGAGGGGTTATTAATAGGAAGGTGGTCTTAATAGGGAGGATCAATAATGAACACTGTGGCAGACATTAAAGTTTGTATATTTAATCATGTATGCCAATTGAAACATAATAATAAATGTCATTATCTTTTTTAATAGCGTCATATGAGCTATAATAAATATAATACAAAATCATGTTCCTCATTATTGAATTGAATGAACTTGCAAGACACAATCCATTTAATTATAATATAGTGAGGTCATTTGCATATTAATGAGGTCATTGACCAGTGTTGATTGCCTTTTCCGTCACCAATTTCTATAATAATTGTAAATTATCTCCAAGTTATTAAATTTTACCTTCATTATAATGTAAATGTTACAAAGTTGCCTAACAACACGAAGAGCTAGTATAGATTACAATGTACCAATAACTTCATACTTAGGTGTGGCATAAGCAATCATGTGTATATATTACACACTTTATTATATATACAATAAACCTATGGTCATACAGTCGATCGATATGCAAAGATTATGTGGCCATTCACCTTGTTATATGTGGCCAATATTGTCCCAATATATGAATATGCTGGGAAAAGATACATGCTTATATTTTATTGATTTCATGCACTTAGAACAGACATACACAAGACATGGTAAACATTATAATTATGAATAATTTAATGTTTAAAATGCCAGAAAAAGGTGCAAAATCTATAGAGTATGACAAATAGAAATGAACTTCTCTGTGTCTGTTTTAGATGTTTAGATAAAAATCTGACAAAAATGTTTGAAGATTTTTGCAAACATTGGCAGAAAAGATGATGATATACAAAATTATTCCAGTATTATAGAAGTCAATTAATTCTTTCAGTTTAATTACAAAAACTAATGAAAGAAAATTGTGAAATTGCTTAAACATTTAAGTGGGTGCTGATTTAATAAAGGTGTCATTTTTGTTGATACTGTTCATACTAAATAAGGTTATTTAATTTAATGCTTTTCATCTGTTGTTTGTGTCATTCAAAAGACTAAATTTCCTAACACATTTATTTCATAATGCTATCATTTTATTTATTCAAAATTCGACAACTCAAAATTATATCGTCCCAGACGTAGATGGGCAGAATTATAAAAAAAATAAACTTAACTTCTCACTAAAGGACCTAAAATGACCTTTGCAACCAGTTTATCTTTTTAATTGTTCCATCTTTTCCTGAGTTTCTCACTTTTGTCGATACAATTTTTCACAAACAAAACTATTTTATGTCTGGTCAAATGTCAAGTATTTAACTGAATCAAAATTCAATCGATTTTTAGATATCACCATCTTAAAACAACATAGTGAGTGATAATGAAAGAAATATGGAGAAAAGATCATTAATGACATGACAAAATATAATCTCGCATACTTTGTTGTGATGTCATTAGAGTCATTACATTAGCTTACATGTGCTGCATAACTATGTGTCATAAAACATAGCATGACACATGTCATGGTCTTATAAACTTCTCTCACCTGTTAATGCATTCCATTGTTGACCGTATTTGGGATCTCGGCCAATGACTTGAGGACAATAACCTCAGATGTTACTATTAGGCCACTAGTCTTAATAAATACCTCATAGTGTACCTCATGGCCTACCTCACAGCCTCTATATCACTTGCCAAATCGGGCAACATTGGGCCGACTACCCGGATAACATGCATTGGCTTGACATCGGTGGGACAACGGCCTCTGACGGCCAACACTAGAATGACATTGACCCAGTCTGGCATGCTATCTGGGTAGTGCCTGAAGGTTGGTCCCTGATAACATACTACGTCAACCCGATGTCGGTCCGATGTTTATCAGATGTCGCCCACATAGGGCCGACGTCAATACGATGTCAAATTCTACCAGGGGGAGACAGAAGGCTGATGCCAGTCTAACTTTAAAGCCATTTCCTCTAAACCTCACTTATTGCCTACCTATAATGACCTATCTCAGAGCCCATCCTATGGCCCACCACACAGCCTACCCAGACAGAATGCCAAATCGGCTACACACCGGACCGATGGCGGTAACACTGAGCCAATGTTGGGCCGACGTAGAGTATACGGATGGGTATATCACAGCCTACCTCCCATCAAACCATCTAGCCACCTGCCTCCAAACCTACCTCAGAGCCTAGCCTTGAGGTCTCTTCCCAACTGATGTATAATACAGCTATTGTAAATCAGTCGCCATGGAGTTTTTAGAAGTCACCTACAAAAGCTATTAGGCCCGAGGGCAGTGTTGTAATATTGTATGGCCAATGTCCATTAGAACACCATTGGTCATTCGCTTAATAGCATAATGTCAGTGGTTAGCCTGTTAAAGTGTTTCGGTTTGTGAAAAGCGGTGTCGGTAAAGGTTAGCTTCAGTTTATTAAGGAAAAAGGTCATAAGCATTATTAACAAATTGACAAAGATTTTTTAAATATACAAATTAAATTACACACAGAACGAAACTACATTGAAATAATACAATTTTCCCCTTCCAAGCTGTATATTTTGTCTCTTATTCTTGTTTTCATTCTTTCTTTAATACATTCAACACTTTTTTCCTAGAGCTGTCTTTCTTTTTCCTTTTCTTCTTTCTATAATTCTTTCATTCTTTCTTTCATTTTCTGCACTTTCTGTAAATCTGGAATTTCTTGAACTCCTATTTCATATTTAACTCTTTTTTTTTCTCTTGATTATTCATCCTGTTTCCTCTTTCCTTCATTTTTTTCCTTCTTCCTATCTTTCCATCATATTCTGGAGTCAATCTGGACATTTAAAACTTATTTACTTTTACTCTTTTAATATTGTTTACGGTTTCTTTCTTGCTTTCTGTCATTCTCAGTTAATTTTTCCTTTCCTTCTCTCTCCTTTCCTTCTTCCTATCTTACCAATCCATCATACGCCATCAAATTACATTCTGAATTTTTTACTAAAGAGTTTGGTCAGTCTCAATTTCTGAAACATTACAGTTGCCTCTACAGATGCTATTTTAAGCTGGGGCAGCAGCTCTTTCTTTTCTTTTTTTCATCAAAACATCATAAAAATAAATCACATGACCAAAAAAAAAATTAAAGTATGTAGATCAAGTGAGATATGCAGGCAGGCAGTTCAAATCGTCCAACTGGCAGATGGGCACCAAAGCAATTTTCTCAACAACAAAAAAAAAAAAAAAAAAAGGTCAAAATTCAAAATTGGGGAAAATATGCTAAATTTACTGCATAGAAACATCAAAAAGATTGAAATATGTGGCTGGGGGTAGTCCCAGGCAAGCTCAGAAGTGAGGCACTCAAACAATTACTGCTCAATTTTGGTCAATTATCCTTCATACAAAAGCAAAGAAATATGCATTATATAGCTCTATTGGAATGGACTTAACATCACATGGCTACGGAGTGTAGACTTGTGTGTATTTTTATGCGAGTTGGAATAACGTGTAAATATAAAGAAATAAGCCAAGTCATGCATATAGTAAACTTTTATATCATGCTATTAACGTTTTTATGTATTACTTCTTCTGTGCAGTATAGTTTACATGGTCGCCAATTTTATGACGCACAAATCACAGGGGAAAAAACCACTTCAATTCAAACAAAAGTTACGAACCTGTTAAGGCACTCCTTAAAAATACTTGATTACATGGAAGCTACCTCCAACGTGAGTTAATGATTTTATCAAAACATTGAAAAACTTTAATCATTCTGCATTCATTCTTATTTATATTTATTACACACCTCCCATAAGTTACATTCCATATTTTTTGTCAGTCTTATCAATGAAATATATTCCTAATTTTTGTCATTATTTTCTATGAGTTATTTTTAATTTGTATGTCTTTTCTATGAGCTATACTCTTTTAATATTTTTGTTCCTCTTTTATCTTACTTTCTAACAATCATAAACATTTTCAGACAATCTTATCTATTAAAAGTGGTTTCTTTTCACATTTATATTTTACTGATCAATACATATCCAGTATAAGATACTTGTAAGCCATAAAATTAAAATAAGCTTTTCAGTATCAAAACAAAAAAGCCATTAAAGATAAGAAGGGAATATATAAGTGTATGTCAGGTGATATAGTGCTGCATATTAGACATAAAATGATAAATCAATGGGTATATAATCACAGTTCAAGTACACCACATACTGTCACTTGGTATACAAACGTCACAGACAAGATGTTTTATCATTATTCTTTTTTTTCTTTTTTTGGTCATTGTCCATTTTGTTTTAATTCTTGATAGGATTCAAAGATTGACTTCATTCTAAACAGGAAGTGTGGAGGCAGTGAGAAATGAGTAAAAAATTCTCCCGCCAAAAACATCAGTGTCGTTCGTTCGCCACAAAACAGCCAGTGGCGGGACATCTCCCTCGGTTTTTCTTTTTCCCTATTTTGTCTGTTTTTATTTTCGCTACTTTTTCTCTTTTGCTTGAAACATTTTTGTCGGGGCATCCTGGTCACCAACCGTGAAGTTCACCTCAAGAGTTGTTTGTGAGTCTGACGACATTTTAAAGGGCAGGTGCCAGACGATCACCAAGACTGCAAACTATTCCTAAATTAGGCTAACTTTCTAAATTAGCCCTTTTGCGTTACTTCTTTCTTTACTTTAGATTAATTAAAATCTAGGGAGGGGTTTTATTTGCCTTACTGGATTGACATTTGACTTTTTTCTCCAACTGCCAAGATTGACACAACCAATGAACTGATAATGTTTAGAAAATCTGACTCATGGGTGTGGTAAATAACAACCCCCTATAACAATAAAATGAAAAATGTAGACCCAATTAAACTCTGCATACATGAGCATGTCACCTCTTGACATGCTTGACCCTAAGAGGTCAGACAGGGGGTCAGTCCCCCCACCCCCATAGTGCCCAAGTGCTCAGCAACAGGGCCCCCTAAGACACCCGGCAGCGGTTCAATGTGCATACCTAATGTGCCAACATGCCATGCTGACAGAAGCATGGTACCGGCATGGCGGCTAGATTTCAACAGAACAAGTACATGGCGCCACCTTTAACAGCTCCTGAGAACGAAATCTCCTCCATTTACACAACATTACATAAGCTGGCGTAACGTCCTGCAACGCAACAATGACGACATGACGTTTTCCCGCCAACGTCTGGCGGACGTGGCCTCACCAGGCCAAACGCCGGTGTAAAGAGGTCAGAGTATATTCTAAGAAACCTACCTGCGAGCCCGCCAAAGATCACACAGAATAACAGACGATCGCGAATCTATCCAGAATGATGATCTAAACTGTCATAGGACTGTAGCTGACAAGCTGTCTGGCCGAGAAAAGCTGCGTCTAAGCGGTCTGCTGCAGTGTCTAGTTTGGCAAAAGGCACGAGTTGTTTGGCAGCTCTGCTGTGAGTCGTCTGTCAGCTATGTGGCCATGTGACCAGCGCGCCTCTCATGCAGGGCTCCTCAGGAAAGGGGGATCCCCCAAAAAGATGACAGATGAGAAAACAGGATTACTCACCGGCCCATGGTTTACTCCATGCTGAGCTGGTGATGGCGTCTCAGGCAAAACACAAAACCGTGTGCACTGCTAACTGTATCCAACAGTTGCTAGACGTCAGTGGCAGAGCTTCGATCACGACCAAATCGCTGTCAGCAGCTCCACTGTTGAAAACGCCGTCTCGTGGCAGCCCCTGCAGCAGACACTACGTCAGAGGATCCCTGCACAAGCTATTTTTAGAATCAGACATAATGGCGGCGCGCTTGCCACGCTGTCTCTGAGCGTTCGTTTTCGTCTGCAATCATCCTTTTCCCAGTTGATTACCTGCCCTCCTACCTTTAAATTAATCCCAAACATCATTTCAACACCTGACCTGCTGATGTCAGTGAATTTATTGTAATATTTCTGCAAATTATTTTCACCTCAAAAATCAAAGCATTCTTTTCACCTCTCAATGTGTTAATTGCCCATCGTCTGGCGTACATCAAAACATCGTTGACAAGAGTCTCTCTCAGGTCATTGACCTGTGCATAATATTGCGCAATCTTACGTCACGTCTTACGTCTCAATCAACTGAACTAGTTATGCAGTGATTACATAATGTTATATGATGTTACGACGCGCGATATGTAATGTTATGTTATGGGCACATGTCTGACACAACAACAAACTAATCAGGCGCCACGTGGATCAAAAGACCCTAGAAAATTTAATAATATTATGGCAAAATTATTAATTTATATAGGCCTATATATTGAGAGAGAATTAAAGCATGCAATGCTCGATCGATACATGATGCATAATTTTTATAGCAACATATAGATCATAATTATTTGTAATGCACAGATTTTGCACACTAAAATCGATAGAATGAAAGTGTGTACATGTTAATCATCCGGCTAGTACAAGTAAATAATAATGTACAAAATAATAGGCCTGAGCATAGTTAGGCTATATATTAAAATATTGCATCTAGTGGTAAATCTCTGTGTAGATCCAATGGGCCTCTAAATATTTTCATTTCCATACAGTGTTTACCAAAGCTTTATATACAGGTTTACCTGCATTTCTGAAAACCTGTACATGTATGTTGAACTAAAAAGTGGGGAAAAAAACTAATGACTAAAATTAGCTAGTCTGACACAGTCCATATAACGGATTGACTCCCCCCCCCCCCCCCCCCTATAAGCTCATATAATAAGTCAGTCTGCAGTTGAGTCATCTAAACCTGTATCTTTAGTCAAAAATACTAAAAAGAAAGACCTTTGTGGTTAAAATAACTTTTGCTTTTGCAGAAATATTTTGGAGCAAACAAAAATTAGGAAACTTGTTGCTATATATATTATGAAGTTATTTAGTTTCTCAAACACTCAGTTTTCTACAGCATCGTTCAAATGCTCACCTCGAGGTATCTTTGCTTGACATAATTCAACAATAGTTTCGACAATAGTTTCAATTATGACAAGGTATTACCAACAATTGTAGGACTGTATAAAATGGGTTGGAATAGAAATTATTTCATTCAACTTATGAACAATTTATTTCATATATTTAGTTTTTTATACGATTAATTAGTATAAATAGATGCTCTTCTGTCTTGAGAGTTCTAACAAACTTGTTTATACCTACACCGGTTAAGTTGTCATGCATGGAAACAATTAGTCAGCATTCCTATATTTGCTAAATGAATTATTGCCAAGTGGCTGGGGTGCAGACTAAAAACATTAGTTAGCACATGACTCTATTTCCATTGCATAAAAACTTGAGTGATAACATGAACAAAGCAAGAACTGATTATGAGCATCTGCAGTGATTTTGGAGATAAACATGACCACTCCCTATAACCCTCGCAGTTTGGGGATAAACTGATACCCTTTTCTGAGCCCAAATATTTCTCAGAGTAGAGGACACATTCTTAGGATACCCTTTGTAGGTGGCCACAGGAAAGGAGGGGTTTAAGAAATATTATCGACTCTTTCAAAGACCCCCAGGGTGAGACTTGTGGTATAGGGGGCGACACCAGTCCTGCAATGACCTTTTGAAGCTGCTCTCCTCAACTGGAGTCTGGGAACTGAAGGACAAAACTTCCGGCGAATGGATTGCACTTCGATTTTGGGATAATTTGCAAATGCCACTGATTTCAGATCAACTTACTGAGTTTCACTGATTTTTATGTCGTGGGCAGTTTGTCTTTACGTAAAAAATTCCGTTTCACATTTTTAGTATGTGCTGTGTGTCATTCCAAATGCAGTGCTTTTAACGTCTGATAAATATGCATGGCAAAAACGACGCTGCGAAATAGGTTAGTTTTTTTTATCTTCTTTCTGTAGCATTGCCAGTCATCAGTCATTGTGTAGAAAACATATAAAGATTAATTCCCCTTTAAAAAATGACTTTTTCCCCACCCAGTCATTCCCTAAAGAATTTGCAACATCATGTAAAATGTATTGCAACACAGTGATTGATGTTATGCAGATGTAAATAAGAATACATATCTAATGCTGAGTTTCCACTTAAACTGATTTTTTGTTTCTTTTATATAATATTTCGAGGTGTATACTGATGTAGAAGTGGACCTACTCTATGCAGTATGAAAAGAAATAATTGCAATTTTGTTGAAGTTGATAACTTCCAGATACTGATCGAATGTTCATTTGAAAATAAAGATTTTCTCTCTTTATTCCAGAAATGTTGCTGTTATATTTTATATATTAAACCTGAATCCTGACATAAAATATAGTGAAAATCTTTTTTCTAAATATTTAGAAAATATTGCTTCAAAGTGTTTAGGGTCCGCAATTCTATCTTGTGACAATTTGTTCTGCAAAGTATTCACAATATTTGTTCAATAAAATAATATCTATGTCATGAGTATCTTCTGGCTATATTTCAGGGAAACATGTGCAATAATGTTTCTATTGTGGACACTTTAATGTTGTGACAATATGATCTGCAATACTCGCAAAATCTTAGTTAAACATGTCAATAAAAATAACAATCTGAATATTCTAACAATATTTTCGTAAAGGGTTTGGGGATATTATCAGAAATGTTGTCGCTCGCTTTTCTGTAGCCACCTATAGTCCGACAGTTCCGTTTAGTGGCAGGTAGTGTCGTATAGCCTAAGTTGTCTAACGGCTTTGTCAAGGTGTAATTTATTTTAGTTTTGGAACGCATAAAGCCATCCGAGTTGCAATCTGCCTTGAACAACATCTCTTGGTCCAAACTCAAACTCTACTTGAATGCCAAGAAAACAAAAGAACTTCGCATAGACTTCAGGAAATCACCACCGCCTGTCAGTCCACTGAAAAATTGATGGAACAGTGGTTGAGTTGTGTCGTCAGCAAGAGCTGCTTGGCATCACTATTTCGAGCGACTTGAAATGGAATAAGCCTGTACACAACTTCCATGCAAAAGCATCATCATGTCTCTACTACCTGTGTCAGCCTAAGCGTGCAGGATTAACACCACGTCAACTAATGCAAGTGTACCTAACATTAATACGCCCCATCACAGAGTACGCTTGCCACGTATGGTCATCCCTCAGATAGCATTCCAAATCGTTTCAACGTCGGTGCGATGTCAGCGATGTTTATTGAAACGATGCTGGGCTGATTTTGAATGCTATCTGGCTGAACTCGCTCAGAAGTCAAGTTCCCTCCTAGAATTCATCCTGAGAAGAGCTGGACATCTCATCGGCCCAGAGACGTCTACTGTGATTTTTGTACGAAGAACAATATTCATAAAATCACTAGCAGAAAGAAGACTCTCCCTCTGTAGAACATGTTTGTGGCAATGCAATCAATTTCTAATAAACTAAATTATTTGCTGCAACACCAAAGAACTTCTCACTACAATACAAGAAATCAGATCAACCCTACAAACACAAAACATTTTCATCATATTGCACAGGGCATGTTGGGAAAATATTTATTAAATAATGTATCTAAAATGATTGTAGGAAACTTGCTGCAATATTTAATAATGAAATCATTTTGACAAGTTTATTTCGTAATATATTTTATAATATTTCTGCAGGTTTTTCTAGGGTCCACACTTTTATAATGTGACAATGTTTTCTCCATATATTGACATAATATTAGTTAACATGATAATTTAAATGTTGTGCAAATATTTTGGTAATATCTTTGGGAAATATCATCTCAAATATTGCTGAAATGTTTTGGGAGTCCATGTGATGACCTTTTGACAATGTGTTCTGGAATATTGAATGTTGTCAAGATGTAATGGCAACCATTTTTGGAAATTTTGCTGTTTTTTTAAGGTCCACACTTTGATATTATGACAACATTAGTCAAATATTGTGGCATGAATGTTACAACCTATTCGTGTTTGCAGGGAAGTACCCATTGCCTAAATGCAAGACTAAAAATCAATACTAGCTATATACCATTTTTTCTTTTTAACATCGAATAATTTTGGCTTTTAATTCTAATGACTTTATGTCTTTATCTTAACTGTTTACATACATTCTAGTCTCACATATTTTATTTTACATATTTACTCGTTTTATTCATTGTACAATTCAACCATTTGTCACAACTAAAAAACAACATTATTTATTAATTAAAATTTAATGAAACTAACTGTACATCTAGTATCTTACCATGTAATACGTCCATGATCTTACATCGATTGCTACAACAAGAGTCATTCATTGCACCATGTCACTGTACATTTTCTGTTTAATTTCATGCCACAACTCATGATGCTTAGCTACCAGATGCTAGTTTTAAAATGACAATTACCTGTTACAAACATAATGCCTGGCAAAGTTCTCTCCAGATAGCATTCCAAATCGGCCCAGCACCGTTTCCCTATTGGCCTCCATTAATAATATATATATATATATATATATATATATATATATATATATATATATATATATATATATATATATATATGTGCCAACACAAAAAATGGCTCAATGTTGGCCCCACGTCATAACTATCTGATTGGTGTTGCCTGGTGTTTTTGATTCTTATCGGGCCAATGTTGGCTCTACCCAGATAAGCAGGATCATCAGCCGATGACAGGCAATGCTAAAACGATGTAGACCAGATCTGGCTTGTTATGTACCTGGGGACTACTGACCTTGCAGTCTGCTGTCAAGGTTCAACTTGCAGGGGCATCAATTCAGGGGGGGGGGGGGGGGGGAGGGATTTTGGGGATATATACCTCCAACTTTTTGGGAAGGGAGGATTATCAATGCAATCATTCGCCCCCCCCCCCCCCCTGAAATTGAAAAATGAAAATTAACATTTTTCTATACACTTTTGTTCCAGAATTTTTGGGCCTCTGTAAAAATAGTTTGGCATCAATGATCCACCATTACTTTACCTCTAGATAAGAGTCTAGTTAACTGCCGCCACTTGTACGGGCGAAGGAAAGTCACGGTGTGACGGACAAAGTAGGGCTGCATCCCTTCCACCCGGTGTAAAGAGCAATCGATGCCCCTGCAAGATTGCTGATCAGTTTGCCAGATCGATGGCATGCCTTTTCGGCCCAAAGTTGGCCCAATGTCAATCCTATGTGGTGGCATAAACCGGTGTTGCTTACTTCAGATCCATGTTGTGCCAGAGTTGGGCCAACCTGGCATCTATCCTCTAACAGCGAAATCGCCTAAATGGTGAGATAAGGTACATGGTGTGCTACAGTACAATCCCGATAGCATTCCAAATCAGCCCAGCATTGTTTCTATGTTGGCCACTGTCGTTTCAACATCGTATCAACATCGCCGACGTCGTGCCGATGTTGAAATGATTTGGAATGCTATCTAGGAATGGTAAGAACCAGTTTTCTCCAAATTCATTGGCTTTTATGAAGTCTTTTTTTTTAGTGAGGTGATTTTATTCAGATAGTATGCTAGATTGGATCAACATAATGTTGTGTCTCTGTTGGCCATTGTTATCCGATTTAGCGTGTTAGAGATCTGTATAAGGCCAGGTACCGATGTTTGTAATTATTATGGAGTCGTTAATACCCTTGAATATTTCCTTATGGCGGCCTCCAGCACAAACCGTTTGCAATTGTAGAATTGTGGATAGCGCAATATGATTTTAATCAAGTGAAGTAAACCTTGGCTAATAAGTGGATTGTGCCTATAATTTTATATATAAATTATTTGTTTCATAAATCTTTTGTCTAAATCCAGCACTGCTCGATTTAAATCAGGAGGTCCATCAAAATTCGGCTAAGGCACGTTTATGTTTCTGCACATTATTTTAAACATTTGTAAACACATATTGGATGTCACAAAAAAAAGAGACATACATCTATGCACATGTAGGTACAAGAGTATTTTCCTCATCCACACTAAAAATATCACGCCAGACAACTTTTTATGTTGCATTGAAATCATGCAGCCCATTGAATTCAATGCAGGTGTATGCTGTTATACTATACCGACAGAAAATTGTAGATTGTAAAAACGAAAAAAGTAATGAAAAATCAATGAAAGGCAGGTCAATGTACATGTACCTAAATCATTTAAACTTCGCTACGATCAAATGAGTTTTACCTTTTTTGTATTTTGTTTTCATATTTTGCATTGCAGACTAAAAAGAATGGTTATGGGTCTGTTGTGGTTTAGTGACATTTATCAGAACTGTGCAAAGAGTTCCCTAATGGCGGGGTCTCCTGTTCTCGTGTTTTGCATGTTAAACTACAGCTCTCCATTAATTGGGCCCAGTGCGTGAGTTATGGCAGCTACTGTACATTGGGCCAGTTTTTCAACAGAGCAGTCTGCGAAATTGATGGGGAAAAAGTTCAGGTGCGTAGCCAAGGGGTCTGTAGTTTTACCTTGCTGCCCCGGTGATGCGCATGCTAGATCGACTAGACATTAGTCGATGTTGGCCGATGACGGCTTGAAACGATTTTGACCCGATGTGGAATGCTATCTGGAGACCACAGTAAGTTAGCCAACATCGGGCCAATGATACCGATCGATGGATAAACATAAGAGATAACACACCAGATTGGGTCAAAATTATACCAATGTTGGCCGATACTGGGCTGGTGTCAAGCCCATCCCAGATATTATTCTAAACCAGGACAACATTAAGCAATACCCAGATAGCATTCCAAATCGGCCCAGCATTGTTTCCATATAGGCCACTGTCGTTCCAACATCAGTATCAAGATCGACGACATTGGGCCGACATTAAAACAATTTGGAATACTATCTGGGTATTGCCGTCATCGGTACAACATGCTATTGACATTGCTCATGTTATGCTGACGTTGATCCGTTCTAGCATGTTATCCAAGACGTGGCATGTTAATCCTTGCATAGTTTGACATCAGCCCAGCATCGGCCAAAAACAGACAACATCAGATCTAGACCTGGTATGCTATCTGGGGTGGGTGATGTAATCAGGATGTGGCATAATCTACCTAACATTAACCGATTTGGCATGGCATAATGCAAACAGCATGCCAGATCGGGTCAGCCGATGTCATAACAACGTTTAGCCTATTTAGCATGTTGTCTTGGCAAGGGATAAACTCTGTCTCCCTTTCCATCACTTCTGGCTAAGCCCCTGAAAAGGTTTGGTTCAAAAAGGTGCTGCTGCTGCTGCTACTGTTGTTGCTGCTACTGCTTCAAAAGGTGGGTGGGGGGGGGGGGGGGGTTCTCCGGGGCAGGGGGAGGGTAAAAGGGGTGGTATTGAGGGGGGCAAAAATGAAGCACGTTTGAGTACATTCATCATGCACAGTTTACACACCAATATTCCAGAGGTTAAAGAGTCTGAGTGCAAACATGGGGCTATAGGAGCAACTAAAGCATTTGCAGTACATTACCTGTAACGTATGGATTGGTAATGGATTGTAAGGGTTAGTAATAGATTTGTAATGGATTGGTAATGCATTGAATGGACTGCCAGCTGGGTATTATAACTACAATTTCAGAAGCATAATTAACACACCAGGTCATGATATCATATGTACATTAGAAAATAAAAGGTTTGAGTATGTTTTCAAGCACTTTCATTTTTTCATTCTTTATGTTATATTGTCTGGAATGACAGTCTCCGTCATAGCAGTTACAATCTAAGTTAAACCAACTCTAAATGATAATTTGAGAAAATACTACAACTACATGGAGTCATTCCAGCAGCATCAATATTGATAAAAAGTAACAAACAATATTATCACCATGTATCACAATGAACACATTTCAAGCGTGCTTCATGGCTATTGGTTACTGAGTGATCAGCATGTTCTGCTTGCCCTTTGTTAGCACCAGGAGGAGCCACGTTTTTGGGGGGTTATTTATCACCAACATGCCTGCTTCATTTGCTTTCTATTAGATTAGCAAAACACAGGCAATTTGATGATAACAACATGTAGGGAAAATATTATCATGATACAACTCTGTATAATACGCTATAAATGACAATATTAAGCCTGACTGCTGAGCATCATAACGAGAAAATTACATAGTTACAGGCCTTAGTTACCATTTTCTGTTTGGATATGTATATACTTGAATATGGGCAGTAATGTCATGCAAATTTAAACATCAATAGGTCAGCCTGTGGTGCATGGCTGGTCAAATGATAATTAAACCTAGGAAATATCATGGAATGGAGGACTCTTAACGAGAAAATTACTTGTTACTGGTCTTTAGTAGATCGAAACATTGCTGTCATTTGCAAGCGGCCGATAGTCATGAGCCAGTTTGTCGGACTAGGTCTTGGGTACCATTCTTCTGTTTGGATTGTATATACTTGAATATGGGTTTGTGATAATGTTGAAGGGCAGTAAAGTCAAATTTAAACATCATTTGGTCAGTTCGTAAATTTTTTATGTGTTCAAGTACTGTTAAGAAAATCTTATTTAAATCCTACTGTTATCCCATGTACACATGTTACTTGTGGCGCAGATACAATATGTCTACCATGAAAAAGCTAAGGGTGGCATATAACAATGCATTTCGTGGTCTGATGGGCTATCCCAAGTATTGTAGTGCTAGTCTGATGTTCACTAGTCATAGAGTTAGCACCTTTGAAGCAGGTATTTGAAATCTTGTCTATAAATTTAGTGAATGGATCAACAGGTCTGAAAATAGTATTATGAATGTTATAAGTAGTGACGCCTTTTGGCATTCTTACATTAGAAGACATTGGGAGTCATCGTTATATTTGTATTGGACGAGCAGTTGAGTTCCTTCGTAATGTTGTTTTGTGAACTGGTTTTTACAGTGCTATACAACAATACTCAGTAGTTATTAGAAGGATATGGACCCGCATATATTGTACCTAATGTATGTGTGTGTGTCTGCAATAAAGATTAATAATAATAATAATAGTATGGCTGGTCAAATGAGTAGGCTTAGCTTCAGAAATTGCACTTGGACAACACAGAAATAATTGAACATGGATATGAAAATCATGTTAGCAATTCTACTTGGTATGGTTGTGACTTAAATGTGCCATCAGTTGAGGACTGAGGAAAAAATAACATTAATAGTGAACATTTACTATCATTGGTGGGACCTGTCACTTGCCTCAGTATCAACACCTGAGTTCAAGGCACTTCCAAATTCAGTATAACATCTCATGTGGACTACTTCCAGCTGAGATGTAGCTCATGAAGAGTGCTGAGAATCCAACCCAGGATTTCAGAGGAGCTAGCGTATCAATACACTTGCCATTACACCCCATTTTATTTGCCTTAGTACTACTACATACCCTAGTAGTTAAGTCATTGGTCAGTTATCCCATTAGCCAGCTCTGCGGAAAGTCCGAGTTTGAATCTTGGCCTGGGCACTCTTCATGAGCGACATCTTAGCTAGCTACTGGAGGTCAGTCGCGAAAGACTTTAAATTGGTGGTGTGCTGTGCCAGGGCAAGCGAAAAAACACCACCCATGAGGTTACTATGTAACATCGGTTTGACTGCAAGCCGTATCATTTTATAATTCTTTACATGGGTCATCACACAGAAACGGTGCACTTTTGGGATTTCAAGTGAAAAAAAAATAAAAAATTCCTATCTTTCAAAAATCCATCGAAATTATGAATTTTCATACATTTCAGTGTTGTTACACAACAACAAAACATTTTTCATCTTTTATATTTAAATTGGTTAGTCATGTGACCTGTTATGTCAGCCATTACGGTAACAGGAAGGACAGTAACAGCATTGACATTTAGGGAAACTTCACAATATCTGAAAGAGAAATGCAGGTAATATCACTGAAGTTTCCGGTCCATTTTTGTATAAAGGAGTAGTTTCAGAACTGCTTTGAAGCAATTTTCTGCGATAAATAGCTTCTTTATAACTTGGTAACAGGAATGACTGCAATATAATCAGCCCCCCCCCCCCCCCGCCAATACAAACTCTTTTTCTTGAAATATTGAAAAATATGAGGCAGCCATCCTGAAGTCCCACATCAGTGCTTGAATTTTTTGAAAAGTGCACAAACCTAACAATTTTTTTTTCATCTAGAGGCATTTTAATATCATGTTAACAGGAGTGACATTGATTCTGTAGATAAACCTTAACAAAGGGGTAATGTTACTGGAACTGCAAATATTTAACTATTTCTGCTGTTGAAATTTCAACTTCTCCTGATTATATCAGTGTTAATATCCTAAATCATTTTTAACTTACATTCATGGAATAGGGCAAAGAGATATCTAAAATGAGGTGTGGGACATGCCATTTTTGTTGCCTTTTACAGAAAAAAGAGCCAAAATATCAGTTATGACAGCAAAGATTTCTTGAATATTTTTTTTATCTCTTCAACCACTTAATAGAATCTTTGTTCACCTAATTAATAAATCACTTTCTTCTGGAGTATTCCATGATGAGATGAAAGTTGCTAGGGTCATTCCCTTATTTAAGGGTGGGGATAGCCAATTGATTAATAATTACCGTCCAGTCTCTGTTTTATCAATATTTTCGAAAATATATGAGCGAATTATCTACAATAGAGTACTTAAATTCATAAATGATAATGATTTACTTTATAAATACCAATTTGGATTTAGAGCTAATTACAGCACTTCCATGGCTTTGATTACTTTAACTGATAAAATTATAAAAGCAATAGACAAAAATGATATGACTTTAGGAACTTTTTTAAATTTCAGTAAAGCTTTCGACACTATTGACCATTCTATACTACTTAGAAAATTATATAAATATGGAATTAGAGGCGTTGCCAATGATTTAGTTAAAAGTTATTTGAAAAAAAGAAAACAATATGTATCTTTTTATAAAATATCTTCTGAATCTTTGCCTATAAATTGTGGCGTGCCTCAGGGCTCAATTTTAGGGCCTGTGTTTTTCATTCTTTATGTGAATGACATATACTTAGTTTCCAACTCATTTATGCCCATTCTCTTTGCTGACGATAGTAGTGTTTTTGTTCAGGGTAAAAATATTAATTCTATGACAACTAATTTAAACAATTCTTTAGATCTTATATATCATTGGACTATAGTAAATAGATTGTCGTTAAATATTGATAAGACTTATTGCATGTTATTTAAAAAAGAAAAGAAAAATCCTCCTGGTGAGCTTAGGGTGAAAATTGCCAATAAAAAAATAAATGTAGTTGACTCTTGTAAATTCCTTGGGGTGTACATTGATGCTAAACTGAAATGGGAGAAACATTTGAATTATATTCGCAAAAAGATTGCTAAAGGCATTGGAATCATTGTTAAGGCCAGAAAGTATTTAAAATCTACATCACTTCTAACTCTATATTATTCATTTGTATTCCCCTATGTGAATTATGGAATAGAAGTATGGGGCTCAGTGCCTTCCACAAAATTAATTCCAGTATTAAAGTTACAGAAACGGGTCCTTAGAGTTATCTCATTCCCCCATCCAAGAACTCCTTCGCTTCCCTTGTTTCTTAACTATAAAGTGCTTGATGTGTATAAGATATATGTTTACAAAACTGCTTTATTTATGTTCAAATTTCATAAAGGAGACTGTCCTGTATTTTTTCAGTCATTTTTTCAATCTAATCAACTGGTTCATGATCATATTACTAGACAACATCAGAGACTTCATTTACCACTATTCAGAACTAACTTTTGTCAACGTTCATTTAGATACAAGGGTGCCATTATATGGAATCATATATCGACTAATATTTCTATTAACTTCTCAATATACACAATAAAGAAACATTTAAAATTTTACATTTTACATAATAGCTTAGATTATCTTTGATTCAGAACTGACTTAATTGTTATCTTACTTGTATACTTCAATTCCTTCCTCCAATTTACCCAAGGTGTTTGTAAATCTTAAAATTTAATTTTTTTTTTTTTTTTAGTTTTTTATTTGATAACTTAATGCATTATAAAATGTTATTGCTTATTACTCTATAGAATGGTACATGTTTAAATTGTAAATAATTATCTCTGGCCCATATACATAATTCTTTGTGTCAGGGCAGGGGAATGCTCTTTTCTATATTGAATTATTGTTTAAATGTGCTGATGTTTAATATTATTCCCAATAAAGAACTTGAACTTGAACTTGAACTTGAATGTATTTATATCTTAACATTGGTTAAGCCCATCCCCATATCACATTCATATTATTAAAACCATTTTTGCGTGTTATTTTCATATTTGAAAGTTGAGGGACAGGGGGGTGCACCGTTTCTGTGAAACCACCCATATATTGTTTAAATGTCATAATCCTATCAAGTTGGACAACATGAAATTGCATGTTATATTTATTCCTTTCAGATTCGTGTAAGTTAACTGAGCTTCAGGCCAGTATTATTATTAATTTTTATTTTTTCAAATATATTTAAAAACAGGATAACAACATTCAGACAAAGCTGTTTTTTAAGTTGGTCCTGTTACAAAAAAAAACATAAAACAATGATCATAAAAATATATAAATATATATTAATATTACATAAAAGACCTACAAAATAAGAGCGAGTTATAAAATCATAAAGCACCACTTAGGATCAATATTTTTAAGATAGTAGGATCCACAGTATTATTGAAACCAAGCAATACAATACAACAAGAAATGCATCGATTATAGATGACACTAGTCTACTGTAGCGTAAAATTAATGTCATGATCACCTTGAATAATTTGCACTGAAGCCAAAAGCAGAACTGATTGACCCATTCCTCACTTCAGTCACTTGACAAGACAAATGGCTGCCCATTAAGGGAAATGACAATCAGCTACATTGTCCAGTACTATTGGTTTGATAGGCAGCCACCTCTGAAAGATAGAATGAAAGTAAATTAACCAACTTTTCAGAAATTTTTACTATAGTAGGAGCCATAATAAATGTCCAGTTGTTTTTCTGTTATATTTCATCATAAAAAGTTCGGGGCAGCACAAAATGGACAGAAATGTTACAAATGACTCAGACTCCAACTTGCTAACCCAAAAAAGCCATTTTCCGTACCATTTAACTTTAAGTTCCATATCTTTCAAATGATAATTATTTGCCTTTTTTTCATCATCATTTTGCCATTGATCGTGGGTATAAAGAAACATCAGAAATTACAATTGAGAATATAGCAGACTTAAGTTTTTTCACAGGGGTTGACTTGTTGCTAACATTTCTGTCCGTTTTGTGCTGCTCCATGCCATTTCTGGGAAATAGAAATTTAGACTGCGTTTGCAATGACTGACCTTCCATAGCTGGTTTTTAATAGTGGATTTTCACGGAAGGTTCTCTATATCTCCACCAGGTGGCTATGACAGAATACTGCAATTCTATTGGTTGAAAAAGTTCCCGCCCTTGGCTGTGATTGGCTGAAGCAAAGTGCATCCTAGCAGTAGTATTTTTAGTGCATTTTAATGTATATTTGACACCCTATCATTCCGTTGTTTTTTGTTATTTTTCTCCGAGAAAGTTATATTTATTGAATAAGTCAGTGATTATCTTCTATGTCTGAAAAGCAAAATGAGTAATAAGAGGAGAGGAAAGACTTATGTCTTGCTGAACTCAGGGCTCTTCAGTGAAAAGACTCTATTTACCTATCCATCTATGACAAACCGAGTTTGCTGATGTTAGGCCACATAAGAGAAATTTCCAATTACGAGGAAATCTATGTGCTCACTCATCATATGAATAAATGAATCAATCAATCAATGAGGACATTCACACCCATATTTCTTTTCAAATTTATTATATTTAGGATGATACTGTTTTCACAGTTGACAGGTCACATATTGTGACGAAATTTTCATGACAGCTACATTTTCAGAAGCATTATAAATCATCAAGCTACATCAGAGGCAGAACTGATGTAGTGATGAGATGCTATTGATTTGGGAGCACAAACATGCCTCAGGTGGACTGCCTTAATTATTTAACTCATGATAAAATTACCAAAATTAGCCTATTCAGAATTTGGCCTAAAATCGTTTTTGACGAACCTTTAGAAAAAATTCCTTTTTTTAATATGAAGTTTTATTAAATTAAAAGCAAAAACGTTTGTTCATAAATAATAATTTTTCCCTATTAGCCAATAATAAAGTCCCCTTTAGTCATTTAGTTATAGTGGTCATGTAGATGTTCTTAATATAGGCCTAACCTGATTTGGGTAATTACATGAAATGTCAATTCGTATGGCAAATCCAAGGTCTGTTTTATAATTTTTTGTTTCGTTATTTATCATGCAGTGACATATCAGGCACGTGCGGATGAGAATTGGCCACGCATTATGACGTCATCGTTCTAGAATTAATGACGTTAACGTGTTTAAGGAAGTAGCTTTCATAGAATGATTCACACTAGCTTCCTTTCATCGATCCTTTGTCAGTCCGAAACTCCTTTTTTAATTGTAAAGTCATATTGGGAAAAAAACATGCGTTTTACTCGTCAAGTTTGGATTGATTTGATGGGACTTGACAACACTATAAAATAAGTCCTGCACCGAAAACCAGTTTGATATTTGGACTTGTGCCCTATACCATGCAAATTTAGGTTTTCCTAAAATCCAATGTATTTGAAATACCAATTTTGGTATTTAGATAAATGTAGTATTAGCTGCATATTAAAAGTAAAAAACAAAGATAGACAATGATTAAATCACTGTACATGTAAGATTTACCGAGTGCAAAAACTGACAACTCATGCTGGTTATGCGCGTATACCAAGACTCGTCCAATGGATTCTTGTAAAATCAAATTTGACTGTATTTTGGTTTTTAAAACTCCACTGGTTTTTTTAACAAACGAATTTGTCCCAATATTTTTTAGTGAAGAGTTTGTTTTACTTTGATCAACAAATATGTATTTGAAATGAGTTGCATCATCACCAAATATTGTTTTCTCAATGGCCCATGAAATGATTAAAAACAAACATTGATATAAAAAATATATACAACGAACAGTCAGCATGATGAAAATGTGCTTTTGGTGGAAACTGACAGCAAATAGTGTCTTTCGCGTTCTGGTGAATTCCTGTACCTACAGCATTTCAATAAGAAAAGCCTTGTCAAAAATCTTCTATATCCATTTTGCTGTATAATTGGTCTTATAAAACCTGCTAATCCCCAAATATGTGCTAATCAAACCTCCTATGTCCGCTTTTTAGCATAAAAATTCGATGACATCAAAGAAATTAATTCTTATAAAACGTTCTATCTTCATAAATTTCAACTCAAAAACGTATATGACCATGTAAAATAAACTCCTATGTCCACTATTCTCCAAAAAACATTATTTATTGGAATATGATGTGTAAAATAACATATAAAAAACTTTGATTGATTTTATTTAGATTTTTCATTTGAAAGTTACAGATATGTATACAAAATGTCACAATATAATATAATTAATAAATGAAGGACCTAGGATAGCACACAAAGTCAGTAACTGACTTAATTCCAGTGTGGTCCTAGTTAAATACAAGATTGAGTCGTTAAAGTGCAATCTACATGATGTACATAATTAATTTAATATTTGATTTATAAAATACTTATTGATGTACATGGTCAAGTGCCCCAGCATAATAATTATTTTCAGTAATTATTATTATTATAGATTTAGCACCCCATTATATAAATATACTCAGCGGTGCGTACATACATAAAATGAAATCGACGAAATTAAAATTGATAAGAGACATTAAAATATTTAAATTATAAAAGTCTGTAAAAACTGATAAATCGACAAAAAGTCTATGTAAAAGCTTAATTAAAATAATGTGTTTTTAGTCTTTTCAAATTGACTTGGCCCAAGGCGGTAATTCATTCCACAATGCTGTACCATTGTAAGAACAGTCACCAATTGTGACACCAACAGGCCTCGGAACAACTAAGTTGTTTATAGAACCCGAGTTAGGTATGAATGAATGATAAAAGTAAAGTTTAAGGATAAGTAGCTCGGAGCAAAGTTATTTTTAATATTGAACATATGAGTCAAGATCATTTGCTTGGCTCGATCACTTGTATTTAAGAGACCAACGATGGTCGTGGTCCCAGGTTTAAAATAAACCTAACAATCTTATTGTGAGATTCTTTTTGTAAGCCTTATTAGACAATCCCATACACCAAGCTGAGACTGCGTAGTTGAAATGACACTGAATCAGAGCCAAAGATACAGTTTTTCTAGTTATGTTGAGTTAATCTATGTCGATAGAGAATTTTAGACAGTACATTTTGTTTGAATATCTTTGACAACCGTTTCTCCCGACAAAGTATCATTTATTTATTAAAATATTTTTAAACGGGTACACAATTTCAGCAAAAGCTGTTTTGCCCATAGGTCCTGTGAGTACTTAGATACAAAAAACATGAATTAAAACACGTAATATACAATGAAATAGAAATAACTAAATTACAGAATACATCATATTTGAATAAAGGAAGCACCATGTATACATTTTTTTTAATTGACTTTAAACACATAGATCACAGATGTTTTGTAGCACCCTTGGTAACTACCTGCCTGCCATATACATAAATGTTTTAGACTGGTATGAGTTATCAGTAATGGGGATAAAAACCTTGATATCATTATTATTTCTAAGTGACCGAGAAACCATTTCACATTCCATTAAAACATTATACAGAAATACATGGGAGCCAGCCCGTGAATACATTTAAACATAAGTAAAACATTAAAATAATAAAATCTTTGTCTAAATTCATCCATCCAAGATTCTTAACAATATCCAAACCTCTGTATAACATTGATATAGTCAAACTCATTTGTAACAATTCTAGCAGCATAATTTTGTATTATCAAGTTTTAGTCCTAGATACTTGACTTCTTGGTTTGGTTCTATTACATGATCTTGCAGATTGAGACCTGATTCATTCCAACAACAAAACAATGACAATTTTAATGCAGTAAGCAGAAACAGAATGTTTTTTGCTTCTGTAAAATTTGTGAAAATGGACACTAAAGGTTTTATTAGTTTTACGATTGAAATTAATTTTATCTGCATGCTTCTTAATATAGGCCAACCTATCTAATTTCGTTATAATCATATATTCATACATTTGTTTAATTTTGTTCTTATATTATAATTTTTTTAAAATCCTAATTTAGTCTAAAATTGTTGAAGTCAAATATATATGATAATGATAAATTACAGGTAAATTTGTGGATTTTTGAAGAAAACAAATGTATACTGTATAGGCCTATATATAGTACATGAAGAAAAAGATAGACCTAAATGTGCCAATTGACAGGTGATGAGATATAAATAGTATTTAATGTATTTTTTTCAACATTTTATTGCGAATTACTCCCATTGCATGATGCCTAATCTATAAATCGCCGTTCTGCGTGGTCAGAATGGTGGCTCCATGGCCATATCAAAATGAGATCATGGATTCATTCATTTACCTCAAATGTATTCGTATACACATTAAACCAACCATACGAAATATTCATAAATTAATAATAATCCAACACTAAATTAGTCTGAGGTATTAATCTGTAAAATATCAAGAATTGCAAAATTCATATTGCTTGCGACCTAGACTCGCCTAATGTGGAAGCCTGCTGGGGCGCAGTCTATCTGAAGCAATCTATCATTTTCTAGACATTATATTATGAGCCCGTGTATTCAGGTACGGCTCTATATCTGTATTTAATGGCATCCATTTGGGTCCAGCCCCTAACATCCGTAGCACTTGGCAATGACGACGCTATGTCTAGTCAATTCGTCCGCAACGGAGCACTTCGGGCAGCCCGACACCTCGGCGCCCCCCGCCTCCCTGCTCCCCGTTGCCCCGGCAGGTGAATGTCATAGCCTTAATAGATTTTGTTCTAATCTCAATTAAAGGCCTAAAAACGGGATAGAGTGTCTATATATAATGAAACCTCGCGATTAAGACCACCCTTGCAACTGTACGGAAAACTATAATTAAATGACATTCATTTTAAAGTCTGATTAGAAGCCGGGTCTAAAATAAAGGAAGTGGACTATATATAGGCCTGATATAAATCTTTTTGTATAAATGCCGGTCATTGTCGTTAAAATTCTGCTCTTTGAGATACTGTCTTTTTTTTGCTACCCTTTGTGCATGGCAAAAAATAAATTTTGTCTTGCCTGATCTTGACTTGTCTGTCTTGACTGTCTTGACTGTCTTGACTGTCTTATCTTATCTTATCTTATTTTATCGTATCTTATCTTATCTTATCTTATGGTATCTTATTTTATCTTATCTTATCTTATCTTATCTATCTTTTCTATTCTTTTCTTATCAATCTTATCTTATCTTATTTTATCTTATCTCGTCTCATCTTATCTTATATTGTCTTATCTTATCTTATCTTATCTAGACACGGCAAACCGTGCAATTATAAGCCGAATTCATTTGGACAACCTGATTTCATCCAAATAAATAATATGGAATAAATAGTCAATGGTCCTTCAAATTTGGGTTGAGTTGCATAGTAAGATTCAACTAGACTAATTCGACTTATCCCAGATTTAATGTACTTAAGAAATGGCCTTATATTCAGTAACTTACATTTAAATTATTAATGAACTTTAATAGCTATTGTGCTTGCAAATTATTCTGTAAAACTGCATCCATTATACCAGCAAGAAATGCTTTGTTTTCACTGCTAAATTAACGTAGTGACAAAATGATGTATAAAAGCTTATCAACAAATTATGGCCATTAGCAGTAACCTTACTATATACATAATTTATTGTATAATATAAATTAACAAAATTCGATTGCTTAATAATGTTTTTATAAATGTGTTTCTAGTGCCATGATCTTTTGCAGTTAAATAGATTGGAATTGCTATTATCAAGTTAAAAGATCAGTATATAACTTTACGTTTTAAGATGAAGTTAAAATGTTACAAAAGCTATATTTTATATTTCCTTGGTTGTAAATGTTTGTTTTGTATTGTTTTTCAGGCATCCATCTTATCTGCAAAAACCTAAAACTTTAAAAAGACTCTTTTTTTTTCTCCACGAGAATTCTGAATATATTTGTAACATTTTGCAGGCTATACTGTTCCAAAAAGACCATTCAGTAGTAGTAATTTTTTAATAATTATGGCATATCAAAGACCCATTGAATTTATCAAATGAATAAATAGTTGAATAAACGAATAAATAAGAATGAAAAAGACAAAAACAAGGAAGGTGTACACTGTACACTAAAAAAAGTAAACTAGCAAAAAAAAAAAGTTATTGAATCATTTGTATGCTTCACCTTATTTGGGCAAGGCTGTAGATGGGCCCATTGGGGATTTTTACGATGGAATTAGCACTGCGTTTAGCTTGTTAGCCTCATATACTTAGAGTTTGCAATATACATCCCCTCAGCCTTGCAAATTGCAAACCATATAAGCTGAGCTTGCACCTGAAGTGTGGATCTGTATAAAAAAAAAATAGTTCGGCCAGACACAACAGCAACTATTGATATTGACAGGAAGTCTGCACTGAATCCGCCGCCACGTCTAGACCGAACTATTTTTCTCGGCGGAACACTACTTCAAATGGAATATCCAGCCGACTCCTATTCTCCTGTGCCCACATATCAGTCCGCCAAGTCAGGAACGTGTGAAGTCCAGGGTGGCAAATCCAGGGCTCCTGGTACGACCTTACCAGATCTATCGAACTATCTATCTATCTATCTACCTATCTACCTATCTATCTATCTATCTATCTATCCATCTATCTATCTATCTATCTATCTATCTGTCTATCTATTATCTATCCTTAATTAACATATTAAATTAACTTAAGCCTCCAAATAGGCATATATTATAAAAACAAAACATCAGCACATGTGCTTCTCGATAAAAGACTCCTTTCCAATAGATTATTTTGACAAATATTGCTATTTTGGCCTCATATTTTGCGGCTTCAATTGAGGATTCTTATGGCCGAGGGGTCGAGTGATCCGACGTTGGGTCAACGTTAGGCTGATGCAGTGGGCCTATACTCTCTGATTGTCTGTTTCAGGCAAATTTTGTTTCACTAGTTTCCATCCACAAATTTGTTCATAATCAGTCAAGATATTGTTTGGCCTTAGACATTGATTGTGTCAGCTAACCAGCATCAATGTTTGATTAACACAATCATAGAGGTGTCCCACAAGGTAGTGTTATGGAACCCGTACTATTCAACATCTATGTAAAAGATCTCGTATCATTATTGCAAAATTTTTGTCAGTTATATAATTATGCTGATGATAATACGTTGTCTTTTTGTCATGATGATATTAATGTTGTTCAATTTAATTTAGAAAGAGCTTGTGTACTTGCCATTGACTGGTTTAAAAAGAATTACATGAAAGTTAATGCTGAAAAGTTTCAATTTATGATTCTCGGTAGAAAACATGAAAATCTTACACTGACTGTAAATGGAATTATAATGAGTCCAACAAAGAATATTAAACTATTAGGTGTCACCATTGACAATGATTTAAATTCTACTAATCATATTAAGAATATATCTATTCAAGCAGCTAAGCAAATCAATGTATTATCTCGTTTGTCTCGGGTACTTACTTTGCCATGTAAGATCAAAATCCTAGATGCATTTATTTTATCAAACTTAGGTTACTGTGGCATTGTATACCATCATTGTAAAGTAGAAGATGCACGGAAGTTAGAAAATTTATTTAAACCTGCTCTAAGATTTGTGTACTTAGATTTTTCCTCAACCTATAAAGAACTATTAGATAAAGCAAAAAGATCACCTCTGTATGTGTTTCGACAAAGAATAATGATATTAACTGTTTACAAGATTTTGCAAAACAAATGTCCACCAATGTCAAAAGATTTTTTCGCAGTACAAGATATTTCATACAATTTTAGAAATGTCAATATGCTAAGACAACCAATGTATAAGACTCTAAAACATGGGTTTCATTCGCTGCGTTACCAAGGTGCTATGTTATGGAACAAGATTCCTGATACTGTTAAGGCTTTGGATTTTAATGGTTTTAAAAGTTATGTTCTTAAGTGGCAACCTGAGTGTCAATGTGGCACGTGCCTTTTATGTACCTTATAGTTTTATTTCATTAATTTTTCATCTGTAAATACTCATTGTTCTTATTTGTTATTGTCGGACACAAGTGCTGTGCGCTTCTGTTTTATTGTTGATGCTATTATCCGACTTGAAATAAAATTTTACTTACTTACTTATAATCATTGTCTAAGGAAAAACAATATCTTGGCTGATTTTAAACAAAATTCAGGATGGACACCAGCGAAACAAACATTTGTGTGAAACAGACAATCATTTCTAAGAGTGTAGTATCTGGGTGGTAGAGGGTATACTGTATACATCATACAATACAGAAGCAGGCATAGATGCAACCATATGTGAGGCTCTTCCTAGAATTTTTTTATTATCTAGGTAATTTGATGATGTTTATTTTTAAGTAATGACTGTCTACCATGAAGCTGTTTTGTAATACTTTGTATGTATTTTAACAAATTAGCCAGCATTTGGCTTAAAGTCATTAGGCCTGTACATATTGATAAGGCATGGCTAATAACTTGCTCTAGTCGAATATGTTAGATTGACTAAAGTTAAGCACCATTATTGAGAAAAATATTACAATGCAATCTTTCTGCATTATCTTCAAATTGCCTGCAAGTTACTTACTTTTAATTTGTAAAAGAGAATGAAAAAAGGTTCAATATATTTCATCATATTAACAGTGATACCCAGTCCTGTTTAAATACTATGCACGTATAAACGAAATTAATTAATACGTTCTTCACATACTGTTTGACATAATGGCCTTGCAGATAAAGTAAAGAAACAAATTGATATGCAGAAAGAATGAAGGATGCGTGAGAAATTGTACAAAAATCCATGTATGCCCATCAATGAGGAATGCGATTTTTCTGTGCATTTCTTCATTCGGGGGGGGGGGGGGGGGCCTTCCTCAGTGGTAGCGCGCTGGGCTTCCAACCACTGGGTCCCGGGTTCAATTCCTGGTCGAGCCTAAGTTGGATGGCTGTTTCATCCTTCATCTCATTGCATGGTCCCTGCCTGCCCTAATTAGCCCATCAGGTGCAGAACTACAGGACGTAAAGCCCTAATCCACCCACCCCACCCACTTCATTGTCAATCCATGTTAAAATGTGGTTGATCTGTTTTAAGTTAAAAACTAATGAAATTCCCAATCTTAGATATTTAGGCATCCCAGGTTGCAGGTATCTAGCTTAAACAAATTGTATCAATCTATTTTCCCCCTTTGTTTTCTGGTTTTAACGGACTCAAGCCCGTACTTTCTTGATAACAAGCAAAGCTCTCATCAAAAAAGAGACCTGATAATAGTCCATTATAGATAATGTAGAAAGAAAGTTTTGTAGGATCAGGAGAAATTATACTCTTCTCTTCTCTTAATATTAATGATGTATCTAATGAATGATATATATACACAACAAAAAGAAAAAATTCCCCAGGGTTGGATTTGTACCCTGTTCCTTCCAGCCATTCATAGCTTAGACCAATCAGCCACTGTTGCAAGCTATAAATTATAAGGTCAATCCTAATATGGGCATACAAAACGTGATGACAAAGCTTCACCAGGCATGTCCTCAAAATTTTAAAACTGATTTCAGAAGTACTCTTAAGCAGTAAGATATCTTAGTATGTATTCTGCAGATTGAGATCTGGTACAGAAACACTTCTTTGCATGTATATATATATATATATATACATTATTCACTTTTGTTTTTATCTGTTATTATTTTGTAATTTTATTACGTTTACAATATATTTTAATTACCAATATTTTCATACTATACACCATGAATTGTATCTCACTATGCATGTGTGTGAATAAATATATTTAAAAAATATCATTTACCATAACTTTGTTATATTCTGTTGCTTCTGACACATGGCCATATAATGATGACAAGAGAGCCAAAAATTATCATGTAAAGATGATTGGGCATAGTTAGCCCAAAATAAATGTATTACCGAACTTATAATATCTTGAATTTTAGATGCACATACCTTTTTTACGTTAAAAAATGTTAAGATAGAGGTACTTGAAATTATATTAAATTATATAAAAAAATACAGAAAAGTCCATCATATTTTGGCAATATGCATACAAATAAAATACTAGTTGTATAAACCATGTATATAATTCTTATGAATCATCTGGACAATATTCTGAGTATATTCACATAAAAACCAAAGGTCAACGTTCAGACTTTTCTGTTGGGACCAGTTAAACACTTCGGGGAAGGCTAAATAAATGTAACTGATTATTTTCTCACCTTAAGCGTTATGAGGGACTACCCTAGAATTGACCACAGTAAATTGACACTATTTGTACTTCAAAGAGCAAATTTGGTAATATTTGCAGCAGAAATTATTATTATTAAATTAATTATTATAAATGTCTTTTATCATACTTATTAAGAAAAAAAAGTAATCATAATTGATAAAAAGCTTTAGCAGGTCAGTCTTTCTAGAGTCCAGATCTAAATATTAAAAGGTTCATTAAGTAAATCAGTCAAAAATGATGAAAAAATAAAGTAAAATTAGCTGAGCTGCTGGCACTAATTTAGCTAAATTAAAAAAAAAAAGCTGCTTTACTTTAACATTCAAATCAAAATAGATTTTTCCCCAGGAGTTGTGCATGCATGGTTTAAGAAATGATGTCACCATGAAGTTGCAACGTGCAAGATAAAACTTTCTCGATTTGCCAAACTTCTAAGAAAATACAACAACAAAAACCATTGAATGAGTCAGAAATTATAGTGTTTCTATCCTCTTAACTCTACTCCTAAAAAAAAAGCCAGTGATAAAGGATTTGAAAAAATAGCTACCAAAATGGTTTTAGCCTTATAAATTACATATCAATCATGTCACCTCAGCTAGTTGTTTTTGCAAAGTCTACCCCACTCCTTCCCCCCCCCCCTCCTTAAAATTACACCCCTCCCTTCACTCCATTGAGTCACTGACGAATCAACCCCTCAAAAATGTGGCGGGAAGAAAAAGCAAAAAATTAGGGCAGAAAAAGGGAAAAACACAAAGTAGCTAAGGGGGGGGGGGGGAGAGGGAAGGGGGGGGGGGGCGAAGTATGCAGAGGTAGCCACAAACAAGTTTACCAAGAAAAAAGGTAGGGCCTTCTGCATGAATGGGTCCGGGATGTATTCAGACAAGTCTCTCTGAAATACACTTGTAAAAAACTAAAGAAAATAGAAAGAACACACACACAGAATGTAAGAAGAATATAAGAAGAGTGGGGACAAGGAAAGAAGGTGGGGGGGGGGGGGGGGTGGGCAATTAGAGGTGTGAATGTACTAATAAAAACATGTAAGTACAGTTGAGATATCTGTTTTTATTATTTATGCACTTTTTTTATACACTGATATGGTTTTTATGTCATGTTATTATAGAGCAACTTTATTGAAAATGAATATATATTATATTACGCAATTCCCCATTCAAATGGAATTTAGTAAGTTTGACAGTTTATTTCCTTATTTTCCTCAATTAGATTTAAAAAAAAGTATACTGAAATAGAAGACTAAGTTTTAATTCAAAGTCTTATAAGTACGACATTATGCACACAAAGTAACAAGTTTTGACGAAATTTGATGTTAGTCATTACTCAGACTGAATAACATTTTAGATAAAACTGACTAACTTGTTAGAATAAGAATAAGATATATTTGACGTCATGATTTAAGATCCAAAATAAAACATTAGCTCAAAAGCTGTTACATGACTTAACAATGAGAAAATAAAAACAAGGATGATTATAACAGGATAATTAACATGGCTAACAAGGATGATAATATACAGAGACTAATTAAATGCACTTAATGACATAAACTTGCTCACTTTTATCAGTGGACAGGAAGGCTCAAGGCAAGCTAAATATCCCACCCAAATGGTAAATGTATGATTCGGGTAAATGGGGTTCAATTTCCACAGTTCAAGAATAAGAATAATATTTATTTAATGTCATGATTTCAGATACAAAAATAAAACATTAGTTCCAGCTAAAACACGACTTAAAAATGACAACAAAAAAAACAAGGATGATTATGTACAGAGACTAACGAAATGCACTTAATGACATGAACTTGCTGACTTTTGCAAAAGATAAACTTATTAACTATTCTTGAACAGATTAAGAGATTAGCTGCATTTTACATGAAGTGGTAGCTCATTCCATAATTTTGCACTATAGTAGGAGAATGAATTAAAACTATTAAAATCTATACTGCATGACTTTACAATTGTCTCTCAAATTATATAGTTGATCGTTGCCTTGAAAAATTGAACATGGTGCCATTTTATTCACACATTTATAAACTTCAGTACAAAGTACGTATTTAAGGTACACCGATACAGACATATTATTACTCTTTTTAAACAAATCAGTATAGGATGTCTCGAAATCATTGTAAACAAATTTCAGAAATATGCATAAAATAGTCAAAAATGGCCAAGAGGGCATCTTACCCGGAAAGCCTACATCTGGCAGGTCGTCTCAGACTCGTCTGCAGGTTTGAGCTTGGAGAAATTAGACCAGGAGGGAACATTGAGTTGCATCATAGGTAGAATCAATGTCACGCCAAAAGCTTAGAATCTAAAGCTGCATTGTCAGTCGGTTTTTGTACCAACAAAAAACACAAATGAAAGAAAATCCTTCTTACTGATGAATCCCAAACTGTCTAAATTGTACTAAATTATAGATTATTGCCGGAATTTATTAGATCGACTTTGTTTACATTTTAGTTAATTATGCATTGCAATGTAATGGAGAGCGTCGCCGATCCGCGATTTCACTGTTATTTTATGAAAAATTTAGGTCAGAATTGTTTAAATTTATGCAAAAAGCGAAACACCTACACATTTGTATACGTAATAAACTTGGATTTTGAAAATTGGACGAAAATTGAAGGCACACAATAATAAAATACATTACGAACCGACGACGCTAATGACGTTCGTTTATGCCTCGTTTTCATTAAATTGGCCTTAAAAAGCTGTAAACAAATCGGCATTTTTGATGGCATGAAAAATTTTATGATAGGGTATGTTTATTAATGTAATAGAGATATAGTGAACCTGGCAAGGCCCGGATGGGATTTAATCTGTTTTTTTAGAAGACAATGAAATGAATGCAACCGATTTTGGTCACTGTCATATTGAGTGACAATGCAGCTTTAATGACCAAAGGACCCGCCCCTAATTAGGGGGGCAATTGTGCAACAATATGCATGAAAAATACATATTTATCAGTTTTCAAGAATATTCAATGATATACATAATTTGTTTGTTCTGAGCACTAAAGCACTAAAAACACACACTGGCTATGATATTTGGTGTACAACAACCTTGTGGATAATACGCTAAAATTTTAATTAATTTGGAAGAGTAGTTGTTAAGAAATATATGCAGAGTTAATGCCAAATGCAGCCTATTGTGTTTATTTCAATATTTAGTAAACATGCCACAGCAAGCCGTGAATACAGCCTACATCATTTTGTTGGCCAGAATTTTTACTTACATATTAGCATAATTTGATGGTGTGGGTATTTGTGGGCTTTATGTAATGACTGTGAAAAATATTCACCTTTATTTTCTTTAAACACATATTTCTGCCAAAAATGCTTTGATTTGCACTTGTAAGAAAAGTCCCTAATTGTAGACCAGAACACTGGCTAGCTATCCCATACCTTGGAGACCATGTGGGAATGAAATAAATACATTTATTTAGGTATATTTAAAATAAATATAAAGCTGTACAGAACCATTTCTGCTCAGGATAGTTCCTTTAAATGAGCATGAGATTTAGCTGTTATAGCTGATTGCACATGAACCGGCTTTAATTGCCCTGTTACTTAATTTCTTAATAAGATGATTTCAAAGTCAAACACAAAAACCTGTGAAATCTGAATAAATACAGACTTTAATTAAAGCTAGACAGGCATAACTGTGGAGTGTGCATGGCGCCGAGCCCTGTGTTGGCCACTGGACTTTCAAGGGCACATTGAAGTGTCAAGATGCCTAAAGTTAGTGAAAAATGTACGAAAAGGTTGTAAAAAGTGCCTAAAAAATTAGCTGCTTTGAATATAACCTTATCAAAGAAATTATCAATAGCTTACTACCCGTTTTTATCATATAAAATATTATGTGCTGGTCCAAAGAGGTCATCTCTCTGTCAGATTGTCTGAAAGAATTCCTTGCATCTGCAAAGTGAAGTATGAGAGTTCCTCATACCTGGCTTGGCTCAAAGGTCCTCATAAATATGTCCATATATCATAACAATTGATACCTTCTGTAGCAAATTTAATTTTGAAGAATCATAGCTGATCCTTTAGGGGCCAATTTCTGTGCACATCCACTTAATAAGAAGCATCATATCACTACATTGTTTACAGACGGGCTTCTATTAAAGTTATTTAGAGGCTAAACTAGCCAGCTATTCAGGGGGTTTATTTAGAGGAGGCTGCAAAACGCCCCCTGGAGGCAATGTGCCATCCCAGGACACTTATCAGGTGGATGCATGCGTTCTTAACAGCCATGGCCAGTCTAGGCGCTTACTCATCCTTGCTGGACGGTAGTGTTACTTTTTCATGCGGGACGGCAATCAGAAAGGCGCTCCCAGGTGTACGCTGAGTCCGCTTCGTCCGTCATTCATCAAAGGCCTCCTCCTCGCCTCCCTCATTGAAGAGCAGCACGTGAGAACGAGACCAGCAGCTGCACTGCCCCCTCGTGGGACACATGACTTCCCGCCTTAATTTGTCTCGTCTATTCTCGCCCAGCCCAGGACTTCTTTTAGTGCAAGATCTGTCTGTCAGAAAGTGCCATAAGGACGGAGGGCATGAGACCATTTGTGACATATCTAATAAAGTATAGGCCTAAAGGGCAACGCGCCATTTTATTTGATTACGTCACCATTAATTTCAATATTTTGTATCATACAATATATTTACATTTTCATCGGGTAGCCATTGAATTATCCCAGATAACATGCCCCATCGGTCCGATATTGGGGCGATGTCCCAGATAGCATACAAGATCAGACTGACATTGTTTTAACCCTGACCGTCATCGGGAGACATCCCCAGTTGGCATTCCAAACCATATCAACACTGACGCCATGCCGGCGATGTCGTTGCGATGTTGTACTAATGGTGGCCAACATTGAAACAATGCTGGGCCGATTTGGCATGCTATCTGGGTCACACCGTTGTACTGCCCTGATAGCATTCCAAATCGGGCTAGTGTCATTTCTATATAGGCCATCGTTGGTACAGCATCATTTTGACATTGCTAATGTCATGCCAACGCTGAAGTGATTAGGAATGCTAACTGGGTTGGGTCGACCACCGATGCAAACGTTGGAACAATGTGAACTCATGCCAATCTGGCTTGCTATCTATAATCTGGGTACCACATCCAACTGAATTGACCAGGTCAAACACAGACTTTCTCACATTTCAAGGTGTTCAGTGCAGTAACATGCCAGACCAATTCATGATTCATGACATCACTGGCAAATCAGTGACGTACTAGTGTGGGGTGCAATATGTCTAATTCTCCATATAGGCCTACCAGAGTGCAAATTTATCATTCAAACAATATCCGGCTGAGATTCAGCTCATGACTTGGAATCAAATGGGGGATCTTCCTCGGAAGTGGTCACTGGCCAATGGCTTAGCCACTAGGCCACCAAGATCATTAAATAAGAAGGACAGTCACAATGATTAATGAAAACTATTGTTGCTGATTTACTGAAAATTACTAGGATGGGGGCGGGAGGTTCATCATTTTAGACACCATCAAAATAGATGAGGTCTAAGTAAAAAGAAAAATATTATGATTTTGAAATATGTAAAGTCATGCTGCACTACCTTGTCAACACAATAAAATAAAATACAACATAAAAGGTGGTTTTTAATTCAAATCATAAATGTGAACAGCCTCACAGCATGCCTTAATGCCCTGTCTACCAGTTCTTTGGTCTCATATTCTAGTCTAGCTGAAACTCAGACAGCACGAATACTGTGGTCTGATCAGCAAATACTACATATTATATAGTACTGGTATTTTCGGATCCTAAGTAAGCAGTAGGTAAAAATAGCCAAGAAGAAAGAATATAAAAAGAGAAGTTCTTCCTAAGTCAAGACTAGAATTCACCCAGCCATCAATGTGCTGCCATTGTTCCTTTTTTGCCTAATTCAATTTTATGACAGCCACAGCAGATCTCTCCTGTCCATGTGGGGAATTTGCAAGCCTTTTCAGCTATTTTTTATTCTTTTATTGTACTCCTCTCTTTCCTTCTTTTTCTTTCTCTCTTTCTTTGCTATATATCTAGATATCTGGAATACATTTTGGCCCAAAAAAGGGTGGTCTTATTGATGAGGTCTCAATAGTGAATTTGTTTTTTATAGGCGTAGTCTTGATAGTGATATCGTCCCATTGGTGAGATTGTCCTAATGGTGAGATGGTCTTATTAATAAGATGGTCTCAGTAGTGAGGTGGTTTAAAATTAGGTTCCACAGTATTTATCAAATATTGGTCAAGCACCTGTGTTTTCCTAAGAGACACATTTTGGTAGATCTCTGAAATATTGTTAAAGTAATATCACTTTAAAGTTATTCTTCTTTTTTCTGGTTTTAGGTTGGTGCAGAGGTGAGCCGGTCACTGACAATGGGAAAAGGACCCAAATCTGCAGAATGGTTGTCATCATAATGATCCCAATGTTGGTGCTGACTGGTATCACTGTCTTCTACATGAAGGAGACTATCACTGATAAAGTCAACGTAGATGAGGTAAGTTAGTCAAATAGCCAGATAGTCAGAAGTGATGCAATATTTCTTCTGTCACATCTCTAGTTATAATAAGCACAATTTAAAAAAACTTTGTTATTCAGATCAAGTTGGGGCAAACAATTCAGCCTTCATTTCTTCTTTTTCTTTATTCCTTCTCTATTTTAATTGATCCACCTATCCTCTTCTTTAATCTAATTCTGTATAAATTCGCAATGTCATTCATTTCTTTCCAATAATTATTTCCTTCAGGTAATTCTTTCATCTCATCCTTTCCTTTAATGACATTTTCTCTCCACTAATTCTCTCCTTTAATTCATTCTGTAATTCTTGGTTACCTTTCTTTCTCTAATTCCATGGACCTTGTTTGCTGCGAAAAGGTGGGGGGGGGGGGGGGAATCTTCCCACCCCCCCCCCCCCTCCCAATAATTCTGTACTTCCTCTTTCCAATATTTCGTTTTCTCTATTTCCTATAATATTTCCCATTAAATGTCATTCTTCTATTTTTCCCCTCAAACTCTGTCCACTAATTCCTTCACCAGTTTTATTTCATTCTGCTAAGTAATTCATTTACTTCTCTCTTCCCTCTATTTCTTTTCTGCTATTTCTCGATTAATTCTTCTAATTCTTCCCCCGTGTACCCTTCTCCACTAATTCTCTCCTGCCTTTCATTCAACTTGTTCCTCTTAATTCTTGAAGTCTTTCTTTTTTTTTTGTCATTCTCATTCATTTATTTTCCTTTTTTCTTTCTTTCTTCTTGTTTTCATACATGCTTTCTTTCTTTTTCTCATATATTCATTCTTTCTTTCTTTTTTACTTTCTTTTTCGTTCTTTTTTTTCTCATTCTTTTCTTTCTTGCTTGCTTTCCTCTCTTTTGTTCTCTGTTTTTCGGATCTTTTTCTACATTTCTATTTTATTACAAAGTACAAAATGTATTTATTTGCAATCCTAGACAGGTAAAATATAAGGAATCCACATAAATGTATGTCACTGCGTACATTTGCATCTTGCAATAACACTTTGAATAAATATATGCCTGAAAGACTGTTTTTTTTAGAATTGTTTATTCAAAGCGTTCAGACATGCACGCTATTGTTACTTACTAAGTTAAAAAAGTGCTTCACTATGCATTTAACTTAGAATTCAAGGTGCAAGAGAAAACACAAATTTCAATTTAAGTTTTTTAAATATATAGATATGAACCAACAATTGTTTCTTTGAACGAGGTCCACAAGAGCGGTCTGGCCATTAGATATATAGGCCTAAAGTAGGCCTGTTTGCGCATGATTATTAGGCCTATTATAAATGAACGCTGATAAAAGTCAGGATAATCCATTCAATTGTCCAAAATTTACTGCCAACAAATTATTTATCAGAATTGTTTAATCATTTTTTCTAAGCTATAGAATTTTCATTTTTTTATGTCTTGTTTAAGATCTTTAGGCCGGTCGACCCATTTTTGCATTACACAAAATGATCTCTCTGAATAATTACACTCGGCGACAGTGGATTTCGCCACGACACTGAGATTCGCCACCCCCATAAAACTACAATAAACACATTTTAGATGGCTGCCGCAATGTTACAACACTGTTAATGATTTATACAATTAGTTTGCTAGCAAATCAAGACCTTGCAATGTTTATATTCATGTTTAAGGGGGGTGGCGAATCTCAGTGTCGTGGCGAAATCCACTGTCGCCGAGTGTACTCATATTTTGGTTTAATCATGCTTTTAAGAATGTACATAACTAACCTAATGAATTTCTATTGGTGGGAACATCTAGAAAAATTGCACAAAAGCTAAATTGGCCTTTTATTGCAAACCTTAGATTGAATAAATACATACTGAAAATTGAATAATTTATATCCCATCTGATAAATGCATACGTCAAGTAGCATATTAGGCTCCCTTGCTAAAATATAGAACTTAAACATTCCAATGTAACTCACAGCAATAGGTCTTATCACACCAAGGTAGCAGCACTGTACTATCAACACTAAACTGTGCTGCACTCTGGTAGGTATACCTGGTATTTCTAGGCTCTAGCTGACTAGTTCTAGGAGGCACTGTTCTATTAATAGACTGCCTAGAACTGTTGCAAACAGAGGAGTTGGCAGCTGGAAGACCTTCGCTATATATCAGAGAAAACAACAACTCCATGTTCAATTCTTCAGCCCAAGGTGTTGTGTTTTCTCTAGGCAGAATAACAAGAGGTTCGGTCAGTTTAAGTTTGCATATTATTTGGAATTCAGGCTTCAGTTTTGTATAGTTTGTGTACCTAGAAAATGCGCGTGTGTGTGATCAAAACAACCATGGAAAGTGACTTTAGACATAATTGTAAATAATGTTTACCAATGTACATGTATGTGTGTAGTGTGTATATATTTTCCTCTATATTATTAAGTTACTGTCTTTCTGTAGTCCGTTAGCCTCAGAATTAAAATAAACCTAGAATTAGGTGCTTTGTGCCAATATTCAATTATAACCTTCACCACACTGGTATGTTAGTATACCCAACATTCACTAATATACAACACGCTTCAGAAGAACACCTTCTATTTAGTGCGTATATACTTATTAATATAAACAAAGGAACATAGTGGTACCTTGCATCATCCCAGGGCTGTGTGAATTGTTGACTACAATAGATCCCACGTGAGAACAGCCTGGCCCATTGTGTTGGAAGATTGCATAACATATTCAACACATAGGCCTAGATTTTATCATGCAAAATTTAACATTTTTGAGATATTTCTGAAATAATGCAAATTACTGATGTCCTGGGTTGGATAATTACAGAAATTCTGGAGAAAATTCCAAAATGTTCATTTAAAGGAATACATATTTGTGCAATAAATATTTGAAATGTCTATTTCAAAGCAAAATATATTTGTGAAATAAATAGATATATACAACAGCAAAATTAGTACACACATTTACCTTTAGAATGATCAAACAAACGAATGAATTAATGAATCAAACAACCTCTTGCAAAGTGGGTGGGTGCGTGGGTGGATTAGAGCGATGAAACAGCCATCTAACTTAGGCTCAACCGGGAAGGGAACCCGGAACCCAGTGGTTGGGACGCCAAGCACGCTACCACTGAGCTAGCCTGACAGCAGCCCCAACCTTTTTCGTGATATTATGCAATAGGTTGATAGTTTAGTTTGGACAGTATACACACATCAGTGCCTACTATTGAAATTGAAATTGACTACTCTTTTGCAAAGTTGTCATAATGCTGTGCCCATTGATGTTTCCTCAACAGTGACTTTCAATAGGGCTAAGAGAAGCTCCCTGAAGACCTCCTATACATTTATTAAAGTCTTCTAGAACTGTATCAATCAATCAATCAATCTTTTTTTCTTCATTTCCACTTGGTGCTAACCATAGACAAGATGCAACTTCAATCATGAATCGGACTTCAACGCTATTGACTGTTCCCCAGTAAGTATGAAACAAAATATCATATATCCATATTTGTACTATCTTCTTTTATAGCGCATACCCGTTGTATGAAGTGATAAAATTTGTGGACTGTAAAGTGAAATATTTTTGTAATTTCTGTTTTCCCATGATGCCATAGCCCTAACAGAATATTAAATCCCAGTTTTGAGATTGTACTTCTTTCATGATGCCGTTATTTCTCAATTTACCTCTACAGATTTCAAGGTTCTTCATAATTTATGTAGGTTTTCATCTAGTCAATAAATTTGGCTATTTAATTTAATTTAACATCTTGTAAAATGAACGGTGTTCATCGAGCCACAACCGGACCTTACGCTCCGCGGTAAGAGGTTTGAAGGAAGTGACCTTTGACCTTGACCTGTTTTTCCTACTTTTGAAAGTGGCAACGTTCCCTTGACCTGACCCAGTTTTTATTCCACCTATCATTATCTCACCTGCCGAGGTCTTCCACTGTTTATGTTACCTTTGAAGTTAAGCTGAACCTGGACCGCGAACCAAATTTTCAATTCGAACACCAAGTGAAATTTAAAATGCAGCACTGAGCAATTCATTTTAAGAGAGATGGAGAAAAAAAAGAAGGGACAATTCAAGACAAGATACAACATTCAAGAAAATTCACAAAACTGACATGTTTACCAACCAATTGTTTTTCCATTGTGAAGTGAAGTTGATCTATTGTTACTGTATTGGATTAATTCTCTATTCATTCCACAATAAATGTCACACGACCTCTACCAAGTAGCACAGACGGACAATTACCTTAACTGTACCTGATAGATTCCTTATCTTCCATTCAGTTCAACCATCTAGTCATTATAGCAGAGTAGGCCTATTTAACAGATTTAAACAAAAAGTTCTTTAACTTGGCTGTATCTGATATATATTTACATCCTTAAATGATCACGCAGGAAAGCGCTAGAAAATTAGCTAAGATTACCAACCCTTCTCAGATATAAGCCACACCAGTTGTACATTTTGACTGCAAACTATTGTGTATTAACTTACCCCAAGGTTGCATGTTGACCTACATCTAAAGGTCATTTATTGCATTGGGACTTAAAGCTTTCATAATGTCCAGCATTTTGAACGTGCATTTGTTGACCACTTTGACTCTTCTTTACAGTCTGATCAGCGCAGTCCAGCGTGATGACCCGGACTTCCTGCAAGAAGTTCTTGATACCAAGAAACACGTTATCGGCCTCGATGACCTTTCAAAAGCCCTTCTTTTGGCAGCTGACAAAGGTGCTGATGAGTGCGCTCGCATCCTTTTGTCTGCCGGAGCACTTCCAAATCTTCACGATGCTCTCGGATGGACTCCAGTTGTTGTTGCAGCCAAAAAGGGTAAGTTACCCAGTTGCATCAGTGACTGGAACAGGGTTTCACATGCTGTCTTAAAATAATTAGGATCATTCCGATTTCTTCCGTTCAACAAGCCTGATGTTTGGAGATCTGAATTACTATACTTGTTTCAGGTAATTCAAATGTTCTGAAAGTTCTCGCTGAGGCAGGTGCCAATGTCAGTCGTCCTACAAACCGTATTAGAGCTACAGGACTTCACTGGGCTGCAAGTTTAGGCCATTACGACTGTATTAAAGTCCTTCTAGAAGCTGATGCAAAGATAGAGGCACGGACAAGTTTTGGTAGGACACCGCTGATGCAGGCTGCCAGGAGTGGGTTCGAAGATATTGTGTCCTTTCTTCTCGATAGCGGAGCAGAGGTGAATGGAAGAGATTACGAAAAAGGGACAGCCCTGCATCTAGCTGCTGAAGAAGGCAATGTCAGAGTGATGAGACTTCTTCTCAAGGAAGGAGCTGACATTGATGCTCAGATGAGGAATGGTGATACTCCCATCATGAGAGCAGCCATTAGAGGTATACATGTGCATCTGATATTATTTTTTAGCTCCACTTTGAAACAAATGTATAAAAGCTGTCATCCAGGGGTTGAAATAGTGCAGCTTCCAGATATGTTGGAACAATACAAGTTCAATTATTGCATTAATATGGCTGCCAATTTGTCAAAGTATGCTTAATGTTCAGCTACAAAAACATTTTCACCCTTGATATCTTCCGGCCCCCTTATAAAGTTAAATGTCTGTACCAGTGGTAAGCACCTCCCTTATCCGCATCAACTCCATTCTCTATTGGGCATGTAAGTTCAATTTGTAGTGCAATTCAAACTTTTTCCAGACTTTTGGGACCCAATGCCGCCATATTTGAATTAGGCGAGTGAGTGGACGAGACGAAATATGAACAATCGATGTTCATCAATTAAATAACACATATAAAAGTCATCAGAATCAGGAATAACGTTTTTGGGACATGGCGATCACCCACAGGTCAATGTTTGTCAAAAATGCATGTAAATAAACAAGATTAGCGGTCGAGTACTCGCCTCACTTCACTGGTCCATTGCTCAATTTCCAAGCTTCCTAGCTCTAATTGTTGGCGTAGGTCTTGCTTTAAAACTTGCTTTTTCTTCGGCAACCAGAATAATGATTTGTCGAGCTGTAATTATTTAGTTATCCTCCCTTATCCCCCTTCATGCAATTTCAACGACACCATTTTGAATGTGGTTCCCGGAAGTAGTCTTTTGTGCTCTCAGACGCCCAAGAGCAAAATCAACTAACACGCCCTATAGTTATTTTAATTTTGAAGCAAGCATTTAATAGGTTCAGACAACATGCTGTACCTTACACCCAAACAGTTGCAGCACCATGTAGTATGATGTGTAATGGTTATTTGTTGTAACGCTTGTTTGGTTGTGCGTTTTTTGTAACCGGATATTGTTCCCCATCTTTTGCCATTTGTTTATGTCAGCAATAAACGTCCGCAAATCTCTAGTTGCTTCTTGTTAATGCAGATTAATTCTTATTTGCAGGACAAACTGGTGCAGTGAAACTGTTGATCAACAAAGGGTGCAATTTGAATCTTTGTGGTCATCAACTAACCCCATTACACTGGGCAGCAGAGGGAGGCCACACTGAATGTTTACAGGTATATATTGGCAACTTTTACAGCACCTCTAGCAGTTTAGCTAAAGGGGTGGTGGTTGTGGATTAGGGCTTACATCCTGTATTTCTGCACCTGATGGGCTAATTAGGACAGGTAGGGACCATAGCAATGAGAAGAAGTATGAAACAGCCATCTAACATAGGGTCGACCGAGAATTGAACCTGGGACCCAGTGGTTGGAAGCCCAGCGCGCTACCACTGAGCTAGGCCCCCACCCTCTAATAGCTATATTACGACCTTAGTCAAACATACAGATTTCATGCTTCCTGTTTTTTTTAATTTTTTTTTTTACGTTTTACTCTTTACACTCTATGAAATTGTTTTCCAGCTATTACTAGATGCTGGGATAAACCGAAACACCTGCACCAAGGACAGTTACCATGGAGCGGATTTTGTTGTTAATGCCTTCACAACTCCTCTGATGCTGGCAGCACGAAAAGCCAATGTCGCTGCCATTGAGGTAAAGTAACGAGGGAAAAAATCTTCCTGTATATTTTATGTAGTGTTGTCCAGTTTACTTTGAAAGTGTGCTTGTATATTTCTGGCCAGGCTTGCATGCATAGATGTTCTTATATGTTTAAAATTTAATCAGTTTAAGGAATCACTGATCCCTAATTCCATTGTCACATATGCCACAACAAAATCACAGCCAGATGTTCATTAATGAACACTTCAATATTGGCCACAAAATATATATATATTCATTATATTTGTCCTGAATTTAATTTAGCTATTGAGGCAACTGTGTATACTTGATAACTAGAAAGTTACCTGACCATAGCATATATATATACATATATATTTATTTTTTTCTCTTTATCGGATGTTATTCAAATTTTTGGTTTTTCCTTGCAGTTCTTGGTCAGTGCCAAGGTGGACATCCATGCCATGGACAGTGATGGAAAGACGGCATTGCTTTACGCAGTACGAGCTAATGATCGGGAAGCCATCTTAGCTCTTTTACGAGCTGGTGCTAAAATTGATGGCAACCATTCACAATCTCCTCATGCTGCAAGGATCTCACCTCTGTTTTACGCAATCAGTGAAAACTTTGTGGCTTCAGTCATAACGCTCCTTCGAGCAAACTGCAGTCTGCACATAACCGCAACAATCAAAGATGGTCGCCATGTTGGCCCGCTGGAATGTGCACTTTCGCGAGAAAGGATCGCTATTTCTCGAATGTTGATCACTGCAGGAATCGGGCAGTTTGTGATCAGTCCTGAAGTTCTCCAAGAAGGAATAGTCTGGCTTCTTGGAGAAGATGAGGGATTATCAGAATGGATCATGAAGTCTCTGAGTGAAGCACAATCACTGATGCAATTGAGCCGGCTTGCGATTAGAGGAAGCATTGGGCAGCCAATCCTACCGGAAACAATTGCAACACTGCCCCTGCCCCCACGACTGAAATCTTATGTTGATTTTTGTGATTTGGAAGACTGATTAACTCACACATCCAGTACATGTTGTGCATTTCCATGAACCTTACATTTTTGAAACTGTGATATATATATTGCAAAACTTGACCTAGACATTGTTATTATGTAATTTCCCTTGCACACTAATCGTTAAATAAACCAATATTGTGATATCAAATGCAAACCATAGAGAAAGATTGATGTTAAAGATGGTCATATGCAAATAATGAGAATTTTTTGTATAAATACATTTATTCATTTAAATCTTCATGTAAAATTCAAGTGTATAAGATCATGCTTGTATTTATAGCAATACACAAGACTAAAAGTGTCTTGCAGACTAATCATGACATAGGTATCCAATGAGATGGGAAGTATTCCATCTTGTTAACATCATACTCAAGTCTTGAAAATGGTCGAGGCCATTCATTGTAATAAATAGTTGTACCATTAGTTAACCAGGCAGCCCACCAGCTGAATGTCCCTACAGACATAATAGTGTGGTCCAAAGATGCCAAAATGGCAAAATCTATCCCCGGAGAATTCCCGATTGAATATATCACATTTTCGCCTATAATGTTCTCTTTCGACCAAGGAATGTCATCAGAACACACAACAAACAACAAAGCAGGATATTTGTCTGTGAAGTATTTCATAGCATTGGCAAAATACTCCTTCGTAGCACTTGTGTAGCCATGATTTCGGTATCGTTCTTCAGCTTGGTCCCCTCGGCGGACATGAATACCAACACGGACTACGTTATCACCTTTTAGACTGACTGGAATGATACCATCCAGGTATTTCTTTGCTGATTCTTTGACATCAGGTAGAAATGTAAAATGTTCCCGCAATTCGAGTTCACTGTCAGAAAAATACATCCACGACTGAAAGTAACCATGTAGCATGACTCCGAGAGGTGGTCCAAAGTTCCTTGTTGCGCGATCATAAGCACATGCTCTTCTACCATACTCCTGATGGTCATAATACATCTTTAACTTTGTGTTCCATTTATTTTCGATAACCATAGGTGCTTTGAATATTTTGCGCACTATCATATGATCACTATCCGGTAAAAATGGTGTCATATTGTTCGTAGCTGCTATGCCGAGTAATGATGCATAGTTAAACATCATGTTGCCCAAACGACGACCGTCACCACAGTTAGCGGAAATCCATCGATGTTGTAGTCCAGGAGGAGGGGGTACAGGGAGGCCTCCTGGGGTGTTTGGTCCACCAAAATTAATTGTCAATATGATCATGAGCACCGTTAAAATGATTGCACCATAGAAGTATAATTTTAGTTGCCTCAGTGGTCTTCTGGCAATCATTTGTGAGTCTGATATGTGTACACCACGTACCCGCCTGAACATCATATCTTCTTTCAAACATTACCTTGGCCCTCACATTCCCAGGTAACATCACTAGTATATATATATATATATATATAATTGTAGCCTGTAATGAGAATACCTATTTAAACAACCTGTAGGTGTGGCAATTATAAACATAATGCTCTTCTTTAAAGCCGTAAATCGTGCTTAAAGCTCGTGCTGATACTTGAAACTTTACATGCCATGGTGTTTACATAAAAATGTTACGGTTTTATTGAATATGGCATAGGTAGCTATTGATATCCAATGAATTGATATTACATGGGAATTACTGTGTTTGCAGCATTGTGCTAAAAAAAATGTTTGATTTCAGTCACGCATTTCAAAACTACAAGGTAACCTTACTTTGGCATGTTAACTTACCTGCAACACACCTGAATGACCTACTTAGAAAGTCCACCAGGAGCGCAAGTGAGCCATCGACAGTGGCTCCGTCACACTGAAAAACAAATTCATTACACTTTTATTTTAAAATTAACTTTTACAGAATTTCTAGCTCTGGGAATTCCAGATCGTTTAACATTATTATTATATGTTTTAAATGTCTAATATTATGGCTTTACAAGTGTATGTTAGCTGTTTGGTAACAGCTTACTAGTTTCCGCTAGGTGGCAGGCCAGACGATTTCTTTTCTAGCACTTTCTCGCATGCGCAGGATGACGCTGCGTCCTTGTTTGTAAACAAAGCCACATGGACATTGCACCAAGTGAATCTAGACTATTCTGAATCTAGATTGTTCTCGAATAAAGTGCCAGCGGTATAAAAGCAGAGGACATTGCCAGTTGTCAGAAACATATCGAAGAATAGCGACACAACAGCTTAACTTTACTGATCAAGGCCGAATATAAACTTGCTGTTCTGATCTAACCAGAAACCATGGTATTGCACCGAGGACATGAACCCATGTGGTTACCAGAAATGTGTGAAGTGCCAATGTGGGCCTACACACCAAGAATGTCTACAGTCAGGTCAGTGCCAGATCTGTTTACTTTGGTACAACCAGCTTACAGTCAGTGGAAACTTAAAACATCAACCGCTGATCAGAAGAACTCCGAAAGAGGTGATCATCTCAGAAGACATTCAACGACAGAAACTGCGTCCTTGCCAAGGTCAGAAACTCGTGTCTCCACAGAGCCCTGGGAAACCACAATTAAAGTGAGTGGCTTCAAACCAAGTGATCTCCTGATTTTCAAATCGGGTCGCACCCTTTCCATCAAAGGTTATCGATGGGAAGGTGATGAAGATTCGGGATTAACCAACACGGAGTACAAAAGAAATTTCAAAATCCCTGAGGATGTAATCTTGCCAAGCGTGAAGGTCGAAGTGAAAGAAGGTGAGGTCATTGTGTCAGCCCTCAAGATTTTTTCAAAAACAAATGCTAGCAATCCAGCTGGGGACTTGAGTAAGACTTTGAAAGAACATTGTGTTGAGGGAGAGGAGAAAGAAGAGAACAATCAACAGAAGATGAATACTGAAGAAAACGCAGAAAGTGATGAAGTTCAAGAGACCAGTGATAATGCAAATCAGGGGGAAGAAGAAGCAACAGAAGAGTGCAAACTGCAGAAAGAAGAGAAAGAAAAAGTAGAAAAGAATGTACCAGCAGAATGTCAACAAAAGACTGAAGAAAATGGTAATGCCCCATCTACAACTGCTGAACACAAAGACTGTGAAACACATGAATCAGAAGTGTGTGAGCCTGAAGTCAAACATGAAGAAATCTCTGAGTCACATGGTGTCCTTTCACAGGAGGAAAAGGAAGTCGATGACATAAACACATGTGCTAAAAACATGCCAGAGGAAATTGCCACCTCAAGCAATGATGAAGAAGATGAAGTGATCCAACAGAGGTCAGCCCAAACTGAAGATGAAATTGTAGAACGTAAACCAATTACATGGTCGGTCCCTGTTCATGGCTTCAATATGGAAGACGTCAAAGTCAGATTAGTGGATGATGAAGTATGCGTCACAGCAGAACGTCTAGAGGAGAAAGATGGAGTGACATTTGTTCGCCGAATGGAAAAATGTTTCCCTGTGCCACAATATGCTGACCCTGACACACTGACCTCCAGATACTCAGATGATGGCAAGCTCACAATTGAGGCTATGCCACTTTAAGAGTCTACAGAAAAATGTTTGTCCAAACAATCAGTTCATGTCAGTCCAATGAGAATGGACCCCACTGACTGGATAACCTTGCCGATTCTGTTTTTATAGTCATATATTTGTGCTATGAACTGTGGCAAAAACCGCTTTTATCACATAGCTTTATTTATACATAATTTAATATACTGTATTGTATAATTGTAAAAATAATATACAGTAACTTAGATTGTGTTTTATCATGTAAATAAAATCGTGTTTTATCATGTAAATAATGTAAATGACATCATTTGTTGTGTTATCATTATTAGTGTTACATTAAACTTGTAAAAATTCAGTAGATCATTCAGACTTCCACAAACAACAGCATTATTACATATTAACATGTAGTATTGTATATAAGAACAATGACATTGCAAAAAAAACAAAGAGTAAACGCATGTTTTGGCTTAAGTCTGACCAGCAGAAAGAAAAAGACAGAATAACCATCAGAAAATAGCCATACTTGATATATAAAATAAATAATTATTATACAAATACCAATAAAAGATAAGAAGATGTAACATGCATAAATTACATATATGCAGTATAAAGCCCATAACAAATAAATAGATGTAATACAGTCTTGTGAGTGTAATGCTTTTAAGAAGTACTTGAATGTTAATCTTCAACACAACACATCTTCAAAACATTTTCACAGAACAGTACTGAATGAGAGAAACGGGCAAAGGCAGATCTGAACTTTCTAGGATGGTCACAGGATTGTCTCTCTGTCCGATTCCCAGGTCTTTCTGAACAGCGAAACGGCATAACTGTTTCAAACGTCTGCAAAAAGAAATATAGATAATTCATAGCAGGACATGTAATTACAAATGGAGGTCCTGGCATTCTCAGTTATTTTGCTTTTTGATGTCATTTATAAAGGACAGTGATGTTATTATAATTGAAGAAAATGATCAATAAATTTGAATTGAATGTTTAAACTGAATCAATGCACACAGTAAATTTTAAGTGGTGATCTAAGGCCTATCATGTGATCTACACATCTGCCACTTACAGCTAGTCATATCCATGGACGAGCCTAAGACCAAAGCAGCACAAAATATAAATAGGACCATTATTCAGCTTGTCTATATCCAAATAAATAGAATACAGCTTTATTTACAATTCATCATGAATGCCTTTGTGCTGTCGAATGGCATGCATGGGATTCTCTTAAAGAGCTTAAAAATTTCTCAAAGACTTTGATGTTTAACAATTCAAGGACTTTTTTCTATCTAGAACTGTAATACTTTTAAAACTGCATTTCAGATTTATGTAAGGTGGATCCAACTGTTTCAATATTGTTTGGATGCATCCAAGTTTGAAAAAAAAAAACCATTGTTACAATTACATCAAGTGAATATGATGAAATTTCCCAACTATTACAATGGGACAACATGTTGAGAAACAGCATGGAAAAACACCAACCTAGGAGTTGTTTTCTCTTCCGAGTACCACTGTTGCATAAAAGGCGTCTGTATTATATCGCACCTGTCCAGTACTCCTTGTTTAAGTAATAAGTCTATGAAGTCGATAAAATTCACTGCATCACAGTTGCAATTAAGGAGAACCTCCACACTTGGGATGTAAAATTTTGGAAATTCCACACCGTAATGTAGAGGGCATTTTCCTTCATTGTCCGGAATATCCGGATTAGCTCCCTCTGAAATAAATAAAGTGATATAAGCGTGATCAATTGAACTTCATATATATATTTACTTGACTTATGTAAGATATGAGACTGGTAATTTATCAATTAGTGTGTTGTATTAATATTGTAACTGATATTAATTTGGATTTTTATTTTCTTTCAAATTGACAATTTTTTAAAAGATTTGATGTTACATATATTTAAGCTGAGGCTGTTCCAGCCAGATGATGTAATATTATATGCCACAAAAGAATACATATTATAGAGTAAAATTATACTATTGCCTCATGCAAAGATAGTTACATTACTGAATGCTTTATAATTTCATGATGATCAAACTATCAAGATGTGGTCAGATAAATTATTGTAAACCAATTTGTCCAGTTCTACTTACTTTCAAGCAGGTACTTCACAATATCCAGCTGGCTGTTCTTGGTCGCAAGGGAGAGTGGTGTTTTACCGCCACTATCTCGATGGTTCAATTGGCAACCGGCTTCTACGAGGAGCTTTGTGATCACCGAATGGTTGTAGAACACGGCCAAGCTGAGAGGAGTGCGCTGGGCATTGTCTTTTGCTTCAAGGTCACATCCAAGGTCAATTAATTCTTTCACTAATTTTTCATGACCACGGTGACAGGCTGAAATAATGTACAGTATAGAAAAAGACTTTAAAAGCCCATAATTACATCCATGCATATGAATATGAGACAATCAATATTGATGTATGTGTTCTTTGTCCTGGTATTTTGCATCATTACTTAACTGGACCAATTCATGGTAGGATTAGTAAATTTAGGACCAAGGGTTGACTTTGTATATATATATATATGATACATATGTAAAACTCAGATTGGGGGCCAGCCCAAGAACGGGGGCCAGTCTCTAATCAAGGGCAACTTTGTTTGTGACGTCATCAACTGCTATTGTGAATGTTACGTAACAACACTTCACTTCAGGGCCATAGGGGTTTTTGTACCTGTGTAATGGTCTCACGTTTAGTATATAATACATTATTAACTGAAGTGGCTAAACCAGGTACAAAAACCTCTATGTTCAAGGCCTACACATGCATTTCTGCAGCTGCCAGCAACTGTAGGCTTATTGCATAAAATGATTAGATGCTATAAGCATGAGAACGGCGGATAGTTCACATAGGCCTATGCATATTATGCCATTTGTGATACATGTATATATTATCACCCCGTGGATACGTTAACGATCCTCCCTGAGTAATTTTGATCCTTTTGGAGTAAAGAAACGATCCTCCCAGCATCATGGAGCTTGCTCTTGACGAAAATTGCAAAGATTTGAATGAAAGATCCAACAAAAGAAGTTAAATCATTTCACCTGTTCAAGATTGTTTTCATTGAAGAAATAATACAATCATACCAGTTATGATGTAGGAGTTAACTAGGAAAAGACCCCCCAAACTGACAATTGCATGCAAAAACAAATGCAGAGTTGGTGGAAATAAGATACTTATTTTACACTTATGTGGCTACAATCAACATAGTATTGACACATATTGCAGCAATAACAGTTAGTTATTATGTTTATGCATTGGATTAACTTCCCAATTTCTAATAAAACAATCCTTCACATTTTGAAGATAACTGTAGAACGGATCCTGTAGGAGCAGTATAGCCCAAACAGACTGCTTCGGGTCACATTAGCTAGTTCCTTGGAGTTAGAAGCAGTACAACTTGATAATGCATGCCAAAGAGCTAAATGGGGGAGGTTATTGTGACATAAATACAGCATAAATCTACATACACCTCAATTAAAATGTTTACCGGGAGTTCATTCTAACAGGTGGTACACTTTTTAAGATTCATTAAATGTTGTTTTGTCCATTTAAATCATCATTCATCTGCTCACTTTTTGCCATTGCTCCAGGAGGATCAGTTTGTTACTCCGGAGGATCATAATTACTCGGGGAGGATGTAGGATGTAGTCTGTATCATATCTACGAAATGTTTCCGATCATTTATCATGGCATTATGGACATCGTGCCCCGAAATGGTTTTCTTTATTGAATGAAATTTCATATAAAATTTGCCAGCAATGGCATGTAGACTGCAGAAGACAGATTTGCCATATTAATAGCAAGTGTTCAATATTAAGATTAAAATAAGAGGAAATACAAATATTAAAAATATAAATTAAGTTGAAAATCAAACAAAGATAAACGAAATTCAATTTTATGAATAAAATAGGCTAGTAGGCCTACTAAGTAAAAAGACCTACAGCTGTTTAAGGATAAAATAGGCCTAATATGAAATAAAATATTTTACACATATTGTTTAAGATATATTTCCTATATGCCTACAAGTAAGATAAGATTTAATTATATTTAGTCTACATGTATAAAATATAATTTTGTATTTTTCATAAGATAAGATGAAATGAATAAAGGTAATAATAGGTTAATTAAGAAATATGTTTTTTTTAAGGCCCAATAATTGGCATATATATTGTACAATCCAAAAACTCTTTTTGTTGTACTTCTGCATTTTATAATGCGTAACTATACACACAGTGATTCAATAATATGCACTTAATATACAAACATTTTATGTGGTAGCCATGTAAAAAATTAGTGAAGAGAAAAAGCAAAAAAAAAAAACCCAAAAAAGTGGATTTTTACGAGGCCTTTCCACTGTGCAATGGTCTGGCCCTTGGCCCCTGATTTTGGGCTGGCCCCTGATCTGAGTCCTACATATATCACATAGTATAAATGTCACGTACATCATATTGGTGTAGATCGAGCATGACATAGGTCATCCCGCAGAGTGAAAACAATTTTTACTCAGATGATACTATAAAATCCAGATAGGTAGTGCTGTAATTCAAGATTTAATATACATCACCTATATGTAATGGGGTCCTCCTCTGTTTGTTTTCTGTTTTCAGTGATGCACCATGAGACAACAGTAATTCAAAACATTCTACACTACCTGCAAGAACAAAATCACAATCATATATATAGTTTTATTTGACAAACTGGATATCAGGAATTGATACATGTGTCATTAATATTACATAACAAACATACAAAACATACAACATTACAAAACCAAGTCTAGTGTCTACAACTACTCTAGTGTATACAATCTATAATCTACTAGTTTTTCCATTACTTAATAATAATAAAATCACTATATTTAACAATGGTTGTATATTAGAAAAAGGTTGACAATTTGAGTACGAGAACATTGTAACTCACCCACTACCACAGCTACCATCAAACAGTCATTTCCAAATTTATCTTTCAAGTTGACATCAGCTCCTGGAATTTGGAAGATGCAACCAATGAAACATTTATCATCATCACCGGCTTACATCCAACAGATATGTAAATTAATATATTCTCTTTCAAAGCATGGAAACCAAAAAACGCTATCATTTTGAAAATTTACATCCTTTGCTTTGGTGAGAAGTACATTGTTTACATTTTTTGTTCTTGTTAATTTGAAATAGTAAAGAAAATATTTTATGAATCTTGAATCCCTGTAGGTGGCTCCACGATAGCGAAGGGATACCACAGATTACCAGATCATGCATTTGTTAAACGAGCTGATGACATCACGAACAGAGAACAATTGCCTCTATTGAATGACATCAGCGTTAAGATCTTCAATGTGGAACCACAGAGCTTAAACTGTGTTGACGTTTTAAATTGGTAACATATATATTGCTCCATTTGCTAATTACGACACTATATATAAGACTATGTAAAAATTATATTTTAATATACTTTAAATGTGAAATTGATAAAACAACGTACTTTTCAGAACGTTTCTGAATAAATTTTATTATCCACTAGGGGCATTGTAGTTTGCATCTACTACTCCCAGAATGCCTGGCCTGCTGGGGAATTCTGGGGGAAGTAATGTAATCATATCGATTGAAATAACTGGTTTAATCGATATATTGTGAACTGGTACAGACCCCTAATACATGTATATGTAAAGTAAAGAAAGTTACCATTTGAGAGGAGATGAAATGCAGAACTCCTATCTTTGCACTGGATACTGTAGTGAAGAGCAGTCTTCAAATGACAACAGATCTGTTTAACAGCACAATAAAACACCGTAATGACATCTCATTTGCTTGCGATACCATTTAGGCGCAAAATAGAGCAATTTAAATAATGGATGAAAAACACAAATTTATCAAGTGCAACTGACTATACAGGTAGACACACACTTACAGCATTAACTTTTGCACCATGCTCGATCAAATTTTTCACAATTTCTGACCATCCTTGCTGAGCTGCGATCATCAATGGAGATGTAAACTGTATTCTGTCATCAGGTTGGATGTTAACCTCACAATTAGCATCAATCAAGGTCATTGCAGTCTGTGTGTTTCCCGTATATAAGGCCTCCATTAAAGCTGTGCAACCGGCATTATTTTTGATATTTAAATCACAGGTTGGTACAGATATCAAGTTGGCGATCAAGTCAGAGTCATCTCGCTTTGCCAAGTAATGCAGAGGTGTACAGCCACTAGCGGTTTGCAGGTTGAAGTCCGCACCATATGAACCTATAAATCAATCCAGAAACATACTAATATGCTAGAAAAGCATGCACAAAAGTACACAAAGATGGAGATTTAGTCTAATATTATCAGACTGAAATATCTCATGTATATGTAATGAATTGATTATCAAGATTATCTAGACTGCAATATGTAATGTTACAAATTTATCAGAGGCAAGAATTAACTTATCATGTTGTAGCAGGGACAGCAATACAAACTTGAACCAAGAAAATGCATCAGTTAAATTTGGTAGTACACATGTAGTTGGTACATTGTGGCGGTATTACATTATGGTATGGCCAACCATACTAGTTAACCATTTCTCCTCGAATTGGGGAATTGCCTAGTCACTCAGATCAGACTTTTTTGTTTAACTAATAAGCTATCAATAAGTAGATTACATTCAGCACTTAAGTTTTCACTTACTAAAAACTTCCACCAACTTTTTTGTAGTGTTTTTTCGAGAAGCGGCAATATGAAGAGCAGTCTCTCCTTCCTTTGCTTCCATCGGTAACAATCTGTTACTTGCGTTTTCATTGCTTATCGGCGAACCTTTAAAAGAGATATGTACTTCGTTTGTTGTATGTCTTTAAGGTCACCTTTGAAGGACTACTTGATATGTCAGGGATAAAAGCACAACATTATTGGACATATCTGATGCAATTTGGAATCACTATTGACAATGCGGACTGGGAAAAATGTGTTAAGGTTGCGATTTCTCTATCGACCCTATAGTGTTAAATCCACCTACCCTAAAATTTTTGTGGACTTTCCAAATGTTCTTTGGCTGACCGACCAACTTTTTGAGAGGGTTAGGAAATCGGATTCAAAACAAATTTTTTCATTCAGCTTTAGCGACTGTCGATATATTTTAGTCACATAATTGTTTAGTTTAAAATCTTCATGAATTAAAACTCAATCCAGTTTCTGACCTGTGTCTCCCTTCCACTGGAAATTAACATCAGCTCCGTACTGCAACAAAAGTTCTGCAAGATCATCGCGGCCTTGAAGAGCAACAAACATCAAAGGTGTCACATACACTCCTTCACTTACATTCAGATTGGCTCCTGTAAAAGTAAATAGATTTGTTTTAGTCCAGGGTTACTGGCAAGGGGTCTCATCAACTGTTTAGACTAGATTCAATAATTAGAGGAATAACAAAACTTCGAGCCAACACTTTACCCAAACTAAAGAACTAAAGGTGCTGTATCTTGCACTAAAGATGTGGTAAAGTTTGATGGATGGAAACAATTCCCATAGCTGCCTGACTTGAGGCTAAATTTTGGCTATTGGCACCGCACATGCAGTAGATATATTTAGACAAATTTGGGTATTGGCATTGCAGATACAGCAGCTACATATTATTATAAAACAATATCGGCTATTTGGCATCATTCATTTGGTGACAGGGGTTGAGGCCAGTGCCCCCCCCCCCCCATGAATCTCTTCACAATTTAATTGTGTCCCCTTCACCAAATGATATAGTCACTTCACCAGGGAGATCAGCCCCAAAGTTGGTGTCAAGCCAGGTAGGCTTGCCTTTTACTAGCTCCAGCCTTTAGCAGTGGTGGGTTGCTCCCTTCCCTTTCCACTTCGATCCACAGGAAGTGCCAGGGCCTGCCATCCACAAAGAGACTGAGAGGGGGACCAGGAGAGGGGTCTTGAGGAACTCAGTCCAGCCAGATCGGTCTCCCCGGGTAGCCTGTCCTTCTTCCCTGCACAACAAAACTTCAGCGTGAAAGGGGAGACGTATCCCTTGGCCCCATGGCATATTCCTGCCATCTACGGCTCTTCTTGAATGATGCCTCTCTCACCGGCCAAATTATGACCCCTTCACCAAAGGGTGTCTCACCATCCACAGCATCAATAGCCAAAAGTGATTACTACACAACTCACCCCTTTAGACAACTCATCACCGTCAGTGGTTGGACGACTCACCCCCTCCAAGGCTACTCACCTGGGAGTCACCCCCCATGCAGTAGGGACAACTCACCTCTTGTCTACACATCAAAGTTATTTTTCAAGAGGCTGCTACCTTATTTCCATTCTCCCAAATAACAATATTGTGCTGATTCATTCGAACTGATTATACATAGCAAATTTTCCAGATTAAACTCGAAATTATGCAACTTCAATGTTTTAATGCCGCGACAACAATCCACAAATAGCTAGTTTTGACAATTGTTGAAAAATGTGTCCTTGATTGTTGTGACATATTACATAACTTCTGAGAATGGTTCACATTTTTAGGACCTGAGCATTAAGAAAACTTTATATGAAATCGCATCCGTTGACCACTTCAACACTATGTCCAGTAATTTTCTTTTTTTGTATAATCACTTGTACTTAAAGTTCTACAGGGTGCGGCCGAAAAACTTGCACTGGGCTTCTCCTCTTCGGGGATAGCTCTAGGTTACTCAAATGCTTATGAGGTCTTTTAAAGTTTTGCCACATTTAGTGGGGGGGGGGGGGGGGGGGGGGGTTATAAGCAATTGGTCATTGTGATATTTTTGATCTTGTAATGTCAGTGTCTGAATTATTGAGAGGGTGCATGCTGCAGGGCGTGTTCTGAGAGACACATGTCACAGAAGTCAGACTTCTGTCTGCTTGCATAGTGTCTCTAGTTGAAGAAAAGTTTACAAATTAGAGATTTCCTAGTTAAAACACCTCTGAAGCCACCGAAAATATAATATTTGAGAATCCTCCTTCAGTGTTTTCTATACATGCATATATATATATATATATATGTATATTATGGTATTAGATGATAAGAAGGTTGGTTTCAGCTTTGATCCAGCAAGGTCATAAAGTTAAAACAGAGATATATAATGGTATTCCAAAGGGACTTTTTGAATCAACAACAACAACTAATCTGGAAAAAATCACATGATTTTCAGGTAGATAGCCCAGTTAATAAGACAGAAAAGACAGAAAATTGATCAGAATCCAAAATGGCACTTTCCACCTCAAAGGTGTCAATGGTCTACCTTCTTATTAAAAATGAATCTATTTGTCCTGTTTTTGGTGGCAAAGGTCAACAAAGGTGACTGTAACACATCTGTATGATCAGTGACGTAATCTAGTGCTTGTATAGCAAAGGCCGAGGTGAAAATGACCCGAAGGTGTGATAAGTGTGCATGTGCTATATTTAGATCCATATTATTAATAATTTGTGTGGAAACAATAAAATATATTAATAAAGATAATGTAGGACTATAATTACTTTTGTGTGTATGACTGCAGCTGCATGTGATGATTATCACTTGAGATAATAACAGAAGAGGTAGCAGTAGCTGCTGGTGCAAGTTTTTATGCCGCACCCTGTATGAAAAAGGCCAAGGCACGAAATAAAAAAATAATTGATTTCACGGCCGTTGCCCCGATCAGACATGGCGATTCATAATCAAAAGGCTTGCCAGCTAAACAGCGCCAAAGTGTTGCAACCACTTTTTTTAGGCCAGCAAATTTTCTTAGTGCTGAATGGTCATATCACTGGTTACTTTTATAATATTATGGGGATGAGCTGTCCATGGGTGGCGAGTTGTCCTGAAATATAAGGGAGGTGAGTTGTCCACACCTCATAGGGGACGATTTGTCTTAAGGGGCGTGTTGGTCATGTCGTCAACACACGTCAACTCGTCAACAAAAAAGTAAACTCGCTACCACTTGTAGTAATATCGTCAACATTGCTAGTGAACTCGTCATCTTCATAGTTAGGTCGTCAACTAAGCTGGCAAATTCGTCATCAGAGCTAGTGAAGTCGTCATCAAAAAAGGTTAATAGATACAATAACCTATTGTCTCTGATATGAGGGCGCCAGCACCATTGTACACTGCAGTATTGATAAATTTTATTTTAATTTCTTTAAAATTATGATTAATTTATTTAATCCTAACATTTTGTTAAAAAAGAATCAGTTATATAAATTTTATTTTAATTTCTTTAAAATTATGATTAATTACAGACTTCCTAACATTTTGTAAAAAAAGAATCAGTTATATACCTAAACTATACAATAACTAGTTCCGTAAAATACGGAGTTGTAATTTAACGATCTTTTCCAATGACGTATTGCACATTCATTGAAGCAGATGAGAAATGGGTGATATATATATTGATACTTGAAATTAGACAGGAAAACAGTAAACAGAGTGGTTATTATTTTTTATTTCCCTTGCCTAATTAAATATATGTGTAACTGATATATCTAACAGATATCTACTAGGAGGTTTCTAAGTCACCATAAACGGAGTTGTACATTTTTTTCAAAGTTGTGAAGTGTCAAGCTTTGCTCAAGTGTCAAGCTTAATTTTAATTAACCTGTACGACAAGCGTCAAGCTTCGCTCAAGTGTCAAGCTTAATTGCAATTAACCTGTATGACAATTGACAATAATTGCTGATGCCACTGTTATGATCATGCCTTCGCTTTGATTATTGGATTATCAGGCTGTCACATTTTGATTTTAAGCTATGATGACGAGTTTACCAATCTGTTGAATAGTTAACCAATCCGTTGACGACTTCATCAGCTCTGATGAAGAGTTTGCCAGCCTAGTTGGCGACCTGACTTGTTTGTTGACGACTTCGCGAGTTGACGATTTGACTTGATGACGAGTTCACTGTAACCCGTGTCATCCTGCTACTGCAAATGTCTACAGACTCCTGCATCTGGAGTGTCCATAGCAACACCCATAAATATTAGTTCTAGATAATTTTTGTCACTCGCATGTGACATTTATCTTCAGATTGAACTTACCTGCCTCAATAAGACGTTTTATATATTCAGTATTCCTCTGCATAAGGCACAAGTGTAAAGGCGTAATTCCTTGCTCTAGTACATTTACATCTGTTTCTGGCTTCTGCAACAAGTACATGCATGTCTTCTCATCCCTTCGGGCCATTGCTCGGAGCAGTTGATTATTGTAAGCAAAGGGACTGCGCCCCGAGAGAGGCCCCCGACCGGGCCGAAGTGGCGAACAACCGTCTGCCGACGTCGTGGCCCCCATTGTCAGTCAATTTTAGGACAACCTACTGATCTTGTACTGTACAGTCAGCAGATTCCAACTGCAGATGACATCATTTTGCCGATAAGAGCTTTATCACAACTGTAAATGGTGTCTGAAGATGTATACAAATATTGTTATCGCAGATCTGATTTTATTCACAGAGGGCACTTTCAATTTCCTTGGACATTGGCGCCACCTGCTGATAAATCTACACTGTCGTTGGCAAATCTTGAAGTTGTGAACTAACTGAAACTTGGATTTCTCTTTTCACGCAGAATGACAGTCAAACCTGTCTTGTACTCTTTCTATAGAAGCTCGGCTTCCTGGCGTGTGCGCATTGCATTGGCTCACAAACACATCGATTATGAAACAAGGCCAGTTCAAATCATGCAAGGAGAGCAGTTCAAGCCAGAATACCTGAAAATAAACCCTTTAGCACAAGTGCCTTGCTTGCTTATAGATGGATTGACACTTACGCAGTCACTGCCAATCATAGAATACTTGGATGAGACAAGACCCGGGAACAAGATTATGCCATCAGATCCGGTGCGTAGGTTCCACACCAGACAAATCGCTGAAGTGATCAACTCTGGCACTCAACCCCTGCAAAATTTAAGTGTTCTGAAAATGCTCAAGAAGTCGTCTGATGATAAAAATCTAGCACAAACTTGGGGAAAGGACGTCATCTCGAAAGGATTCAAGACGGTCGAGAAAATTTTGCAACAAACAGCAGGCGACTACAGTGTCGGTGATGACGTTACTTTGGCTGACCTTGTATTGGTGCCTCAAATGTTGAACGCTAATCGTTTTGGAGTGAACATGTCCAAATTTCCTACGCTTGATCGAGTGTATACAAACCTGATCATACTTCAGCCTTTTCAGCAAGCAGATCCCAAAAACCAGCCGGATTTCAGTGAAGAGGAGCTAAGGAAATGGATGGGCAAATAAATTCAATTGTTCGCCAAAATTAACAAATGACACTCGTTCATTTTGAGCATTTATTATCACTGACTGACTTTACAATATCACATTTACAACAATTATGGTGTTTTTGCACATAACAATCACAAAAATTATGAAATTGTTTCAAAGATGTGTGCAAAAAATTAAAATTTTGCTCAGTTGGTAACTGTCACTAGTTTTTCCTCACTATCATTCATTAAATATTTGTCACTTTATCTAAAAATATTTCTAGCCTGCTAATCTTCAGGTCCTACATATATGTATATGTGTGTGTACCTGCTCAACTAGATTCTTCCTAATATTAGATTCTATTCTTACTAAATCTCTATTCTATTGATCATAATACCACCACTACCATTCAGTTGTAGTGTACTAACCGGTGTACAAATGTTGCATGTTTCTGATGACAATTTATCAGTCCTGGAAGAATTTGGCTGAATATATGACAACAGTCATAAGTATATATATAGGTAATAATAAGGCAAATAAATTCAGTGATTGCTGAAGATACAACACCATCAATGCAGCACCCGCATTTGCAGTTTTTAACCACTTAAAGTTTATGCACCATTGATTCACTCTACTGCCTTAGCATCTACGAAGATAGCTTCAACGTTAACATGATTGTATGTAATCGACAACCATTACTGATGGCATGACACACAATATATAGATATAGATAGATATATATATAATGTAGGGTTTCCTGTAGGTTTTGAAATCAAATCAACAAGAAGTGAGAAATTTAATTTCTTTCATAATGATATTACTTTTTGAGTTTCAAAAAAGATTTTCCAATGATTTTTTATGAGTTGGAACTAGAGGGGATAGTGGCTGAGCTTAGGAGGGAGTGTCAGACTCAATCCCTTCTTTAAAAACTAGCCTCCAGGAAACCCCTTATTTTTGACGGATTTGAAATAATTATCCATGAAACAGGAAAACATTTTCTAATAGTTGACTTCACATTTTCGTTCATACCATGTCAGTCTTAGAGCCACCAAGAATATGATGTAGGATACACACAGAGATGTAAGCTGAAAAAGAGGTGGATTAAGGCTCATGAAAAATTGTCATTGAAAATCATTTCACTTCAGTTCAATTTATTCAACCAACTGGTGTGACAAAAAAATAAACTGATACAACTTTTTTGAAAAGCTTAAAAAATAATATAAAACCTCACATATTAAAGTGTGTCTAGGCCAGGACCAGGGAGATCCGGTGTCACAAACTCCCAAAATTAATTGCATTACATGTAACAATGTACAATTTTCCCCAGTTGGTAAATTTGATTGCAGTATTTACCAACTCACAGAAAATGTTCAGGGGATGCCTTATTTCCCATATGTCATATACACTGCATATTAAATTTACATTTATACTGTGCATTTTGCGAACTTTGTGTTTACGAAACAAGATCTATAAGAGTCTGACAATCAATATCTTACCAATGCTACTGTAGTTCTTGTAACATCAAAGATCTTCATTGCTGTAAGTCCAATGTGATCATAGGTCATGGTCATTGAGAACGTCTGAAATTATAAATTACATACAATTGCATAAAACTTTTTTATTTTTTTATTTTATTGCATCATTGTATACAGTGAAAGTGCGACAAACAATAGTTGGTGTTGCAAACTATTCACTAGAAATGGAAAATTAATACAACATTGTTGTTCGCAAATTGTTGTTCACACATTTGCCTGTGTAGTATTTATGGGTGATCATAATAATTTTTATTTGGCTAACCTGGATATTGCAGTATTTATGGGCTACATTTTTTTTCTAGAAAGGGAGTAGAGGGTATAAATATGGGTTTGCATTGTTATGTATGTATTGTGTAATTTGTGTTGTATTTAAGAGTTGCATGAAGAATACAGTTAAACCATTTGAAAGTGGTTCGTCGTTTGGGAGCTACACATAGCTATATTTATTACTTTTAATCATTCACATGTAAATTCATGGAATATACAATAAAAATAAGCAAGAAAGGTTAAAGGATGTTATAACAATAAGTGTAAAATCAATGTGTACATATAAATTCACAAATAAAATCTAATTCATAAGAATAAAAACCAGCAATAAAAGTCCCACCATTTCGGCTATCACAGATGTCTCTGATCACACTAACAATATCACAGTCACTAAAATAGTGTATCTGCTTCAACAGTCTCCAGCCTTCAAGTTGCACCTTTTGAACATCACATAAAGACTGCTGAACATTGCTATCCAAAGCTTTTAGCTAATCCAGCTCCAAATATATCTGCAATTAAAAGTATGTCCTAATTTCATGTATAGTATATACTCCCGCTTCTGTTGGCAGATTTTGGGGTATGGCTAAACCATCCAATTAATGGATATCTTTGTGATATATATATGGAGGAGCAGGTAGTCAACTCCCAATCCCAAGGACAATGTTCAAGCCTCAGCACATTGAATGACTCCTGCTTGTGAGCCACTTAGTCCTCATTGCTGCTGTCCACCCAGCAGAGAGTGGGTACCTGGCTTTACACAAACAGGAATGCTTCGGAATGAAGTACAAAGCCATGGCGCCGATAAGGCATGTGTATGGCTGTATACTCCCAATAGAGCTTATATTGAGGCCAGGGGAGCTGCTACAGGGTGCGGCCTAAAAACTTGCACCAGGCATCTCCTCTTTCGGGATAGCTCTAGGTTACTCAAATGCTTACGAAGTCATTTAAAGTTTTGCCACATTTAGTTAGGGATATAAGCAATTGGTCATTGTGATATTTTTGATCTTATAATGTCAGCCAATATCAATATCTGAATTATTGAGAGGGTTCATGCCATATGCAGGGCTTGTTCTGAGTGACACACATCACAGAAGTCAAATTTCTGTCTGCTTGCATGGTGTCTCTAGTTGCAGAAAAGTTTAAAAATAAGAGATTTCCTAGTTACCACACCTCTGAGGCCACAGGAAATATAATATTTGCACAGAATCCTCCTTCAATGTTTTTTATATGTGCATATATATCATGGTATTAGATGATAAGAAGGTTGGTTCCAGTTTTGATTCAGCAAGGTCATGAAATTAAAATGGAGAAATATAATGGCATTCCAGAGGGACTTTTTGAATCTACAACTAATCTGGATATAATCACATGATTTTCAGGAGGATTGGCCAGTTAAGTGACATAATCTAATGCAAAAGCCGAGGTGAAAATCACCCGAAGGTGTGATAAGTGTGCATGTGCTATATTTAGATCCATATTATCTATAATTATTGATAAAACAAGAAAACATATTTATAAAGATAATTTAGGACTATTATTACTTTTGTGTGTGAAATTGCAGCTGCATACGATCACTGTCAATTGAGGCATTAATAAAAGAAGTAGCAGTAGCTGCTGGTGCAAGTTTTTATGCCGCACCCTGTATATACTTAATGGGTATAGTAACTCTTTAATATAAAACACTATACATTGTTAAAATCCAACCTTCGGGTTGCAATAAAGGCCATGTGTCCTATGTCCATGTCCCTGTCTGTCATAGGCTAGTTATGTTTATATACCTTTAGTTTCATTAGAAACGGCCTGTCAAATTGGACCTAGATATAAAAGTACACATGCAGCAGCATTTACATGTTTGAGAGTTATTCATATTTGTAATTTTTTAGAGAGATGCATGTCTATTGTACATACAAATTATGATATATTAGATACATTTCAGTGGTGGTGTATGTAAGCCGACTATAAACTAGGATAGGAGTAGACAGAAGCGACTGGTTTTAGCCAATTATAGCTACAGCCAGGAATAGGTGGCTACAGCTGTCTATAGTCGACCATATTTTATGAAACTAACCATTCATTATTAGCCTATTACAGACAGGGATATGGACAGATGGATATACTATAGTTACGGCTTCAAATACAGTAGCTAAAGACCAAGTCAGCCACTTTTTGAAGCCTGTACTGTAATTAAACAAGTCGATAACACAAACCTAAGTATGGATTATGGATTGTTTTAAAAATGCATAAAGTATAGTGAGATCATAAATAAATATAGGCGAAGTTACACATTTTGGCATGTGTACAAGTCCACTGCCCGTGCCATCTATATTCTGTTGCACTAAAGCTTCTAGTGTTTAATGAAGTGGTAGTGCTTAGCAGTGAGGGTCCAGGATCTGAAGCCTCAGTACAATCCAGTTACATGAAGATGGAGTCCAAAGTAAAGTTGAATGTTTTATTGTATGATCATATTAAACTGTGTTCCCCAGAAAGTCCAAAGAATTACATGTTAAAAAGGTTCTATGTGAGATCAGCCTTCACTCAAGAATACATGACTAAATAGCCAGAGTTCTCTGCTGCTGTCCTGCAGATGTCCTGTCTCTCTCTCTGTGCCCCCTTCTCTCTCTCTAGAGGAGGGAACAGTCCATTAAATACTTGGCCTAAAGTGGCCAGGCTGGCCTGTGACAGGAGCAGCTGCAGTTGGGCATGCTCAAAGATGCATATGGAAATTTCCTAGGATTGTTATACTTTATGTAATAATTTTATAAAGGATTCAGGGAGCATTAATGAAGTGAGCATCTTGTAGGGGAGCATGTATTATATAGCCTTATGACAATTCCTTTCAATTAGTGGTCAAGCAGCGCGAGCGTGTACAGATTCTCATTTAGAGCAACTCACGAAATTTCTCACACAACTAACACAGACACTGTTGACCTTTGGTCCTCGATTTAATTGTTCTTTATCATTCAAGAAATACAAAAACACACAACATTTGGGTATTACATGCTCGTTGCAAAGCAGTCTAGAGCGGCAAACATTGATCTAATTTGTTCGGTCAGCAATACGTTGTACCAAAGAGGATCTAAAGTAGGTCACCATAGTTTCCAGGGACCCTGAAGATTCAAGGGTCCCGAGCAGAGACAGAATTTTTGCCCTATTTTTTGCCTGGAGACCGCCTGTCAGCCCCAAACATATGTAATTTGCCTTTTATTAAATGAGTCGATGATTATTTGGCCTATCAACTTATTGTTTATCAAAATGTTGATATCGTGGTAATTATGTACAGTACTCCTCTAAAGGAAGTTACAGTAGAGCTATCTAAAGCTACAGGCAGCCGACAGCTGTAGACACCTGGACTACTAGTCATAAAGAAACCATATATTTATATGTGTGGTTTCTGTATAGACCTCATTAGCCACTAGGACATTGACCTTATCTTAATTTTGTGATATATGATGTCATTACTTGACCATTGCTTTTGCACTCTGTGACCTCACATCTACTGATGACCTTACAATAGATAGTTTGGTCCAGTGATATGAGAGTGTGTAAAACTGTAGATAGTGGTCGAGCTAGATCCATGAAATTAGTTCCCAGATTCCAGTTCCCAGTCAGCTACCAGTAAAGCGAACTCACCTCCCAGTTCTAGTTCCCAGTCAGCTACCAGTCAGTTCCCAGAAAAGTGAAGTCAGCTCCCAGTTCTAGTTCCCAGTCAGTTCCCAGAAAAATGTCTGGGCAAATGTTTGGTTAGTGGAAAGCTATAAAGTAAGCATGCACCATTGTTTGTAGCTGAATAGCTGATGGAATAGTAGGCACAAATATTTGGTACCATCAAATGGCCGAGCCATTGGGCTATCTAATAAATAGGATGCCACCTTTGTACTATTATTTAATGTACCCAACTCCCAGATTTTTATGTGAAAAGTTTTCTCAAAATATTTTAATTTCCTCAAAATATTTACTTGAACTTTATGCTTTTATTGACACAGTAATATCATACATGATACATTTGTCAAATAGTTACCTATCCAGTAAGCACCAATGTTATGGACCATTAAATAGCCAATAAATTAGGCTATCTAGTAAATACGCAACCAAATTTCTGCTACCATTCTATATCCCAGCTCCCTGATTTTAGTGTGTCGTCTTCCATAAAAAAATGTAACCTTGCTCTACAAATTTCTGGTAGCTGAATAGTGAGCTATCCAGTAAGCACCAATATTTGGTACCATTAAATAGCAAATAGATTAAGCTTTCTAGATAGTTGATAAGCAAGGTAACATTTTTTTTTTGTGGAGAACGACACATTAAAATATCTGGGAGCTGGGTCTTTAGAATGGTAGCAGAAATTTGCTAGTGTATTTGTTACAGTCAGGCAAACAAGTGTTCTCCAAGTTTGAAGCTGGACCTGTACCAGTTCCATTATGGAGAGCATTACTTTTGAACCGACGATGTTGTTATCACAGAACTGCATTTCTGTGCTTGTTATAACGTAATGACTTAGTCTTGTTCTGGCCCATTGTTTGAAAAGGCGGTATTGGGACCATTTCCCAGAGGATTACATGTGTTTTGATTTTTGAGACACTTCCGTTGCGGCATGACCACTGTGTAGACTCATTTTGGGACACATACCTCTCTACAGGAAGTGAGCTCCGCTCAAGGCCTGTGGCCGTGATGAGCTTTGTTCATATAATTGTTACGACACCAAATCACCACATTACTCACCTGTAGAGTCTTGAATTCGACATCACTCAGATTGAGAGTGTTTATTTTTCTGATCAAATGCTTTGATGACTTTGCCTGGAAGGAAAAGTATGATTATAATTACTTTCACAAGTAAAAAATACTTAAGGCATATAAATAAGAGAATCTTTTTAACTTAAACTTTTTTCTCAGACTTAAGGGGCGTTCACACTATCACGTATAACAGCTATGTATGACCACGTATGAAAATATTTTTTCACTCTGGTTCATCCCTGGCCATAGTACACTTGCTCTAAGTCATAGGATGCTCCTGGTCGCGATTGACCACTCACAGACATACGTGAAGAGAGGAAAAGTTTTTTAACATTTTTAAATCTTTGGCGGACTTTCTTTGAGTGAATTAATTACGTAACTTGCTCGGGGGAGTCAGTCGCGGTGTCCTATACATTCTACGTACATTCTACATACATTCAACATACATTCTACGTACGTATATGGCCATACGCGGTCATATGTAGCCATACGTAGTCACTGTCCATCCGTATATGCTCGCCATTCACTCGCACGGGCATTTACGAGCGAGATACGAGCGATCTACATGCGACCTACGAGTGATCTACATGTGATCTACTAGCGATCTAAGAGTGCCTCACGGATGCCTCACGGATGCCTCACGGTTGCCTGACGTCCGACGTCCTGCGAGCGTTTTACGGGCGTCTGTCGAGCGTTTTAAGGACGTCCGGCTAGCGTTTTACGGACGTCCGGCGAGCGATCTACGACTGCCTCACGTACGTTCATGGAAAGCATTTATACGCGATTAACAGACCCACAGACGAGTGAGCACGTATAGCTATGTATAGCCCAATTTTGACGTACATGGTCACTCGTAGGTTTTGTACGTGAGAGTGTGAACGCCCCTTTAGATCGAACTTTGGCACTTTACATATATTTACATATTAATATGTAATAGGAATTTGGTAAAAATTGTGTTTTAAAACTGAGTAATTATAACTTTATAAGTAAAATATAAGCCATGTAATATAGTAGGTAATACTTGGTAATGTGGTTCTAGTAATTTCTTGGTAATGTCTTCAGTTGAATTATGAAACTGGCCTTAATTTAAGTATGAGGTCATAATATGGAGTAATATGAAGCAAAATATAATGATACACTCGATTTTGAGCCCAAATATGGGTTAGGTTTAACTACGAGTTGGCTAAATGATGTTCCAGCAGCAAAGTGACCGTATAAGGTTTCAATGTTATTAAATGTGAAATACACAATTAACTTACTGTATTGGTTAGTGCTACAGCTGAAATCATTATTGCGAAGAAATGTGTTGCTACACACAGGAAGGAGATAAGACGAGCAATGATGAAGATAGCCCGATGGGATGTCAAAGTGCTTTCATTGAATGCGAATACTGACGAATGGAATGCCAGCAAAGTGACGTCACAGATGCAGGTGAGTAGGACATAGGGTGAGATTGCATCATCGAGTGATGTCACAACTTCGAAGAGAGTAGCGTGGCGCAAACGGACTAATTCCAGTCGTTCGGTGTCTGGTTTTCCTGCCAAGGTCTTCCGGAAGAGAGCATTAACAGCTGAAAATTCATGCTGAAGCAGTCGACAAACAACGAAGATGAAGCAAACAGGGATAGTGTTAATGAAACAGAGGATAATGTGCCATGGTACGAAAGCGGCCACACTGGCGGACCAATATTTGAAAGGTCGTGATGATCTGGCTGTCATCCATGGAAGCAAGAAATAACTCATGCCTTCCACTATGACAGGCGACAACAGCAGAATGCAGATTCCAGTGAAAGTGCGCTTGACCAAATTGATGGCATGCTCTTTGGTGACCGTTTCACTGCTCTCATTGTTCACTTCTCTGTACTTTTCATACCGATTCAAGAAACGAACCATTCTTGGCGTTGCACCAAACACAAAGACAATGCTGGTGAACATTACTTGAGCGCTGAACATGTGGTAGAGTATCTGGGTAGACATGACTTGGATGTCATCTGATAATGTGTATCCTCCACATAAGCGACCGAAATTGGCCAATACGGCGAGGAGTACAATGCAGCAGTAGATGAAACTTAGGTTACAGCTGCTTTTCGCACGTTTGGGAACATGGCGGAGCCCTGACCACTTGAGCGCTGTCAAAGGTCTGAAGAGGATCTGGAAGACGCCCTGGACCACCTGAGGTGGTGCTAATTCTGCTTCAGTCTTTGCAGAGCCATTTCCTGTGCGTTTCTTGAGGACAAACTTCACCAGAGGGTACTGTGGTGTCGTGACCTTGATGTTCCTGACGTGACGCGACACTGCTGCTGTTACGACACTAAGGCGATGAGTACGACCCTGCGGAAGGTCCAATGCTGGAACATCTCCTGTGTCACTTGTTGATGCACCAGCTGCATCTTCAGCTGCATTCATATCTATTGCACTGTCCTTGCGCGCCATGATGTCTGAGTTAGTTTTTTCTAGTATTTTTATGCTATTTTTATTTCAACTTGGTTTATGGAGCTGAATACCATCAAATAACGCACCCAGGCTTACAAGTCACTTCTAAAATCTGCACATGCGAATATGTTCTATGTAGCTGGCTGCCTGGTCATAAAATGCCTTTCAGTCTTGTTTCAATGTGTGTTATTCTGCACAAGTCGCATTAAGTTTTTGAGTCTACATTTTGCCACATAAATGAGAACATATATCTCCACATCTCCAAATGAGGACATAGAATTGCATCCCAATTCTCTAACTCTCACGGTATTACCGACCTCTATCACGCCACTCTGACAAAGGGCCTAATGGAAACGTCACATGACATGCACTTCCGCTTTTAATGGAGTTGCTTCCGGTTGTAGCATGTCATGGATGTGCTACCCGACTGCCCTGTGCAGTGTAAGCCTCTTCCTTAGGTCTTGCTGTTTCTTATCTTAATTGGAGTCCACTCGAAATAATTCTTTGATTATAATAGAGTGTCTTATGCTGGGTCTGTGATGATTCTTAATTAAATATATCTTGCAAATATACCAGTGTTAATGTGCTGCTAGTGTGACAAGCAAGTGTTTATCTGTCTCTTTTAAGGCATAATTAAAGCAGTTCTGGTAATCCTGGTAATTCCTAGTAATTCCAGGGAATTTCTGGTAATCCCTGTTCCTACTTCCGGTTATTGGGTTTTCCCAGCATGTACTGTATGCATGGCAACAGGTCCTTTACGTAGTTCCTTCATATGTAGTATCCAGATATTAAGCATAAGGAATATAAGGCAAAGTAAACGGGTCCTTGTGATGCTGCGATTTGCTTGTGTCTAGATGCTTCTTCTGTGTGCAATGGAGATGCATGCAATCTGTGCTGTGGGGATGTAGCTGCTGTTTTCCATATGTGGATGTTGTTGATTGAAGCTGCTGCTGCTGCTGCTGCTGCAGGAGAGATGCGAATTGCAGAGCTGCTGGCTGACAGGCTAGCTGCACATTAGCCAGGGTGCAGACTTGCAGAGCAGTGCGAACTATTTGCAAATGCCTCAATTACCCCCTTATTTGGGTGGCAAATCAATAGTGACCCCCTGTCTGGAATGACCTTCAGACGTCCTTGACATCTTACTGACCTATGACCTCAATAGTGAAGGCACCTATTTATGGCATGTGGCAACACCATATCCAGGGTTATGGAAGGATGCAGGTGGTGCTAGTGATGCTGCTGCTGTTGCAACTCTTGAGTAGATGCTTCAGGCTGCATCCTGGTTCAGCTGCAGCAGCAATCCCAAGCTTGTGCAGCTGCCTCCATCATTACTAGACGTCTACAGCCTCCGTCTGCATCCCATTACCTAGTGTCACAAACAAGTCTCTTGTCCAATGGGAAGTGACCTGATTTTTTTTTTCATCCCTGTAGCAAATTGCAAAGAAGACTTATGCTCCCCTTCTCCAATGGTGGAATGCCATGGCATGCGATTCCACTCACATCCTGAACACAAAGAAATCAAGGGCACTGATTTGTGGGGCCCTTCAGCCCTACAACAGCCTACTATAAGCATGCACTAACTTTGCAATTACTCTACGCATCTCTGTTGTCTGATGTACAACGGGTTTGTTATTACAATGGAAGCCCACGTGTAAGACCACCTCACTATTAAGGTCACATCACTATCGAGACAACCTAATTTTGGACCATCTTGTGTTGTGTGTTCTTACTGTACTTCACCTCACTATTATCATTCACCTCGCCACGAAAGCCAGTGAAATTTGCACCAAGATTAGGTGGTCTTAGTGACGAAGTTTCACTCCAGATGCAGCTCTTATCGAGGGTAACCACTTACTAACCAGCATTGTTGTTAAATTGCTGAGGGCTAATAAGTATAGCTTAGAATAAAGTAACATCTTGTTAGCAAATGGTACCAGAGAAGGTTCCCAGTGAATGAAGTATTGCAACTAGTGAATTTTGGCTCCTTTTGTTTCATTTCGGTGTTGGCTTTCTCCATGCTGACATCTAAGCGTTCTCATTAAGTAGTGCAAATTTGGAAATAAAACTTGTCAGTGATCGTTTGTTATTTACCTGAAGTTACCACATGTTATTCTAAGTGCAACTGCGCCTAGTGCCAAGTAATAAGGCAAATTACTTTTTTTTTACGTATTTCAAAGCCTATGTCTTTGTAGATGAAGATATAACTGGGGTGAAGATATTTGCTTTAACAAATAAACGCAAATTGGGTGCGCAGATTGCTTTGATTGACACAATTCATTGGTCAAGTTGGTCTATAGGCCTGCGTTATAACTTAGCACATCACACAATTTTTCATTAATTGTGTTTTGAGCAAAACTATGGTGTTCCATGATTGAATTGCCGTCATATTTTTGTTCATCCACACCTGATATCTTCATCCACAAAGACACAGTTTTGAGAATGGCAGTTGCCTTAAAACTCCGTCTAAATATCTAATTGAGCAAATCAATAATTATAAAGCAGACTTACCTTGGCAATACTGTCCTCATTCAGTCAATCGGTCAAAACACTGACCTGAATTCAGACTCGCGCACTGAATATTGTTTATATTATGGCTGAATCAACAGAATCTGCTTCCTCAGGCGTCAGAATATCCTTTTGGGATGAATGGGTGAGTTAAAGAAGCCTCTTATATTTTTTTCATGATGCTTACTGCCATTTCAGTAACTGTGTAGACAGGTTAATTCTACTTCAGTTAAGTTGGTTTGGCGTTGTAATTCTTCTTCATCCGTGACATCATGAGGTTTTTAGAGCCACTGATTGGTCAATTCTGTAATCTGCAACACTGCTGCAATCAGAAACAGCAAACTGTTAACTGTTAAAGTGTTTTGATTAAAGGTGCACTGTCTGTCAAATTTGCACATTAAAATAATGATATAAATCAATACTGCCTGCCTTCTTGTCTCATGATATTTTTCACCATTACATACCCACTTTTGCACAACAATTTAGTTTTAATTTGCAATAAATAATATAGATATTAGTTTTTCATGCCATCACAAACTCAATATGTAAATAAACCCAGTGATGACATCACAATACTGAATAATGGTGATGATGTCATTTTCATTGTGTTTCCAATGTTTTGGTCTGGATTTTCTCTCAATGTATAATTCATTTTTAAGTAATTAATGTCTTATAAAATCATTAATTCACACAAATTTAGTGTGCCTTGATTAATAAAGTTAATTTTCAACTGTTTGATAGCATCTTAGGCATTTTATAATGCTATATTGTTTGGCTCGAGTACTGTTATGTGACTTTAGGAAATGAAGCATGAAATTTATGCAAACACATTTATGACATCATGTTCTCATGCAGAATCAAATGGAAACTGAAAAGCGATTCTACGTAATTATTACAATGATAATGACTTAATTTTATTTGTGCTCAATGGTTAAGACCACGCTCTTGCTCTGTTGATGTTTTGGTTCTTGATTTAAGGATTTGATTGCAGTGTAGCAATGGAAGTGTAATTGGTGGAATGGTAGTAAAATGCTCAATTTATCTAATGATATCAGTTCTATTGAGACTTGGATATCTCTAAATGTATACCGTGCAATACCGAATAAAGTGAATTTTTTATTCAATTCAATACCATTTCTGTGTTTCTGTGAGTCCATCTCATATGTTGCATGCATTGCTTTGTGAAATGTACTGCACCCAACTACAATCTGTCCATTATTGAAATGATTTCTTGGGGATAGAATTTGCACTACAGGTGCCACTGGATTAAATCAGTATGAGACTAACTTCATGGTTAACCATAAGCTTAAATCGTATGTAGTGCTCATCTTGGGGGAAAACACTATTGTATCAGGTTTTGCAGCAAGCACCAGAGGGAGCTTTATGACAACTCTTCAGGGCGCCTCTGGTGGACAAAGCTACGAATACCTTAATTGTAAGAAATTTGATTCAATCATTATTAAATTCCTTTACCCCTTCATTTTTGCAGTTCATACATAATTTACTTCATGGTGCCCTCCCGAGACTTATGTATTTACTTAATAAACCATATATTTTAGCTTGACCTCCCCTTATTTTTCATGTTATAGTTAACTAATCATTTATAATGAGTTGATGACGCAGCAATTTCTACTTTAAATAGTATTTTACATGTGCAGGTGCTTTAGTTCATTTCATGTCAAAGATATGTTTTGCCAAAGACTATGAAATATTCACTGACTTCAAAACAGATGTTCTCTTTAATTAGTGTTTGGCTATTGATGGTGAATAGTAAATTTCAGTTTATCTAAAGTGCAGTGATGAATGAAGTGTACTAATAATGAAAAAGTAAAAAAAAACCAGAAATCAGTAACATCGTATGGGCATCAATATGTAGTTTTAGACTATTACCGTTTTTTACGATACTCACAGATAGACTCTGATATTTGCAGTATTTTTGGATGGGTTATTCTTCCAGTAAATCATAATTTTTGGTGTTGCATGTTGAGACTAGGAAAATGATTACTTAAACATATTTTTTGGTGTTTTTAATGCTCTCAAATACCAATGGTCTAGAATTATATTATTTTTATTATTTTATTGACATATTAATTTTAATGATTAACCAGGAGTATTAAGTTGACGCCTTGGCATCTGTCATTATCAAGGCATATTAACCAAAATGCAGAAAAAAAATAAAGTATAAAAAAAAGCCAAACCAACATCATAGGCAAATAGCACACAATTTATCCCAATATATGCACTCGATCTCTGACATATTTGCTAACCTAGTAGTTAACCCTATTGTAGACAGGATTATACTTATTTAGTGGCTTGTGGCATAGACCATACTCACGGGGATAATTTCATAATATACAACAGCGCATGCGCGCCCACATCAATAGAGAATTATACGCAGCTTCAGCCTCACAATCGAACAGGGAGTTCAGCAACAATGATCTCAACAGGAATGACGTGTGTTACTTTGTTTATCACACTTTTAGCAGGTTTGTATACATTCTTTAATTTGTTTACCACACTTTCTGACAATTTCTTAATGAATAGAACTACACTGTTATTTCAAACATTCTGACACATGATATGAAAAGACACTATTTTTTTGCATTTTATTACCGTTGTGTTTTTATCTTATACATTTTTGTTGTTGCCTCTGAACGTAATATTATTTACCCTTTCATATTTTATTTAATGAACCACTTGTAGATAAATAGTGTTTTTAATAAAGGCTCATCATCTCTGGATACTTGTATTTTTATTCAAGCTTTTGCCTTAAATATCGTCAACCCTTGGACATATACAGGGATGTCTTGTTTTTTCTTTTTTCAAGATCTGTCATTAACAGACTCTACTATCCATGGGTTAACTATGTTTCCATATTGTGAACTCCAAGCTTTATCATCTCATCATTACAGCTTCCCCTGATACCGTACCACATCATATAAGCTTATACTGAGTTTCCGACCAGTGGCACTAAGGCAATACACAAACAGTACAAAAAAAACACACGAATTTGTTTTACAGTTAATTTTGTGTTAAGCTGAGACAATGCAAAATGCACTAACTTCATATTTTTTCCCCCTTTAGGCTCCTCACTTGCATCAGAACGACTTGACGCTTCGGATAATTCCAAAAGGAACATTGAAGATGGAGTGGACAAGAAGGGGGGAGTGTGGAAATATGTGGGCAGTCAAAAGGAGAAAAAAGATGCTTGGAAAAGATTCTTAAATGAAGCAGAGAAAAGAGGAGACATTTGGAAATATGTGGACAACCAAAACAGTATGAAAGAAGATTGGAAAAGGTTTATGGAAGATCAGAATGACTTGGACAAAAGAGGGAAAAATTGGCAATATGTTGACAACCAGCATCGAACTGGGAATTCGAAGAGATTAGCAGGTGAGTGGAGTAATACCATTATTGTCATTCTGTGGACATCAAATAATATGATAAGTTTGTAAAAACGGGTATAGTTGTACATTTATAGGCTGAGTTATTCACATTGTTGTAAAATAAGATAAGATAAGATAAGACAAGATAACATAACATAACATTTCATAAAATATAATAGTTGGCTCAACTGAGGTCTCGCATTAGCACAATTCTATTGATAACCTTCCATTACCTTTCATTGTTTGTTTTCACTTTTATTGTCTTTTTATTTTCATCACAAGGAGCCTTAATAAAAAATACTGATTCTGTTGATTGAACCATCCTTTCAAGAATTTAAAAGATAAATTAATAAATTTGATTATGAATGTCATAACTGACATGCATGCCTTTTTAAATAACAGCAAGTAGTGTGTGCAAGATCTTTGGAAGTCTAGCTCAGTCTAGCCCAGTCTAGCCCAGTCTAGCTTGTAAAATACCTAACATAAGATATATGAGCCTGTCTCTGCTCAGGACCCGTATTGCTGACCAAACAAATTAGCCGCCCTGGCTTGCTTTGCAAAGAGCATATAATATCCTAATGTCGGTTTTGTATTCTTTGAATTATAATGAACACAATTGAATCGAGGACCATAGGTCAATAATGGCTGAGTTAGTTGTGTGGGACATTTGGTGAGTTGCTCTAAATGAGAATCTGTACACGCTTGCGCTGCTTACCCAGTAATTATAGGGAAGATAGATGGCCAGGCAGTGGACTTGTACGCAGTATATGAGCTATAGTTGTTGTACAATATAAGCGAGTAATTGAAAAGAACAAACTTTGTTGTGCCCTATTGCTTCTTGTTTGCATGTCATTTTCCATGAAATTACTGTCTCGTGTTTAAGTCAACACAGCTGGAAATAGGAAGGTTGACACACCTAAACGATGTTCCAAAACGTTCAGAGTAATGGAAAGTAGCAATTGTACTCTTTGTTGTTTTGCTGTTCAACGGTATATAAGAAATTCTTTTTACTTTCAGGTCTTGAGTCCGCATCTGATAATGACAAAAGAGGCAAAGTCTGGAGTTTAGTTGGTGATCATCACAGCAATGGAGATTGGAAAAGAAATGAAAACAGTGACCAAGACAAACGTGGAAAAGTCTGGAGTATGGTGGGTGACCATCACAGTAATGGCGAATGGAAAAGAAATGATGAAAACAGTGACCAAGACAAACGTGGAAAAGTCTGGAGTATGGTGGGTGACCATCACAGTAATGGCGAATGGAAAAGAAATGATGAAAACAGTGACCAAGACAAACGTGGAAAAGTCTGGAGTATGGTGGGTGACCATCACAGTAATGGCGAATGGAAAAGAAATGATGAAAACAGTGACCAAGACAAACGTGGAAAAGTCTGGAGTATGGTGGGTGACCAACACAGTAATGGCGAATGGAAAAGAAATGATGAAAACAGTGACCAAGACAAACGTGGAAAAGTCTGGAGTATGGTGGGTGACCATCACAGTAATGGCGAATGGAAAAGAAATGATGAAAACAGTGACCAAGACAAACGTGGAAAAGTCTGGAGTATGGTGGGTGACCAACACAGTAATGGAGAATGGAAAAGAAATGATGAAAACAGTGACCAAGACAAACGTGGAAAAGTCTGGAGTATGGTGGGTGACCAACACAGTAATGGCGAATGGAAAAGAAATGATGAAAACAGTGACCAAGACAAACGTGGAAAAGTCTGGAGTATGGTGGGTGACCATCACAGTAATGGCGAATGGAAAAGAAATGATGAAAACAGTGACCAAGACAAACGTGGAAAAGTCTGGAGTATGGTGGGTGACCATCACAGTAATGGCGAATGGAAAAGAAATGATGAAAACAGTGACCAAGACAAACGTGGAAAAGTCTGGAGTATGGTGGGTGACCATCACAGTAATGGCGAATGGAAAAGAAATGATGAAAACAGTGACCAAGACAAACGTGGAAAAGTCTGGAGTATGGTGGGTGACCATCACAGTAATGGCGAATGGAAAAGAAATGATGAAAACAGTGACCAAGACAAACGTGGAAAAGTCTGGAGTATGGTGGGTGACCATCACAGTAATGGCGAATGGAAAAGAAATGATGAAAACAGTGACCAAGACAAACGTGGAAAAGTCTGGAGTATGGTGGGTGACCATCACAGTAATGGCGAATGGAAAAGAAATGATGAAAACAGTGACCAAGACAAACGTGGAAAAGTCTGGAGTATGGTGGGTGACCATCACAGTAATGGCGAATGGAAAAGAAATGATGAAAACAGTGACCAAGACAAACGTGGAAAAGTCTGGAGTATGGTGGGTGACCATCACAGTAATGGCGAATGGAAAAGAAATGATGAAAACAGTGACCAAGACAAACGTGGAAAAGTCTGGAGTATGGTGGGTGACCATCACAGTAATGGCGAATGGAAAAGAAATGATGAAAACAGTGACCAAGACAAACGTGGAAAAGTCTGGAGTATGGTGGGTGACCATCACAGTAATGGCGAATGGAAAAGAAATGAGGAGAAGGAATTGGAAGCACTGGATGACAAAAGAGGGAAAGTGTGGCAATATGTTGGCGACCAGCACCGAGGTGGTGAATGGAAGAGAAATATGCTAAAGAAGAATGCGACTTCTGAAAAAGCAGCAGAAAAAGGTAAAGCGGTTTCACATAAGATTTAGCTTGTACGTGGTTATTTTCAAATCGGTCTGCCCATTCATATCACCTATCTAGAAGACCAAATGAAGCCAGTTGCTCAGTTAATTTGTATTAGGGCATGCTTCCTGACAATGTGGCCTCATTATTAACAATGCTATGTATGATAGTAATCCACGGATAAGAATTAACATTTTTAGCCATTTCTAAGGTTACTTGTATTTTAAAGAAAATTTAAGGTAAAGGTTATTTTCTTTTTTATTTCTCAAAGAAAGACGGTCAAACTTTTTTGTGTCGATAGGGTAGATATTTTCTACAAATAGTATTTGCACACCTTTTTGAGATTTATATTGAAATTTGAAACAGACAAAAACTACTCAGTTTTAGTAAACTAGTTTTGTACAGTGTAAATTAAGACCATCTTGCTTAAGTCCTATGGTAATTTGAACCAAATTCTACCACTGAACTCACTGTTCGGACCACCTCACTATTACCAACAGAAAATGTTGTATAAATGAAATGTCCTTTTTATCCTCTAGATCTTGCTTAAGTCCTTTGGTAATTTGAACCAAATTCTACCACTGAACTCACTGTTCGGACCACCTCACTATTACCAACAGAAAATATTGTAAAAAATGAAATGTTCTTTTTATCCTCTAGATATCAGATATCCTGGTATTATGGCTGGCTCTTTTGTGACTCACAGGACAATCAATTTAGAAAACATACACAAGTTGTGTGAAGTCTATGCTACTGGTCATAAAATGCTGTGGAACAAGTGTTTTACCTCTTTCTGATGATGCTCACATGCAAACAATCATATCAACTTTCAGTGAATATAATGGAATGTGACTGACAGGAGACATCAGATGGTCATACATGACAGCAATAATCTGGCTGATGGTATTTGTCCTGAAATGCATTGGAATTCTCTGTAAATTGATTGAGTTTTGCAGTGTCCCATGGTGGTCATACAAACATCAAGAATGTCCATTCTGACGCCAAATTGCCCACTCATAAAATGGGGGTATTTTTAGGGGGTCTTTTTGAGTTAGTATCTTTATTGGCCCACCCAGGAACAAATATATAAATGACCTATAAATGACTAGGTGCAATGTAATGAGATATTTTATAACGATTACTGTGTGGTACTAGCATGTTGGTAAACAAGAAGTTTTTGGGAAGTTCGTATTAGAGCAAGTAATATTCCAAAGTGATAAAAACAACATGCAGTCATTTTCTCTTCCAACAAAACTACAGTGCAACCTTTACATTTGAAAAGTGTCCAATCAGTATAAGCTAGACCACTATTAATGCCTCGTGCTGCCTGGCTGTCCCATGAAAACCAGAACTATAGTAACCTCTAAAAGCAAATAATAGTCGTACTAGTCAAATGTATGTTAACCCAGATTCCGATGGTTCATAGTCAGTGCTTTATTATTGGATTGGAGGGCATCTTGGCATGTCTAAAGAGCAGCGGCTTAGCTCAGTGGTAGCGCGCTGTCCCCTGGGCTGCCAACCACTGGGTCCTGGTTTTGTGGGGTTCGAATCTAGCCCATGCTGGAAGGTTGCTTCATAATTTGCCTCTTTGGCTTGACACCTGCCTGTCCTGACCAGCCCTATCTGGTGCAAAAATATGGGACGTAAAGCCCGTCTCACCCAACCACCTCTTGGAATGTCTTGGTAAAGGAATGGATGGCTCTGGATTTATTTATTTATTTAAATATATTTAAAATGGGTAGCACCATCATTAAAAACTGTTTTTCAGCTGGCCCATTAAACACAACAAAACCACAAAATATGTACAGATGGTATATTAAGCATAAGTAAATAAATTAACTAAAATAAGAAAATAGATATAAAATCTTAAAACATGTACAAATAAGATGAGATAAAATTACATTAAAATATATCGCTTTAGCTTCCATTAAAAAACATTGATATCATCACTTTCTTTTAAAACTATGGCAAACTATTCCATGTATTAGCACTAGTGTACTTAAAAAGGATAGTTTTGGAGTCAGGTAGAAATAGCTGAATTGTTAACCTAAGTGACAGGTACTTTGAAAAAGTTGGATTGTATCCAATGTGAAGTTGCATTGAATTTGTATCCTTATAGATTCAGTTGGTCTTGAAATCCAACATGTCTCAATCGTGGTTGTTCTATATTTTGATTCCATGGGTGATTTATTAGATGTAAAGTGCTGTCATCAACACATTTCTTTTTTCCAAACATTCTATAAACTATGTATCTTAATTCTTGCAAATTGTTTTCAGTGGTTCTATAAATATATGTAGATATATTCCATTCACCAGCATTGTGTGTTATGTGGGCATACTGTATGTATAAACAACAGCAATGTGGGTTTGATTGTTCTAGAATTAACCTCGTTTTCGTCTCAAACAGGAAGTGACCTTCGTGACCTAAGCTTGACCCATGGATCCTTGGAAGGTTGCTATGGCAACGGGTATCACTACAGTCAGGGAGAATGGGGAAAGGCCCCTGATGGCTGTAATATGTGTCGATGTGTTGGGTGTGTTATCATAATTACCCGGATAAGCTCTACCCTTTAAGTTTGTTATTACTTCATTGGTGTCAATAGATTTAAGGCCCTCCATGTGTTTTGTGTTTTAACCTTCGAAATGGACTGATGATTTTCCCTGCAGGAAATACAGTGCATTTCATAACATCTATTTATTTCTTTTCCTTTTACTCACTTTTAGACAGCTAGGTGAAGTTAAAGCTTGTCTATTGTAATTAGTGTATAGGCCTACGGATCAGTTTAGCTATAATTATGTATAGATAAAAAAGTGTTTTACAATTAGTTGGCTTTATTTGTGTGTTCAAGGTATCAATTACTCCTCGGACAGTTCTAGGTTTGCATCGACTAATACATGGCTAAATGTGCCACGTGCGTTTTCCATGAGAAGGATAAACACATGGAAAATGCATGGAAAAAACCATGTAGCACATTTGGCCATGTACTATCTTATGTCAAATATAATATCAGAATATCAAAATGTTTTGCAATGTCAGGCCTTATTATAATATAATTGTTGAAAACTAAAGTCTATGACGTCATGTGAATCCAGGACTCTCTTTGGTTAAATAAGTCCTAGCTCAGCCAATGGAGTTCTGCTGCAAAAGCATGCAAAGGCTTACAAACATCGGGTCAACATTGGGCTGATTATTGCTGCATACGGACAGCCACTGCTGGTGCGGCGTTGATTGATTGATAAAATTTTTTTTTTTATTCGGGGTAACAATTCAGATATAAATGCTGTTATACAATTGGCCCTGATAACAATAAAATCAAGTATGATATAAATATCACATTTAAAAAAAAACATGAATCAAAAATTGGTAAAAACATCATGCTTCAAGTGCAGCTTAAAAGTGAAAAGTGACATGATTTCTTTAAAATTATTTGGCATATTATTTGGCGTTGCAACATTGAGCTGATATGACATGCTATCTGGCTTAAATATGTTGCCAGGTCTCCCTTATACCCTACAATTGTGAGATAGTACAATTTATGCATGTGATGCTGCGCTATATAGTCAGATAAGAATAACATCTCAACAAATTAGACTAAAGTTAGTTTCATAAAATACGGTCGACTCTAGACAGCTGTAGCCACCTATTCCTGGTTGTAACTATAACCAGCTGCTTGTGTCTACTTCTATCTAATATTCGGATTACACCTACCACCACTGAAAAAAACTAAACCTTGGTAAATGTAAGAAAATTATCTAATATATTATAAATATGTACTTTTAGATCTGGCTTTTAGTAACCAGCTATAGCCAGATGGTTCCGTTTAGTGGCAGGTAGCATCGTATAGCAGAAGTTGCCTAGCTTTGTCAAGGTTCAATTTGATAGGCCGTTTTTAATATGAAACTAACTGCAAGTAATAGTTTGTTGAGACTGTTATACCTCTCAAAGACATCAGTTGAATATATCAATTGCTCACTTTATATGACAGCCGTAATCCAATGGATTAAATCCATTACTTTAAGCCATTTATATTGGATTATTGTGTAATTCAATGATTGAGTAATTATAGACAATTAATCCATACATTTTGGAACATTTCAATAACCATATAACTTATAATTAATTAAAATTAATTCCAAATGACTTATAAGGCATTCGGACCCTTTTCTGCAGGACCCACCCAAATATAGCAAGATGTTGACCAGACATTGATGTATCTGGAGCATTATATTAAATATATAGTTTGTTAATCAATTAATGATGATTTCCTCCTTTTTCAGCTTCGGCAAATTAGAGTGCTCTCACAAACCGTGTGGTTGCGAATTAATGACCAAAAATGTGGCATTTGGAACTGTTTTGGCACGTGGTGATGGCTGCAACGTCTGCATCTGTAAAAAGAGCGGGAAATTTAAATGCACGACGAAACATTGCTGACACCAGAAAATTTTATGGATAATTACATATTTACTTTTAATGTGGCTTTGAAAAATGACTATTTTTGTCTTTTACATATGGGCTATAAGACATTCGAGAGGAATAAATTAATATATTGGATTATAGCAAACATGTACACGTTGGTAAGAACTAAATTGTTTTGCTTCTATTATTACTATTAATATTCTAAATTTGATGTACTCTTATTGAAACTATTTGTCATTAAAATTACCTGTCCTTTTCCTAATCAATGTTTCAAGTGCTTATTAATTACATGAAATATATTTATTAATATTACATACTGCTTCAGTGCCTATTGCAACAGACATTAAATTGGAGGTGCGCTTCATTGTCGATTGCAAGAGACATTAAATTGGAGGTGCAAGTGAAAGACTCCAAGTCTTATCATCTCATCATAACATCTACTTCTGGCATCTGGTCGTATAAGCTCAGTAAGTTTCAGACGCATTAGAACTGAGACATAGGCTTACAGCAGTTATAGAGCGAGCATGGACAGTTCAGTGGTGAATGAGACAGATCAGAAAGATTGTAAAGTAATTGACCAACTTTCCTAGCCCATTCATAATGTCCTTATCATAAAATACTAATCTATGCTATATAGGTCATTAATGGGGAAGATAAAGAAAACACATTGCAACTATACAGACAAGGGGTTAAAATAGGTGAAAACCAGAGACGGATTAGCAGAGGCCTGCGCTGTAGGCTAAAGAAAAAACTTGGGCTCCCCCCCCCTCCACCCCCTGTGTTTTATGTGTATTCTGTGCATTTTGGAAAAAATGTGAGGGATATTTTACTTAATTTCTGCATACTTCAAATATGTATCAGTAAAATTACTCAAGGAATTAATACAATGAACACACAATACTCCTGAATAAACTCTGGGGTTAAAAAAAATTTAGCAGTACATGGCCAAATGTGCAACATGCGTTATCCATGCGTTTGGATAAACGCATGGAAAACGCAAGGTTACACCTCATTATGATTAGACAAAAACCATGCATTTTCCATGCGTTTATCCTTCTCATGGAAAACACACGTGGCACATTTGGCCATGTATACATGGTGTAACCTACATTTTACAGCGAAATTCAAAAAGTTGGAAACCAAGCTCATGTCATGTGAACCCAGAACTCCCATTGGCCAAGGCAGTCCCTCAACCAATGAGAGTCCTGGATTCACATGACATCATCTGGATATAAGCTTCCAAGTCTGAAATAGTTTTGAAGTCAATGAATTTCACTGTAATTCTGTTCTCAAAATTTAGAGATGCTTGACATCTAAATTTTTGATTTATCACACTACAGAAAACTTCATGATAACCAGGCCTAGAAAACAGGGACTAATGGTGTACAAAAAGAGGGACGTCTATGTTCTGACAATCATTAAAAAATAGTAATTAAGAAATCTATTCAGGCAATAATGATATATGATATAATAAAGATTATTTTTTCACCCAATAGAAGTAGTCCATCTTATTTTACATTGTATGGCTAATTAGTCATTTCAATCATCTGAAAAACTGATTTAAGTTACCCCACAACTTAAATCTGTTTTTCAGATGAGTTACATGAACTTGCAAAACAGCAAAGCCTTCGAAATAAGCCCTTAGAAATGCAGTTGATGACCACATGGAGAGATATATGTCCTTCACCTTGCATCAATTATGGGCATGGACTGGATTACTGACTTTAAGGGATATTTTCAATTTATTGTTGGCCCAGCCTAATGGGTAATCCGTCCCTGGTGAAAACAAGTTTATTGCCTAGATGTTGAGGTGATGGTTTCAATCTTTTCAAAAGTCTGAAAAGTCGTTTTGAGGATGCAACTGTCCATGCTCGCTCTAAAACTGCTGTATCTGTGTTTAAAAGCTGGTTAACATGGGAAAGTGACCAATGGATCTTGATATAGCCTTCTTAGATCCAAGTTATTTAGATTTTTCTGCCTGATTGTCTCAGTGTTACTAGGTTAGTTAGCTTATATGAACACCTTCCAAGGCATAATGATGAGGTGATTAGGCTTGGAATCCACACTATGTAACCATTTAACCCATGGGTGGGGTCTTTTACTTGCCACGGCATAGAAACCGACAAGGCACCACTAATTTAACGGCTCATGCGATTGACAGTCGGCTTGGATGAAGCTCATGTAGAGTGCCCGGGCCAGGGATTGAACCCGGAACAACGGAGCTGGCCAATACCGAATTAGTGGATGCCGTAACCATTAGGCCACCCAGCATACTAAATATTGATGTTGTATTGTGCCAGAACTTCTTAATTAAGTCTCCACAAGTCCAACTTAAACTTAACTGTCATCGAAACCAAGAATCTTCATGATCTCATTTAATAACATTGGATATTTTTTGGAATAAACTCTGGCATTGTCAACACATTGCTAATATCAGGATGAGAAGATAAGTGTCAGAATTTGCGCCCAAGTTATTATTGGTTAAACTACGTAGCCGATAGACTGAGTATAGACTTAAAGAAATTTTCTCTAAATTGCCTGTTTGTCAGAACAAGAATTGCGTAAACTCAGCACATAAAAATCTAACTATTCTGTAATTTCATTGTTAGACCTTTAATACCATAAGCCAGCCTATAGACTATAAGAGAAATTGATTATTTTACTTTCAATGAGTAAACCAGCAAAACATGTACATAATTAGGTCGCTGGGCTGTGATGACGACACAGTGTTAATACCATTTTAATAAGTCGATTATTAGGTGATTATTTGTAATTAGCTTTGCTGGGACAATAACTCGAGTGTTACTATACTTAGATAAAGAGTCTCCGGATTATGACAAAGCTTTCGAATCTGTGAGGAATCCAGAAGTATGGAGTGGACAATGAGGTAAAATTATTTTGCAAATTTCTGATAGATATCTAGGATTATACTTGTGTCATATTGGACACAGTGATATACAACCTGTTGATTGCATGGTACCTTATAATTAAGTTGAAGAAGCTTGGGAGTATGCACTCGTTCTTTTAATAGCAATTAATTAGTAAAGTAAGTATACAGTTTTGTCAGTCAGGCATAGTTATAGTTATGCATGGTTTGTCTGGCATACATTATGAAAGAGCAATGCCAATCATTTTGTGTTTTTCTTATTTTGTCGTGTTTTTAACATAAAGGAATGTCCCGTTTTTCTCAGATCATTGCAGATTGAATTGTAAAAGAGACACCATCACAACAGCCCTTCAAATATGTCTAGAAACCAGGTTTTTCCAGAGAACAGTTCATCAGAAGAAGATCTTGACGTAGATTGGACGACTTCACCATATACCAGTGGTTTTGAAGACACAGTTGAACCAGACACTGGGACATTGCTCTCAGATTCCTCAGATGATCTGTGGCATCCTGCCCAAACCACCACGACCCTGCAAAAAGTTTTAAATCCAAGGGAACTTTACCAAAATTTCAGTTTGGTTAATACCAGCAAACTTAGGAAAACATTGGAAAAAACCAACATACCTGATGAAGTCATAATTTCTGCTCTACCAATGTGCCACCTGGCGGATATTGACCAAGATTACCAAGATTTCTTTTACAGGGGCAACATAACCATAGATATAGACAGTGACAGGGAACATGAAACCAGTTTTACGGTTGAATCTGATGACCTCATCGACCAATCGACAGTTTTTGGTAGAGCGCTCCAATCGCTGACTATTTCTGAAGCACAGGACATGTTTAACAACGTGAACAAAGAACAAGCAAAAAATGGTGCTAAGGTCTTAGACAGTATAACTAAAATTCCACTAAACAAATGCTGGGCATATTTTTCTGAAATATACCCAATCATTTTGTACCTTATTAATCTGATCGTCACTCTGAAGGGCACCATTGAATCACCCCACCCGATGAGTTTCAAAGTACCCTTTGTGATCCTAAGCTTCTTGGAAAACATAATACTGTGGACAGTTACTGGTGTATTTTTCTTTAAAAAGAAAACTAAACAAAATGAAAAACACAAACAATACATAGAAAACATTGTACATGAATTACTCATCTATCCGGCGATAATAGTGACCGTCATCGCATTTTCCACCGAGAAAGGATACTCCACCCCAACTTCCCCCATACTATGGATTGGATTGATTTTACTCTTCAGTGACATCATTGACTTGTTGAAAACTATGGCGAATAGATTCTACATGATTTACCGAGGCATGGCGGATATCATAGATGTGGTAGGTCCCGTTGCTAAAATACTTCATTACAATGACAATATTATGGTGATACTGCCTAAATACTTACAGCCAATTTCATAGTCTAGGAAAACAATATTAGAGACTTGGAAAAGTGAATTCCAGAAGATGTTTAAAGCAACCAATAAAAGAATGTTCAGTAATAAGAACTTCTTTCAATTTGATCTGTGTTTATGGTCAGCTGATGTGAACATTTACTAAAGCTAATCAATGCCACAAAATTAAAATTAAAGTGACTACTAATGTAAGCAGTGGAAATTACTGAACATTTTGGTGATATTTATTAAGGTGTGTGGGCACACATAATCTCCGAGAATATATTTTGAATAATTTATAAAAAGCAAACTATATTTTCATGATAACAAGCCAGGGCCTCTATCAACTGATATGAAATTAGTTGGATATAGTAATGTGATCCTGGTACACATATACCTCCTTGCCTTAATAGCTTAACTTAAGGGCAGCTGCTCTTTAGCTAAACTGATAGAGGTGCAAAGTTACCACTCCCTATACTTCACACTGTGAATGCTGCGCCTACTCCCCCCCCCCCCCCCCCCACCAGAATTCCCAACAGGCAGGGCCTTCTTGAATTGGTTAGTCTAGGAATTGGTAGGGGCAAACATCAACGCCCCTAGTGGATCAAAAATTTCCTTTTGAAATAGCTCTGTCCAGTCCGTATTTTCTTCAATTTGACAGTTGAAATTGTTAAAATATCATTTCCAAGTGTCCTAGTTTGCGAATAAAACTATCAATTATATGCCAGTGTGGTGTTACTCAATAGTCGCTGATTGTTCTCTGTTCGTGACGTCATTTAGACCTTAAACAATCTGCCTACTACTCCCCCTAGACCAATCCACCAGTGCCTGCATGTAGATGTAGGGACTGATTCCAAACCATAGCATTTTTCAGCCCATAAGGCAATTTCAAAAAGTTACTTTTGTCAATTTCAATTTTAAGAATAATCCTTATTTTCGACCAAAATCTGTTCAGGCAAAGCTGTAGGAAATGTATTTCTCTGCCTCCATGTGTAATAATAACCAACAAAGCTGTCTTGATAATCCTAAAATAAGAAAATGTTTGGAACGAAATCACACTAAAAAAGTTGAGCTGGTCACGCAGTTATTGCTCATTTAAAGATGCGAATCGACTGCGTTCCATCTTGTTTACTTGCACATGACGCAACGTCGTGGTGGCACGTGCGAGAATTTAGAAAAGTCAGGAAATACCGAAAGCATGAATTAGATCATATGTTTATAATTAACAACACTTTAAATGTTTAAGATTGTATCTAGCATGAAGCACGGCAAATAATATTTTGTCGCTTATATGAAAGAGATTATCTACGCAAGCACTTAATAACCTGAAAATTTTTTTTAAGCTGTAAATTGTGTTAATCAGTACTAACATAGCATCTTTATTTAATTTAGAGTAACAAATATCAGACTGAATGAAAAAAAGCCCTGATTCTTCCCCGAAAACATCATTCAAGCTTGTTTTCTCTTTCGCGATTCTGACGCATTGGCTTATGGACGATTTGTACGACGTAAAAAAATCTCTGATTTTGAGCGGCCTGATATTGTACTATAATCAACATTTTCTCGGCTTCTACTTGTCGGATCTTCATCAAATTTAGTTTTAAAGTTGCGCTTTTGTATTGCGGTTCTAATGGTGTGCCATTTATAGCTGTACTCCCAAAAACAGTACGAAAGCGCAAGTTAAAACGGTTTTGGCAGGATTTCCCTATGTTGTGAAACCGTGTGCACTATACTCCCCCTAGCATGAGGTTGTTGTCTGGGGCAGTCAACACCTCAGGTGGTCATTGCATGGGCATAAAGTACCGTCTCTGTATACACAACTACCTTGCCTGCTAGAAATTTTGTAAGGGGCAGCTGCTTCTTAACTGGAAGTGACAATTTGTCACGCTCGATAAATATAAAAATATCATATATTATTTACAGGTCTTGCAAGCGAAGAGAGCGTGTGGCTGTTGCGACTTTGCTGGAGGTTTTCTTCCCCGAATACTCGTTACAGTGGCAGGCAACTCTCTACTATTTCTGATGTTGATAGTAATGCTAGCTGCTCAGACTAACAAAGACAATCCTATAGCAGGAGAAGGCTATTGGCTCTCTTGGAGAAGTTGGATATTGGTGAGTCGTGAATGTTTTCTTTAGCTATACTTGAATAATTTAAGTACATGGATACAAGTTGAAGAAGTGTGTTGTTGCATTTTCCCCGTAGATTTTTTTACTCGAATCGGAACATACATTTTGATCTAATTTCAGGTCATAAACTTGGTCGTCCTGCCTCCATTGAGCCTCTACCTCTTCATGGTTGCAAACAGTTACTGGGTGCTGGAAATCTTAGTCCAGATTAATGTTGTTGCATCCACAATTGATGCAAATGATGAGAGTATCCAAGAAAATGAAGGGCTTCAGAATGCTTTGAAGTATGCAGCAAATAATGCTGAGGAATCGAAAAAGAAATTAGGTGAACTTAAATCCTTAAGCCAGCCTAAAAAGGTATTATATGGGTTGAGTCAATTAAGTTCACTTTTTGTCGTTATACTATGGCAAGGCATGGTATTAGCCTGTTATTTCAGTTTCAAAGGCTTTGATAATGAACTGTATATGACGATAACTCAGTACTCCTTCATTAGTCTAGCAGTCATAGCTAATGGTCATTTAGTTCTCCTCGCTTTTGCTACAGATTTAATAGTGCCATTAGGTATCGCAGGAGCGGTGTTATATCCGATTTCGTTATTTTGTTGTTTTCGAAGAAAAGCAAAAATAGGAGACGAACTTATCTAGATGAAGTCAAAATTTCATAGTCATAAATTATTACACGAAAAAAGAGAGCAACTTCAGTTGATATGTACACAAAACCAATTTATTTGCACAATAAACACAAGGATAGCGGAAACTAAAACATTTCATAGATGTAATGTCATAAAACACTAAATAATGAATCGATGATATTTACAATCAGGCCAACGCATTAGCACATTTAAAAAGGGACTATGTGAAAGTTAAATCTGCTTTAAGTTAGAAAATAAAATATTTTAGCTGAGCTGGTATACATTGTAGGTAAACAACCATGAACTTATAAACACCAGAAGTCAACACAATTTTATAAATGTCCAATAGATATCACCAAAACATTGAGTAATTTTCACAATCTCCTTTAATTGGTTACTTTCTTTTTCATTTTGTGGCATTGATTAGGTTTAATCAATGTCTGCTTCAGCTGACCATAAACACAGTTTTATCAAACTGAAAGAAGTTATTACTCAACAAAATGGCGTCTTCAGACAGAGGCGTCAATTCAGGGGGGGGGGATGTGGGGTATATTTACTCCCTACTTTTTGGAAGGGGGGATGATCAATGCAATCATCCCCCCCCCCCCTGAAATTCACAAATGAAAATTACCTTTTTTCACACACTTTTGTTTTGGAACATTGGTGCTTTGATAAAGTTTTACACTTGGTATCACCGATCACATATCAGTATTAAGTTTATAGCTTGTAATCACTGATTCACCATTAATTTACCTTTTGGCCAGTGTCCACGCGTTAACTGCGGTCACTTGTACAAGCGAGGGAAAGTCACAGTGGGACAGACAAAGTAGGCCTGCATCCCCCCAGTCGTCAAGAGAAATCGACGCCCCTGTCTTCGGGAGTGCCCTTGCTTTCATTGGAAACTGTATTCGAATAAACCATGAGAGTGCTATATGTCACTGCTTCAATTGTTTAGGAATAAATTGCAGTCATGTGCAGGACATCCTGTTTTAATATAATGAATCTAATGGTGTAATGGTTGCGAAATAGACAGGAGCATGAATACATGTAGGCATAAGAGCCAGATATTGCAAGCTTAATTGTTATAATGTTTATCCTAATTAAATATGTTATATCTATCGCAGTCTATTGGTTGAAATAAAGCACGTTCACAGATTAATGAAGTCTGCAGTTTGTTAGTTTTTCCATTTGCTATAATTTAGGCATATGATTCTCCAGTCCAAGGGAATGCCCCTCTGTGGTCCGCTACTTGAAAGAATTGGATTTTCCCGCCTTTCTTTCCCCCTAATTTTTGACTCGTGACGTAGCGGTGGATTTTTGACTGAAATGGAGAAGAGGAAAATTAATATAGTATTTACTTGAAATTGCTTTACATGTTACATATTACGTATATTTCATTACAACTGTACAGCGCATCTGAAGGTTTTTTTTCCATTAGATTGTGCTAGATCAAATAAATTATTTACTATTTAAGCTTATTTATTTACTATATACATATAGTGGGTGATATTCATTGTCAATGACCATGATGATCTATTGGGTCATGCGGATAACGAACCATTTCGGACCATCAAAGAGTGCGCGTTAGAGCTGGTTTTGTATGCGCGTCTGATATCCAATGACCTCATTTTATGGACTCATATCAGGATGCTTGTTATAACTATAAACATGATGGTAAAACCTGTGGAGTATGATAACCACATTTGTGAAGATCCGACATCTCAAAGTTTGAGATGGCGGTTGTGATTCAAACCGAAGCTACAGCATTTTACCATATATGGTAATTACCCCAGGGCAACCATGAAAGGGTTACGATGATAGTAACACCCTCTGAAGTTAGCAAACCAAATTTGGTGAAAATCCGATATCCCAAACTGAAATTTATACAGCATTTTACCATATCATTTGGTAATAACCAAAAAGACGGTGTTTACCCCGAAACAACAATATAAAAGTTTTAGAATGCCACCTCTAAATAAACATCCCCTGGCACTGATAGAAGTAACCATATATATCATACCATATCATCAGAGTAAGTATTTCTCCCACAGAAGATCGAGTTCAGTGCAAAACCTTCTACCTTGCCTGTTGGACAAACCGGACAAGCTAATACACTAAATCTCAATCTAAAAAATCTGGATCTTTTGATATCAAAACAACATCATTATCCAACCAAATCTATGACCATAATTAAATCTCACTTTCAGGTCACTAAAAATGATATTCAGAACCCTCAGATAGGTTTACGATAGCCACGATTCTCCGATTCATGTAAGGCAGTTAACGACCATTCATGCTGGCCTATTAGTAACAAATGGCCTTTCAGCTCTTATCTGATGCTGCAAAGGGCTTTCCTTGACTGTCCGAGGGATTCTCTGTGGATTAATTGGCCTTGGGTTTCCATTTTAACCATTATGAATAATTAATGACTGGGGGTGGGGTATATTGATGGTAAAAGGGTCACTACCCGCAATTTCTGGGGCGATTCTAATACAGTCGTGGACATTCACATAAGCACAAGTAATTTCGGTACTAAGGAAGATCTGACCTCCATTTTTGTTTTATGTTTCTGGTAACAGTTCTCTTAATTTTGAGGCAGTAACACTGTACATGTGCATACAATTGTTTTGTACTGGACTGTGTTCTCATTTTTGCCAACTTCAATTATTGGTACACTTTTTATGTTGAGCAAAACAGCACAAACACTACACGCAAAAGTGCTATGCAAAAAGTAATAGGTTTCTGTCTTGAGATAATAGCCAGTGGAAACTGCTTGTCTCCTTTGGATATACCACATATGCCTGTGCAGCAGCCACAGCTAAAATATTATGCATAGATCTATCTGTAATCTTGGCCACACATATGTAGTAAGTTTTTTTATTATATTTATGCATATTTTTAAGCTTATTTTCCTTAATAAAAAGAATCTGAATCTACATTTCTTTCTTAGAAAAGAAAAGGTTAGCCTTAAACATTAGGGCAAATATAGCAAAAGGGAGTTTGGACGTTAGCTGCTGTTCATTTTACAATGGAATTCTGTACTAATACTACTATAATTAAAACTACCTTGCACTACACAATTTTAGACAGAATTATTTCTCTCAATGCAAAACCTGATAAGGACCACCTCGCCTTTTTCATAAGCTGGTATTGCATTGATTCATTACTCAGTTTTTATGACCAGCTGCCAGACATACGTAATGATGGGACGATAAGTCTGGGAGTCCACATCATTTTACCCATTAAATTTAAAATTACTGGGCATGGTCATTCACTTGTCCCAGTATAGGCACTGAATACAATGCATCGCCTTAATAGTAGGCCGGAAATCGAACCCGGGACCTCCAGTGGAGCTGACCAGTATGTTAGCGGTACAAAGGCTCTGGATTGACTTTTTGAAGATGCACTGTCTGTCAAATTTGCACATTAAAATAATGATATAAATCAATACTGCCTTCTTGTCTGATAATATTTTTCCATTACATACCCACTTCAGCACAACAATTTAGTTTTAATTTACAATAGATAATATAAATATTAATTTTTCATGCCATCAAAAACTCATTATGTAAACAAACCCAGTGATGACGTCACAATACTAAACAATGGTGATGATGTCATTTCTATTGTGTTTCCACAAATTTAGTGTGCCTTGATTAATACAGGTAATTTTCAACTGTTTGATAGCATCTTAGAAATTGCAAATTTGACAGACAGTGCAACTTTGAGTTCGTTTCTGGTAGTCATTATTATCGCCAGTAACTTTATTGCCAGACCCCACTTTGCTAGACTGGCAGCAGTCCTGTCATTTTTCGTGGTATTTTACAACATGTTCAATAAACATTGTCTGGACAGAATACATGCATCAACTATAAACATTTCACATCATTGAAATTTAGTAATTAGGTTTTATCGGCAATGACTATATCATTCAGTGATAACATTAAGTATTTTTAAGAAGCAGAAGTTGATATAGCCGATTCACTGCATAAATATCATGTTTGAGGATGAATAACAGCATGTCAAGATTACTAATAGTGTGTGCACTCATTATTTTGCAGTATTAAATAGATTCAGGTATGTAGGAAGGCTGTAACTCTGCACATTTAAATATGAAGACTGCTGCATGGCCCTCATTCTGCGTACTCGAACATAAATAAGGGCCATGCTTGCTTGGCTACCACTTTGCCAATGGGAGCTGTTAGGTCCATGCAGCATCATTTGGTATAATTTAAAAGGCCTGCCTGTAAGAGGTGTACATATCATACCAAATGCTTACCAAAACATTAGGTGGAGGTTTTGTCAAAGCAGGAATTAAATGGACGAATTCTGCAGGGAAGTCTCCCCTCTTGCCTGTCCTCAAACATTCCCCATGATACCAGTCAGGTTCATTCTCGTCAGCCTTGAAGGAAAATACGCTAGGCACCTGCAATGATGAAATCCAGGTGAGGGAATAAAGAATACAAAGAAGAACAATTGAACTGTATACTTGTAAGTGCCTTTTGTCATGTCTGATAAACTTTTCCTAAGATTTCAAACTTTTATTGTTTTCTTAATTTAAAAAAATTATCTTTTAATTTAGTTTTTGTGTGTGTGAATGGATTGTCAACCCCTGTACCTTCAGACTGTGTACATCCTAGATATTGAATCAATCTTTTTGTCTCTTTACCAGAAGAAAAACTTTTTAAATTACCACTTCTTTAGATATTTAATGTATGAACCAGTACTTTGACCTATCCAGGATACTATCTTTTATTCTTTAGGTGTTGCATTTGTTCAAACAGAAGTTTGTTACTCAAACTTCGTGAAAAGAGTTTAAGAACGAATCCAAAGTGGTTTTACATTGTTTGTGTGAAATACACCAGATAATTAAACATAAATATCTCTTTAACTACCCTTTAACTAAATAAAAAAATCATTCCCTTTTACCTGATCATCTTTGTGTTGACTAAGGTCATCATCAGTGGCGCCTTCCCCGGCTAAATATGGACTTCCGGCTTTACCTAATAAGGCCAAGAGGTCACCTCGTTTGAAGCTTAGCACTGAAGTGTCCCCACTCACTAGAAATTACAATCAAAACAAAATTTAAAAACAGTTCAAACAACGTTTTTATGACAAGGCACCATATTTCTATATTTGGCTGTTATATAATTAATTGTCATCAAAATCACATTGCAGTGTTACATCGAGCTCATTCAACATTGCGCAAGTATAACTGATAACTGGAGATGGGGTATTGCAAGTAAGAAAGAATGGTTTCCATACATACATAGCAAGAAATAAAGACATCACATGCAACATAGATAGATAGATAGATTTTTTCAAGCCCCAAGTTTCTAATAAAAAAAAAGCCAGACAGACAGACAGACAGACAGACAGATAGATAGATAGATAGATAGATAGATAGATAGATAGATAGATAGATAGATAGATAGATAGATAGATAGATAGATAGATACACACATACATACATACATACATAGATACATAGACAGATAGATAAATAAATAAATAAATAGATAGATAGATCGATAGATTGATAGATAGATAGATCGATTGATCGATAGATAGATAGATCGATAGATTGATAGATAGATAGATAGATCGATAGATTGATAGATAGATAGATCGATTGATCGATAGATAGATAGATAGATAGATCGATTGATCGATAGATAGATAGATTGATTGAATGATTGATTGATTTAACATACTTGTAAGTTCATAGTCTTCTATAGCAATGGCATATTTTGCCCTGACTCTCAGTCCATCAAGGAATATGGCCACCAGGTCATTGATGTCCTCTGAATTGGGGGCAGTGAAGCAAAACTCTTCACCCTCAATTGGGGTCAAGGTCACTGTCTGTCCATGCTGTTTTTCAGTCCTGAAAAAGACCAAAGCTTGTCCAGATCACTGGTATGTATATCAATAGACAAATAACAGAAGCTTTATTTCACTTGATGGATATTAACCACAATTACATGTGTCATCTCGGAAATAAAACAACTACAAACATTTACCTAAATGAAAATACACAGCATTCTCTAGGGTTCCAGTCACACATACACATTTTCCAATAATGCATTCACAAAGTAATATTTGATCATCCAAAGCACCACAATTAAAATCACAATTAAAAACTTAGCAAATAAACATACATAGCACCCCAACACCATGGTCTGGTGGGCCCAGAACAGCACCAATAATACCATTTGATAAAACAAACCATCTCCTACAATGAGCGTACTAAAGTTTATATCACTTCCTTAAACCATAGAGCTATAACATATCTCTATGCTTAAGTATAATAATTTCATGATAGACATCAAAATGCATGTTAACCAGCCAAGACTCCAGTGTGACCTTTTAGTTACAATGTTTCGATGTTACCAACTTAGTGCGAGATTTCACGTTGTGAGAGATGTAATTTTTGTCAAGGATTGCATGCATTAACCGTTACAATTGGGAATTGGCCTCATTAGTGAAGCATTCTTCTGTGAGGCTCATATATTTTCCTCATGGAGATGGAAATTTTGCTAATGTGGGGGTACTTCAGGGCTAATGCCTGTCATTCTAAGCCCATTGTTATTCTCTATACAATTGTGCTGCTATACCAAAAGCTGTTAAGGCAACATTTGCTAGCATTATATGCCTAGAGAGCAGGTGATAGTTTGCAAGGTAGTTGCCCCAGGACATTTGTTTATTATTAGCTATCATTTTCACAGACAAAAGCAATGGGCGTTTAAGGATGATTAACCTTACTAAGAATGGCCATAAATGACTACGACAAACGCAGGTAGTAGGTAGTATGTTACTACACTGTATGCCAGGGCTAAAAATGAGATGTCAATGTTTTTCATACAAATCATAGGGCAGATCAAATGCTAGTAAGTCGAGTTTCTAATTGATAAAAACACCTTGTGGCAATTACTAATTGGGTCTTTGATAATATTGTCTCAGTGGCGCTGGTCTGAAGCTTAGTAAGCCTATATAACAAGCCATCAGAGGCAGACGTAATGGAGATGATGAAACCTAGCTGGAGTCCACACAATTGTTACACATTTACCCGTGGGTAGGCCAATTTCACAGACTTGGCAACTAAACTCCAGGACAGAGAGAGCTGCTCTAGAAGACAGTCTTGAGGCAAGACCCTCGATCAGGCCTCTATGCAGGGGTCTTGGGGAATTCGGGGGAGCAAAGGATCCCAGTGGGGGAGCAATGGAATTGACGCCGTAGAAAAGTTTATATTCATCATAAGAATACAACTTGGCAAGTGCTTGTACATAATTTAATGATGCAATGTCGTACCAGACGGATTTTAAAGAACTATTTTGTTCGCCGCCAAGTTGAAAATAACAGGCGTAGTGATTGACCTACTTTCATTGCCTATCTCATCGTGCTTTCAGATCCATCAGACTCTCAGCCAATAAGGGTCACATGACGTCTGGAGCAGCTCTCTCTGTGTCTTTGAGTTTAGTTTCCAGGTCTGTGAAATTGGCTGTAAACTGCCACCGTGGTTTTGTACCAGCATGGACACCAAGTACAAGGCTTCACCAATTTGATGTCTCATGCGATAGGCATCTGAGAATATCTCATGAAGAGTTTTATGTTTTTATTAATGGATTGGTGAATGTAATGCAGTCCATTGATGGATTCCTCTTCCACTTTCAAAAGTAAGCAATATGTTGTTTACATTTGATATAAATCCCATAGCACAAAATAACTTAAAGTAAAAAGTATTTTGAAGAATGACACACAGCAACTGAATTGCATAGTCTGCATCAAATACAGAAAAATAAATCCCTTTACAAGACAATAGGACATATGTCTTTCATTTACAGCAATTCACAATACTCTTGGCGCCATCTGTGAGATAGGGGGTGTTCCTATCTTACTTCTTGGTGGGGTATCTCGCTTCGTGTGTCACTTAAGAGACAGCACTGCCCCCTAGGGGTTCGGGTAATATAAATGCTTATTGCGCAAAGCAGAGGAACGGTGCTCTGCATTCGATTGTATGCAAGGCATCCTTTGGGGCCCACCAAAGACTTACAAGCAAAAGAGCAATGCTACAGCTTAACTCTAGGCTAATTTGTACTATCTTCAGTATTGATTTATAATATGCTTTAATTTTTAATGCAAAGACAACTAATTAATAGCAGCTGATTGGTCTAATGGTTAAGGCTCGGACTAGCCCCCCGCCCCCCCCCCCCGAAGGTCCCAGATTCGAATCCAAGCACTATGATTAGTTTACTTGAATTTTAGGTCACGATGGGTCACACTATTTCCGAAAATTATTATCATTAGTAATTAATTTAACGGGCCTTTCAGCCAATCAGATGTCCAGAATCGTCGAAGTAAGGACACGCAAAACGTCAGAACAAGAGTTGCAAAGCCAGAAACGGAACCAACCACAATTCATAGCGCCCACATCCATGTTTGAATCTGAGCTACAGCATATCTCAGCTGGATGTCGGTTGCATGAGATGTCAACGGTTGAATGACAATACCACAATAAATAAGAAACAACTGAGTTGATAAAGATTATATAGAGAGATTATGGACATCCAGCTGGAAGATGTAAAATGAGATGATTCGGGTTGTAAAACAGGCTCATTAGGGAATTGTGGCCATATATTTCCTATGCATTAGAGATCTGTGAATTCTTTAGGGTAGAATACTAATGTTGTCCATATTATCTGCCTGGAAGATCAAGAAGACTTTCTCACGATTTTTGTATTGTGGCAAAAAGTGAATTTATACTTTCGAGAACATTGTCACCTTTCATCGGTGACTCTCTTTTACATTTGTGACATTAATTAGCTCTAGAAAATGCACCCTATTGCTATCCATACACTGTAAATGCAAAAATATCAAGCTGAGAGGAATTCTTGTTTTACATATTGGTAGATTTTCATTGGTCAGTTTCATTTTTGGGTATTTTGTCATTTTTGTGGCATTGAATAGCTTTAGAAAATGCTCATTATGGCTATCCATAAACACAGTTATATCAAGCTGAAAGAAGCCATTATGAAAATTATGAGTGGCCTTTTAATGGTCATCCTCATTTTCATTTGCGGCATTGATTAGCTTCAGACAATGCTCACTGCGGCTACCCATGAACACAGCTTTATCAAGCTGAAAGGAGTTTTCACTAAATATATATGTGGTCTTTAATAAGAATTCTGTAATATTTTGATTTTAATTTGGTACTTTTCCTGTGTGTTTGAATAAATATTATGTTATACAAATCTCCTACTTACGTTAGATTATGTAACGTGTCATTTGATGGGTTGCAAATGCCTTTAGTTTACTAGCCCGAGGAACCCTTCCTGGCCGTACACCACTTTTGGCTCTTATTCATATTGTGACGTTTATAGTGAGCCGTCATTGGCTAGCGCTCACAAAATATCATATAATAAATAAGAGTTACTTCAGATTTCTTGGGCCAACAGCTTACCTGCTACATGAGCATCCGAGTAATTCGCAATAGGAGAATCCGACCAACACTTGCTCTTTCTCGTCCAGAATGTAGACACCGAGGCAATTGACGGCCAGTAATACTTCGTTCTTGGGAAGTGTGGGACCAGAGTATCTGATAGTGGAAAATAAAAAAACAGAACATATGCTATTGATTGTAGAAATATGTTTTGTTTTGCAAAGTTTACTGTTTAAAGGCATTTGTATCATCAACAAACACAGCAAGCATCTTGTGGAAAGATTTTACCCTCAATATAGGGGCTGAATTTACTCATTTGTGAAATATATGTGGAGTATACTTTTTATAAACATATGTGCAAACTCCACTTGTTGGGTTGACCTTACTCTGTTATATGTACGGTATACATATACCATTAAAATTTCCGATATAAAATCAAGCATTGAATTCATAAATCATTATTAACTACATCCAGTAGCAATAGTAGTAGTAGAATCAGAATCATTTATTTCATAATATACATATCAACTACATTTTGACATAACGTATATACAAGAAATAATTATATTCATTGTATATGTAATATGAGGGGACACCTCCAAGACATGTAGTGTCGCTGCTGAGGTGCCCCCCAGACTTCAAAGAGACTAAAAAAAAAACCTTTTCAAAACAACAGTTTATTCATTTAAACAGAAAAAGAAAGTTAAGGTTGAACCAGATAAAAATATAGGGTGAAATAACAGAGCACAGAGCAATAAAAAAACATGATAAAATCCACCCGACACAAAAAAAGAAGAAAAAAAACAACACCAAAAAACACCCACATGTATTAATATGACACTGTTAATTATTAGTCTTTAATTAACTATTGTACAAGTACATATCTATGTAGGACTTCTTGAGAATTTAGGCTATTTCAAAAACAACATCATAATCAAAATAATATACCTGTAGGCTTCGTAAAACCTTGAGAAAAGAATGGGCCACTTGAGGAAGGCATATGACACCACCTTTTCCTTAACCTTTATAGCAGGGGCTTGAAGTTGCACAAAGTCTGCTTTCTGATGTGCACTTTGTATCTGTCAACACAATTGAAAAGTTAGAAGTTAGGACACTAAATCAAGAAGAAAAATGAGCCATTGTATTTAATAAATAAAGATTTGCCAATTTAGGATGAAGCTGTATCAATTTACTTGGAAAATGACTTACCTTTTGAGCCCAGAACTTTAGTGGTTTGTTTAGTTTCTGCAGGTTTTCAGGAAGGTAAGTGGTAATTGCCTTATCTAGTCTTTCTTTCTCAATTTCCTTCCCATACTCAATATAGTACCTCTGGGCTAGGAGTCTGGCTGCTTCACCTTCCTGAAAGAATTAAAATTAACTCAGAATCATTGTTTGACACACACAGTGGTGGAAAAGCTTTTGCACACCCATAGCACACACATTAAAAATGCTAGATTTTGGGGTAAAAACATTTTTTAATTTAGTTTTTTCTTGTTTGTATGTCACTCTTATTAAATCTGGGAGTGTTACAATATGAAGCACCTTTGTGGGCATATCAAGAACAAATGCCAATCTTCTATTATTATGAACATCGTATATTCCCCCTGATGGCATGTCCATATTTAATGTTGGCTGGCATTTAGTGTGAGACAGAGCAGTTGTGTCAAATTGATTCTGACATTAGGTTTTATGCTGGAGAACTTCCATTCATAATCATAACATTATTATATGCCACAATACCTACTTTTATCACTAAAAATCATAGGATAGCGGTTGGGAAGCAATACTATAGCGCTTTTATTTGTGTGCATGCCTTACTGTACAACTTATCAGAATAAACTTACACTAACCACTCCAACATATTTTGAATCCTAAAGGGAAATATTATACTCCCACAAGCATTATTATAATTTGTGGGGGGGGGGGGGGGGGGGTCTTTCAATACATTTAGCAGCTGGGTGGCCTAATGGTTAAGGAATTCACCAATTCCATATTGGCCGGCTCTGCTGAAGGTCCCGGGTTCAATCCCCAGCCCGGGCACTCTTCATAAGCTACATCCCAGCTGGATGTCGTTCGGTTGAGACCTTAAATTGAGGGTCCCTTGTACTCGGTGTCTATGCTGATGCAAGTAAAAGATTCCACCCACGGGGTAAATGTGTAACACGGGTGGACTCCTCTATCTCAACTCATCAATCAACCCTTAATAGTGGATAGAGCTTGCTGCACTTTCCCTATATAGATCTATCTATCTCCCTATATAGATCTATCTGTCTATCTTAAAAGAAAAACTCACATCATCCAGTTTATATTCTCCAAACTGAATGCCTTTGACAACCTGCATGTAGATGAGGCTAGTGGCTGTCTCGTCCTCTGTGACGTCATGCCATGGGGTAAACGTCTCCTTCCGGAAGAACAATCGCCAGGGGGCGTCCTTCATCTTGCAGCCTCGATCTCGTGCGAATTGTTCGAATTCTGATATGGCGTCCATCACGTGATCAGCACCACTCCCCAAGGAACAGACCTGACAAATGCATTGTGACGTCATTAATGCAAGATAAACAACAAAGATCTATGTTAAATACATAGAACATTTCCTCAGACAGGCAGAAATATCATTGTTTGGGTGCTTTTAGATCTTTTACAGCTTAATGCTTCCTCCGTTTGTGATACCCAGTGGTATTGTCTCCTTTAGTGAATTGTGGGCTTATAAATTGTATATGCCATCTTTCTTAGAAAACAGTACAATATAAGAGTCCCATTTTGTTTAACATGATTCCTAAGTAAGCTTAAAAGAATATTTTTTCCAGTCTGATTTACCAATCTTCTATATTGAATATAACCGTCTATGACGATTTTCATTGCAATTCATAGGCCAGATTTAAAGCCGACCTTTGGAATCCTACACAGTATCATACAGCTATACATGTTTCTGAAGTCAAAGTTCCAAAATTAGGAAAGTTTCACCATCTCTTCCAAAGCTACTTGTGAGACATTCATAATGTTTGGATCTTAAAAAAGCTAGAAATAATCTCAACTAGGGTTTTTCTTGCTCTCTTGTTAATGACAACAATAGGCTTGACATGCAGAGCTTTGGTTCTAAGATTATCTGCAAACCAATTCTGTAAAATCTGTTAACCTTATGATTCTGAGCATGACCTTCTTGACCATGCACTAGATACCCTTCTAGATAAAGGGTCAGTAACTCAAAACAATCACACCGATATTGATAATGTGGTCATGCAGTCAATGTCTCTTACCCTGTGTGCGAGAGCTATATACAATGAAAACCCAAAGCAATCCTGCATGTTGAGTTGTGAGGCGACGTAGTCACATATCTCGTAAGCAATAGTAGCAGAGTCTATGGGCACAGAAATCTCTTTTCCATCCATACAAGTAACTTTCACGATTAAATGTCTCCTTATTTTCAAAGTGTTAAGTTCCAACCAAGAGGGTGACTGATTTCTTGAGCCATTAGTAATAGTTCGTCGCAATCGATCGACGCAGATCTTGTCGAAACCGTGAGGGGCGTCTTTGATGAAAGATCGGATGTATCGAGCCAACTGAAAGTAAAAAGGACAAAAGCATGTAAGTATAAGTATAAAAGGGTAATGCGTAGTGGTATGAGTGAAAATTGTGTTTGTACAGTTACAGCGTAAAAGCTTGGTTATTAGAATGCTAAGGTCCTTTCAAGGATATTTGCATTGTTGAGACATGTACTGTGTAATAAAAACAGTTTTGCTAAATTAAAATTTTCATGTTCATTGGGCTGCAAATGTATTTTGGCTTTTAGCTTTGTGCTAAAATCTGAGAGACTTCTACACTGGGGGTTTTCCACATTAGTGAGACCTTATTACCACATAATTTCAACATAATGTCTTCATTCACTCTAATTGTAAGCACTTTTGCAGCACTAGAAGCATAGAATTTTCATGAACATAATCGTTAATAAAAATGTTGCAATAGTATGACTACAAACAATTTACTCAAACACAATAAACAGCCATTTGCATTGATGTTGTTGTACAGTATTGATTCACATTAATATCAGTATCAGATGATTTATTGCACAGCAATATGTGCGTGCAATACAACCATACACCATTGTTTATCACAACATTTACATTACCTTGCTTGAGGGTGGGAAGCACCCCAGGGCAAGGGCCATTAACTGCCACCCTCTCATCTCACTGGCTTCACTAGGGTTGTCTCTCAATTGTTTACATAACTGGCAGTATATCTCATCTCTGCAATTGCAAGATTAATATTTCTGTCAATAGTAAAGAGTGTTATGCATTGTTGCAAAGTGGTGGTATTTCCACCATAAGGCATTTGTGGAAAAGAGGAATCATAGGGCATTACCAATCGATAAGAAATGGCAGCTATGGAGTACAATGAAATTTATCTGTACATGTAAGGACATGGGGTTAATTCAGTGTCATCACACACTGGATAATGTAGTATCACATTATATACACTGTAGTACATACCTTATAATCACAGGGCAATATAGTACATCAAAAGTTACACCGTGCATTATTATAGTATGGTAACACAGCATCACAACACCACTGATGTGATAAACTATATGATGTTGCCATGATAACACGCTACGTTGGCCCAATATAGGCCTTATGTCGGTCCGACATCGCCCACATAGGGCTGATGTCAAAACTATGTCAGATGCTTTTGGGATGATGTATATCTTTGCTGATTACACCAGAATATTACATTGTGATTGATACTTTAATATGATTGTGTGGATTACTCTGATGTACTACAAAATGACATTGTAGTGTCCCGATTTTGATGACACAAACACGACATGACTGATGATATTCTGGTATAACACCGACTAAGCAACAAAATATTCCATTTGGGATGACACTCTATTATTGCATTAAGGATGATACTAAAGTATGCCATTGTGGATAACGCTCCTGAATTACATTGAGAATGACAATCTATGGATGACACTAATTGTACCATTGAGGATGACACTTGTATTACATTGAGGATGATTTTAAAGTATGCCATTGTGGATGAAGCTAATGAATTACATTGAGGATGACAGTCTAATATTACATTAAGGATGACACTAATTATACCATGTCACGGATGTCACTCTTGTTTACCGTTGAGAATGACAATCTTACATTACACTAATGATGATACTAGTTATACCATGAGGAGATCAGAAATGTGTACATTTTAGCTGATATAACATTACTTGGTACAGTACAGTATTACCTTGTGGATGACACAGAAGTATTTCATTGTGGATGACACTAAACATTCAGGATGACACGGAGCAGCATAACATTGTTGAGATGATAGTATAATGTAACGGATGACATTGTGGTATAGCATAATGGGTGACACTATATGTATACCACTGGGAATGATAGTCATGACACTGTGGTATAACATTGTGAATGTCACTCTTGTATAACATTGGGGATGACACTGAAGTATTGCATTGGGGATGATACTGATGTAAAGTGTGTAACATTGGGGGATGACACTGTAGTATTATTGATATGAAAACAAATGCTATCATTAGTTTCTCCAGTTTTATATTTCATTTTTGTAATTTTGCTTTTGGGAGGGGAAATTTCTATCAATAAACAATAAAACAAAGATGCGATTGATGCCTGTCATGGCATTGTTATAGCGTTCTGTGATATAAATTGATATGGAAGGTTTTGTGGTGATATAAATTAATATGGAAGGTAATACCTTAAGTAGCGTCGAATAATTCCATGACCAACTATGAAGTGAATTTTGTCTATTTCATCAGATAGGTCATCATTAAGTGGCGGATATCCGGAATAATTCTCGTGTTCTACTTGTTTTGGCTGGTCTTCGACATCTTTCGATTTTCTGTTTTTCTTCTTTTCGAACATCATGGCCATTATTCCTTTCTTTACCGATCCCTTGTGCTTGTTTGGTGTGATGGACTCAATCTGGGACAGAAATAATTTCAAAGTTTTATCACTAAACTTCTTATAAAAAATCATACAAAAAAGAAGCATCAGAGAACAGAATGTTTTTGAGCTGTGTATCTTACACTGGACAACCCTTCTTTCAAGGCTTCATGCAACTTACATGTTGTGACAAAAACAAGCTAGAGCTTACAAGCTTTTGAACAGAAAAGTTTTACATTTACAGGAGGTTGTTAGGCTTCAGCATATATGGGCCACAAAATAATATTATGAAATCTTATGTAATAACAAAAGACAATTTCACAGATTAATAATATGACTATGTATGAAAGAACTTCACCGACAGGCATGATATTGAATTTATTTACAATGTATCGACAAGTATGGTCACCATAGGGATAAAATGCTACAACTAAAATGAAATACGGTATAAAAGCAATTTTTGATAAAAAGAAGAATAATAGGTTTTTAAGACAAGCTCATATTTGTGGTGCACTGCAAACTAACCAAAGGAGCTGAAATGCAACGCAAGTGATACAAAGCTCAAAAAAGCTTCTCACAAATTATATACATCTTACCACAGCTTTCTGATAGCAATCCTGATGAAATTAACAATTGAGGAAGAGGTTAATTGGATTGAATGTTAAGTTCTCGTTATACTTATATGGTTTCTTAGTTTAAATTTCATACATCTATATTAAGTTTTTTTTTTGGTAAGACTACATTATTAAAACTACAGTTTGGTATGCTCATACCTGGCCGTCTTCAGTGCTTGATTGTGACGTCATGCTGTGAGATCTCATCGTTGGGGTTATCCCAGTGAAATGCATATTTGCCCTTTCTATCAAATCCTTTCCTAACTGTCTCACTTCTTGAACGTTTTGCTCCTTATACTTGGCCCCAGTGCATGAGTATATTTTGGCCATGATTGGAATTTTCTGCAAGGGAATGATGAAATCAGTCAGAATCATTTATCAATGCACCTCACCCAAGTAATCACCAAAAATCTAAATTGGTTGCCATGGTATTCATTTTTGGCCAACAAAGCCCTAAAATAGAGCAAAATGAGTGTCATTTCTGAAAATTTCTGAATATTTCGCCTAAGATAGAATGGGTTTCAGCCGGTCAACTCGCAGGTCCCATTTTGGTCCTCATATACCGGACTAAACGTTGATATGCCACATTTAATTACATTACTAAGTCAGTGCCTCTTTCTGAAGCTGATTTGGTGACGTCACAATTGCAGCTTGGTTTTTGATGTAACAATGGACCATTGTGACGTCACAATTGCATACTCTAAATCATGCAAGAAACAATGGTGGAAGAGGTTAATATTTTTCTTATGAAAATGCTTTGTAAACCTTCATTGTGTGGCACAAAAAAAGTGCTCTTTATCTTGTATATGAATAAACCCTCTGGTCAAAGGTGACTGATCCCATCAGTGATGAAAATGATGCTGCATATCAGGTCAGTTTAAAGTTATATGTGCAAACCTTATTACACAATGAAATGAATTACCCTGTACTAGGAAAATATGTGAAGGTCAACAGTCATATAATAGTCAATACCTACAGAGGATAGATACTCCATCTAGTTAATACCATACAATTTTCATTTTATGAATGTGTTAAAATTGTGTACAACCTGCATTGCTTGAATATATATAAATTTAGGGGATCATCAAAGATTTTGGAAGAAAGTGTGGGTTAGGCTATGTCAGAGTTGCTGCAATCCAATGGAGATTATTTACAGATTTCCTTAAAAATCTCAATCACAATATCGGATCGTAGTTGCTAAGAAATTTGACCTCCTCATGGGTTCGATTCTCTGTTTTGGCGTTTCATTATGAGCGAATGCATGAGGTGCTGACTAAGTTTCAGAAGCACACATACAATAGAACACCAAAAAAATGCAATACCTTCTTTGGTTTGTTTTCTGTTGAGGAAGAAGGGGGTGCAGGTGGTTCTGGAATGTCACCCATAAATCTCAGTAATACAATCCACATTGACAGAGCAGCCTGAAATAGAAAAATATGTAAAACTTGTAATATTCTGGTACCATTTGATTTTTTATGATTCTGGAATAACTAATAAACATTGTTAGGAATAGAACATCAAAACTTAAGTTCTTTATAAGATGCAAATACTGTTAGGCCTATCGTCTCATCAAACAATGGTTGTTTTGGTCAAGACTAATAACAATTTGGTAACATTGTAGTGATTCAGTTTGTTATAATAAAATTAATATATTGTGATTTTGACCATATTTTTTTAGTTCTGGCACAATAAGTATAACATCTAGGTAGTTTAGTGGCGGCTAGGGAGCAACAGCCCCCAAGAAAAGGAAAACAATAATAAAAATAAATAAATAATAAAGTAGTAATTTGTTTGTGACGTCATCAGGTGCATATGACGTCACAGGTTTATATTGGATTTGAGCCCATTGTTTTAACTTTGAAAGTCATAACACGACGCACATTGTAATCGTCTTACCAATCGATCATTTAAACTTTTCGAAGTAATCAGCGGTTCTCGAATCATCGTTTTCGTGAAGGTTGATGTCGCTCCAGTTTGAAAGTACTCTTGTGCGAAGTCTGCAAACTGTGACTCTCCGGGAGCAGGTTCCCTTTTTGTTCGAGGTTTTCCGCTGTTTTTGTAAGCTAAGTAATCCGGATCGAAAGGTTTTCCGACAGTGACTGACTGGGTTCCTCCGACTGCACCATCCACCACCACATACACATCATCCTTTTTGTCTCCTTGGGATTCTCCTTCAATCTTCACAGATTTCTTCGCCTTAGATTTGTCTATTACTTGGCCAGCCATGATGTGAATATCAGATGACCTCCCAGTGTTGCCATTTTGATCTAGACAACATACAAATAAAAACGGAGATCAGCAATACATCTTAGGCCATGTTCAAGTTTTCCATAAAGTTTATGCTCATTATCATATTTCATGCAATATGACTTATAAATCATATGAATGTGCTAGCTGAACACCATGATTACAGGAGGTTTCATAGATATTGAAACTGAACTCCCAGAGGACGGCAGGTAAATCTAACTGAGATGTCACCCACTGCTCCACCAATGGGAGTCCAAGCTGGATTTGCATGACGTTCTCTGGAGTGTAGTTCCAAGTGTATTATTATAATACATTGGATATCACAGAAGTGGTGTCAAATTCTGAAACTTTTGGTTTTGTAACCACAATTATGGCCCCATTGGAGTAGTCTTAAAACTGAGGTGTTTTTAAGATTAATAAGTGGTCTTTATAATAGTGTGAGATGGCCCTCGAAGGTCCTGGGCCTTCACGCAGCGAGGGTGGAAACACTTGGGGTGAAGTCCTCTATCCCCAGTGGCTAAAACAGGACAGTGCGCATTGCACAAGCTGCTCCAGCTATCCAACGCAGACAAATATTGATTTTTTACATGCTTCTGGTTTCTACTACCAACTATAGATAATCAATCTTACCCTAGAGAGCCTCTACATAGCCCACTCAGGTGCTGATGAGGCATTAAACAATAACACTAACTAACTAACTTATAGTGTGAGATGCCAACCTGGCTGGTCTTCATCTGCGAAGAGCGGATTGACCTGTGAGGCGCCTGATGATGCATCCATGCCAAAAAGAGGAATCCGCGAATCCTCTGGATACAGATAGGCAGGAGTATTGGAGGTGGGTGCAGGTTGTTGCTGAAATATACACAAATAAAATGTTAATATTTTTATATATACTAATTCAATATATTTTTAAAACAGATGAATCTACAACACGTTGTCCAGCTATTACAGCAGAACTCATTGACTTGGAAACTGAACTCAAGAAGACGTTATGAGAATCCAGGACTCCCTTGGTGAGTTTCCAAGCCTATGAAACTTGCTATAATATGAATATGAGTCAGTTGTATATCTATATCGTAAGCACGGGCGCAACTTCATCATGCATGGGGGGGGGGGGGGGGCAGTTAGCATTTTTTGAGAGAAGATATGGTGAAGTTGTGCATAGCAGTTTTTCTGGAGTAGCATCAAATGCATTTGGAGGCTTAGTTTTATAAATAATATAAGATTATACAATTAAAAATGTAACATATAAGAACAGAAATTGAAAACTATCTTAATTGCAACATGACATTCGGTGAGCAATTTGAAAGGCGCCAGCCATCAGCTGATTGAATTGACTGTGTGCCTATTGCATCTTTTACCAACAACAGAACAACTTCACTTTTACATTGCCAGAATGTGGGGGGGGGGGGGGGACAAAGGATATTATATCCCCCCCCCGGCTGAAAAAGTGGGGGGGGGGGGACATGTCCCCCATCAAATTGCACCCATGAGTAAGTGAATTGTGGATTGAAAAAAATGAACATTAGTAAGTGACGTTTTTGAGCTTTTGTTATTTTAAATGAAATTGCAAAAACAAACATTATGAATAGCAACTCAAACATAATGTATGATGAAATAAACTAAATGTCTATGTCACTAATAGTAATTTTTACAATTCTAATATTATTTATGTACAGCTACCTTGGCTTTCAACGTCATCATCAGTATTAATTAAGTGCAAAAACCACTCCATACTAAGGTCATGTGCTTAATACCAAACTAATAGCCTTTCTGAAGGGTCAAGCATGATTGAATTAGACAGGTGCTGCTACGAAAACCAATGAAGAAAACAATGAATGTGTGTGTAATTTGACAACATTGTAATTGCACCAATTCAAGTCTGTTTTGTTCAGTTTGTTTAACTTGACAGTCAAGTCTGAATTGTGAAGAAAATATTCACTGCCAATGGGTAGGTGGTTCACTGTCATGCAACATATTTAATTTCCTTGTTATCATACTTGGGTTAATTGCTACTGGTGATAACAGTGACACTTATATCAATAACCTTGAGACACTTAAGTCCATGTGACACTTAAATTAATTACCTTTTGACACTTAATTGAATGACTTTGAGACAAGACCAGTGTTGCCCTACCATAGGATGAATTCATTTCCTTATGAACCACACTAGAAATCATATCATACCACATCACGTTCATTTTGAGGTACAATACTTAAATTTTTGATGGTGACTTGTCAGTATTGAGCTGCATTAAGCTCGATCTAGTTAACCCATTACTGATCTGCTCTCTCTGGTGCTAACCCAGAAAGCATTCCAAATTGGGCCAGCGTCGTTCCTATGTGGGCTGCCGTCGGTACAACATCGTTTTGATATCGCCAACATCGCGCTGATGTTTAAACGATTTGGAATGCTATCTGGGAAGCTAACCATGTGTACTGTTATATTCAGAAAAGATTCACTCCATTGACCTTCAATATGATTGATATACATTACAATGTATGCTTCACTTCTGTTACAAACTGGGTCAAAGTACAAAAACTTGTTCATCAAGTCCAGCTGTGTACAGAATTTGTTGAAAATGTGCAGAAAAAGTTGCAGAACTGGTGAATTGCATTATTTTTATACTATTTGTGCTATTATATGGTCAGGGTGACATTCAAATCAAATAAGATTCTCCCAAAAGCTTCAAATTCAAAACATACTGAATTGATATATAAAAAAGTAGAACAGAATGCAAACATTTTCAGCTTTGCATGTTTGTATTGATGCTTCATACTTTAATTTGAGATCTTTGGCCCAATACGAATTAATGGTCTGAGCTTGTCAGCTGTTGTAATGATGGGAATATAAAGGCTTGGAATCCAAATGTAATGGGTAGGGTCTTTTACGAATGAATGAATTAATTTTATCGACATGTAAAGTCACAAAAGACCTATAAGACCTATATATATATATTTATTCTCCCTAGCATGGTCAGAACACAAGGCACCACCAATTATGCAGCTCATACAAACAAGATCAAACTCATACGTGGCCAAATGTGCTACGTGCGTTTTCCATGCATTTGGATAAACGCATGGTTTTTGCCTCATTTTAATTCGGCAAAAACCATGCGTTTTCCATGCGATTATCCTTCTCATGGAAAACGCACGTGGCACATTTGGCCATGTATAAGGAGTGTATATCGAATCCAGGACTTTCAGCTGAGCTGGCCAAGATCTTAGCCACTGGTTATGAATACTGTTCATTACTTGTCATAGATTGGAAATTCTGGCATAGTTCTGTTGATATGATTTATAAAAGAAGGTTAGTATAAAGGTCAACCATATGTGCATATGTAATTAGCTATGTAACTAAACTATGGGTTTCCATGCATCATGTACTGGACTTGGGATACCATAGACCTCCATATTTGCCTGACACTTGTTATTTGTAAATATATAAAATAACTCCCAAATGTCCTGTGATTGATAACACAAATTTAACATAATTCTGGAGGATTATTACAACCATTATTTTGAAAAGAAATTCACAAAATCTGGTTCAATACCTGAGTAGCACAGATGCTTTAACATATCAACCCATTTCCTTAGTATTGCAGTGAAGTTTTTACACAACTAACTTCAAACTTGTAGCTCAAGCTGGGCTCCGAATAAGCCTATTTGTACACCTTAGTGTAGATATACGTAAATGATGTTGATAATGATTCACTTACATGTATTACAAAAATGATCCTATCATCTTCCTGATGTTATTGAATTAATTAACTCCACAAGAATCCACGTTAACTAGAATGTCCAAAATAGATGAAAATATACTTGGAAATGAATGATGTCACCCTGTGATCCAAAATGTTTGTGCAAATGAATGTGGAAGGTACTCTGCATTTTTCCTCACAAAAAGCCAACTTAGTCATAGCCAGTCATGCGTTCAAATATTTACTAGCAATATATAGAACCATGAATGCTTGCTTTTTCTTAAATACACAGTTGCACATGAGGTTAGATCTGAATCATAAATTATACATTTTATAGCCTAATTGTGAATATGTGCATATTTTGAATAATATAAATAGGTAAGCAAGCTTTAGAAATTCGCACTATTAAGACATTGCACTTCACAATTTTGGCCATTTAAATTTTAATCAACCAGGATGCGTTGTGATGCCTGCCCCCCCCCCCCCCCCCCCCACCCTCAAAAATAAATTCTGCAGTTGAACTGGGAAATGCACACAGAATAAACTCACTTCCTGGAAATTGTCATTTTCTAAAGAATCATCATTGAATAAAAGCAGTTATGGTGGTGATGTACTAAGTACTGGATATATACAAGTACAGCTAGCCATCATGCTGAGATACTATTATTTAACTGCACCTAATGTTTTTGATAATTGTCTTGAGTCATGGAAATATAAGATAAAATTGCCCAATTATTATAGCACAGACAATACTATAGATAGCTAGACAGCCAGTGGGATAACGATATCTCTATAGTTTACATTATGAAATAAAAGAATGTATAAATGTTTGGGCATACTATTTTTAAGAATAAGAATAAGAATGAGCTACATGATGAGGTTATTACCCAACATTTTAACTCTGAACCAAATCAACTTATCGTGGCACACAAAGAATTTACATTAGAATTACATTATGAAAGAAATACAATTCTCTACAGTGACCAAATGCAATAGATTAACAACAGACAGAGACAAAAGGGAGGAACAATCTGACCGAGGTGCAGGTCATCCCAATTCCCCAGGCCATATATGGCCAAAGGAAATAAAACCTATGACACAAGATCAGAACAACACCATAGGCACTATCTGTAGCAAGTGTCTGAAAACTTTTAGCCTCGGCTGTATTGTAGTTTCAATGGAGGTGAACAGGGCTGTAAGTGTACTAGACTTTGTTGGATACTGTATCAGAGATATAGTGCACTGCATATAGGCACTATGATGTTCATTGTAATGCAATTTGCTGAAGCCAGAGACACTTAATTCAATCAGGATGCACTCTCAATGATAGAAATGCCTCTTACATCTTGGCATCAAGGTCAGTGTGACAAACAAATCATCATTTCCTGCTTTTTCACAATGCTAACTGTATACAGCATGGTCTTAGTTACCTTGTATATATTATGTTGTGTGCATAAAGCATAGAATGGACTCGTTGTATGTCCACATAATAAACTTAGTCGTGAGGAACTCCTTAAAGTAGCTAATGATTACATAGATCATTTTGAGCAACTAAACAGTGAAAATAGATTTAAGACCATCATGAAATCAAAAGAGCCTGAGTTGTTAAAATCCCTTGGAAAATTTCTGGTTAATGTTGATGCCTAATAAACGTTTGAGTCATCATCCATGGTCTGGCATTAAACATGTTGACCATCATTCTGAGTCTCTGCATTATGAACATTTGTATACCATATCTTTGATCTTGTATATTTTTACATACATGTATATACGTTCCTTTTAATTACCTATGTGTTAGATCATTTGCTATGGATAATGCTGTATGATTTATATTTATAGATATAACAAGATTGAACTTCACATTGAAAACTGTACATTATTATGTTGCTATTGTATTGTAACAAATCTTTATCGTAGCTGGAACCTAGTTTTATTTACTACTTTTCTATTATTCTTTAATTGTTATTGTATGTCATTTACTTTGTATTTTCTGTTTACATTGTGACACATATGTCATGAAAGACATGAAGCTGTCGAATAAAAGATATATATATATATGTATTTATATTGTTAAATTTGACTTGCAGAACTTCTATATTTCAAACGTTATTAATTTGTTAGTGTGTATTTTGTGTACTGTTCAGGGGACAATTTGAGATGTAGCCAAAAGTCTGAGTATCGACTTAAGAAATCTTCTCTTAAAAATACCAGAGGAATTGATTCATATTTTTTTAGTATAGGCAATTTTTCTGAATTGCCTTCTTTTCAGAACAAGAATTGTGTAAACTCAGCACATGAACATCTAATTATTCCGTAATTTTATTGTTAGACCTTTGATACCACACGCCAGCCTATAGACTATAAGAGAAATTGATTAATTGGCTTTAGATGAGTAAACAAGCAAAACGTGTACATAATTAGGTCGCTGGGCTGTGAGGTGAAGACACACAGTGATATATTTGAGATGGTAGAACTACTATTGAACACAACTTTCGGTGAAGCCATGTCTCTACGAAATATGAAGTGATGATATGATTCAACAAAAATTCTTTTTCAGCAAGAGTTATTCATACCAAGCATTGGAGCAGCACAAAATGGACAAAAATACCAGCAATAAGTCAAACTCTAAATTTCTAACAGAAACAAACACTTCTCTGTAACAATTAATTAAAAGTTTCCTGTAATTCTTCTTGGACATTCTTTGTTTTCTCTATTCGTTCTTGTATCAATTTATATCTCTGTCTTTGGCTTTTATATAACAAGTTGTTCTCCTTGTTATCAAACTGAAAACTAGGCATGCACATATACCAAATATCACCACATGATAATAGTTTAAACGATATTCACAGCTACTCAAGAGGGAATTGGCACGATGTCACAGCAGTCCCAAGAATCAATCCATCAATTTTCAGAATATCATCTCGACCCATTTTGATGCAAACAAACCCCCTTGAGCTTTATTGAGTTGAGATACACATTTCTATTTGAAGGTTGATATGCAGTGCATCAGACAATGTAAATATTTTCTTGGCTGTTGCTATTTAGGGTGAACTTTCGTTTTTCCAAGAGCTCTTGAGCACACTCTACATGAGCTACATCTCAGCTGGATGTCATTCACATGAGACGTTAGATTGGTAGTGCCTTGAACAGTGTGTCTATGTTGGGGCAGGTAACAATGGGACATTATATTGCAATTCAATTTTTGAAACCCTATTTCATAACTCTTGTCAAAATTGAATAGGAACAATGTAATAAGACTGACAAAAGTGTGACAAAAAAAGACACATAGTATATATTGATAATATAACATAAGTTTATGACTTCAACTACATGTTAATTCGCTTTGTGCATTTTTAAATGAGAAGGACACAACGTTATTATTCTATATTTATTAATAAGAGAGCACCATATCAAGGGCATGAGAAGAAATCAGTCATCACAGCCAAATTCATAGAGTTGGAACCAAATCTCATAGACTTGGAAGCTAAACTACAGATGATGTCATGTGAGTCCAGGACTCTTATTGGTTGACTGCCTTAACCAATGGGATTCGGGGATTCACATGACGTCCTCTGGAGTTTAACTTACAAGTTCAAGGGATTGGTTTCCAACTCTATTAATTTGGCTGTACAAAAATATACTTTGGACATTTTTTTCCAGAAAATGTATACAAAGCTTCAGTCAGTCAGTTTTTCCTTCTTCTCAGCTGCCAACTTAACTCGTGTGAACAAAAAACAATTGTAAACCATGATTTACTCAATGTTTGGTATCTTTCCAACGTTAATTATTTTGGATAACACAATGGCGTCACTGTTTGATGCACAGCATAATTACTGGAATAATATAACTAACAGAAAGTTATTTGTAATTTTGAGAGGTGTCATTATTCTTTAAAGAACTAAGCTGTTAATTAAAGTATAACATTGCCTATTTATATCACAACAACCTTGCAGAAACAATATCCCCTGGCTTTTTGCCATTGTAATTTAGATGGGTCATCCCACCGGAACGGTGCATCCGCCTGTTCCTCATTATTTTAAAATGATTACAACAATGAAAAGTGGTTTTAATAATATGAATGTGGTATGGGGATGGGCAGACTAATGTTACGATATAAATATACACACTATTTTTGCTGTAAAAGGCAGCAAAAATTGCATGTCTCATTTTATATATCTCTTTACCCGGCTCAATGATATAATCAGAAGAAGTTGAATTTTTAACTGGCGAGGAAATTGTGAAATACTTGCAGTTCCAGTAACATTACCAATTTGTTAAAGTTTGTCCACAGAATCAATGTCATTCCTGTTACCATGGTATCAAAATGCCGCAAGATGAAAAACCAAAAAAATTTAGGTTTGTGCATTTTTCAAGAGGAAATCACTGATATGGGGGACTTCAGGATGTCTGCTTATCTTACACATGTTGAATAATATTTCAAGAAAAGAGTTTGTATTGGCAGGGGTTGACTTTTATGCATGTCATTCCTGATACTAAGTTTATAAGGAAGCAATTTATCACAGGAAATAGCTTCAAAACAATTCTGAAAGTACTCCATTACAAAATAAAATGGAAACTTATGTAATATTAGGTGCATTTCCCTTTCAGATATTTGCATTTAGTTTCCCTAAATTTCAATCCTGTTACTGTCCTTCCTGTTACCGTAATGGCTGACATAACAGGTCACATGACCAACCAATTTAAATATAAATGTTGAAGAATGTTTTGTTGTCATGTTACAACACTGAAATGTATGAAAATTCATAACTTTGATACATTTTTGAAAATTTGAAAATTCAATTATTTTGCAATTAAAATACCAAAAGTGCACCGTTTATGTGGAATGACCCAGATAAGAAACAGAACTGCCAATAATACCAACATATCTCACACAGGGTCCTAATAGTGAAGTAGCACTGTATCAAAATATCATCACATAATCCACAAAAAAAATATAATACAAATCTGTAACCTTGACTCAATGTATATTTTATATAATTTGTTTTGGTTTATACACTAGTGATAGTATAGTAACTTCAATATCAACATTTTTGCTGTAAACAATATTGAACTTGCCATCCTACACGTGGTCTCATTGGCTTCCTTATTGCACGTGCAATAAGTTACCATAGCAACAGGATGAACACGCTCTATCGTTCTATTGATTTAGTGTATTATAACTTCTTTCAAAATGCTCTCCCATTTTAAGGTATATAAGACATTATATTGTAAGGTTCCAGTATATAATATGATGCTTTCAGATTTTGTATGTAACTTATCTATATGTATATATTAGGGGCATCATAGGTGGAGTCACGCTTTCTGATCTAATTAACTAATTAAGATTTAAATTCAAAATGCAATGTTTATGGATTTTGAGTCATCCTGAAGTGTAGGTCTAATTCTGTCTAGAAACGACATCAAAATTAGGAGGTTGTTTGGTCAGACATTAGTCACACTGTTGAAGTACTTGTCGATAGTTCATTTATTTTGTTTATTATATTATATTTGTTGTTCATTGACTTCCCAAAGGCAAAATGCATGTTATATGAAACAAATTATATAAAATAAGTTCGATATATAGATCATATATAAGGAAAGGTTAAAATTACTTATGTAACAATTGTGTATGTCACATTCACCACTATAAGTTTCAACAGTTTTATTTCTAATATATGACTTTTATAGTGATATATTGACTAGAATCAGACTTCTGATGAGGATCAAGAGCCTAGTTTTTAGGGGAGCCATAGATATCCCTGCATTGAAACCGCCTCATTACCAACTTTTGGAACCACCTTAAACTTTTATCATAATATCATTGTATTTTTCCACTATTAAGACCACTGAAATTTGCATCAAAGGTGGTCTTTTTGGCAAGGTTTCTAGTATAGACTGCTGAATGTTTATTAAAATGGCTAGGCACCCAGTTCATTAACCTTGTGTCTTAACATTGTGGTCAATATAATATGTCCACACCCATGGTAAATCTGACTATGTGAAGACCACCTCGCTATAAATACCACCTAATGATTGAGATCACCAAAGCATTTGTATATAATTTTTATAATTTTGTACGAGATCAATGTCATGTTTCCTTTTATTGATCATTATATTCAACTTAAACAATAATACAACCATATATCTAATAAATAAGATCACATAAAGAACTGTACCAAAATACATAGGATACATGTATATTACACAAAGACCTAACACCAATGTAATTTGAGCTTTGATCGCTAAGATATAGTATAATAGAGGTAGACAGAGAAAAAAAACTTAGCAGCAGCTCTCAATAGCATTAGTGTCAGGTATTGCAAAAAAGCTCTTTCTATATGTCCTTTTAAGTTCATACATACCCCTTGAATATAGTCCATTGTTGTTATTCTGAGGCTAGGCAATAAATAATGTATTCCTGCGCGCTCCTAAGCTTAAAGCACATGAAATAAAATGCAAGCAAATTGTGCAGGGTTAAATAAATAATAAAGTGATTTAAATGTGATAATTATTATATAGTGCAATATAATTTCATCCATTGTGCTATGAAATGTTATAAATGCCTTTCAATTTAACATACAGGATAATCATGCCAAAAACAATCATGCATTGCAAAATCGTGTAAAATATGATAATTGCTGTTGTTCTATTTTCTAAATCAATCAATCAAAAAATCAATAATTTACATGATCAGTTACATTGATTTTAAATGATCTAACATGCATACCCCAATAAATTGCGCATCAGCTAGATGTTTTTTAAGCTCGTTGCTGATTGATTTTAAGCCATTTTCGTGTGTTCATAACATGATGATTGGAAATTAGCAAAGCCAATAATTTATCTTATGAACATGTTTGAACACAGAAAAATGACTTAAATCTATTGTGCATATATTAGCTGTGAAAAGTACATAGCGAATTTGTTTTAATTAATAATATTTTATTTATGAGACAGTTTTGGACAATGTTAAACTTACCTACAGGACAGGTGTCAAGTCAGTGGTTGGCGCCATTTTTCAAACTGAAAAATAAAACAAATGAATTACAATAAATTAATGATTAAATATGATATCTGTAAAGATTAATAATGATATAATTACATTCACAATATAAACCATCAGTAGTTTTATCTGGTGTACATGTAGATGAATGGAATATTAAGTCATGATAGAAAATAAAAATCGAATAAAAATCGAATATTTCTATACTCTTGAATTGATGCACTGACCTCATATTATGAGCAATATTCCTCAATATGACATATTACACTTTAATAACATGCCTACGATCACTGGCCTACTTAATTTGCTCATATATTATCATATTTGAATACCATTGAGAAACTTTTTCTGTCTTTCTTTTCTTATCCTCAGGAATGCCAGGGGTTTATTTTGCATGACTCATCCATACAGAAGTGGTTTTATGTACACTAGGCCTAAACACTGGTGTCTCTTATGTGCATGAGTAGGGCCAGGTTATATTGCAAAATGTCTTAAATGAATATTGTTTTAATATACAAGATATTTGTTATAAATTATATATCATATGTACAAAAACAAGGACGTTTAAAATTACATAGATATTTTACACTCGTCATTGATTCTTTTATATTTTTCCCTTTATTTAATTATATAAGACTATTTCTTTGATTAAGTGAAAGTCTAGAAAATGGACAATACTTTTTGTTGGGCAATCTATTTTTTTTTTATTAAGTGTGAATATATCTGCTCCTAATTGCTTTATTGATTATTTTAATCATAATTTTGCTCATAATTCCCCAGTTTGTCAAGTCTCTGGGATATTTGTCCAATCAATTTTCACAAATACATATATATATATTATATATAATGCATTGAAAAATTGCATGTTTCAAGGATATGATTCTCAATTTTTGACAGGTTCTATTTGCATGACCTGTAAAATATGTACCTATAAATTTACAGTTGAATGGCTCTGGTGTCACAATTGTCCATGTTGGTTTGTCATCCATGTTTACACTCCCATAGGGTGTGGCTCTTTTCTGCTATTTTTAGATCACTGAATTTCCAAGAATATTTCTTCCATAAATGGTTATTTGGCTCCTTCTTGGCAATTAATAAATTTCTTAAAATCATACTTTGATTTGAATAACACTATATCATATTTGCACATGATATCAATCGACATGATGAGAGATTTGTTTAAATGAATATAAATTTAATGTGAAAACTGACTGATTATTTAAATGGTTTTTTGACTCATGTCTAGGTCAATTGTACATTTTCTGAATTTAATTTATTTTCATATATATGAATAAAACTTTGCAGCAGTGTGCATAATTTCAACTGACATGACAAGCAGTGTATTGGTTTAATAAATATTTAATAAAAGTACAAAATCTATAGAATTTTAATTATAATATTTTTATATATATGTAAAACGTGGTCATTTAGCAATACTCTGTACACATATCAGGAAGTAAGAGTTTCTTATAGCTTACTGTATAAATATAATAAACGGAGGTAGTTGTTTGATGAGGGCCAAGAAAAATATTATTGCTCAATTTGTTTGCTTATGGTATTAAATAGCACTCTTGTGCACAAAAATATTCAGTGTATAACCTAGCTTAATGTGAAGGTGTTATACTAGTTCATCATGGTTGAAATATCTTCCTTATACGTTCATTTCTTTTTAATTCAAATTAAAAAAATAAATGAATTCACATATACCATTGCCACGTAGAATACTTCAAGACTTACCTAATATTCTTTTCAAAATTTATTTTTATGATCCTGACAGTATTTGAATATGTTGACACAATAATCCACTCCAAACGAAACTATTAAGTCACAACAAATGTTGTTTAAATATTAATCCTACATGATGTACATGTACTTCGGGGAGATCTCAATACAGTGCTGTGTCGTAGACTTGTTTAGTCTACTGGAACAGGCCACAGCAAGTCATTTACAGTGACCCACAAAAGCAATGGGCCGTGTTATTTCAGAAGTATTTTCATGCATAAGTTGAGTTTACTCTGAGGTCAAAGGGGTTGAGCTTGTTTGCCCTGTAGTATTGCAAACTAACTGCATTTAAGGCACCCAATAAACATTACCCTTAAGGGACTAGGTTCTTTTTTTCTTCTTCTTCTTTAGTGTGTGTCCTTATTTTTTAAAGCTATTTGCAACAATTCCATGTGATATACCATTTTTTTCCAAGTAAAAAAAAAAAACTAGTGAGAAATACATACTACACTTCTATTTTCATTGATTGTTATAGGATGGTAAAGAGATCTTATTATATCCTGCATTGCATAGGTACAATATGGGAGTGGCACATGTTCCTTTGCTTTTCGTCTGAATTGCCCACTAGATGGCATGCTCCTAGAAGCAGCCTTACAGTTAAAAAAAAATAGAAAGTAACTTGTACTGTGAACTGATAAGTAGAATTTTATTTTCTGTTGAATCATATATAGACAAAAAACATAAGGGCACAGCACTCAATTATTCAGTCAATCAGTCAATCAGTCTGGAATCATCAAGACACTTATATGTCCAAAAGTGCTAGTTTTCATATTTCTACTATTTCTCTAAGGATGGTACTGAATTGTCATGCACCATTATATTTCAAAATAGCCTGAAAAGTACATATTTAATGCAGTCTCTGCCATTTACCTCAAAACCGAATAGAGTGAATGGTTGTGTTATCTTAGTGATAAATTTCAAGAACGGTCAAGGTCAGGTGTCCTATAAGTTAAGTGACATAAAATCGTCATGTTTATACCACATTGGAAAGAGGATGTTCTACCCTCTCAACTCACGGGTATATCATTTATTTTGCTTATATAAAAACTGAATGACGAAGGTTGTAGATTGATGATCGAGTCTTACAGATTTTACAATGATGGAGATTAATGAAATAATTTCATTCATAGCAACATAAGCCTATTTATAATTAATTACAGTACATATGGCTCTCAATGCATTCAGCTATCAGAAGCATAAAATTAAATTTCACTTGAGAAACAGTGTGAGTGTGGCCAGTTTTGACAGTTCTCATTTCCTACAATTTCAGTGATACCCCAAAATATCAGATGGCCTCACTGAGTTCAGTTTAACAAAACACGAAATCAACTGTTCAATACATAGTAGCGTCTTCGAAAGACATCTTCTCTGACAGTAAAGTCTTATCAAGGGCCAGCTAGGGCTGCCTTACAAAAAGCAGCACATATAGAAATATGTGCGACCTTGACCTTTTTAGATATATTAATGTACATGCCAAGTATTCTGCTAGGAGTTATGGCACATTCCTATAGCCCATTAGAAAGAGGTTTTAAGCTTCCAGAATACTTTTTCTTGCTTCAGCAGCTCAATTAGGAGCTGAGATATTAGCTACTGAATATGAAAACTTTAACATCTTGACCGCTTGACCTATGTTAACAGTATCTGAGCTTTACTTGCTCAGGATTATCACATATTTCATTGTCTGTTGATATTTTGTTATTGCATTATATAACAATAGCATATCATAATATATTTATTATTGAAATCAGTGAAAACAAATACAACAATACTTGTTTATAGAATATAATTTTATTATTAAGTACTAGAAGATGAACCCTTATTAACAAGAATATCAGCTTTGAAGTACATTTATACATATTGTAGCATCACAACCGTAATCTGTATTCATACAATGAAACGAAATCTCCTGGCAGTAATATTCCAACAAGATTTGCTTATAAAAATTTTTAATAATAAATCTCCTCCATCTATTATCCCTCACAAATTTGTAAGTTAAAATATTGCAAAATGTATCAAATAAAGTATTTTTTAACATTGGTAGGTGATTGCTTCCTTTGATTATCTCACTTGTCCAAAGGAGATTTCTCCAATTCTGGCCACATGTATTGTTTACTATGAGTTGTATCTGCCATGATAGCTGAATCTAGTCGTCCATCATACATGCCAAAGATGCCTCCTGCAATAATTGATAAAGATAAATTAAGACACTTTGATCTCTCCATACAATATACAAATCCATTCTTCATATCATCCAATAAAGTTTGATTCACATCAAAAGGAATTTAAACTTTGCCATACCAATGTCATACCAATTTCATAACATCGTGACATACAACTTGTGGACATACAATGCATTCTTCAATTACCTGTGTGTAGAAACAAGATTCTCTTCCCACTGAACCGAGTTGCATTTGTGTTCAGTTCCTTCACCAATCCATAAACTGCCTTCCCTGTGTAGACTGGATCCAACATGATGCCTGTGGTTCTGCTCACTTCCATTATAAAGTCTAATCAAGAGACAAAAAAAAAAGATATAACTTCCAAGTCGACAGCATGTTTTAATTGGTCTATATCTTCCCTCCATTTCTATATCTATTTCTTTGTCTATGGCTGTGTCCATGTATCAATGCTACTGGTCTGAAAATTAGCAAGCTAATATGACCAGCTGCCAAGAGGGCAGACTTAATGATGAGATGATAAGGCTGAGAGTCCACACCATGCTACACGTTTAACTGATACATTGGTCTCTAACTATAGCCTTCAACATCATGGTCAAATGTAAAATTTTACCAATTAAATTGCCTTTTAATGATGCATTGAGTAAATATAAGGCCAGTGGTAATCAGTATAGTACAAATATACCTAGTTCATCCTGCGTTGAGATGCCGTAGCCTTTTCCCTTATGACCTTCTACGATGTCCACAATGTCTTCTGCCTTGGTTGATTCCAAACCAACCACAGAAAGAGAATTGTTTATGTGGTTAAGAAAATATGGTGCTCCGTCGGAAACTACTATCCCATGAATTCTGAAATACAGAAATTCACTGACTTACCATGTATTGAATTAAAATTATAAATCAACAACCCTAATGGACAGCAATAGTCATCTACCCATAATTCACATCAGAGGTTCAAAGTACTCCGAACAGACTGCCTCGCAAGCCAGTCCAATAGGGCTAGTAAAATTTGGATTTTAAGCTACAATCTTTTACAAAAGACTTCTGCATATATACCCCTAAAATGAGCAAGCTTTTGGTTTAGAATAAATGCACTTAGGCCCTACCAGTGCCCTGAATAAGGTCAATGAACACTTTGTCAATTAGAGTTCATCTTAACAGCTATTCAGAATATTACATATAAATCTTCAGTACCTTAGTTTTGAGCCAGTTAAAAGGTTTCCTATTGATAGCCCTTCTGCTGTTCCACCACTTCCACAAGCAAATACAATGTCATCAAAATTCTCCAAGACTCCCTGAAAAATATAATTTAATAAGATGTCATGTATTTAAAAAATACCAAGTTCAAATGACCATTGTCCACCACACTAAATCAAATCATCAAAGTAATGGTCTTGGTCAGCTCAGTGGAAGGCTGTGTGTGGGTTCATACGATAAAAATTTAGCAGTGTTCTAGGAGCTACTTGGTGTCTGCATGCACTATCATGCAATTTCCTGGAACAAGTAAAACAGCCCACCCAAGGCAAAACAATACCCTTGTGTTATGTGTTATTTTCCTGATACATTTGTGTGATAAATCTACAATGAGGCTACAAACACTGCATTGCAGACTACAGTGGTACCTCGCTATTAAGACCACCTCACTATTAAGACCACTAAATATTGGACTTTCATAGAGTGGAACCTCGCCATTAAGACCACCCTTGGTACAAATTTCACTGGTCTTAATAGTGAGGTGGTCTTAATAGAGAGGTATAGTACAATGGCAAGAATACTTGTGGAGCCAAATTTGTGCTCTTAATTGTGAGGTGGTCTTAATAGTGAAGTGTCGTTTCACTGTATATCACCCAATATGATTTACCTCTCTATTAAGACCACCTCACCATTAAGACACAACAAAAGCTTGACAAAACAAACCAGCCTGTTCTGGCAAATAATTAAGTTTTCTTTATTGTCCAACAGAAAATTAACCTCCATCCAAATATATCATCTCAAACATAGTCTACAGATAAAGCCCCCACATTTAACATGTTCATTTCCCATGTATATATTGATAATTTTATATCTTACCTGATTTTCTAACTCATGAAAAGCATTAAGATATCCATATAATCCTATGGGATCTGACCCACCTACACAAATGTGGTAAACCTTTTCACCAGTTTTCGCTCTACAACAACAAAAAGAAACAAATATTTTCCCCGTATTCATAAAATACACAGCAGCTTACTTTTCATCACTTCACAATTGATAATGTAAATCATTGTTACTTATTACTTGAACAGTCATTAAAAACTACCCCTTCCCCAAGGTATAATTCCACATATTTATTAATATATCAATGCTCGTATTTCATTTCTGGTCATAATGCAAAGAAAAAACGTATATTTCAAGTTCAGTTGTAACTAACAATTTGATCATCTTAAGTATAGGGCCTAACACTGACAATCTATCATGCACATTGGGAATGGTATTCAAAGAGTATTTCTATCCGATATTGCTTAGAAATGATAATATGAGCTTTGGTATGACAGAAACAATATAGCTGTATAATGTACATACTCAATATTTCTTGCTATAGCTTCCATACGTGGTTTCAACTCTGTATCATAGGGGGCGATGCGAGGTGCAAAGTAGAGGTCTGCACCAACCAGCTTGCTGAGAAATAAGTTGCCTGAGCACCCTGCCTCCTCAGGAGACTGATAAACAAATACCAAAATAAAAAGTAACTTTTTGTTGGTAAAATATCATAGGACTGTTACAAAATATTGATAATTATTGTGCCGTATGCTAAACTGGGGGAAATAAGGCTCAAATCCCTCACAATATAAATAGTAATTCTTGAGAATGAATGAAGCAAGCAAAGCAATCAATCAGTCCTTTTTCAATAACATTTTCAATTTTTTTGTATTTAAACTTTATTTATACAATGTGGATTACCACACATTTAACAGTTTGTATACATTGTAGATAAAAGTCAATGTGTAGGTCAGCTGCCTTGACCGCTTCCTAATGTTGATGTAAAACAATAATGTATTTCTCAATTATATTAACTTATGACAATGACAGCATACTAGTATGTGCTCTATGTTTCCCGTTTACTTGTACATATAGACTTTAGATAAATTTATTTTTCTTCTATCTTTTTCTTTATCAATCATTTAAAATTTTTAAGTATTTCATGATGAATCTTTCATCCACTAACCTTAGCATCAGACCTTAACACCAGGTGGCATTTCATTCCAAGCTGTCTGGCAGCCACTGCTGTTGCCCTGCAGTGGTTGGACTGAACACCTCCACAAGTTATAACATGCGTGCAGCCCTTTTCGACAGCATCTGCCAGTAAAAACTCCAATTTCCGGACCTAGAAATAAAAAAGTATCGAAGAATTTGTTATATTTTTAAGATTCATGAGTGATAAATATTGTGAATAAAACAAACATGCATTGAATACACAATACATCACCTTGTTCCCAGATAATGTACTGCCCGTCATATCATCTCTCTTTATAAAAATTTGAAATTCTTCCGGAACACCAGGCAAGTTCCATTTGTGAATTGGTGTATTCAAGTGAGCCAGCTGAAAAAGTAGGGGTTACAACACATTGATAATTCATATAGCATTAATTAATAAATATACATTTTCAAAATTTTCCTCTCTGATCTCAGAATCACTGCAAGGAAGCCTTCAAATCATTTATGAAGAAATACAGCAAAAAATGTCAATAAGATATATATCATGATCTGCTACAGTCATGAATTCACACCAATCAGTTTCATCTACTATCATAACTTCACCTGCTCATAATCACCCCAGCTACACTATCACATTTCATCCACAGATCTTTGATCATGGTTTCCTCAACTAATCTTGGATGATAGGTGTGCATTTCACACTTATCATAGTTTCACCCTTTCTTAGATTCACACCTATCATAGCTCCATCCATTATCTGTGATTCACACCTGTCATAGCTTCATCCTTTGATCTTGGATTCACACCTATCATAGCTTCATCCATTGAAGTTGGGTTCACCCCTATCATAGCTGCATCCTTTGATCTTGTATTCACACCTATCATAGCTTCATCCATTGATCTTGGATTCACACCTATTCATTGCTTTATCCATTTATCTGTGATTCACACCTATCATACTTTCATCCATTATCTGTGATTCACACCTATCATAGCTTCATCCTTTGTTCTTGGATTCACACCTATCATATCTTCATCCATTGATCTTAGAGTCACACTTATCAGAGTTTCATCCATTTGCCCCTATCATAGCTTCATCCATTTATCTGTGATTCACACCTATCATACTTTGATCCATTATCTGTGATTCACACCTATCATAGCTTCATCCTTTGTTCTTGGATTCACACCTATCATAGCTTCATCCATTGATCTTAGAGTCACACTTATCAGAGTTTCATCCATTTGCCCCTATCATAGCTTCATCCATTTATCTGTGATTCACACCTATCATACTTTGATCCATTATCTGTGATTCACACCTATCATAGCTTCATCCTTTGTTCTTGGATTCACACCTATCATAGCTTCATCCATTGATCTTAGAGTCACACTTATCAGAGTTTCATCCATTTGCCCCTATCATAGCTTCATCCATTTATCTGTGATTCACACCTATCATACTTTGATCCATTATCTGTGATTCACACCTATCATAGCTTCATCCTTTGATCTTGGATTCACACCTATCATAGCTTCATCCATTGATCTTAGAGTCACACTTATCAGAGTTTCATCCATTTGCCCCTATCATAGCTTCATCCATTTATCTGTGATTCACGCCTATCATACTTTCATCCATTATCTGTGATTCACACCTATCATAGCTTCATCCTTTTATCTTGGATTCACACCTATCATAGCTTCATCCATTGATCTTAGAGTCACAATTATTATAGTTTCATCCATTTGCCCCTATCATAGCTTCATCCATTTATCTGTGATTCACACCTATCATACTTTGATCCATTATCTGTGATTCACACCTATCATAGCTTCATCTTTTGATCTTGGATTCACACCTATCATTGCTTCATCCATTTATGTGTGATTCACACCTATCATACTTTGATTCATTATCTGTGATTCACACCTATCATACTTTGATCCATTATCTGTGATTCACACCTATCATAGCTTCATCCTTTGTTCTTGGATTCACACCTATCATAGCTTCATCCATTGATCTTAGAGTCACACTTATCAGAGTTTCATCCATTTGCCCCTATCATAGCTTCATCCATTTATCTGTGATTCACACCTATCATACTTTGATCCATTATCTGTGATTCACACCTATCATAGCTTCATCCTTTGATCTTGGATTCACACCTATCATAGCTTCATCCATTGATCTTAGAGTCACACTTATCAGAGTTTCATCCATTTGCCCCTATCATAGCTTCATCCATTTATCTGTGATTCACGCCTATCATACTTTCATCCATTATCTGTGATTCACACCTATCATAGCTTCATCCTTTTATCTTGGATTCACACCTATCATAGCTTCATCCATTGATCTTAGAGTCACAATTATTATAGTTTCATCCATTTGCCCCTATCATAGCTTCATCCATTTATCTGTGATTCACACCTATCATACTTTGATCCATTATCTGTGATTCACACCTATCATAGCTTCATCTTTTGATCTTGGATTCACACCTATCATTGCTTCATCCATTTATGTGTGATTCACACCTATCATACTTTGATTCATTATCTGTGATTCACACCTGTCATAGCTTCATCCATTGATTTATGATTCACACCTATCATAGCTTCATCCATTGATCTTGGATTCACACCTTTCATAGCTTCATCCATTGATCTTAGAGTCACACTTATCAGAGTTTTATCCATTTAAACCTATCATAGATTCACATCTAGCATAGCTTTGCTCAACCAGAAATCAGGCAAGAACATCAGCTTACATGACGCATAACATCATAAATGGGACATCTAGGCCAACGATAGAGTCCATGAATGCCCACCTATCATGTCACAACTTCTACAGATTTGCACAATTTGTTGTGGAACACCATCTAAAATATTAATATATGACCCCAATAAGGATCCAAACTGGGAGATGGTCTTGTCTCCCAAAAGACCCAGCTGATTGAGGCTATGCTCCGTTTAGAGCATGTGCAGACAGAAGAGCATGTGCTCACAGAATGCCCACTGACCACCCCATTTAAAGAAGCTCTCTGAGGCATCCTATACTCACACGCTTCTTTGCTGATATATATGTATTGATTCTACAACAGTTGATGAAGCATGCCACAAGAGTCATTACATTGAACTATCCAAATGTATCCCATGTTTTATATTTCCAAAACCTTTTTATTATATTTTTTTTATTAAAGTTGGAAAAAGACATAAAAATGAAATCGACACAATTACAATTGTCACAATAGATGATGAAGCAATTAATTATTGTGGCACAATTTTATCAGTCTCGATCAAGGATCAAGGGACTATATTTTGGATGTTATCTCCAACCAGATCCCACCCTATCTTAGAAATCACTGAATACAGCCGGCTTACCATAATTTTGTGACGAGGGACATTTTTCAAGTTGGCTGCCCATGGTGGGGGTGTGTAACTTTCTAAGCCACTGTAAAATCTGTAAGATGACATCTTCAAAATCTGCGATGTTTTGATACTTAAAAAATTCCTCAGTAAATATCTGTAACAGTGACCGCAGGAAAATGTCTTCAAAACCATGTCAAGGGGATGTTTTCCTGTACTTTGACAGAAGCTGTCAGATGAGGTGAGGGAGATCCCTGGATGATGACGTCATTAAGGAGATTCCCTTGTTGAGCTTTTAATTGAGGTGCTGAAAGGTTAAACCCGAGATCCGACAAAATTAATATATCATGGTGGGATACATATACAATTAAACAATTTCAAGTATGACAACAAGCACAATTAAATTAATGTAACACTTACATATATATATAATAGTTAATGTAGCACTTATAATGTACAGTGTAGCACTTTATTTTCACTTAGGTGGCTCCATGATGTAACACTGTTTTGGTTGACTGACAGGTTCGATGCTTTTCTTGAGAAGACTATATAATTATACAGGTTTCATGATTTAATGATGATGACTTTTTATCTGACAGACATCCCATTTGGTACCTCACAAATAGGGCCAGTACAGGGCCACCAGCGTTTTTTTATGACGTCACCATGACTGGGCAATCCCATCTGCCTGTGTTAACAGCGCGGGCCTAGTATTCCGTGTAAACACGACCAGAAACAGGACGGCGGCACCTCATTTTGCAGCGTTGAATGAAGTTCATTCGTGGCTTAGCATCGCTTGCAAGAAACATGCCTCCCATCGGAGTGAAGAAATTCGACTTGTTAGTCTTAGGGGGAGGATCTGGCGGCATTGCCAGTGCTCGTCGGGCTGCAGAATTTGGAGTGAAAGTTGGGCTTATTGAAAATGCAAGGCTGGGAGGAACCTGTGTAAGTGGTCAATTTGTTTGCATAGTCACACCTTGAAGAATAAGTCAGTTTTGAAAATTCAGTCAATTTCAGTGCAAAATTATCCTCAGACGGATTCTTCCGTGCTCAGACATTGAACAGGAGAGCAAATTTTGCACTGACCTGCAGGCTGCACTGACTGTTCAAAACTAGGAATAATATTAGAATATATAGAAAGGACTGACCTTGAATTGATGATTAATAAAAACCATGCATGCAGTTGTCTATATATATGAAGTTAATTCACTAAAATTGTCATAAGGTCATTTATAGTGGGCTCAGTCCGGTCCCATGCATTGGGTGCACGTGTTGGAGACCATGATGACATGAAGGTCATATGCTAGGCTGGCTTCCTGGCTGCCCTGATATACAATCTACGAAATGCTGAGTCATTTCTGAGTGGCCTCTTCATTTTTAAAGATACAAATTAAATAAAAGATATTTTTCAATTAATTCATTTGATCAACCTGCCCATAATGCCCATTGTAAATGACCCAGAAGAAAACACTTTATCAGTGACCTAGCTATATACATGTCGTTATTTATTAGCCCTGTACATATAGTATCAATTATGCATTAAGATTCTTTGATCAATCTGTCATATGTACTTTTTTCTTTCTTAAAAAAAATTAAAAAAATAGTAAACCGAAAAAAACGAAGCAATATGATAATTGAAACCGAAAATACATTTACATGAAGACCTGCATGAATATCTCTGCATATAGGTTGATATGCTAATTAGTATTATTATAAGTCAGAGAGAACTAGGCTGGTCATACTCTAATAATTCTCTTGTAGGTAAATGTGGGATGCGTGCCAAAGAAGGTGATGTTCAACACTGCAGTTCACATGGAATATATCCATGATCATAAAGACTATGGCTTTGATGTCACTTTCAACAAGTTTAATTGGCCGTAAGTTTCAAGTTACTAATAAGGGACAACAACAAACAATCATTCACTTTATGTTAATTGATAATTTTCTTGCGCCCCTGAGAATTCAGTTATTGCACCTTACATGCTTTAGGTACTATAATACAGAATATGTGTCACACACTAGAGAGATTAATATCACTTAATTGTTCTCTCTTACATCTAGAGTCATCAAAAAGAAGAGGGATGAATATATTGTTCGTCTTAATGGCATTTATGAACGTAACCTTGGAAATGTAAGTTTCACATGACAACATTCTGTATCCGACATCTTGTCGATTTTTCCTGCATATTGGTAGTAAACTTTTGTTATAATTTTCTTTACCCAAGATTGCTCGAGGAAGGCTTTGAAATATGGCAGTTCTAAAGCGCTTGGGTACTTTCATGGAATCTTGTGTGAAGAAAAAAGTAACAAATAACTCTAGCTGTATGTTTTCAACTTAAACTGACAATATTATCAAACTTAAAAGACAGTTTTTAAAAATTAATCATGAAATTTAAGTAAATCTAATAAAAAAGCATTTTGTCTTTATGTTTCAGTCAAAAGTAGAATTCATCAAAGGCTATGCAAAGTTCAATCCAGAGGGTCAAGTGGAATGTGATGGTCAGCTGTATACTGCAGATCATATTCTTATTGCAACTGGAGGGCGACCGAGCACACCAAAACTACCAGGTTAATTATAAATTTATGTTTTTTTTCTAGTGTGGCAATTTTACATCTCCTCTAGCAGTGGAGCTAAAGAGCCTTGCCCCTGGCCAAGTGCTAGTAGTTGAGGAAGTAATGTGCTGGGGTCATATTAGATATAGTACTTGGAAACATGTATTGACATTCTGGTTATAATAATCATAGGAAAAGAAGAGTGATCGATTCATAACTTGATTTCTAAAATATTTATTCCTTTTTCAGGTGCTGAAAATGGGATATCCAGTGATGGCTTTTTTGAATTGGAAGATTTGCCTAAGTAAGATTGCAATTTTTGAATGCAATCATTATTATAAATGACACAAAAGTTATTAGTTTGACACAGCTAAATTGATAAGGGAATTCAGGTCTGAAAAGTTTAACTTAATTGATTATTAGCTGATAATGGTGATTCTCTATTATTATTATAATAATTTTTTTCTTCAGAAAGACAGTTGTTGTTGGTGCTGGTTATATCGCTGTGGAACTTGCAGGGATTCTTCGCACTCTGGGTTCAGACACCAGTTTATTGATTCGCTTTGACAAGGTATACTCAGGTTCATAATAGAAAGGTTGATCAATAAATATATGTATCATGTTATTACATTATTGAACTTATGACTAGCCAGCTTTCCTTGTAATGACTATAGCTATGACTATATTTATTGAAGGATGGATTAGCAGCTTTTAAAAGCTAAACTCTTGATAATTATGCGTACAGCTTGATAATTTCCTTTCGGCTTTTATCCTTGGGTTAACTTTAATACGCTATGTGATATTATTTGTATATCCTTCCAGGTTCTCAGGAATTTTGATCCAATTATTTCTGATGGAGTAACTGAAGAATTAGAAGCTGCAGGGGTCAAAGTTTTGAGAAGTACACAGGTTTGTTGTCAATTGTTAATTATCAATCATAGAGAAATAAGAGAAGTGTATGTAATAATATATATTAAGGTTTGAAAATACTTAATAATTTTTTTAATAATAACTTGTTTTATTGCAGACCAAATCTATCACCAAGGTTGGGGAAAAGAACTTGACCATCCACACAAACAATGGAGACATCGAAAATGTGGACTGCCTTATTTGGGCTATTGGTCGAAAGCCTAATATAGAGATAGGACTAGAGCATGTGGTATGTATGATTTATCAAGTGATGTGGACATACGTACAATTTAATTTACGAGTCATAAAAACTGACGTGATTTTGGTTTCAATTAAAACCAAGTGGTGTCTCCACATCCTGCAATTACATCTACTACATGAATACTTCTGTTAATATCAGATTTTGCAGAACCAGATAATAATTATCATATTGTGTGTTCGGTGTCAATTAATGATCACAGTACAGAAATATAAATTATAATCCTGTCAATAATCAAGAGATTTCAGAAGCACCTCACAGATCAATAAGACAGTGAAAACTAATAAGTGTTGCATTAATCTTTAGGCTAACGTAATAGGCTTCTCAGTAGTTACTAACAGAGGGAGCCAGCAGCAGGATAGTCCGTCCACTGTTTTGAAAAGTATGCAATCATACAATCAGCTCATTGATGCAGTTGATGACTTTGATGTCTGGTATCAAACAATGGTTGGACCATCTGCCGGTGTTGAGCGCAAACTGTGGAGTGGGTTGCTTCTCACACTTCAATAGATAATTAAGAGACCGTATCATATTTTTCTATGTCATATTCTTGCAGGGCGTACAACTTGAGAAAGGTCACATCAAGGTTGATGCATATCAAAACACTGATGCCAAAGGAATTTATGCACTTGGTGATGTTTGCGGCAAAGCATTGCTTACACCTGGTAATTAAACTTAAATTTATTTACTTGTGCATTGATTTGGCAACTTGTTGCTTAATATAAATATGAAGAATATCTTCATGATTATAGAATTATAATTAATTTTCTTGTCTTCATCTTAGTTGCCATAGCAGCAGGGCGTCACCTGGCCCACCGAATATTCAACAACGAAAAAGACCTGAAGCTTGACTACGAAAACATTCCCACCGTTGTGTTCTCTCATCCTCCTGTTGGAACAATTGGCCTTACTGAAGGTTAGTTTCTAGGTTTCTTACACAGAATATTAGTTAGTCACCAACAGAAAACCCTCACTGCAATTACTGCCCTTCTGTGTGATAAAATATGCCAAAATTTGATACATTTTCAATTGCAGATGAAGCCAAAGAAAAGTATGGTGCAGATAAAATCAAGATTTACACCTCCAACTTCAGTCCCATGTATCATGCAGTGACAGACAGGAAAACTCAGTGCCGTATGAAGCTTGTGTGTACCCTGCCAGATGAGAAGGTATCTATATATATATTACTAATCCTTTACTATAGCAGCTAAATAATTGATCTAGTAGTTAAGACAGTAGCCTGCTCATCTGAATGTCCCAGGTTTTAATCCCTCCTTGTCTCGTTTCATTTACTTAGCATGAATTTGCTTTTAGAGGGCCGCACTATTGTATTCTAAATTCTGTGTAATGCCATCAATTGAATATGTGGTGGTTGTGTCAGGGACTTTGTGTCACTTGTACTGATGATATATCATTAATTACTACTTATAATGTTAAAAATGTATTCATGATAAGTTTATCATATCTGATGGTTTATTTTAATCTACTGAATACTAATAACTCCTAGCTGCATCGACACCTTGTTAAACTGAGAAATTTCTAAAAGGGAAAAGTCAGGAATTTTGTATTCACAAAGGTGAACCACAGTTTTGTTTCCTAATTGCCTAACAAACCATTCTTGCAGGTGGTAGGATTGCACATGATGGGCATTGGTTGTGACGAAATGCTGCAAGGTTTCGGGGTTGCGATAAAAATGGGCGCTACAAAGAAGGACTTCGACAGTTGTGTGGCTATCCATCCCACTTCGTCAGAAGAACTTTGTACTATGCGATAATTTATAAATGCCAAACAAGACACTCTTCAGTGAAAAGGGTTTATTGGACTGCAAAGATATTTTTACCAGATGTAATATAAGTGTAGACCTGGGAAGTGAGGCTAGCCTGCAGCCTGAAGAGGATACCTAAACTAGGCTTCCTCTAAATTAATTCCAGCCTTAGCCACTGTGGCTAAATCAGTCCAATTGTTTTTTAGCCACAACAGAGACAGTTTAGCCACCATTATTTGAAGCAGCTTTGATAAATTTCTAATTCCCAGTAAAAAACATAGGAGTGTCAGTTTCTTTTGTGTACACTTAAGAAACATTTTCGCCACTAAGTTTGACAGATTTTCGCCACACACGCATTTGATTTAGCCACAGTTACATAAATTTCGCCAAGAGGACCGTGGCGAACGTTTAGCGGAAGCCTAGCTAAATATCGCTTCGATCTGCGAGTTAATTTAATATTTCCCTGTACATACACATGATACATGACTGCATGAGTGCTTCATGCAATCTCAGGAATATATGTATTTTAATCCAAACAAAAATTAATAATACGCAAAAAAAAGTTCATTATTAAATGCAAAATGTGACTAGATCACAATCTTCCTTACCCACCTAAATTGTAATATTTTATTATATTCATTGCATACAAATTGTTGTAACTTTCATTATACATTTTGTTATAATACAAATGATGACAATATATTATACAGATCTGTGACCAGTTTAAATTGTATCATGACTAAACTGTATAACAGTGAACCTCACCATAAGAGCTCTTCATTGTTGATGAAGCCACACAATTTTTACCAGGAATATTTCATTTTCTTCATATACAATTGGACCTGCTTATTACGAACCATTTAGGACTGTCAAAAAAGTGTTTGTTATTTATAGGAGATGCAAAAGAGTCATTCCTGGATATAACAGTACTTTCGTTAAAATTAAGCGTTATTTTGTAATTGTAGATGTTACCATAGAACTGAACATGAATAGCAATTTGGTAAATGACATTTATCTATGTAAGTTCGCGCTGTCATCACTTTGATTTAGGATTTTTATCCATTGAAACTGTGCTTGTAGATTTTTTCTTTAATATTCTAAGGCATGTTATTGAAGATAAGCTGTATATCTTATCTCAATTTTAATACCACCTCATCATGCTCATTACTATAGGTATAAAAGCTTGGTTATACTTTTCTCATAAGCGTTTTTAAACAGACATGCATGGACTCTAAAACATTACAATATACAGAATTAATATTTTATGCAGAATAAAATACATAAATGGTGAAGTTGACTTGTTTCTGTATCATATGAAGTTTACAATTATCCAATAGTGAGATAATCAAGTTGACTTGATGTTCAGATGTTACACAAATATATTTTAGACATTTTTGACCGATTCGTAAATTTCCGATTGATTTTACATAAATAACCAGGTCGACCTGGCACTGGAAGGCACATGGACTGAGTTTTCTGCTAATAACTCCAATGTCTATTTTGTGATATTAACTCTGGTCAGGAAGATAACACTGAAGACAGTTTTGTTCTAATGTCAGAAATGTCCTGGGGATAAACACGACAGCATCCACCAATCCAGGTGGCGCCTGCTGTGAGCCATTCTTCCACGCAGTCTTTGATAGGTTTGAAAGTTTCTCCTTTATCCCAACTGTGAAAAAAATAAAAGGTTTCATATTTAAATAATATTGTGACTCATCATTTTCTTTTCTTTTGGCACAATTCTCATCATATTTAGATCCGAGAAACTGAAAATTAAATAGGTATCCCCTTGGTATTTTAAAATATAGTCCTTATATTATTTAAAATATATATGTAATCATGAATATTAGTAACTTTATATCACAAAAGGAATGGTCTATGATTACAGATTTATCATGTATAGCTTATTCTTGGCAATTGTTTGGAATGACCATAATTCATGGTAGAGCCTGTGCTATAACAAAACTCACTGTTTTTCCTTGGTCCAAGTTTCTCCACTATTTGGATACAATACAATGGCTTTGTCACCAACTAGTGGTCGGATGCACCTAATTAAGGAGCTGGCAAATTGCGGAGGTGTGCAGTTAATACCCACTCCAATTACTTGGTTGTGTTTAATAATTGCTTGAACAGCATCTTTCAGGTTCTCGCCATGATTAAGGTGCTCTCCATCCTAAAAAAAATAACATCCATAATAATTGGAAAATCTTATTTATTTGGTGCAAATAAAGCATGTTAACTAAAAAATCTGAAGATATTTAACTGAACAATTTTAGTTATCAAAGGTAAACTCAAATGATATGAATTAATACCAAACAGCTCTGGTAAATGTTTCCTCTCAGTGCAAAGCATTTGCATGGTTTCCACAAGACAATTGCTGGTTGATTAAATAATGTGATTCATTTGTTTTTATGACAGACTACGTTGGGATTTAAAATTATGGTCAAACTTTACTTACAGGTAAGCTTGTTTAACCTGTAAATTAAAACACTTGTTAGAATAGGACTAGTGTTTATTACCTTGCATGAGAAAGAAATCCAGGCTTTAACATCAGGAAATTCCTGTAAAAGACTAACAATGGCTTCAGCCTCTTTTTGGGCAGGAATGGTGTCCACTGCCAAAAGGTCGACACAAGCATCTAACAGAAGTTGTATTCTTGGACGGTGCCAGTCTTGTAGTGCCTGCAATATTGGTGAATAATTAAATTGATGCATTGGAAATTACAAAACAATGCCAAACTTCTTTAAGTGTGATAGGGGCATTGGAAAGGAAAATTTTCAGACGCCCCCCCCCCCCCCCTCAAATATTGTATCAGTATCGCATACCAAATATCAGTTTATCTATGTAGCACCCTAGTAATTACTAATGTTGCCTTCACACCAATTGATTTTAGATAAAATTTATAGCATGTAGATGTAATTACCTGCACAGATATGTCATCAACATAAGAGCCAGTGTACTCAGAGCCATCGTGTAAACAGGCACCATAAGGACCAATACTGCCAGCGACCAATGGTCGTCTCCTCCCTGTGTGAACCAACAGTTATACAATTTATATGCCAAATACTCCCGACTAAAATTTGTGTTGATTTACAAATAAATACAGCAGGCATGCCTCTAAAACCTACCAGCTAGTGACCCGCTATTTTTCTGCCAATATTCATCTCGTACTTGACAAGCTAATTCAGCGCCACTTTTGATTAATTTCTTTGCTTCATCCTTCGTGACTGACAAATACTTCTCAAATCCATCAATACTGGCTTGGTATGTGCAAGTTTCTATTACATCCGAACCTGCCTCCAAGAACCTTAAATTTATAATATCGACAGCAAAAAATTTAAGAAATCATCCTATGAAGAAATGCAGATTGCAATTGACTATATATGTATTTGTTAACTGGACCATGATTGCTACATAGTTAGTATGTATAATATATATGAAAAATGAATTGCCTGAGATGCATTGCACAAATAGATTCTGGATCAGTAGCCAACAATCGTGCACTCCATAAAGGGTCATTCTGCAAATATAATGCCAGATCAATTCACACGAGTTTATGAATGGGAATTTATATATAAACATATGCTGATAACTTGTAACTTACATCAATAAAATCATGACCAGCTCTCACAAGCTCTGTTGCTGAACCTCCATCGAGAACAGCATATATGGGCAGAGATGACATCTTCACGTTACTAATGTATTGCTGAAAAAGAAATTTATTTAAAGTCAAAAATGAAGTTTGAAGACATATACATATCCACTAAAAATGGAAAATAATAATCCATACAGGACCGGTCCTAGAGTGTGCCAGGCTCTCACCAAGATTTTTTCTATTCCTTTCAAAATTGAAAACCTTTTTTTTTTTTAAAGTCCATACTGCGGGGCTGATAGAAGCCAATAGGCCCAATAGGGCTGCCTCGCATTGCCCTAGGACCGACACTGACTCTGTATACATTATATAATTATATAATATATAGCGTTTACATTTATCATATTGAGCTATAACCATGATAACACCAATTAAGAGTTATTAAAAATTATATATATATGACAACCAGCTAGGTCACCTTGCTGAATGCTGGAAAACTATAAATTCAATGGACATATAATGGCATGCTTGTCAACATTACATATCATGTATTTATATAGTGCAACATAAACAGTCCAACAAATTAATATAATTCCATTTGCATCAAATGGTGGAGTCATGGTCACCTGCTCTCGAGCTCTCTCACTTATATTTCCAGTCACTAACACAATAGTATCTATGGAATTCTGGTTTATCTGAATGCTAGATCAGCTGATTTCTCTATGATATGCACTGTCACTCAAGATTAACGTGACACAACAGCAAAATAGGCCGAAAAACTGGTGGATCGCTGGATGTGAACTCCGCTTATCCCAAACCCGCTGGTCCGCAAATGCGATCCGCAAATGATCCGCGTTTTCAGGCATGGAGAAATCAACATCCGGTGGAATGTCATTCTTGTAGCGGCAAGTATGAAAGTGGCTTCTTGTCGAATTCGGATTTATTTAGTGACCAGTATGTTCTGTTCTGTTCTGTTCTGTAGTTTTCAGTAGACGATGCCTTGTCTTGGTTACATAAGTAAACGAAAAACAATTTGTCAGATGACTGTTGATTACTTTCAGCTGCTTTGTATGACAAGTTTAGTTTAGAATAAAATTACTGGATGGTATATGGTTGGTGCAAGTTGACAACCTGAATCCAGACGAAGTGATATCATGATTAATAAGTTTGATATTTAGTTTACATTAATTTATATAATATTATGCAATAGCATAGAGATGTTTTATCTGTTTACAAAGTAGGCTCATATTATCAGATTATGCAAATCCATTTAAAATTTAACTTTTGTCTTATTTGTTTACTTGTCATTTACTATCATTTCAGGCTGCAACCACTGCATAGATTTGACACTGCTGTGTCATGGCAATGCCAGTCCCAACCCAGTATGTTTTGTACGTAAATGATGGGGTGGATGTGTCGTATTCAGATGGGTCTCGGCTTGTTTTGTCACCATGTGGTGCCTCTTTCCAGCATCACAAGGCTGTTCCTGATGTTCATCCGGCTTTCCGAAGTGAGTTATATAGGGAGTCTTTTCACGGTTTCAGGACTATCTTTTAATTATGCCCGAGATATGTTTGATACGCATATCTATCAAACAGATTTGGCAAATTTCATATATGCATAATGTGAGCAAATTTGCATAAGCCTATTGAATCATGCATAACAAAGTTGAGGATTAATTTATAATAATTAGCTATGGTATCAAAATAAGTGTGTGTAAATTATAAGATATGTGGACAATGACTGTGGTACACTATTCTCTTGTAGCAAAAACCCTTGGGTCAAACACTTAGCTTAAAATTCTCAGCAATTCATGTAACAGTCCTGTCGAATTTCATATAACAGTCTTGTCAAATTGATGTGCTCTTTGTAGATTCCCGTGCTGAAAACCGAAGTCAGTTTGCAACTCAAGAAGTGCGACCTTGCCTCATAGATGCTCTTGACTTCAGAAACAGATTTGCAGAGAGACCATTCCTGTGTAAAGATCTGCTGGATACCAGGCAGATTATAGTATGTGTTTGATAATTTCAGTAAAAAGTGTCTTGTTTTTTTTTATAACTTCAATGCAATGGGAGCCATTTTTGGAAAGATAATTTTTGTGCTAAATTTGAAATTTGCATTTAGCAATAAATAATATTACTCTGTATCAGCTTTCTTTCACTATAAAATGGCTGTATAATTTATGAAAAATCACTTTGACGGTTACAATTTCTTCCTCACACTTTGATAACATGTTTCACCTGTAGTTTCATTTGAGATCACTTCTATATCTATACATATGTACCAAAGAATATTGTGATGATTTGGTTTTTTTGCTTGTTTTTTTTTTTAACTACCAGAGACTCCATGCAGATATACAAGAAATTGCTTGGCCAAAAACTGTGAATGGTGAGGTGCAGACTTTAAGAGATGGTAGCGTCAGACTGGTCTCAGAGGATGAATATGCTGTCATTACTTTGGGAGCTAATCGGAAACATGCAACTGTGGAGTATTTGGCCAAAGTTAGTCAAAGAGTGTCCAGGAGATCCTTGGGTATGTATATCTTATATTGGTTATGGAAAAAAAAATTAATCGGTGAAGTTTATACAACTTAGTCCAGTTGCCTTTTTCAGCTGGTGGAAATACTGGCTCTGTGATATTCATGTTATATGCAGCCTAATTTGTTTTCCACGATTTTCACATTTTATTATTATTCTTTTCACACATTTGTAGAATATTTTCATGGTTATTGTACAACATTGCAAAGGCTAATATGCCATAAGCATCAGCCTACCGTATGAAATTATGTTATTGTTTTTAAATGATAACTGTAATTGTGTATTGTGTAATACTGTTTTCACAAAATTATTTAGAATTTATTTTTATTTATTTTACAGAGAGCCCACACCAAAGGCAAGTTGGTCAGCCTGATACAACATCAACCTCAAGATGTGACAAGATTGGAGACAAAAATTCTTCAGTCTTAAACAACAGTGCCAATGACAGCTCAGACCTCCATGAAAATGCTAAATGGGACTATGCATGGACTGTGCTATATTATTCTGTTCAAAATTGCCCTGCCAACTGGCGTGCACCGTTGGATCTGATCATGAAATACCTTGAAAGTCTCAATGTATGCACATCAGCTGGTGACTCGACTTGTGTTATTAAGAATGTAACAAAAGATAAAGCTCAAGAGAATGTATTTGAATCACATGAGTATTTCAATACTTCTTCAAAAGATGAAACTTCACTGCAAGACACATCTAACTACAATAGAGAAGTCCAATGTCCATCACAACACAGTCGATCGATGAAGAAACTTCTGAAAAAAGACTTTAGTGGATGTATATTTACCACAGTGCCAAAAACCCTTCCCCTGAACTGCTGTGCCCAACATATGCACAAATGGGACAATGATGTGTTGCCTAGCAACAGTAATGGAACAGCCGAAGCTGCTTATATTCAAGGTCGCGTCAAGGTTATTTGTGTGCAGGGAGTGATATACAGGTATCTGTTTGTGATATTTTCTTTGTTAATTCCTATTAAAATAAGAAAACTTTTGTTTACTGTAAAACGTAATACTAATAGATAACGTTTTGTATCAGCGCTATCGTATTATAGGTTCATTATATCTATATTGATGGATTATTTTAATTTTAGGCTACTCTGGTCTGGCTCTCGAGGAATTGAAATATACCCTGGAGATGGTACTGTCATTGTTTCGTGTAGTTTATCAGGAAAATTCTTCACTCATTATATTCCCAATAATGGCAAGGTACGGTTAGTCTGGTATTTCTTTTTGGAAGTCCATAGTCAATTTGTCATTTTAATCAAAGTCAAAGTCCCATTTTATTTGTAAAATTATATTTTGTTTTACAGGTTACGGACAGAATGTATTCTGCTGAAAGTCTTCCTCCAACATCACCCAACTTCTCTTATAGTGTCAACAAACTTGTTACAAGAGCTCTAAGGTAAAATAAAGATAATTACCACTAAACTATTTGAAACCATACTGAATGCTTTTCGATATAAGTTAACATTTTTTAATTTTTTTTAAATTGTTCAGGTTTCTACAGTTGGTTCAGGCTGAGAATTTTCAACTTGTTAGCCAGAATGACAACTTTTGTTGGAAGGTAATATATTTTGACAAACTGGTTCATAAACTGCATGCTTTCCATTGTTTGTCAGTCCTTATTTTCCATTTAAACTAGCACGAGATACAGCATTTGTGTAATGGGTCAAGGGTATTAAATCTTAATGAGGAATGACTCAATCTGCATTGATCAGTTTAATATGATAATGCAATGTGCATGAGACGCCGCAGGAGGTGTGATTTACATGACTAAAAATATAATTTTGATGTCATTTTTCATAGTTGCACTTAATTGACAGGATAGCTGTTATCTAGCAATTAGATCTACGTAACAATCTAGGCAACCAAAATCGCGATCGTTCCACTTGAGCAGGGATATTGCCGTGACATGTTCCCCTTGCCCAGCGCAAAGGCATTCTCTGTGACGTCATCAATACAAGTTTGTTGTGACGTTTTGGCCTATTTTCTTCGTCGCGCATCATGACCGCATTATGACCGCGCATTGATTTCTAGTTTAATTAGGACAACATAGTTCCGATCCGGTCATTTGAGAATAGTACGTCAGTAGATTTTGTTTTTGGCCAATTTCTAGTCATAAAAGCCCTACAGGCGGCCCCTTCGTGGCCGCTCCTGCGGCCTATTATCAGTTTGATTGTGAACTTATGTGGTATGTCATGGGATTATTATTTTTGCAGCAAAATGAAAAACAATTTATCCACAGTCCAAACCAAATCCCATCTACTAAGATTTTGGAAGAAAATGTTGTCGGAGGTGTGGGGACTTTCCAAGCGTACACCAATGGTCAAATTCATATCAAATTTTTAGACAGGACTATTCTTGATATGGCTTTTAACTATGACCAAAAAACTACTGGTACTGAGGTATGTTTTTCTTTTTCTCTCTGTGTCTTTTTTCACAGTAAGACTACGTTTTTGAAATAATCGCAATTCCACAAGTTTGTTACAAATGCTACAAATGCTGCACTACATTGTATGTAACAAATGATTGTAGAGATTACAAATTTTATTTTTATACATTCTGGAGATAATAAATTCATGGAGAACCATACAGTTTTTACTATCTTCCTGTGAAGCTGTCTAAAAAAATGGCTCTCCAAGAAGTTATTATTTCGAGAACATTTTTCAAATTGCATGGATCCTGAGATTAACATAATATTCTCAATTTCATTTTTTTAGCCAATCCATGCAAAACTCATGGCACTAAGGCAAACACTTAATTTGAAGCAAGGCATGTGCAGGTTGCTTTTGCCCTCAGGCCACTATCAGTATGTCTCAATTGATGATCCCGGACCTTATGAAAAGTGAGTGATTTAGTGACATGGTAATATTTTGAGTATATACATGTAGCTATTTATATAAATTAGCAAAATAGAGCTAATAGTGAGTTGAATTGTTATATTGCTTAGTTGGAAGTGTTGCTATGAGTGAAATATTTTAACAGTAAAAAAGTTTGTTTGTAATATTAATTGATTTAAGTTCCCTTGAAGCCACTTATCTACTCAGCAATGCATCCCCACTTCTCCACCTCGGGGATTAGTATTTTAACAGTGCTGACACCTGCTGGAGATGCGCATATAACAAGAATGTAACGAGGATTTTTCTTGAGACCACCCCCCTCTGAAGCTAACATCTCACCCTCCCAGCAATTTTTTTAGAAATACAGAAAAAGTTTTTTAGAAACGAAACTGACATGCACGTTGTCCTCATCCAAATATTCCCATTATATGTTATTAGGTTTTGTAAAATGAATTATGTTTCAGGTATGTAAAAGCAGCCATAGCCTGGCGTAAATGGGTGACAACAGATGCAGATGAGAGACAGAAAGAAATAGATGAAAAGCAGGACAATACAAGGTATGACATCAGTGTTATGAAAATCAAATAAATATGTATTCCAAGAATTTCCGTTTTAATGGTTGGCAGAATTTAAAAAAAAAATGTATGCCTCATTTCAGACGAGTTTATCAAGAACTGAAGAAGATTGAATGCTTCAACTGTATCCTTTTCCAATGCTACAAATATTTAATTTCTAATATTTTGTTATAATATTTAGATGATAAAAGATGACTGGCCTGATTTGCGGATATGGTGCTCCAGTCTGACTAATGCATTTTGATGCCATGATATTTTTTATTTAATATTTAGGCCTATATAATGATTTTTTTTTTGAACGGATGTTCATCTATGAGCCAAATTGCAGTTTAATACAATGTTTTCTGGAAGTTTCAAAATTTGGGAAGTAGAATTTGTTTAAGGGAGAGGGAGTTAACTCTCAATTTGCTTTACGCAATTTCTATTTTAGACTTTGAGGTCTCTGATAATTCTTTAAGGGAGGGTAAGGGGGGAGGGATTAATCTCGCTAGAAACAGACCTCTGGGAAATCCAGAGCGTACTTGACTGTGCCGAGTTTGCTGGGTTATTCAACTTTGAGAAAGCAGCACGTTATTGGTTTTCTGTAAGTTGTTTCAGCAGGGTACTGGTAACATTCCTTGACTGTCGACAGTTCTACTGGAGAACCGCTTACTAGCCAAATTTGCGCCGTTGATTGCTGCCACTCAAAGCAAACACGGTCACTATGGAAGTCGGGCGGACTTCTTGTCATACACGGAGAAGCCATCAGATGTTGATGACTTGAGTTTGAAATTTAAAACGGCTTCTCTTGAACCAAATGACAGCTGCATCAGCCAAGAAATGATCAATGATATTTTAAAGCGGACGTCAGCAGCTGTGGCAGACATTGGGACGTTTTTGAAATCAAATGGGGAGTTGAAGCCAGTTAGAGATTAATATCTTGTTAAAACATGATGGAATCTTTATATCAAGTACGTTATTGGCAATATTGGTGACCGCATGGGGTCTCAGAATGCAACTGAACTTACTGAAGATATTTTAAGACCACTTTTGAAATTTGGGAAATGTTTTTCTGTAAAATGCTATTGATTTGTTTTGTTTTTCTTTGCTTTTTTTTAAAAAAATGGATGTTACGCTGTGATGCTGTGATTATATATTATTTGTGCAATACAGAAGAAAAATTGGTAGATTTTTTCGTTACTTCAAATAAGATGATCAGAAAATAAGTGACATTGGAAACTGCTAAGTTCTTACAGCATGTGAATTTTATTCATCAAAATGTTAAGTTTCCTGTTGTTTGCAGTGTACGTATATTAGAGGTGTGTTTTGAGGCAAATGACATCAGCAAGGTTTCCTATCAGGATGAATGCTGAGCTTTGATTGCATGCTTACTTGAGCAAATGGAAACTGCTAAGTTGTTATAGCATCCGAATATCATTCTTTTATTTATTTCTTAGTTTTAAGCTTAATTATAGTAGTGTTTTGTAAGGCATATAACATCTGCAAGATGTCAAGGAAATCACTCAAAATGCATGCATTGCACTAGCAATATGTTATGAGTCGTTTTGAGTCTTGGAAATGCTCAGCTTTGGTTGCATGTGAAATTCGTTCAAGCGTATGTTTTTTTTTTTTTTCTTTGCAGTGCATAGCAATGTGTCCATGCAGCTAATGACATTTAGCTAGATACTGAGGAAATACTAAGCTCAAATAGCATGTGAATTTCATTTAAGGGAATTTCTAACTCAACCAGCATTTAAAAACAATTAGGCTGCCGCAGCAGTATACCCTCTGCTAATAGACAGACAGACAGACACATTTATTTAGATCATACATAAACAATCAAGGATAGATTCTTAATTGTACATCATTCAACAGGCTTTCATTATTCTCCTGTGTTTTAAACATACTTGATATGCGTGAGACATACAAACACTGATGAGAAAATGCTAAGCTCAAACAGCATATGAATTTCATTCAAGTAGCTTCCTTATTGACATGCTCTCAGCAGATAGTCAGACGTACAGCATGTTAAAATCATGCAAAAGGCTTTCAGTGATCTCTTGTTCTCAGCATATGACATCAACAATGTATGAAACATAAATGCTGTATTTTCGCGAATTAAAGCTCCCCTTCAATTTTTTTAGAGAGCATTGCAGCAGTGCCTTTATCTGAGGTTGGCCTTTATTCGATGTGGGCTTCTATTATTTCATGGACGGCAAAACAAAAAGTGAAGATCATACCAAAATAGCTGAAAAATTCCTAGACTTGAGTAAATTTCATAGGATATACATTGAAATAAAATTGTCTGCTTGGGGGACCTATACGAGGGTGGCCTTTATTTTTTCTTTGGGAAGGCAGCTACACTGGGCTTAATTTCAATGTGGGCTTCTATTTGAGGGGGGGGGGACATTTATACAAGTAAATACGGTACTAAGAAAATGCTGAGTTCAAATGGCATGTGAATTTAATTTAGAGTTGCTCCATGGCCTTGTTCCTAGATAACATGGATTGTACTCAGTGCAAAGAGTGAAAGGAAGCATTCTGAGAAAAAAAAAATTCTTGTTGGTAGCAGACAAGTCTGTCTGACATTTAAGTGTTAGATTACTGATGGTAATTTTATTCCAAAGACCGTTCAAAACAGACTACACTTCCTGTTATTTTCTTATTATTGTTCCTAAATACATTGCAATGAGACGAGTAGGTCAGACACTGCAACTTGGGTGGGGGCCTAGCTCAGAGGTAGTGCTCTGGGCTTCCAACCGCTGGGTGTGGGGTTCGATTCCCGGTCGAGCCTAAGTTGGATGGCTGTTTCATCCTTTGTCTCATTGCCATGGTCTCTGCCTGTCCTAATTAGCCCATCAGGTGCAGAAATACAGGATGTAAAGCCCTAATCCCACACAACACACTCCCAGACACTGCAACTTGGATGTAATGGTGTTTTTCTCTGGCAAAACCATATGAATGACATCACAGATGATCAATCCATTGGCAACAGTGAGACATACAAAAAAAAACTTAACCTGGCATGGCCTCTGAAATCTTAATTATAGGTCATTACCTGCATTAGCTGAGAACATGCAGCTGGGTGACCTAAGACCTTCAAAGGAGTTGACTAGGGGGTTAACATGAGCTAGAGGTTAAGACATCGGCCAATTCCACATTGGTCAGCTCTGCTGAAGGTCCCAGGACACAGGTTCAATCCCAGGCCCAGGCACTCTTCATGAGCTACATCCCAGCCGGATGTTGGTTGCATGAGATGTTAAATTGGAGGTACTCTATCTATGCTGAGGCAAGTAATAGACCCCACCCATGGGGTTAATGTGTAACATGGTGTGGACTCCAATCCTTATCATCTCATCATTATGTCTGCCTCTGGCAGCTGGTCATATAAGATGACTTAGTTTAGACCCAGTAGCATTGAGACAGACATTTGCCAAATTGGTGGTGCCTAAGTTGTGAAACTAAAGTGGAAGAATTAGGTTTGTGCTGTCCTCTTAGGCAAGCCATTGCTAGCCATGCAGGAAGTACAATGTTGCATATTAAGTAAAAATTGGGTGGTGTAGTGTTAAAGCTTTGACCGGTTCCTCTGAAACTTTGGGGTTCGAATTTCAACCTGGTAACTCTTCACCATATGAGTCTCATTTGGATTTTTATTATTTAATTGTCTCATTGTCTCAGTAATATTGGTCTGAAGCTTAGTCGGCTTATAATTATGACCAGCTGCCAGAGGCAGAAGCAATGATGACATGATTAGGCTTGGAGTCCACACTTATTTACTCATGGGTGGGATCTTTTACTTGCCCGGCATAGACACCTGAGTCAGTCCGAATGCAGACCCTCGATCAGACCTCTCTGCGGGAGAGGGTATGACAGAATTGAGGGTCTGATCAATGTGAAGGCACCAGAAGAGGTACCCGGGACATTAATCAAACCTAAGACCTTCAAAGGAGTTGACCAGGGGTTAACATGAGCTAGAGGTGCCTTGTACTTGGTGTCTATACTGAGGCATGTGAATGGTCCCATGCTTGAAGTAAATATGTAACCGATATATGACGTGAACTTCCACTTCTCTTTTTCATCTCAGCAGTCAACTCTCGTCAACACAAGCTTTTTTTTTGGGGGCTGCACTATAAATGTCATTTACTGGTCAAAGCGATGCCAATTTGACTTTCTGAAAATGACATGCTGTGTTGAGATATTGGTCATAAATTTTGCTTTGAACGTTATAGCCACAATAGTCAACATCACGACAGGTCTTTTCCACATTAATCAGGGGGCCAGCCCCTCAAAACTGGGATTTCTGTGTGCACCGATCCACAACTCCTCAAATTTGGTATCATCGAATTGGAAATTTTCTGTACTTTTTGTAATCTGTACTCGTTTTGTCAGTTTCTTGGACCGGAGATGTTTTTTTTCTGGTATCCATTCAAATATTCATCCATTACTTCTTTTTCAAATATTCATCCATTACTTCTTTTTTTGTTTATACAAAATGTCAATAACTGTAAACAGAAAGGACAATAAAAGAGATTCTGATTCTGATTGATTCTGACTACTTTAATAATTCTTAACTAAAATTACACAGTAAAATAATGTCAAAATGTTCTTTTATATCACTTGTCAACATTGAGTAAAACCTGTTGTTATGTATGTAAGCAAAACTGTAGCCTTGGCAATCAGATTCAAGCAGTAATGTACAAAGTCTCAGAACTGCTGGAAATTGTTGTAAAATGCTTCGATAAGGCTCCATATAACAGCTACATGCCTTGATATTTTTTTGTATCAATACAAGCACCTTTCCAAAAAAAAAAACATGATTTGTAACGATATTTTTAAACTGGCTGTTTCTATGGAAACCTGCCTATTTGTAAATGCAAAAGTGGCAACTACAGGGATGTTTACCCCACCCTATAACCATTTCTGTTCCTGAAATCAATCTATTACATTTTATTGTTAAAAATATCACACAAGAATCTTTAAAACATGGCATTTTGCTGGGAAATTATGAGAGGATGGGTTACTTTGGAGTTCATTTTTCATATAAGGTGTCATTGGAAAGATCATAAAGTTGGCTTCCTGAACCATCACAGTAAATTTTGAGATTGTCTCAACTTTTTACGAATTAACAAAATAAAGGTGAAACTATTTAAAAAATGCATCCAATTTTGTTATGATTTTATGTTTCCATGGCAACCCAGTGCAATAACCAGTCAATATTGATTAACAACAAGTACAGTAATCTTTGGAACTTCAAAATTTGATGCCTCGTTGGTACTTGCTGGCCTTCAGAGAGACACAATATCAATATAAATGGACATATAATTTACTCATAATTTCATTAATCGGTTGCCATGGAAACAGTTGTCATTGGTAACATCCCAGTAAATGACAGTTTTCATGGCCGGTTTTAGAAAGTTTACTTTCTTGCAAATATACCATCAGGTGCAGAAATACAGGACGTAAAGCCCTAATCCACCACCACCACCACCAAACTTTGACATTTGAAGTTGATTTTCATCAATGCCAAAATTGAATTTACATCCAAATTACTGTCTAAACATCCCTAACTTCCCCCATTACCTAATTATGACTACTGAATCTGAATCCACAGAAATATTTTGAGTAGAAAGTTTTAAAAGTGCCTGACTTTTCCAGGTCAATCTGGTTCTACGCACGTTATTTGTCCAATTGTACTCGTAGTCCACGCTGAGGCAAGTAAAAGACCCCATCCATGGGGTAAATGTGTAAGCTTTATCATCTCATCATTACGTCTGCCTTGGACTGCTGGTCATTTAAGCTGACTAAGCTGCAGATCCAATAGCACTGACAAAGAATTACCTGCGGTGCACTCAGCTAGTAGCTACCTGCCTCATTAAAATTCTGGTGCAGGGCATTGAGTGTTGCATTATATGCAAGGTGTCCAGCACTGATATTGAAGCACACCTCCGTGAAGTAAAAGGTGTGACAAGTTTTATATTCATGTCATTTCCCCCTGATGTTTGTAATGCATTGCCTAAGTGTGTAGTATTTGAGAAAATATGATTTACAATGAAGGAACATGTTCTGATTTTTGTTTTGTTGCCCATTTTACATAATGATAATGCTTTGCAGAGTTTTAAAAAAGGTAAACAATGCAATAAGCATTATGTTTTATTTAATCAGATATGCCATCTCATAATGCAGCAATATGCAGTATACAATCTCAACACGAATGCCAAGACACTGCAACTACAAATTAATTAAACATTAAAATCAGCAATGAGCATGCATGTAGTAAATTCTGTAGATAATCATTTTGTTGTTCATTACATTTTTATGATGGAGCCTCTGGAATTCGGGAGTTCGGCAACAAAAGACTAAAAATAGACAAATATCTATCATTTGATAATTATTACCTTAAAACATTACTAACATTTTAAGGGTAGACACTTTGAGGGCAGGGGCCTAGCTCAGAGGTAGCGCTCTGGGCTTCCAACCGCTGGTTCGATTCCCGGTCGAGCCTAAGTTGGATGGCTGTTTCATCCTTTGTCTCATTGCCATGGTCCCTACCTGTCCTAATTAGCCCGACTTGTTTATTTTATGGGTTTTGTGAAGTTCTACTGATGACGTTCACTTAGTCTAAATGCTTCCCTGTGACTGGCTAGGCTGTTTTCTGTATAAGGAATAATTTATTTTATGACTGAAGTGACCTACTTTTATTAGATTGCTACGCATGTACAACGTATTGCTGACCGAAACAAATTAGTACAATGGTCACTGCTCTAGATTGCTTCGTAAGCAGCGTATAGTATCCTCATTTTGGCGGTTTTGTATTCCTTGAACAGTATTGAGCAACATTGAATCGATGACCATCAAAGTGGCTGGGTTAGTTGTGGCTGGGTTAGTTGTGCAAAAGTTTTGGTGAGTTGCTGAAATGAAAATCTTTACAGGTGTAATGTTTATTTGCTAGGGCATCCAAAATGGGGTGGGGGCCTAGCTCAGTGGTAGCGCACTGGGCTTCCAACCACTGGGTCCCGGGTTCAATTCCCGGTCGAGGCTATGTTGGATGGCTGTTTCATCCTTTGTCTCATTGCCATGGTCTCTACCTGTCCTAATTAGCCCATCAGGTGCAGAAATACAGGACGTAAAGCCCTAATCAACCACCACCACCGCTAGGGAATCCAAAGAAATTACAACTATACGAGTAGAAGGTTACCTTAGAAGACACAAAATAATTGTATGACTTTTCTCTGTTGCTTTATCAAAGGCTGTCCGTTTTCTGGTCCTATCTTAAGTATTGCATCTAAGCTTGGAGAATTATACCAGGAGGGGACACTCGGAATTTGCAACATGAGCATGCTCTAATGAAAGTCTATTTATTCAGATTTCACAGGATTTTTTTGGGTTTGATTTTGAATCGTCTTATCAAGCAATTAAGTTTCAGGGCAATAAAAGCCCTTTCATGTGCAATCAGCGTGGCGCTGGCTGCACTCTAAGAAAAAAAGGTTCTTAAAGGTTCAATATGGAACCTGAAGGTTCTATAGTACATTTAGATGTTCCGAATAGTTCTTAAAAGTTTAATATAAGAACCATACGGTTCAATCACACACCAAAGGTTCAAAACTTGACAAAAGAGTTCAATGCCAAGTACATTAGTTACCAATACTTAAATGGATTGTTAAGGGCAGTCACTTAATTGATTAGAACAACAAATAAATCCAGACAGGTCAGCCTTAATGAGCAATTGAACATTACATTAGACAATTTAAGTGCTTGGATTTCGGTTCCTGGTGAGTAATAAATATTTTACTTGTCAAATGCTTCATGGTAATTAATATGTCTATAATTTTGTTTAATCAAGTCATGAAAACATGTTATATTGTTAAGTTGTATTGTTTTTGCAGATATTTTAGTAGGAAAAAGAGCCAAATGACTATGAAAACATTTAGGACTTCATGAAGAGGACTGTACTACACTGTAGCATTGAGAAAACAGAGACAGTAAAGTGCTGGAGAAATATCATTTGCAGCAAATGAATTGCTTGTCATGGTGAGTATTCATTACAAAAAATATAAAATTGCTACATTTCAAAATTCTCATGCCTCTAGATTTTGCAGGCAGAGATGTCAGCTACAAATCTATATAGGACAAAAGCAGGCCCATTGCAGCCGCTTGCGTGGGGTGGGTCTTTTTCGTAAAATTGTCGATTTTCAATACATTAAAAAAAAATAGCATTCCCTGAAGTGGACCAATGTGTGGACATGGGCTAAGTTGGGTGACCCCCCCCCCCCCCCCTTTGGCTATGGGCCTGAAAAGTGGTACATTTTAAGCCACTTCGCAACTATTACATATGAAATTGCTAATATTTTCATTGTTGAACTAGATTTTCATCAGAGTTTCTCTGAATTTGCTTAAATTCACCTGACTGAAAATATGAGGGACTTAAGCATGGTAATAAATTGGAAAAAATGCATCTAAATTACATCTTATTTTTTAAAAGCCAATCTTTTGTTCTTGTTCTTTAAAATTTCATTGTTTAATAATCAGTCAACAAACAACTAAAAGTGAATGTTTCAAAAACGGAAACCAAAATATTACTATTTAATCAGAAGTGAAAAATATTGCAATTTTCATGGAATTACATCACATGCTAAGGCTACTTTAATGTTAGGAAGTGCCATTGATATGGGTTGTATAATTACCATGACAAATGAATAGTTATAGTTGACATATAGGAGGATGAATACTTTTGCAAACCACTGTATTCTTGTGACAGTCTGTTAACTGATGAATCTTTAAATTCAGAATGTCTGACAATGAAAGTTCCAATGATAAGTTTACCTTTTTTTATTTTCATACCTTCTATTAAAATATTTATATTGAAATATCAATAAAAATTGTTGTTGTAGACTGTTCATGAAATGAAGCCACAACTGAATTTTTTCAAAGAGATTTGAAAATGTGCAAGTCAGCTTGCCAGGGTACACTAAGGAGAAATTGACAGGTAAAAAAAAAAAAAAAAAAAAGACTTTGTATAAAATCAAAGATATCACAATGTTTTGTTTGAGCATCCATAATGCAAATATAGACTGGAAATGACTTTGTTGTGTTGCCTATTCATATTGATATTTTCAATAAAGAACCACCCTTAGACAGAATGACAACAAGGATAGCATAGACCTGTGTATATCATGGAAACTTATGAAGAATGAGTGACTGGATGACATGTACAACATTTACATGAGGATTGCCTGTCAACAACAAAGAACAAAACCCGCCAAGTGGGCAACAAACAACAGTAATAGCCACAACAATATAAAAGCAGTTTTGTTGCTACCTCGTTAATAAATATGCAAAACACAGCTATATGTCTGATCCTTATAATGGGTGATGTTCTTTAATTAATGTATTTGATGCAACCATCTAATGTCTTGATTTTTATAATAACACTTATTTTGACAGGAGTCAACACCCACATTTTTGTTCGGATCAAGCACAAGAGAGAGTCCAGTCTATGTGGAAAATGTTGAAATATGGCAAGATAGTCATCCAAGATAAAGAACCTGATATTTCACTGGCTTTTGAATGTGCAATTGCTGTTTATTGGACACAAAAAAATTACACCATATGTTATGTGGGATTTTGCATCATATTGATTGTGGTAAGGTTAATTTGCATATGATTTGTTAAACTTGTATATTGTGTATGAAGTGATTTAATCACTTGGGTGTGTGGAGCTCAGTCCAACATACCAAAACTATGTTTGTTCGTGAAAGAAAATAAGTGCATAAAATTATATTGTTGTTCTGTATATTTATTCATATCTAAAAGAACCTTTATTTAACCAATATATGAACCTTTAATTGAACCTTGTTAGGTTCACAATTGAACCACAGGGTTCTAAAATTAACCCTAAACAGAACCATAAATGCACCTTTAAAGGTTCTTTGAAGAACTGTTGAACATCCAATTTAGTTCAAGAACCATTGGGTTCCATCAAGAACCTTAATATGGAACCTTCAGTGGTTCTTTTAAAGAACCTTTAGAGAGGTTCTAAATAGAACCAATAAAGGTTCCAAATCTATACCGGGCTTTTGAACCTTTAAAGGTTCCATATAGCACTTATAGTTTTTAGAGTGTGGGCAGGCAGTGGCTCTAACAGCTGAATCTCATGTTCATTAAAAGGAACTCTCCTAAGCAGAAATGGTTCTGTACAGTTATATACCTAAATAAAAGCATTTATTTTAATCCCAAATAAAAGCCGGTGTTGTGGTCTGCAATTAGAGACTTTTCTTGTGAAAATCAAAGATTTTTTGGCAGAGATGTACTTGGAGGTAGATAAGGTGTGTTCTTTTTCATCTACATGTACTGAACACCATATAGGCCTAGCATCATTGTGTTCTTGCTCTTAAAGGAAAACAACACAAGTCAGTGATCTGTAAATAGATTTGGGATGAGTGGTTTTCCGTTTATTCCCCAATTAATTCCATCCAAGTGGAACTTTAAATTTTGAAAATCGGATGAAAATTGACGAATTTATTGGGAACAATGAAAGTCTTCGATTCGCGATATATATGAAGCCATAACTCAGTCAATTATGGTCCGATTTTCACAATTTAAGTTTGATTATGTAGCTAAATCCATCTACTTTTAGCATATCAGGTTAGTATCAATCTCATCAGCTGTAATCGCGCCGGCATTTTACGGCCGTACGTGTTTCTTTCTTATTTGGAAATAGCAACGTCTTGAGCTTCCTTATTTGGGCAATGCATGAACGTAATTCTGTGTGGTATGAAAAGCATACCACTCATGTTTCTTTTTTATATACCATCCACATTCGCCGTCATTCTTCATCCATAGCATTTTGGCGCCACCTTCTCATTTGAAATTATACTCATTGTTGTTTTTATTTCCACATGTCGTGTCTGAAAATAACTGACAATAAACATGGTCTTCGACTTGTGCTTATGGTACTTTTTTCACGAAATATTTTGTTGTGTCTTCTATATATATAACTCATCAACTGATAATAGATAGAATACAGTCTTTTCACCGAGCAGTCCTGAATTCAACAAAACATAAGTCTTTCTTCTCCTCTTATAACTCATTTTGCTTTTCAGACAAAGAAGATCATAACTGAACTATTGAATAAATACAACTTTCTCAGGGAAATAACAGATACCAACTGAATGATAAGATGTTATATATACATTAAAACGCACTTGAAAAAACTGCTGCTTGGATGCACTTTGCCTTATCCAATCCCAGTGAAGGGCGGGAACTTTCCCAGCCAATAGAATTGCAGTATTCAGTTTTAGCCACCTGGTGGAAATACAGAGAACCTTCCGTGAAAATCCACTATATTATCGGCATATTAGCAAAGTGGTCATATCAGACATCCACATACACTTCTCACAAAAAGTTTGCTCATGAAAGGTCAGGGATATTTTATTTTTTGGCAAGCCTTCTGGAAACTGAAAAGAGTAAGACCTGTTGTCATACTTTTGTGATGTGATGCTTGTTAATGAGCTTATGATATAACTACCTACATCTACTTCCATGTATAAATGTGTCTGTAAAACAATATTATATAGTACATAGAATTGCTGATATGATGTTAACTATAATCATCTATGTAAATAACTTTCACTTGGTGGCTGGAACCATTATACTAAATATATTTTTATTTTTTCTCTTCTTTTAATGAATTTCTATTTATTTTATTTTAAAATGTACTCATGTTTTGCAAAATTTTCTGTTGAATTTTAATGTATTGATGATAAGACTGCCAATACAAATTATATATACTATATTTGAAAATAGTGATTTTAAATGTTGATGTGTTGATAAACAAATGTAGTATCACCCCGCAGTGTGTTTCAAAGGGGTAGGCCTATGTCATTGAATTAATTATAATATAAGTTTATTTTATGTATGTTTTTATAGGTATTTTACAAATTATGATTCATACATTTTAGTTTTATTAATCAATTATCTTTACAATATAATATGATAACCGGCATTTTTTTCAGGTCTCTGCATTCGTTCGCTGAGGGTTTGCTGTGTAAACAGCGCCTTGTTTTTTTTATATTAATATGAGGTACAATACAATTGAACCCTTCCTCAAGACCACCTCCATATTAAGAATACCCCTAATCCTGGATCACCAATATTTGGTCCCAGCAGTATCTTAATCATTTTGGCTTACCCCCATATTAAGACCACCTCACTATTGAGGCCATTTCTGTTACATCAAGGGTGATCTTAATAGTGAGGTGCATTGTACAATGTGCAGTACATGCATTTCAACAGAGCTGGAAGATAAAGAGACTTTTCCTAACTTTTAACCTTGATGTTACTATTAAGACCACATTTTTCTAGACCCCTAATCCTTAATTGAATTTTTTTCTTTTTATTAATATGAATTGAATAATTTTAGTGGTCGTAATATCGGGGTGGTACTCGATCCCAATTGTAAAGCACCACTATAGAAGAACTGAAAGCTTCAATATAAATGCTGTGTTATTAATGAAAGTTTGGTAATTTTTTATTTTTTGGTTTTAAATTAAAAGTTTGGAAAAGTAGTCCCTACCACCTTTCACAAGAGCTCTCCAGCTTTTGTTCACTTTTCTGTTCAAGACAATCGCCAAAGCTGTGAAACTTCCATAAGCACCAACTGAGGCAAACACAGCAGATGTTTGTTTCATGAAAACATCTCAGCAGCCAACAGAACTTGGACTAAATCCTGCTCCAAAGAAGCTTAGAACATTGATTATGTTGTGTGTGAAATATTGTGGATAACCACACTTCTGAGGTGTTGTTGTGTTGCAACGAAGTCACTGACTGATCTCACATAACTCATTTCCTAAAATATATCTATTGAAGGAGCATCAGACGGAGCTACTGCATAATTGGAATACAGGACTGAACATCACTTGATAACAATGTCTGCTTACCTGTCTTCAGAATCCAGTAGTGCAACTTATAAGTATCTCCATGGGAACAAGTGTGTTCGTTGTTCAAAAGCTGTTCCATATGAAGACAAAGTTGGACCAATTAAGGGAGCTATGTTTCATAAGGATTGCTTTAATTGTTTCATATGCCATCAACGACTGTCGAAGCGAACGTATTACACAAACTTTAAAGACCCAAAGGACAAGGAAGTGTACTGCGAGGAGCACATGAAAGGTAAACCTCCAACTCTCTCATATTCAGAAAACCTAGTGAGCCTGATCCTAATGGCAGATGAGCACTCTAGTCCTGCGGTGCCTCCAAACGACACACCTCTGTCTGATGTAACATTGGTTGACACACCGAAGTATACGATTCTAGCAAGCCAGGTCCAAGTGCATGTTCCTGCTGCTCCACCAACTCCACCAACTTCTCCAACAGAGCAAGTAGAATATTCTCATGCTGTTTCTCCACCTGGTTTTGTATATGGAGCTTCACCAGATGGTAAACTTGCACTGTATACCCCTTATGTGCCTGTTTCTCCTCAATCACCAAGTGCCTTTCAACCTACTGTTTATTCGACAAAAGAAGCTACAATGATGCCAGTTTCAACTCCACCAGTGCAAGCTGTCCACCAAGTAGCTTCACCACCCAGCCATGATTTCCACAACACTTCACCTGGTCGTGGCTTCCAAAGGACAGTTTCTACTTCTAGTTCAAGCCAAAGTTTCAGAGAACCTGCTTCTCTTTATGGCAATATTACTCGACATAGTTTTGAAGCAACAGCGTCACCTTCAAATCAAAACGTCCAAGCAACAGCTCAGCCATACAACCAGCATATCCAAGCAACAGCTTCTTTGGATTGTCAGTCTTCAACAACAGGAACCGAATATTTTTATATTACACCACCGTCACCGGTAGCTTCTCCTTCCCAAGTTGAAACTTCACCTCAGATTAAAGATTCTCCATCCAAGCAACAATTTCACTCTTCTGTGCAATCAATAACTGGTCGAATGAAGTTATTTAATTCACCACAGGTCTGTTCTACAACTTCACCTACAATGCCAAGATCTCCTGTTGTTGCTTCACCTTACAGATCAGGCTCACGGTACAGATCTTCTCCTGTGCATACACCACTGACTGCATCAAATTCAAGGCAACATTCCAGGCAATTAAGTACCACTTCCAATAAATCAGCTTCGCCTCATGTTGTGTCACCATTGGGAGGTTCTCTTTCGAGGCAACAATTCCGTTCTTCTGTCACCAACTCACCTACTTCTTCTGCTGGATCTGCTTCACCTCATGTACTTTCCCCGCTTGCTGCTTCCCCTTTGCAGCAACAACTTCATTCCTCCATGACTGGTTCATCTTCATCAGCAGCTCAATGTGAATCAGCTGCTTCACCTTCTCTGCAACGGGGTCGTGATTCAACTACTGCTTCACCTTCTCAGTTGTCTACCACTTCTCCATCCCAAAGATCGCAATACACTTCTTCCTCAATGACTGCTTCATCTTCATCAGCAGCTAAATGTGGATCAGCTGCTTCACCTTCTCTGCAACGGGGTCGTGATTCAACTACTGCTTCACCTTCTCAGCTGTCTACCAAATCTCCATCCCAAAGATCGCAATACACTCCTTCCTCAATGACTGCTTCATCTTCATCAGCAGCTAAATGTGGATCAGCTGCTTCACCTTCTCTGCAACGGGGTCGTGATTCAACTACTGCTTCACCTTCTCAGCTGTCTAACAAATCTCCATCCCAAAGATCGCAATACACGCCTTCCCCTGCTCGTCAAGCATATCTTGCTTCGACACCCTCTCAAAGAGCGTTGCTTTGGACGGCTTCACCTTCCACTGCTTCCTTGCCTGCCGCATCAGTTGCAGAAACTCTCCCTACTCCAAGCCCTCGAAGTAGTGTGAAAATAGATCCGTATCACACTGAGAAGGTCAGTATTTCATTATGAATCACAGAATATTGCAATTACAGCACTAGTTTAAATTATTGTAATGTGTTCAAATTAAAAATTGTATGCTATTAGGCATGTGAATTTACACAGCTGCTGATAATTTCGTTAAGTAGTAGGTCATAATACACTGGGTCAATCCATATGAATTCACCGAAATTCAGACAAACTTCCCAGGTGCAAAAAATACCAGTTGTAGGACTATATAATTAATGGAAAAATCCAAAATTTCAGGTCTCCAGTGTCAATGGTTTAGAAGATACAGTAATTTGAAACTTTATAATTTTTTTGTGGAAAAGCACAGCGGCATGAATTTCCAAGTTCAGACGTCCATATCTCTCTTATGTTTCATAATGTAGGCATGAAATTTTGGACCTAGGGTAAAGAAGTTATATTGAATCCATGTATGCTGTTACATCGGGGCTGTTGGTGATATTTTTCAAATGGTAATGCTCTGAAAAGGGGCGAAAATAGGAAACGTTGCAAAATGAGACTTCATTTTTTGCAGGGCTTTGTGGAATCTATACAAGAATAAGAGCTCATATTTATTTTCTTGCTTCTTATGGTTCACCTGCACGTATATGAATGGCCAAAACCACCTTATTTTGCAGAAAGATGGAAGCCAGAGTAGTTTTAAAAAGACAAATAATATACGACCTGGATTTTTCCATTAATTATATAGACCTACAAATGGTAATTTTTTTTTTAAATTTTGAGATGGTGACCTGGGGAGCTTTCGATGAATTCATATGGATTGACCCCACTGTGTGCTGTCACCTCATAGCCCAGCGACCTTATTATGGACATATTTTTCCAGTTTACCTAGTTTAACAAAATAACAGGTTAAACTATGTAGCCGATATTGACTAAAGAGAAATTGATTCATAATTTTTTTAGATAAGGCAATTTTTCTGAATTGCCTGCTTGTCAAAACAGGAATTGTGTAAACTCAGCACATTAACATCTAAATATTCTGTAATTTTATTGTTAGAACTTTAATACCTAATACCAGAAGCCATCCTATAGACTATAAGAGAAATTAATCAATTTAGTTTAGATGAGTAAATAAGCAAAACATGTACATAATCAGATCGCTTGCCTTGGAGGTGAGAGCACACTGTGAATATAGGCCTACAATATATATGAATATCTCGCACTTTTGTCATGTAAATTTTGGCAAGATCTAATTCAATATTTTGTCTTATCCCCTTTCACTAGATCATCGATTTATCATATCATGCAGACAAAAAAATTCCAAGTATTCCAATTATTTGACCGGCATTGTATAATTTTATTAGCATACAGATAACAAATTTTAGTTATGTGCAATTATTTTTTATTTTATTTAGTTAAACACGGAATACTTCAATCTGTTTATTTATAATACCATTTTGTGAGGTTATTATAGTAAATCCTTTTTCTATCCCTATTTTGCTGTCCCAGATTGCATGTTTCATAAGCCCTGTATGCTGTCACCTATAAGCCAGTGACCTAATTATGGTTATTTACTCACCAAAAGGTCTAACAATGAAATAACAGAATAATTATATGTTCTTGTGCTGAGTTTATGCAATTCTTGTGTCTGACAAGGAGGCAATTCAGAAAAATTGCCTAAACTAAAAAAACATGAATCAATTTTTCTTGCATTTTTAAAAGTAGATTTCTTAAGTCTATCGGCTACATAGTTAAACCAATTATTTTGTTTAACTATGTAAACTAGAGCAAAAAAAATTCCATAATTAGTCACTTGGCTTATAGGTGACAGCATACGGTGTTAGGCTTCCACTTGGTCCCGGGTTCAACTCCCAGTCCTAAGTTGAATGGCTGTTTCATCCATCATCTCATCGGCATGGTCCCTGCCTGTCCTTATTAGCCAATCAGGTGCAGAAATACAGGACGTAAAGCCCTAATCCATACACGCACCACCCACCGTTCCTTTCATGACGACAGCAACCTTTTTAGCCATTGAATGGCCTAGTGGTTACAGCACTGGCCAGCTTCTCTGAAAGGTCCTGGGTTTGAATCCTGGGCTGGATAATCCTTGTGAGCCTTATCTCAGCTTGATGTCATTCACGTATGCTCTCATCATCCTTCGTCTCATTGCCAAGGTTCCTACCTGTCCTAATTAGCCCATCAGGTGCAGAAATACAGGACGTAAAGCCCTAATCTACCACCACCACCATTCACGTATGATCAGCAGTGCCATTTACGCAATATAGATTTGGTTATTTACTATATAATAAAAATGTTGGTCATTTACTTAATTTTGACAGACCTGACCACTAGTACTGCTGCTGCTTCTGGTTTATTTTATTCATTTATTTATTTGCCCGATTTGCTATATTATTTTCACATATTCTCCTTTTCTTTCAGATCTGTTATGAACCGGAACCTGATGATTATGACACTTACCTTTACTATGACGAACCTCAAAGGCATTGATCTGTGACCATATCTCAATTATGAAACGTGTCAATCCATTGGCTAATGATGAACAGCATTCTTAAATTTGATATAAATTATTATATCATGAAATATTTAATTAAAACAACTGTGGAATGTATTAAAGAAAAAGATTAATGGCATTCCTGAAAATTTCAATTTTATTTGGTGTTGGCAATTGCAAATTTTTAGTTGTTGGCATTAAAGTTTTCTGCAAGCTAAATGACTTTGCTCTTCGGTGTTTTATTGATTGGAATTCATATAATATTTCTAAAGTGAAATATTAATACCCATGAAAGGTTGAAAATGTAAACATGGGTGGTCATAATGGCGAGGTTTTCTTAATAGTGAGGTGAAGTGCAGTGGCAGTGATGCTACTGTAACCTAAAATGGTCTTAATTGCGAGGTGGTTTTTAATAGCTAAGTATATTTAAATCGGGATTCCATTAGTAGCTGGGTGGCCTAATGGTTAAGGCATCTGCCAATTCCACATTGGCCTGCTGCAGGTGCCAGGTTCGAACCCGACCCCGGGCCTAGCTGGATGGCGGATCGCATGAGACGTTAAATTGGAGGTGCCTTGTGCTTAGTCTATGCTGAGGCAAGTAAAAGACCCCATCTATGGGGTAAATGTGTAAGATGGTGTGGACTCCTAGCCGTATCATCTCATCATTACATCTGCCTCTGGCAGCTGGTCATATAAGTTGACTAAGCTTCAGATCTAGCAGCATTGAGACACACATTAAAGAACCCTGCTGTAGGGAAAAAAAATCCATGAGTACACCAAGGTACGATTGCAAATTGCAATCAGGAAAAGTCAGAAATAGTCTTATATATAGCAAAATGGACCAAACAGTATGCCGCAACAATGGCACTTGTTGTTTCGTGTATTTGGAAATGAAAATAATAATGGACGATAATTCCATTCTTTGGAAAATATTTTTGATTGAAAGTTGTATTTTTCACCTGATGTTGGAGATGGCATGGCATGGAAAAACGTGGTGTGTGAATTTACTATACAACAATATTTCCATACTACTGCAGAATATGTTGAGAATGTCCATAATTTAGTAATTGAAATAGTTGCTAAGAAAATATTTACCATAACACTAAACACTGTGTGTTATCACCTCAAAGCCCAGTGACCTAATTATGGACACTTTGCTATAGGCTGTGTATTGCCTTAAGAAATCTTCTCTTAAAAATACAAGAGAAATGGATTCATATTTTTTTTTGTTTAGGCAATTTTTCAAGAACATCTAATTATTCTGTAACTTCATGTTAGACCTTTAACACCATAAGCCAGCCTAAGACTGTAAGAGAAATTGATTAATTTAGTTTAGGTGAGTAAATAATAAAAACATATCCCACATGCTGGCTGCATATACAGGTCACTTGGCTTTGAGGCGACAGCACCCAGTTAAAAGACATGCTGCTGCAAGTTGAAAGACTTCAATAAAAGTTTCCCTAAAAATGGCTTTGAAAAAATAAATAAACAGAACATCAAAGAAGCTTTGCCTTATACAGGAGGCTACAAAAGTACTGTATGCTAGTAATGTCGTATTTTAATTTCCTACAAAGTGTGTTGCCATGACTAAGAATAGACAGACACCTTATGATATCTGTTGTTTCTTTGTCACCATGAGAAATGGTCAAAAAGATGACCAGAAGGCAAGAAAAAAAAAAAACTATCACAGGAGACTTAGTAAATTGTAGAGAGGTGATTTTATCATTTTGAAATTTGGGATCCTTCTTATTGCATACATTTTTGGCTGTGAATGGAAATAAATATGACTGAAAAACCAAGTTAACATTTATTTTGAATCGCCTCAGAGAAGCTAAACATGGCCTTGACCATTAAACCACCCCAGTGGCGTAGCTATTGGGGGGGGGGGGCTGTGCCCCCCCCCCCAGGTGCCCCACCCCCCAAATTGGCTCACAATATTTTAGCCTCTCAGTGGCCATCGACAGACATAATCCGGGCAAAGCTAAAAAACATGCCCACTGCATTGCTCATACGTCACCACTTTAACAAACAATATATATCGTATTCTTTATCCTAGAAAAAACCTAAAGTTGAGAGGATGGGCGCCCCCTAAAACATTGTGTCCCCCTGAGTGCCCCCGCACTCTGCTAACCCTACACCACTGACCCACCCTCCTGATCACTCTAAGAAATTATGCTATCCATAAATTATGATTGTTTTTTTTTTATTATAAAACTGCTCAATTTACTTTCTTTGTTTTTATTTTTCTCTAGCATATCTTCCTATTGTTTATCACTTCAAAAATAAGATCACATTGATCGTGTCAAAATTACTATTTTCTGAAATTTCAAGTGATTGATTAAGGCACACAAAATATGTGTAAGCCAATAATCTATCAGGCATTACTTACAAAAAAAATGATACATTGAAAGAAATCAAGACCAAAACATTGGAAACACAATGGAAATGGCATTATCACCCCTGTTATCACCCAATGTTGAGTATTGTGACGTCATCACTCGGGTTTGTTTACATATTGGATTTTTGATGGCATGAAAAATTAAATACTAGATAGTCTTGGTGAAGTTAATTAATTTTATTGAGAGATAGTGAACCAAACAGGCAATAGATTTTGGCCTGTCATATCGAGTGACAATCAAGGCTTTAATGGAAAGTGGCAATAAATGGAAATAATTGTTAATAATTGGAGCTATATCCGTTGGCCTATTTTCAGAGTGCATGGATCCTATCATTATTTTAGACTCCGTAGCCATGCTTTCCAAATCAATATTGCTCATCCTACTCATAATACTCATAACCAAAACACCTGTGATTTATTTTGCCTTGTGTTTAACTAATAATCATATATCCAATTATTATATGTGAATTGTGGACAAATTGAGTGTTACTAATTGCGTGGACTGACAGCTAACGGGTATAAAGGCAAATTGTGGACATGAGAAAAAGCTATTAAGTAAAAGGATTAATTGCATTAATTAAGTGGATCTCTATTACATATCAGTTACTTATTTCCAGGCACATGTGGTTGACAGGTAAGGGAGTGGTCTCAAAGCCAGAACAACAAATGCTAATTGGTTACCTAATACTTAGATTTGTTTTTGATAGGTGCACCAATTAAGAACAAAGAGATTGCTTTTCATGCAAATGATGCCATTGTTAATGAATGGCAAAACCGGCTGATGCCGTCTTTTTTAATGATTTTCATATTTGTGTGGAAATTTTTCATGCTTTGCTATTAACTTTTAAAAGCGTTTTATGAAAAGTTAAATATTTTCGTGTTGAAAGTTAAACACTTTTTAGCTGTCTCAAACTTGCTCCACCCAATGCTGTGCCATTGACTGCATCATTGCGAAAGCCAAGTAACCCCGCGTCGGGGCAACTTTGGCCACCCGTTATTTTGTAAATCTCTTTTTTATTGTGAGTTTCAAGAAGCTGTATGCAGCGTATGGTGTAAGTATTTATTCTCATATTAGGTCCATTTAGGTGGCATGAAGATACCTCTATTTACGGTACTCAGTATATATACGATTTTTATTAGAAATTCAAAATACATATCAACACTTCATGTGCATAAAGCTGATGCCAATAAAAGAGGCATATTCAGCTTGAAACATTGTCAGAAGTACATAATACAGTCAGAGGCAGAAAAAAAGAGATATGGAAAGTATACGGTTACCAGCTAAAATAAATAACACGAACAGGCAATATAGCACAATGATTGTAGAAAAAGAAAAAAAAAACTTGATCGAATTTTGTCTTAATAGTGATATTGTGGAGTGAATGGGAATGGTAATGATCTTATTCTATTGGCTTATATTGTCATGTTTGAGGTAAGTTGAAAGACCCCACTCATTGGTAAATCTGTAAACATGGGTAGCCTCTATCACACTTTATTGATCAACCCTTGTGAGCAGCAAGAACTTGCCATATAGGGCTGCACTTTCCATATCTACCCAAATAACACCTGTTGAAAGTCGGTTTTTCATGCGGCAAATTACAGGTTACAATATGAGAGACAAGTCAAAATTAGTAAAGCCACCATACAATACCATAAAATATGGTATGAAATCCATAGTATATCAAGGTGCTTCAGTATGGAATGATTTACCTGTTCAAATTAAAGAAGTTGATGAATATGCAAACTTTAGACAATTGTTAAGAAACAGTAACTACTGGAATAACTGTCAATGTGGATCTTGTATTTTTTGTATGCAAAATAACCTGTAACTTTACTAAGAACATTATATGTCATTTCTCATATCATTTGTAAATATTTGTCATCTTGTTGTTGGTGTTATTTTATTTGTCGGTTAAAAGCTACTGTAGCTTATGTTCTTTGTTTTATTGTCACCACCGACTGTAAATAAAGTTTTATCTTATTTTATCTTATCTCGTCTCATCTTATCTTATCTTATATTGTCTTATCCTGTCTTATCTTATCAGATTCAGATTCAGATATATTTATTTGACTTAAAGCTGGTATCAAAGAAAAAAAAAATATTACAATCATGTTTATTATAATTTGCTTTAAGTAGGGTGACCCCTTTAAGACATCTTATTTCATCTTATCTTATCTTATCTTATCTCATCTTATCTTATTTCATCTTTTCTTATCTTATCTCATCTTATCTTATTTCATTGAATCTTATCTTATCTTATTTCATCTTATCTTATTTTATCTATCTTATCTTATTTCATCTTATCTTATCTTATCTCATTCCATCTTATCTAATCTTATCTTATCTTGTCTTATGTATCTTATCTTATCTTTATCTTAGAAGTTGATCCGATGTCAATCCGATGGTTATTCAAATTTAGCCCATGCTCTCAAGTGTATATATCATATGTGTAGTAGCATCCCTTCACTGCCTTAGTAATACCATCCAACGTTTCTGATCAAAATTATGTTATTACGTTGGTGACGTCCCAGATGATATTAATATTTTGGACCAATGTTGGCTTAGCATAAGCACTGAACTCTGCCCATTGTTGACAGATGGGAATGGTAATTAAAATCCACATAATATTATACAATGTCAAATATCTATTGATACAGCTATCCACTCATAAAAAAGGGCGGGGGCCTAGCTGAGAGGTAGGGCTCTGGGCTTCCAACCGCTGGGTCCTGGGTTCGATTCCCGGTCGAGCCTAAGTTGGATGGCTGTTTCATCCTTCGTCTCGTTGCCATGGTCTCTGTCTGTCCTAATTAGCCCAACTGGTACAGAAATACAGGACGTAAAGCCCTAAGCACACACACACACACACACACACACACACACACACACACACACACACACACACCCATAAAAGTCAGGTAAGGATCAAGGACATAAGTTTGAAGAGATTTTGAGAAATACCCTTGAGGATCAAAGACCTTTTTTTGCCCTGTGACAGTGCCCTACATTATTGGGAATACATGTACCAGCAAACAGTCAATGTTGACTTCTGTGTATTTTTGTATTGGTCAGAGGATATCACCTTATCTGTGGGAATGGATAGCAAATATGTAGATCTGCAGAGTAGGTTGTGTAACAAACTTATGCAAGTGGCCGGATGCTGGCTGAATTAGGAAATGGGTTCAAGCCTCAAGCACTTTCTGTTTGTGGCCTTTTGCAAGCCACTTAATCTTCACTGTCCCTGTCCACCCTGCTGATAAGTGGATAACTGACCTTGAAGACTTCACCTCAAGAACTGCATAAAAAAGATACAACCTAGAGTTGACACAGCAAGTAAGGCTCTATAGTATATTTAGTTTTCTGTATTAAATTTATATAGTTTTCTGTAATAAATTTATTTATTTATTTTTTTTTTTTCCCCTGGGCTCCGCATACTATTATTTTAAGTCCATACATGGATAGCCAGATTGGTTAAAACCACTGGGACAAGCAGTATATATTTGTCTGTTTTTTTTTTTGTTGTTTTTTTTTAAATTATTTGTCTATATTGTAAAATTGTATGTTATTATTAGTATTTTTACTAGTCACAACCGGAACCAACTTGCTGTAAAATACATAGTTACAACATTTAATATAGACTGTTAGCCTAACACTTTTAGTATTATTATCTTATTACTGTAAAAATACTGTATTATTGTATGTTATTATTTTATGTTATTTGTATGTTTGACAAATGTATCAATTATGATAATATTCTGTCAATAAAATTATATATATGTATAAACAAGATATGTATCATCTATTCACACTCTAAAAAATCTTGCAAAATTCACTCTAATTGCCAGTTTCTCAAATATTTGCACAATTATTTTTGGTTATCATGTAAGACATATTTATAGTAGCTCTGTAATTTACCACTGACATAAGAATTTCGACCAGCCAGCTGAAACCAAATGAGACTTTCAGTAGAGCAATAAATCTGTGAAAATACAATATTAATATTACATATTTAAGTCAATAGAGCACGTAATTCAAAATTATATTGTTAAATGATAGATAGATAGATAGATAGGAAGATAGGAATATAGAAGATAGGAAGACAGGAAGATAGATAGATAGATAGATAGATAGATAGATAGATAGATAGATAGATAGATATAGAAAGTGCAGCCCTCTAATGCAAGTTCTTGCCACGTTCGAGGGTTGATTGATGAGATGAGAGGGAGGAGGAGTCCACCCATGTTACACATTTACCCCATGGGTGGGGTCTTTTATTTGTCTCAGCATAGACATGATGATTAGTCATTGAGTAAACAGAAATGAAAGTTTCCAAATGAATAGCCATACAATGTATATTACTGGTGAATTCCATCTCATGGCAATATGAAATAATTTAGATCACAAAAAGAAGCTTGTAATGCAGTGAGCAGTGAAATCAGGTAGACAGGCTGTATCGTCTGGACTCCTTGTTCAGGTGAAACAATATTTGATAAAATGTCACCTTTCCCAATTCACTGCAGCATGATCTTTTCCCATTTGTATGTTAATTATGCTAGTCAGGTGACACTTTCCTTACCCGTTTGTTTTTAAAGCTTTTTAAAAATGTACCATGACTGAAAGTCGGCCAATGTATCTTTACTACATGGCCAAATGTGCCACGTGCGTTTTCCACACTTTTATCCAAACACATGGAAAACGCATGTGGCACAACTGGTCAATTGCATTATACCCTATTGATATTTGAAAAGGTGGAAGTCAATCTACTCTAACTGCCTTTACTAACTTTGAGGAAGACATTCATTTCAATATTTAGCGGAATGTTCATGACGTCAGAAAGACGTAACGATTAGGTAACTAAAAACGTTAAGAGCACAACGGAAGCTTCCTTAACTGGACAAATATTAAACGCTGCAATTGCAAAGTTACTGGATAAAGAAATGCCATGCTTTTCTTTACTTTTCTGGAGTTAGGTGGATCTAAATGCAGCTTACGTTTTTTTTTTTTTTTCGTGTACCTGTATTTAACTGATATGAATCAATGATATGAATCAATAAAGCAACATATATCCACCTCAAAACAGGTGGGTCTATGACCAACTATGCAAAAGAGCGACATCTCATTCCTGGTTGCAAGTGATAAATTTAGTTCAGCAAAAATATTACTCTAGATTTTATTTGGTAATAAATATATATGCCTATGGATATTAATTGGTTTTTTTTAATATGCAAATGAATTGTGCTAACAAATTAAAAAGCATGAATGGACTGCTGTGAATATTAATTGTTGTTATATGCAAATGTTGTTTTTACATGCAAATGAATTGTGCTAACAAACCAAAAAGCATGAATATGTAATATCGGAGACTCATGTTTTTGTTTCTATGTATACAAAATAATGTAATGCTATTATATAAGCACCTTGTTATGTTAGTATACAATGTATATCTTAGTTGTACCAATACATCCTATATAACATGGCTGTTGTTTCCATAGCAACCAGATGTTGAGTTTTTAAAGCTGCTTGTTCTGATGTCGCAAATATGTATTTGATCGAGATTTGAGATATTTCACAAAACTGACAAGTGTTCTAAAATCCTTCTGAATTTATAGCCCTTATTTGGTCTTTAAATGTCATTAATATTTGTAATGATAACACATCCCAATTACTGGTAATGGCTATTTGAAGTGACGCTGCCTAACTGAAGCACTTATCCTGTCTGTCATTATATTGGTATAAAGATAATAGATCAATAAAATATAATCACACTAGTATACGTTTAGTTGAAACCTGAAATATGGCCATATTTGTGTTTGTCGACCATCTTGATTTTCTCACAGAAAGAGCGCTCGAAAAATCCATTTCTGGATTCAAGACGTGCTCAAAATATACAGCCGGTTCCGACAATTCAGAATAAATTTATTCTTATTACATTATATGTGCAAAACAACCACTATTGAGTACAAAGAGCATAAATCAGCCAGTTTCACTTTTACAGCAAATTTCATAGACTTGGAAACTGATGTCGTGCGACTCCTGGACTCCCATTGGGTGAGGAACCAAGTCCAGGAGTAAGCTTAGGAGTTCTGCTGTAATATGTAATCACCATGCACTTATTCTATATCATTTATGCCTGAAGATTTTGGCAGAAACATAGTCGCAAGGTGTTAGTCTAATGATGGCAACACCAAAGATGAAATGCACTGATCCATCCTATCTGCCAGGTTAGATTATACAAAGCAGCCAACAATTTAGCCAAATTACGATCATTGCGTGCATTGTGTAATCATCGGAAGAATAATGCTTTGAAAGTGTCTGTCATTGAGCTCACTTTGTTGAAAACATGTTGAGGTTATATGATTGATCATAAGTTTTGTTACATCGTAGTTTATAAGAGATCCATTTGGAGCTGTAAGGTGACGGTTTTTTTATCTCTTTCGTTTCTCAACACCGCCGGCCGAACTTTTGCAGTGCCGTTCAATTAATAAATCAACAATTGTCTGGGCAAATATGTGTATTGCATCTCAACGTATCACATCACTTGTGTTAATTTATCAAGAAAAAAAAACACTTTCTGGGGATTTTTTTTATTTTCCGACCGACCGTCTCATGAAAAACGGTTCGAGAAAGTTCCGAGAAACATAAGATCAAAAAACCGTGGCCTAAATAACACTCGTCTCTTTTGATCGATGGTTTTACCCTACAAGTGGACTAGAGCACAACTCCGGTTGAGAATTCAATTTTAATGTACCCTCAGTACACAGCTGAGTGGTCTAGTGGTAAGACACTCGCCTGCTCCTCTTAAGGACCCCGGTTTGATACCCAGCGCAGGCACCCTTCATGAGCAAATTCCTAGCTGGATGTCGTTCAGGTGAAACGTGATATAACAGTCCCTCATACTTAGTGTCTATGCTGAGGCAAATAAAAGTAGGGAGTGAAGTTACTCTCTTCCTCTCCGCTATTTTAGAGAGTTACACTTTAATCCCTACAGAGATTACATTTAGAAAGTTACTTTACTTCGCACAGAGGGTACATTTACTTTACTTTCTACTGAGGGTACAATTTGAGTTGCTTTACTCCCTGCAGAGGATGCATTTAGAGAGTTACTTTACCATGTACCAAAGGTATAATTAGAGTTACTGTACACCATACAGAGGTACATTTCGACTTACTTTACTTCATACAGCTGTACATTTAGACTTACTTTACTCCTAGCAGGGTACATTTAGAAAGTTACTTTACTACATGCAACAGGTACATTAAGAGTTACATTAATCCCTACAGAGGGTGCATTTACAGAGTTACTTTACTCGCTACAGTGTGCAAATTTAGAGTGTCGTTTCACTCCCCAAAGAGAGTTATACTTTACTATATACTGAAGATATATTTAGACAGCTAATTTCGAGAGTTAATTACTCCATATACGAGGACATTTATAGAGTTACTTCACTCCTTACAGAGGGTATATTTTACTCTAAATAGAAGGTAATTATACTCTTTTGTAAAATATCAGAGGAGCCATTTTTCCATTGGTGCTCTACTCCATTTGTAGGGTTAACCGTAATATATATATATATATATATATTTTTTTTTTCGAGAGAGAGTGCATTAATCTGATATATCAATGGCTCAATCTGGTTTGATTGCCTTGTTCTGTCTGGTCTTTATTATACAATGCTTTGATCTAATCAATGATATTGACATGCGAAAGGCAATGTCATGCCTGAAATATAGTGTGTGTGTGTGTGATTAGGGCTTTACGTCCTGTATTTCTGCACCAGTTGGGCTAATTAGGACAGGCAGAGACCATGGCAATGAGACGAAGGATGAAACAGCCATCCAACATAGGTTTGACCAGGAATCGAACCCGGGACCCAGCGGTTGGAAGCCCAGCGCGCTACCTCTGAGCTAGGCCCCACCCACTGCCTGAAATATATACATATATATATATAATTATGTACTATGATTGCAGTATACATAGTTCGCAACTTGTGTAGGGTAAAGTAGGGCACTTTGAACCACCTTTATGTTCATTTCTTTGTTTTTGCTCAGATTAAATTTATGAAATTCGTGAAAATTAGGAGTATTTTATTTTCATGTGCAATTACAAGATATTCTTTACCAATATTTGAACTAATTGCCAATTAGTCCATATTTTGGTAAAGAATATCTAGTTCATAAAATGGTCTTTCACAAAAAAGTTAAATGGCATAATATGTGTTATTGTGAGTAACTAGAATGAATCAACTTACATTTAATGTCCTTCATACAGCACGTTTAAATCTAACTATTTATGCGTTATGTGCTGTATTAGGATGTTGTATAGCTGACATCAAATGTAAATTGATGAACTTCAAGTAAAATTTGTGTACAATATTTACATGTAATCCGTCTTTCACTTTATCACATTAAGTCAATAAATTTATAATTATTTACAACAAAACTTGAACGCAAGCATACAAAATAAATGCATATGGCAATCACTATCTGACAATCACAGCCTTCATATGCAGAGAAAGCATGCTATTGGTCCCCTCATGGAATTCTGGAGTACATTTCTTGGAATTCATTAGCATTTTCCTGTAAGAGGGGCTGGCCTGCATTTTTAATTTAAATTGTTTCGGCCGGCACACAGCTCGGCAGTCTAAGTCCTGCTACAGCACATCAAGGGCCAGCCATTGTTTGCAATACATTGTCAGTAACTAGGAGCACCTCCCAGGCTCACACCAGGTAAGCAGTTAAATTAATTTCATATCGATAACAGCATAACTTTTATTTGTATAACACAGAGTATTTGCAGTTTGTAGAATGATATTATTCAGGAATGACTACGAAAGTATTAAATGAAATAAATATAATTTAAATCTAGTTTTATTTATCAATCTGTGCATGAGCAGCAAGTCTATAACTGTTTGGTAGTTGTTAAAAAAATAAAGTAAACCTAGCATTGATTGAATATATAATTAAAAGCACACAGTATACTTGCATGAATTGGTAACTCCTAGGTAACCACAATAGAAAGTAAGAAAAATGAAAACAGATATATTAATGTCCTGTGAGTTTCTAGACTTCGGAGAATAGTGCACTTAGTTTTTGGAATTAGTGACTGTAACCTCATTCAGGCTGCATACCCCTCCATAAGAAGCATTGAAAGTCCAAGCAAGCTATGAAAATAATGGGCTCCTCAGACGTCAGTCTAGTGACAAATTAGGGGCTTGTGCTTTCTCAGTCATTGCTCCTCACCTCTGGAACAGATTACCTGGAGATACCAAAGGAATCTCCACCAATGATGGCTTTAAGAAGAAATTATCATCTATTCAGAATTGCTTATGAACAATATGCTTCTTTAATCCAAGCGTCTGTGAGCAGAAATCTTTTCTGAAACAGGCACTAAACAAATGTATTTATCATTATTATTAGATTAGGTATTCTTGTGGCTAGGGTGGTAATCCTTTGGGTGAAGACCTACTGGTATTAATGACTTCATTGGTGAAAATATGGTCAAACATAATACACATGCCCCCATGCCCTCATGCCCAGGTAAGATTAGTGGAACAAAATACAACTATGACAACTACAGGCAATTGAGGCGAGTTTAAAATGAGTGAAAAGATTTTGGTGTAGATGATAGGTGCATATGTGATATGAAATGTTCTTTTTTTAAAAATGGCCAATAAATTAATCTTGAATATAACTTAAGTGTGTAACGGACACAAGCATGTGGGCAACATGGTTTCGAGGTATTCACGCCTTTGTCAGGTTTTATGGAAAGAAATTCTCATAATTGATAGATATATAGATAGATGGATAGATAGATAAGCTTTATTTTAACTGAATAATTGAAAAATAACAATGCCAACTTTATGTAACAAGCGCCGAGTATTATCAGACATGAATTACTAATCTGCATTTTACATCATAATCACTGGTACTAATGCCACAATTTCATTTAACCTTTACTCACCATCATAATCACTGGTACTACTCAGCTAATGCCACTTCAACTTACTGATTTCATGAAAGACACCTTTCAACTTCAGCATAACAATGCTCTGCACTCAATCAGCACATTGACTCCTAATGTGCCACTAATGCTATGGCAGACTCAGGAGCTAAGGAATGAGGTGCTTTCAAGTGGTGTTATCTAATCTAGAAATGGCACTTCTCAAAAGGGAATTAATACCTATAAGAGCTCCTTATTGCCACCAAACTGGATGAGGAATCTGGTGATACTCATATCTTGAGTGGTGGTTATTTAATATTTATGTAAAGGAAAAATGAATGGAATTGATAATGTTGACAAGCTTCACTTTGACCAAATACATCTTCTGTTGATGGTCAGGAAACACATTGAATGAATAGGAAAGTATCCCTTATGGATTTAACGCAGTAACAATCAATTATTTTTTGCTCGAAAGTCCTGGGCGTCTGTGAATCTGCGATAACGAGGGGTGTCTAGTACTCTTATAGTTAAGTACAGCTGCTGATGACCACTAGTGAAACTATTGTTAGATTTTATATATTGTTGTATAGCCTAACTAACCAACTACCGGTGTCAAGATTATTGGGGCCCCTAGGCAAGATATGTTAGACACCTTGATGAGATTATAACGTTTGACGTCCACCAAATTCTCCATACGTCCTTAGTGTTGAGCAGATTGAGTTTAAGACAATGCTGCACATCTTCCCCCTTTTCTATATTGATTAACAACATTCTTGTAAAGACCAATATTTTGATTATTATTTTTTTTTATTACAGAAAACTGAAGAAATGGCTGATGTAGAAGCCAAAGCTAATGGCTCCGGCTACCCGGAAAGTGTCACGTATGAGTATCCTGGTATGGCTTGGACTCTTTCGTCAACCAAGCCGGAGGAATACTGGGAAGCTGCACTTGCTAATTTCTTATACGCTGGTCCATCCATTCTTCTTTTGATCATCGGGTCCATCGGGAACGTATTGTCATTTTTGGTTTTTAATAAGAAGTCTATGAAAAAGTCTGTTACTAGTGTTTACTTTCGAGTTTTGGCTATTACCGATACCACCGTGTTATATTCAGGCTGTATTGTTAACTTTGCCACGGGCGCTTTTGGCAAAGATGCACGGCTGTATGCAGATGGTTTGTGTAAGTTTTTTGTAACTCTGTTAAAGGTCACTTGCTACAATAGTTGTTGGATTTTGGTCTTGATTTCCATTGATCGATTCATTGGTGTTTACATGCCTCATAAGTACAGGCAGTTTTGCACAAAACGACGTGCTGTAATCTCTATGGTCATTGTATTGATTGTCATGATGTCATTTGTTGGAGGTTTCTGGGGAACAGCTCTCATAATAAACAACAACCGATGTGGTATAGCACAAAACCACTTGGCCTTCTTTGATGGCGTTTATCAATGGCTTGATCTTTTGGTTCTGAATCTAGTTCCATCTATCATCCTGGTGTCCACAAATGTTGCAATCATCCGCAAGATTAGTAAGGGTTCGTTCGGTGATGAGGAAAACTCTGGCAGTACTAACAACAAGACCAAAAAGAAGGGCAACAATCTGACAGTCATCCTACTCAGTATTTCTCTGGTCTACATCCTCTGTACCATTCCAACAAGTACAGCATTCCTGGTCATCCGCACTTTCCATGGACCCCGTCGAGAATCCCAAGTATTGCTCTACCTCCGATCGTGCGAGACCCTGTACTATGCCAATCACGCCAGCAACTTCTTTCTCTACTGCATTCATGGAACGTCCTTCCGCAAGGAGCTTAAGGGACTGTTCTGCAAGGAGGAGAAGATGGTCAGCTCCACTTCAAATAGTACCAACATGTCTGCGTACACCATCAGTCAGACCGATCAAAATTCTTAAATACTGTGGCGAGGCAAGGCAAAAATGGGTACTTGTATCATAGCCATTAAACAAACATAAACTTATTTAAAAACTTTATATCTGCTACATATATAATGTTGTGTGTGACGAAATGATAAACGTTTAACAAACCTGGTGACATTGCCTATTTATGGCTCCTAGTGACTTTGATGGACATTATGACTGCCCCAAAGTGTGATGATAATTATTCTGTAAATAACTCGAACAATTGAATTAATAACTTGATGATTACAAAAAGTATTCATTACATTTATGTTGCATCATGATTCAATAAAGTTCGGTGTGCAGGCAGACTGTTGTTATTTGTGTTATTGGTACTGTACCATCATTCCCTGGCATTATAATATGTGAATGCCTCACTTGCTTTTATCTTAGTAATCACATGATTTTCACGTCATGTCTCCGGTAACAGAGGTTCCCTACACGTACATTCAAAATATTTCACCCCATCTAGTGATAAAGAGCCCTATATTTGCTGTAATCGTAATAGACAGGGGGCCGGCCCCTCAAAATTGGGATTTCTGTTTGCACCGATCCACACCTCCTCAATACACATTTCCATGGCAACCAGATACTGTAAAAAGTATATTTCTTTAATCAGTGAGGTTTTTACATGCAAATTATTAAATATCACCTTCCTATGTTCAATATATCTTAAAATGTTTATTCCCAAATGACTGAGGCTTTCTCTGAAATGTGACAATTTAAAAAAGGGTTTCCATCGCAACACACAAAAATGAAGGAACTTCCAGTGATGCTTCTTTTCTGAGAGGGTTTCTCCTAAGGTGTCTTGAGATACCAAAATTATATTATTTTATTGTGTTATAAAAGCTTGACAGTCAAAGATATCAAAGCAAATAAATAAAATTTATGAAAATATTTGTAAAACTGCTACCATAGCAACAGGAAATGGAGAAAAACCTGTGTTTACTGCAAAACTTTAATGAGGTCAGCCATGCAAATTAGTCATAGTACCAACAAATGTCAAGCACTGTAATTAACAAGAGCATACCACCAAAATTAATTTTGTTAATTTGTTCAATAAAAAAATGTACTTTTTGCCATGGATACCAGAAAAAAAACATCTCTGGTCCAAGAAACTTACAAAACGAGTACCGATTACAAATAAAAACTGAAAATTTCCAATTCAATGATCCCAAATTTGAGGAGGTGTTGATCGGTGCAAACGAAGTGCCCTTTTTATTCACATTTTCTAGCCTAGGCCCCCTGACTATAAGTATGAACAGTAATACAATGTTCTTCACTTTTTATAAATTTCAGTAATTATTTTACATGGTGGTTCACTGCACCAGCCTTTAAATGAGGTCGTAATGATTAAGTTTATATCCTTTTAGGTATACCTCAGTTTGAAATTATATCATCACCAAATAGATTAAAAATATATACAGAAATTTATAAAATAATCAAATGTGAGAAAAATTGTCCATGTGGTGCTTAAAAAGTCCATAAACATTGCAGCCTCTTCTTGGTCCAGTGGGGCTGTCGAAATTCCATCCCTTATGCATGCCAGTTCTTTTATAACTGCGGTGGTACACACATCACATGGGCTTGTCACTGCTAAAAAGTCAGTTACTGAAAGGCCCAGCACACTACAACAGTTTCCAAGGTTCTGGCCAAATACTGAGCTCAGATTATGACAACTGATGGACAGAACTTGCAGCAAACTTCATAAACCTTCTTATCAGCATGTGCTGGCAACAAAGCTTGCCTGCAATACATTGTACATTCAATAATGCTACAGAGTGAACGCCAAGGTAATCTCCAAACTTGACGCAGACATTTTCTCCATACCGTGCAGACTTCGTCAAGTTTCTTAAAGGGCAGCAGTATAAATCCTTAGAAAGATGAACAGTAACTGATAAAAAGTTTACATTGCATTTGTGAAGCAATTTTTTTAAATTTGCTTTGATAACCATTAAATTTATAAGTGATAAGGTTATGAGTTTATTGATCAAAGGTAACTGACACCAAATTGGTTTATGATACATGACGCTTTAAAAAATAATTATACAATGATTTATAGTAAATAACAAAAATTATATCAATAGTACAAATACAGGAGGTAAAGCAGAACAAAAGTCAATATTTTATATTCAATAGAAGTTGAACAAGACTGGTTACATTGCTTTATTCTTCAATAAATAATTGAGTATGCTTTTCTTGAAAGTATAAAAGGTACACCGATAGTCTTTTGTCCTACAAATATCATTCCAGAATATGACACCTTTGTAATGTATATTTGCTTTGGAAAGATCATTTCTACAAACAGGTAGATGATAGCGTAAATATTGCTGAGTATGATACTGATGATTAGTAGCATTGGATTGAAACATATTGCATATATGTGGAGGAAAATCAGTTTTTAACTTTAAACATAAGCATAATTACATTATACATATAGATTGTGCTACGTGCATTTTCCATGCGTTTGGATAAACGCATGGAAAACGCATGGTTTTTGCCTCATTATAATTAGCTAAAAACCATGCGTTTTCCATGCATTTATCCTTCTCATGGAAAACGCACGTGGCACATTTGGCCATGTAGAGGAAACGAATTAAACAATGGAGCAGAAGGAGCTCTAACAGAGGCATTTCCAACTGTCCTGAGAGCACCTTTTTGTATTCCCATATCCATTTGATATCTGGAACCAAGATGTTACCATTACCATAGAAAAACAGGGACATTTTTTGGGTCCTTACTGACACTGCTGACGTCCGAAAGCCTAACATTTTGTTGCTTTCCTGACGTCAGAATGCTTTTAAAATATCATCCATACTGGCGGTCAGGAGGATACCATATTTGCAACTTACTGACAAGTGCTAGACTGAGCTGCAGTTTCACAGATGTCAGTAGTGTACAATATGGGCGTTTTTGCTGAGGTCAGGATGCCAATGAAATGCCATCCTTTCTGACAATCAGGAGTCTCTCAACCAACTAAAATATTCGCATGATATCTTCTGTATTTTAGTTTCCAGTTTTTGGTTAATTTTAATATCATTTTATACCTTTAGGTAAATTTAGATATTAATTATCTATAATTTCATGTTTGTTTTATGCATATCTGATTTGAAATAAACATATTAATCGTAATTGTGGTGTTGATAATTGAAGTCCAAACACTACAAAGTAATCTGACAATGCCTCTGAAGACTTAATCTATTTCCAAGAGCTGGACTTTATAAATTAATTATTTGTGTGTTTGTACAGAAGAATTTTCAAACTGTTATCAATAGTAAAAATCAAAGATCACTTGCACGGTACATCCAAAAATCTTATCATATACAAAATGAAATACTGTTCAATAAGTAAAGCAGAAATACAAGTACATATGTATGTATTATATATCACGTTTGTAACTAACCTCTTGACCGTTTATCTATATATCTGACTAACATAATTATGTTGTTCACCCCCAGATAGTAACATTTATAATATAAATAAGTGACTTATAGGCCTGATAGGCCGGGCATAATGATTACTGTATTCTTTAACAAAACAAAAAATATCTGTAATGATATGCCAGTCACGTTAATAAAAATTTACTGAATTGAATTGAATTGAATTTTACCAAGTCTAAGGAGCACACAAGTTCCTTTAAAATTGAAGATTTTCCAGGCCAAGTTAGAAATTTTAACCTCTACCCATGGTCCACGTGTTAATGAAATAACATTTCAAGCACAGAGGGCACCACAAGCTGGTATGCCTGTCCTCATGATGATTCATGGGCTTGCAGAAAAACTGAACTTTGTCACCAAATCTAAACTTTATGCCAATTCATGTGGAATTTGTGGAATATATTCCAGTAATGTAATTCCTAATGTTTTCAATGTTATTGAGCAAAGACACGGCAGAAAACGAGTATTTATTCTAAAAATAACTCAATAATTTTTCAAGGTCCATGATGAAATTCTCAAACAAACAAAGGATGAAACAAAGGCTGCTGCAGCAGCATGCCCTCAGCAAATCTGAGAAAATGAAACTAGGAATAATGGCCGAAGTGTAAAGCTTCGACAGTGGAAATTTAAGCCTATTTTGAATCCGAGTCTAGCTTCATAACTACTTACCAGAACAGTCCCAGGTAGCATTCCAAATCGGCCCAGCATCGTTTCCCCATAGGTCACTGTGGTTACAACATCGTATTAACATCGCCGAGATCACGCCGACGTTGAAACGAATGCTATCTGGGGTCAAACTGTGGCTCTATGAGAATCATTGGACTTCATGCACTCTCTGTGAGTGATATATATATATTGCTGAACAAACATTGAGATCGACTAATGACAAAATCACTATCAGCAAGTGTTTGAAATGATTTACACATTTTTTCTATTCAGGAACTATGCAAGCTCGAAGATTGACGTCAGATAAAACTGAGCCTGAGCCATTGCACTGAGGAAAATTGTGATTTCAATATAATTTGTAGCAACGCCTTGGCACTGTTTAGTAGGTACGTCTTTTGATGAATCGCCATGTCTGATTGGCTGGAAGGTTGCGATGGCCCCTTATTTGCGTCTGAATTCACAGAATGGGGCCCATGTAGCCGTCTTTATATTTTTGCGTGGGATTATATGTGCATGCGGTTTTACAGCCTTCCTACTTACCTGAACCTATTTTATAATGAAAAATAATGAGTGCACACACTATTACTAATCTTGGCATGCTGTTATTTTTCCACAATCATAATTTTGATGGAGTTTCTTAATGTTATCACTGAATGACTTAGTCATCGCCAATAAAACCTAATTACTCATTTTCAATGCGTGTATACTGTCCAGACAATATTTGTTCAACCTGATGCAAAATACAACTAAATATGACAGGACTGCTGCTGGGCTAGGACAGACCACTTCCATTATGATAGTAAAGTACATGCTGCGATTTCAGGTTTTTTTTTAACTGTGTGGTGTCCTCGCAGAGGAAACCTGCTCAAGCAGTCACCTCTGTAGTGCTGCCACCTGGCCTTAATGGCCAGTCATATTCCCCAAACAAAATACAAATACTGTGTAATTAGATTTGGATAGGCAACTTCTTTTTAGCCATATTTTATTTAGACCTGTGCTGAGCAGCCATATATCCGCAAAGATTTGGTTGTCTTATTACAGCTAATTCCATAGAATTGGAAATTTACTCCAGGGTCGTCATGTGATTCCAGGATTCCCATTGGCTGAGAGACTGCCATAGCCAAATTGAATAAGAGTCCTCAATTCACATGATGTCATTGAGTTTCTTGTTCGGGCCACATACATAGAAAGTAGGGTGCTCTAAAATTGGTGGTTTTTTAAAATGTTTTCAAAAGATTGTTCCCTAGAGCCTTTCCCATTTCTATGATAAAGATCAACTACTATGCAAGATTTCACCTCCACATTTTGAGTTTAAGCCTTACCACCACCCACTTGAAGTTTCCATACAAAGTGCAATACAGCCAATACAGCCAATACAGCCAATACAGCGGCTAGGTTTTGAGAAAGGATGACAAAAATTGTTCCTTGGGAACCAATTCCTGAATTTTTTCAGTGCACCCGGAGCAGGAGCAGCTACTGGGGCAAAAAGAGGCAGCGACTCGGTGAAATGGAATCGCCAATATCTCAAACACTTCTTCTATTTTAAAACATAGCACTGCATATGCAGCAAACCCTCAACAAATGTAAAGATCTCAACTGGACAGGCCCAGTGTTGGACTGGCCCTATGCTGGACTGTCCCTATGTTGGACTGTCCCTATGTTGGACTGGCCTGGCCCAATGTTGGACTGGCCTGGCCCAATGTTGGACTGGCCCAAGAATAGACTGACCCAAGGTTAGCCTGGCCCAATGTCGGAGAGCCCAAAGTTGGACTGCCCAATGTTGACCAAATGTTATGTTAGTTCACTGTCAGATTAAATATTAAGCCCTTTTTTTTTTCAATACAATTATTGTATCAAAACGAGACAGCAAATTGACTGTGCAATGTATGAGCTGTAATCTGTCCAACATATAGTTTTGTGGGATGCGAAAAAATGATATTACTCACTAAACTCTATGCCAGCCACTATCATTATAATATTGTTTAGATATATATCTACCAATACTTTTCTAATACGATTCCCAGATAGCATGTGACATCGGATTAACGTTGACCCGATGCAGGGTGACGTCGGATCAACATCGAGCTGACGTAGCATGTTATCGAGGTTTTAGGTCTGGTTATTCCACCATCTTGTTGGCCCAATTTTGGCCCGGTAAGTTCTCCTTACCCACAGTATATTACTAGACTCCATCCATTCTGCACAAGTGCATATCTGGATCTTTTTTTTTTAATCGCTACAGATGGACACTCTGCATCATCACTCCCATTGAAAATTATTTTTGAATTGTTTATAGTAATCAGTTGTGAATGTTATGGTTTCATGAGTATATCCGCTCATAATTAAACCATTTTAGTGAAAAAGGGTGGTTGCAATCTTAAAAGAAATTTGGTTAGAATTATTATTGGAATGTAAATGCTTATTTAATATATGAGAAAAATGTGAAAATGGAAATGAACTTTATCTTGTCCGTTGTTAGTAAATTTTTTGGCAACTATATAATGAACGGTGACCTTAATTTTGCTATACTGTATGACACATCTTAAGATTTGAGTTTCAGTTTTATTTTTCACATTGGTCATCAAAATACAATTTGCCAATCAATCAGTATGTGCCAGGAAGCCAATGCTTGTTGTGAAATACAAGCAAACCCCCCCCCCCCCCCCCAAAAAAAAAATCTGCAAAATGATTCTGCATTAAACGCTGCAAAATAGACACTACCTCCATAAAAATCCATTATATCATGAAACTGAAGTGGCGAATATGCAATAGAAATTTGTCACTTCTGATTAATAACTACCTCACCCAGTGGGCCAGCCGACTGATCATTGTTATGCAAGTTGAGTATCCATGGTTACTGATGCACTTCCTGTTGTAAGGCGAAAATGGCCAGCAGCAATTGTATTCTTCATCATACCAATTTCAGTAAAAAGCACGGCATAAACGAGTAATCAAATGTACATTAATCATCAATTATACAAGAAGGCCAATCTGAGAAATTTGGATCATGTCAGGTGAAACTTACCCTTGGGTTAATAAGGCTTAATAACTAATCATATATCAATATCATAATCATATCTTGGCCTTGTAATACATTACCAAATCATCCAATGAGAAGCCGCTTTTTTAGGCTTCATATACTTAAGCATTGGGCGGAGAAGGTAATTATACTCAGACAGATACATGCGTGACTAAAACAGACATCCCATCCACAAGAGGCAGTCACACCCCACTCAGGTCCCCGGAGTGAAGTTAAACTTGGACTTGAGAGCAACTTAAAGTAAACCAGTTTCTTCATAACAAGGTAAGCTCATGGACATAACTACTTCACCATGCAATGACACTGCACTTGCACCATCAACATGAACTCTTGCAAAACAACATGATATAAAAAGTCAAATGTCTAACATCAAAGTAAGAACATTTAACTATTCCATAGAAATTTGAAGAGGGTAATTGGCAAACCAGACTGGTGCCAAAATGTCTAAGTTATCTCATTATATGGAATCCAAGTAAAAACCCAAGTAACTTTACAAAAGTAGCTTTTTTTCTTGCTTTTTTATTTTTTTTTGTTTAGCATGAAAGTATGTTATTTGATGGAAAGCTTTTTATTCTGTATGAATTTGGAAGAACTAAACAAATCTGTATGGTGTAACCTTCATTTGAAGGCAAAAAGTAAATGAAACAAAGTTGGACTCTTTGATTACAAGAATTCTCTTATTTTTAATTTTTTTTTTCTTATTCAACTACATGTCGTACAGAAGTTTGTAACTTTGATTACCATGTAATCTGACAATATACATACACAAGTTCTGTAGGGTCCATTTTGGGATATATTGTTTTAAAATTTTTGGTTTATCACAACACAGAGAAATTGATGAAAGCTGGGTTTAGGAAACGCCTCCTATTTGGCATTGTTTACCCCATACAATGAAGGTATATGGCCTTAATATCATTAAATCATAAATTGTACAAGTACTTAATTAATAAATTCAAGCACTAACCATAAAGATAATTTCCCTGCACCTTACGGAGCCAATAATGTTTACTAAAGATACCATGGTTCACTGTATTATATTATAATATAATAATATATTATATTTGTTTTTGCCTGTGAAACAAAAATTGTTTATAAGATTCCTCAGGCACATGTCATCTGGGTGTAGACATAAAAATAATACAGTCAATTTTCTATTCAATATAATTTATAAGTAGACCTTTTCAAGCACAAGTTTTTCTACTTCTATACACCTCAGTGGAGTGGAGCAAAGAGTTACAGAGGATCTGCTCAATTCCTAATGCCATGATTGGGACTCGAACCCACAACTATGCATAGATCTCGTTAGCAGGTTAACACCTTTAAAAAAAAAGGGTACATAGTCAAACTGACATCCACTAATTTTTTTACATGTTGAGAAAAATGTTTCATTAGAAAAAGTCTGTCAAAAAATAGTTGCAAGAAAGATTCTCTCAAATTCAGAAACAAACTTCATAGATTTGTAACTTTGTCATCTACAGAAAGTCCAACTGATTAAGTATTTACAAAGCTACATGGATGTTTAGTGAGAAATCCCTAAACAGGCCTCAAATTCATGACACTTCACCCACAGGCGTTTGCCATCATGACAGCCCTTAGCAAGTTAGTATACTGTAAGACCAAGGCTACTGACTATGTCAAGAAAAGCTTTTACTCCCCCTGCGTAACTGCCTTCAATGATGGGGGGCTAGTTTCAGTCAATAATATCATATTACACATCAAAAATGGCTATATTATACACAAAAATAATTTTCCTTCTTATTCTAAGTGATAACTTCCATTATTTATGGGTATTTACCACTTATATACAAGGAATTCCTTGCCTGTAAGCTGGGAAATGTTCAATTCTCATCTCTAATGCCAGATTTGCATATTTCACCATCTACACACATGATGGCGCTTCCTGATTGGCCAATATCTCCCAAGCACAGTCTGCTGTCAGCATTAAGCCAATTAAGTGACCTGAGTAATCTTTGTTTAAGAATTGAGTGTAATCAATGCAAACAAAACAAATTGATATGCAATTTCACTGTTAGACATTCAATGCCATAAGCCAGCCTATATGCTATTAAGCTAATTTGTTTGTATTTAAGTCTAACTGGTAAACTAGCAAAATAATTGCCATCAAGCTCAGGGCATTTCCTAATGTATTCAGCTACATTCTGATTGGCAGTTGCAAATGACATAGGGGGCTCTTGAGATGAGAAGCCAATTAAGGCAGTCAGTAGCCTTGGTATTAGTTAAAGTATAAGTGTGTCATCACTGAGCAATGTCATATATGTTGGCAAACGCCTGTGCTTCACCCGATTTATATTTATGATACACCTCGCCTACAGCTTCAAAATTTCTGACATGAGGGGGAACAGCCATGCCCGACATTGTGTGATTGACTCGCAGGTGTGCTCAGGAACAAAAACAAATAACAAATGAATTACTTCACGTTTATTTAAGAAGCAATTGGATGAATTGACAAATTTAATATGAAAGGGTGTCTTGGGCAAAGTCCTCATTCTTCCTTGATTGATTTTAAATAAGATTATATGTATTGTTGCATTCCATGAAACAGCTGCTCTAGCGGAAACTGTTAGTAATGCAATCATTTGAGTTGAAAGCTCATAGACTTGGAAACTAAGAGGAAGTCATGTGTGAATCCAGGACTTCCATTCACTGAAGGAATTTCTCATTCACATGACGTTCTCTGGAGTTAAATTTCCTTCAGTGCAGTCTATGCAACAAACATTAGGGTGCATCAGATGCCCTTACATTGGCAAACCTGCTTGTCTTAGTCCTCAATCTGTTCTACCTCTTAGGGAAACTGTTCTGATAAAATTTTGTTTCAATAGGATTATATTTAGGTATCTCACCATCCTCTTGAAGTTTTCCCAATTTATCGTACATTAGTATGCATTAATATGCTATCGGCCAAACTGAAAACTTCTCTGATGATGCATACATTGTGCATGTACTAAACATAAACAGGCATTACGCAAACCCTTTTAGGATTTAATGACGGTTAATCATAATAATAGTCATAGGTGAAGCTCCAATTCAACAATATGCCTTTTGCGCACATAAGCTTCATTGTTGCACATACAGCAAACCCCATTAACCTTTTAGTAGCAATTTGCTAAAAGTTTTCGTATCAACTCAGATATTGGCCTTCACTGCCCTTCAGTTTTCATTCATATGGACACTGTACCCAAAGGCTGTTTGAGTAAAGACACCTCTTAGGTGCCTTGGATTGTAGTTAAAGTTACTCTGACCTATGACTGGAATTTTGGAGAAATGAAATTATGGCTGATGATGGATCATCATTATCATCAAAGGAGAATGATCATAAGATTCCACCTTCCGAATTAAAGTCAAATCAAGTGAAATTTTTGGTTGGGGCCAGGTAAAACTTGCATGTTTCCTTTAAGATCAAATAAACAAATTACCGCCTGGAACAATTACAAGCCAACATCAAGTAAAGAAAGTCCAAGACATCTTTGAACTGGTTACCAGTTATTGTTAGAGGACCTGTACTTTAGCTGTGGATGTGCCTTACAATGACTTGAATTTCATCAAAACCAGACCGCAGTGTGAAGTTATATGTCCCAACATATCAAGGTGTGCTTTGCAGACATTCCTAAGACAGCATTTAGTGTTTGGTGGGTAAAATGATACTGCTTGCACTCTTCAGCTCTCAGGTGTATGCAGACCAAAAAGCAGTAATAGCAGCTAATGCTCTGTTAGCCAAGAAACCTGAAGAGAATAAACCAAGTCAAAATTTGGCACTGGTCATGGAGACATCCGTTTTTCCAACAATCATATCTCCCGTGATGGAATAAGCAGACCTCATCAATCCGGGTTCAAGGTATCTATTCCCCATTCTGGAGCTATATAGTTTTTATAAATGTGACCAAATGGTTGTCTGCTTCCTGAAAAGCATCCCTTGAAAATGCAGAATATAATCTAGGTGCTTTGAATGTAGTCAATGAATCTGCAGAACATGGCATAAAATAGGGTCTACTTTTCTTCAGGCATCAAAAAATTAAACTAAATATCAAAATTTATTCCATATTGTTGAAGAGTGGCCAAAAAACTCCCATATCTGAGAAAGGTAAAAAGCCATTCGCATAAAATGTCCATTGGAAAATCGGTTATTGGCACTGTGTTTGTGTCTCCGAAGATAACAATTTGCATTGGAAACATGATTAATCTTAATGGTGATGAGTTTCAGCAAGAATTAGTTAGTTGGTTCTTTTTATTTGTAGTTTGGTAAATAAATTTATTGATATAATTTCATTTAGGCCTAATCACATAATATGACAATTGAACAACTGAACCCGTGCTTGGATCTAAATATTTTACGTGATTAGCATGAATTTCGAAAAGGAACTCTTTTATTTTCTTTGGATGTAATGTTTCACATATAAGAACACAAGTAATTTTGAAGTATAGGTGTACTTTATTACTTTTAATGATAGCAGTGTAGTATTGCTTGAGCACTATTGATATGTGCTTTCATTGATCTAGCTTCTTTATTTTTTTTTTTCACTGGTTGTTTGCAACTGTATATTGATACTTGACTCAATGGAGCACTTTATCCAGTAAAACTGGTAAATATAAAAATTCTTTAAATTATTTTTGTAATAGATGTTAATATTTACAATCCTTGTGGTCTTTCTTGTTAAATAAAAAAGCTGATATACAGGTTTTCCGCAATATTCATCATCATTTGAACCGGAAGTTTCAAATCGTTGGTGGGATACCTAAATATTGATTAATTTCCATGACAATGAGCCTGACAGAGTATGTTGGCATGGAGAAAAAATTGGGAACTAAGACAGACCAAAGTTTGGTGCTTGAAAATGTCATCAGGCAGCTGATGCACCCTAACAAACATGGGTTTTTGCAACTCACTGGGGAGTATACACTATACAGCCCATGACAGTTGCCTTCCCGAGGTTAAGCACTCTACTCTTGTCATGACGACATTGGACACTTTGGTAGAGTGAAGTAAAGAGCATAATAGGGGATCTTGCTCATTACTGTCATGCCATGGTGGGACTTGAACCTACAACCTGCTTAGCAGCCAAACACCTCATCAATAAGTATTTATTTAGTAATGTTCCGAATAGGAGGGAATTAACTGACATTTTAGTTTGTTATAAGCCACAAAAGTTTTAGTTAATTCCCGACTATGAGGTATACTCCATTAGGCATATTTACTAATTTGTTTGATTGTTTGTTTATTTTAACTGCCTTTATTATGCAAGACAAGTTCAGTTTGCACTCAGGAGGGAGTTTTTTGTTGGTTATATCCCAGAAAAGACCACTAGAAAAGGTCACGTAGTGCAGTATAACCAGCATTATACTCCACTTAGACTGTTTTCCTATTGTTCTGAGCGGGTTATGTCCAACGGCAATGTTAGTTAACTCCCTCCTGAGTGCAAACTGAACCTGTCTTGCATAATAAAGGCAAATTTACACGAACAATCAAACAAATTAGTAAATATGCCTAAAGGAGTATAAGTTAGTTATATCCTGCATCGTCGGAAGTTAACTAACATTTTTGTTGGTTATATCATTCCGCGATAGTTAACTCCCACCTTTTCAGGATATAACTATTACATCTATTTAATCTCAAGCTGTATGTAAAATTTGTTACTTGTACCTGGCCAGGGGCTTCCTTGTCAATGTTTTGCTGTTGCTTATAATATATAAGAAAAGTTAAGGGGTGATTTTAAAATATTAATACATCTATAGATGTGTTTACTATTACTTGTTATTGCACTTTTTAATGTTGTCATTTTTATTCATGACAATCAATTCTTTTAAAATAATTTCAATTTATCCAACTACCTGCATTTTTGCATGGCCAAGAACGATACAATTTCCCCGGAATTGACACTTTTCAATTAAAATAAATATATTGAATATATAAAACTAAAAAATTAAAAATTCTCCAATGAAATGCGCTCGTTCAATCAGATCTCTTTATTCATACCATGTGATGCAGTATTCCGTTATATTGGACAGTAAAAGTTGTATTGTACAGGAAAAAGTATATTGGCCAGTGAAAAGTTATATTGGATCCCTGATCATGTTTACAGTAGAGAATTTGACAATTGTTTTGGGGATTGTTCACAAGGGCATTGTAAGGTCACGATTGCTTTGCAAAATGGCTGAGGTGTGATAAGAGGAATCTTGCAGTTTTTTCTGAGACATTTCATCAGAGAATATAACAAATGGTGGACGGAAAGTCGTCCAATACAGCATTTTATTGGATTCAGAAAAACAATACTTGACTCCTCACCACCCAATATTGTTATAATAATATATAAAGCGCAGCATTTTTATTTATTCACTTATGTTTTTTTTTATTCACTTTTGTTTTTATGTGTTATGTTTTTAAAGTTTTATAACGTTTACAATATATTTTAATTACCAATATTTGTATACTATACACCATGAATTGTATCTTACTATGCATGTGTGTGAATAAACATATTTAAAAAAACAAATTGAGTTTGGTAAGGCTACCACTCACGGTTTTGCCTTTCTTTTTTCCAGGCAGTCTACAACAGCCATGGCTGAAGTGGATCCAATCCCAAATGCCACTGATATTGCACCAATCTTAACGGACAGTTATTTGGTCGATTTACCTGCTTCGAAATCTCAAGAGTATTGGGAAGAAGTTGTTTCGAGGTTCCTATATGCGATTGTCTCTATTTTACTTTTAATAATTGGCACAGTTGGCAATACTCTGTCCTTTTTGGTCTTTAATAAGAAGTCTATGAAACAGTCTGTAACTAGTGTTTATTTTAGGGTATTAGCTATAACCGATACTACTGTTCTGTTCTCTGGAGGTGTGGTGTTTTTTCTCGTCGGGGCATTTGGTAAAGATGTTCGTCTGTATTCTGATGGAGCTTGTAAGTTCTTTGTTGCTGTGTTAAAAGTGACGTGTTATCACAGCTGTTGGATCTTGGTCTTGATTTCTGTGGATCGATTCATCGGTGTCTACATTCCTCACAAGTACAGGCAGTTGTGCACGAAGAAAAGAGCAATTATGTCAATCATCGTCCTGCTGCTTGCAGTGATCGCTTTTGTCGGAGGTTTCTGGGGAACTGCTTTGGCTGTTAGTGACAATAAATGTGGGATTGAAGGAAATCATTTGTTCTTCTTTAATGCTGTGTATCAGTGGCTCGATCTTGGTGTTCTGAATCTAGTTCCTTCGGTGATCTTGGTGTCCATAAACATCGCAATTATAATCAAGATTAGTTACGGTTCATTTGGGGCTGAGGAAGACTCTAACAGCAAAGGTAACAAGGCGAAGAAACAAGCAAACAGTCTGACAGTCATCCTGCTCAGCATTTCGTTGGTCTACATCCTCTGTACCATTCCAACAAGTACAGCGTTCCTCGTCATCCGTACATTCTACGGACCACGCAAGCAGGCTCAAGTTACGCTGTACATCAGGTCATGCGAGACGCTGTACCTTGCGAATCATGCCAGCAACTTCTTTCTGTACTGCATGCATGGAACAACCTTCCGTAAGGAACTAAAGGGACTGTTCTGCAAGACCGACCAAATTACATCCTCCACGTCAAATAGTACAAACATGTCTGCCTACACTGTCAGTCAGTCCGACCCAAACGCTTAATCACGTCGAAACTTTCATTCTGGCAGTATCTTAATAAAGACTGATAATGTTATTAATCATTAATGACTGATATTTATGGGTACGTCTATATCTACCTCAGACTTTCATTGTGTTAATGAAGAAACAGACACCACTGTTGACACATTGTATATTATATTCAGTTTATTATTTAATTACAGGAGAGACTTCATACTTCTGTCATATCGTATGTATGATAATATAACCTTATGTTATAATATTGTATATAATAATTATTTGCATAATCATTGTGCTTTATTGTAGTAATAATAAAGACTGAAGCATCATTCTTTTGTCTTTCTATTGAATTGTATAAAACACCTACATGTAATTGTTCAAGTGTTCATGTTGTCTACTAATGTAGAGTGAATTGACAGGAAATAATTCATTTATTTGAAAAAAATAATTCACATATTTGGGAAATATGATATAATGATCATAATGTTGTGGCAAGAATACAATTGGGTTAAAAAATGTGTGGTCTTAATTGTGAGGTGGTCTTACTTTTGAGGTCTTTAATAAGGAGATGATCCTAAAGCGGGGTTCGACTGCACAATTACGTAATGAATATAAAAGGAGGATTTTAGCGTCCATAAAAATTATTTTAGACATAAGCACCATGTTGTTAGTATCACGCTGTCAACTACCAGTGTAGGATCCACTGTTTAATGTAACAAAACCGAATGGATTTCTCTGTAAAAGTCCCAATTATATTGTAGTCCTATGCAATAATTCGATTTCAACGAAACTCCCTCAAAACATATTGCTTGTGACTTACATGTGCCTCTAGTCCAAACTTTTAAATTTTCCAAGAAGAGCTTTGGGGTAGCATCCCCCCTCCCTAAACACCGTGTGTTGTCACCTATAAGCCAAGCCACCTAATTATGGACATGTTTTGCTCGTTTACTCATCTAAAGTAAATTTATCAATTTCTCTTATAGTCTAAAGGCTGGCTTATGGTATTAAAAGTCTAACAATGAAATTACAGAATAATTAGATTCAAGTGCTGATTTTACACAATTCGTGTTCTGACAGGCAATTCAGAATAATTGCCTAAACTAAAAAAATATAAATCCATTTCTCTTGTATATTTAAGAGTTTCTTATGTCTCTACTCAGCCTATCGGCGACATAGTTTAACAAATCATTTTGTTCAACTAGGTAAACTAGCAAAAGAATATCCATAATTAGGTCGCTTGGGTTAAAGTGAACTAAGGACAATTGTACTTTAGTGCAAGTTGGACTACAACCGTAATAATTTCACAGAAATTTGTATTTTTTTACTTCAAACACAGACAGTTGAACCACACTTTAAGAACACCTGACAAAAAAAGCATCCATTAGTGTATTTCTACTTTAAGTTTTCTTCTTTATTAAGACCATCTTTCCATTACGACCAGTACAGTTATTTTGCACCAAGGGTGGTCTTAATAATGAGGTTCTACTGTATTATACAATTATCTATGAAACATGTATCTCCATATTAAAAGTTCTTGGGGACTTCAAGAGCTGCAGATTGCACTAGTACATAGCAGTTGCATAATATTTAAGTGCATTTACAGCACCTTTGCCATGCCTTAAGTGCATCAATTACATTTGCATAAGCTCTCACTCAACAGGGCTTACAGGCGACTAGGTTGGTTACAGTTCCATACATTTCAATTAGAATGACAATACCAGTGACCTTGACCTCTGTGCACTGCTAACACCCTTAATGCCCACCATGCATATTGTGTACCCTGCAATGGAATTGCCTTGGAATTGACCCCTAATTAGTGTCATGTACATCAACCCAGGTATATATCTGGTCAAGTAGCTCATTGGAGTTTTGGATATTTGTTATATGTTTAACCATGGGGGTGGTCATCCAATTCCTCCTGATCATACCACTGACCACATTACTCAGCATCACATCAAGTCCATTGACCAACACAACTGGGATACATGCATTTTATGAAACTGTCAATGATACAGAGTCTGTTGGAACACCAAGCCAATATCTGAACATCAATGCAGGAGCAACCATAGAATCGGGGACTAATCCAGTAGATAATTCATTTTCTGATGCCATGGAAATGTTTACCCACAACATGGACTCACCATTAAACTCAAACACTACAGATATAGTGGTTACTAATACTGAGAACGATCTGAATATATTATGCCGATAATGGCAATATTTCACATTTTCCCTCAGACATATCAAATGGGCAACCAATATCTGTCTCAGGCAATTCACGAGGCCTGTCACTAGTGATATTACCTTGATATAAGTGACTGCCATAAATGGCAGTTCCATTACTATGCAAATCAGGAAAATTGCCTTAACTAAAAAAATATAAATCCATTTCTCTTGTATTTTAAGAGAAGATTTCTTTAGTCTATACTCAGCTTAATAGTTCAACCAAAGTGCACAACAGAGAAGATTTGGGTAATGGAACATGGAAGGTGTATGAAGAAGGCATGTCTGGAAAAGTTGGAGCTTTACCAAGGAGAATGTGTAATGGGTGACGTTTTCATGCAAAGTGCTAAGTTTGGTCGATGACATGCAGCTGAGCAAAGTACATGACATTGTACTATTTTGGATTAAAATTATGTTTTAGGATGGGGTTACCTACACATAATTGGCAGCACTATTTCACATTTTTAAAAAAGGTAAAAAAAATCTTACTAGGTAAATGTTTAAAATCAAGGGGAACTAACACCTTCAGCACTTTACCTCTCAGATTTTAGCTTTGGTCCATTGGAACACATCTACGCCTATTATAACTTGTATATATCCACTGGTAATGTAATATCCTGCATTTATTAGCTGCGTGTTGTGAACTACGGAGGCCGCCATTTTCGAGATTCCCGGTGTTTTGAACTCATCGGAAATACTTCACTGTTGTACTATGAGAACCAAGTGCAATCTAACTGCTTGAGTTGAGCAGTGTCAGCAACACACCACCGGTGTAAATTGCAATTGAAATAAGAGCATGTCACTGTTCTTACCAAGTGTCAAGTAAATTGCCATTGAACAATTTGAGACTATGCAATTATAGAGAAATGTGATGTAAATTAGCCAGCTTTGTGTTCTTTGTCATTTAATTGAACTTTTAAAATTAACATGCAAATTTCCTTTAGTTCCCCTTTAACTAAGGCGGTCACTCAACCGAGGGTGCTCCAAATTCACATGACGTCCTCTGGAGTTTAATTTCCATGTCTCTGAGTTCTGCTGTAAGTTGTTTGCCCTTGCAGTGTGAATAAAGTTGTTGTGTTTTGTACATGTCAACTCCAGCAACAGCCGTAATTCAATCAACCCAATTCACGAGGCCTGCCACCAGTGATATTACCTTGATATAAGTGACTGACATTGCCTTGTCATAATAACCAAACTTATGTCAATTTTTGGCATGGGTTACTTCTTCCATAAATGGCAGTTCCATTACTACGTTAACGGATAGACATTTTCATCAGAAATAAATCTGAGATGTCTATCACTGAAATCACTGAAGAATATGGGGCCTATACAGTCACACGAAAAATCATTCAGGCACTTTCAGAATTTGGTGCAACTTCTAACTGTAACAGAATTAAGTGGAATCCGATTTGGTATTAAAAACATGTATAAGTGGTACTGTCTATGACTATGATATCAATATAATCATCATTGTAGTTTGCGAGTTATGAAAAGCTATATATTTGTCAGAAGATTTCAAGTGCCCGCATACTTTTTGGTGTGATAGATAGGACATGATACTTGAAGCTGATTAACATAGGATGCAGAAATATGAAAATATTGGCAAAATTTGGGTTCTACCTGTTACTGATAAAATTTGAACAATAACAATACATGTTACCATATCAACCAATGAAATTAACTTCTGTGCTTATTTTTAAAAGTCACTCTTATAGTTATAAAACTATCATGCAGTGGGAAACAGTCCTAATATCTTGAAAACTTTCAAAAAGTCGTCTGTTCGAATAATTCAAAATGACATGCAAAGTAACCATAGAAACCAGTTGATACATGCTTAAACAACTCTAAATCACTCTTAGTGCAACAGAAGAGACTACGTAGTTCACAGACCTATTCACAGACCCTCAACACAATGCTACAAGGGAAGACAATATGTTGCCATGGTAACAGTGAGTCTGACGTATTTGAAGTGTTTGTAGTGCCACTTTTAGTGCAGAACTGTTTGATTTGCCCCATTTCCTGGAGGACAAGGCTACATATACAGATAATCATATTTAACAGTAAAGAGACATAGGAACTACATGATTAAATTCAGCTGGGTGGCCTAATGGTTAAGGCATCCGCCAATTCCACATTGGCCAGCTCTGCTGAAGGTCCAGGGACCCGAGTTCAATCCCAGGCCCAGGCACTCTTCATGAGCGACATCCCAGCTGGATGTCAATCGCACAAGATGTTAAATTGGAGCTGCCTTGTACTCGGTGTCTATGCTGAGGCAAGTAAAAGACCCCACTCATGGGATAATTGTGTATTATGGTGAGGAGTCCCAAGCCTTATCATCTCATTATTACGTCTGCCTCTGGCAGTTGGTCATATAAGCTTACTAAGCTTCAGACCCAGTAGCATTGAGACATTAGAAATGTCAGCCCGATGTCGCCCAATAGGGCCGGCGTGAAAAACGACGTCAGATGCTATCTGGGTAGTTAGGTCTGTCTAGCTCCCTCATACAATGTGCAGATGGTTATGGCTTTACCGGTTAAAATATTGAACAAAATACATATTTCACCAATAAACACTTAATTACTTACTTACTTACATATTTCACCAATAAACACTTACTTACTTACTTACTTACTTACTTACTTTTCTTTTTCACTGCCGTTGAAGGATACAGGCTGAAATTAGTCTCATTTGAAAGGTGAGACCTGGAACTTCTAAGTCTGGGTGGTGTAGAGTTAAGACGACAGGTCAGTTTTTTGCTATTTGCGTTTCCATAGCAACCATTCTGCTTTTGCAAATAATACCAAATACGCAACTATTTATTTAATAACTTTATTTATATAATGTGCATATCTTTCATTTTTACAGGATGAAACAATCGTCCATATGCCTTCCAAATGCTTGCCAACCTTTTTCACTTGCCTGTTTTCCTTTGTTGCTATGGTATCCACCATGTTGGAAATTACCAAATTTTAACAAATAGACTATAATAAAATTAGAACCCATACCAATTTTAATTGAACCAATTTATGAGGTTACATTTGATTCATTGGTTGATATGGTAACATGTATTCTTACTGTTCAGTAACAGGTAGAACCTGAATTTTGCCAATATTTTCATATTTCTGCATCCTATGTTAATCAGCTTCAAGTGTCATGTACTATCTATCACAAATAGATAATTTCAATAAATTAAGGTGATTTAAATTATCACCGTTGCCGTGGAAACACTATTAATTGGCCTTTTTTTTGGTTACCTGTGTTAGAAGGTAATATCATTGTGTTCCACTTACTTGGCAGGAAATAATAGATTTTCACATACAGAAAATGACTGTACATGTTGAGATTTGAAATATATGGTAATTTCACGTGGTTGCTATGGAAACAGGACTACTGATACCTCTTATTAAACTCATGCCAAGTTAATTCAATTAATTGTGAAGGTTCTAGGTCTTATCTTTCGAATGACACTAATTTCAGCCTGTATCCTTCAACGGCAATGAAACTCCCTTAAAATATGCATGATTATTATTATTTATTAAATTTCTATAGCGATACTATTTACAAAGGTAATTCAAGTGCGCTGTACAATGATATTTAAATAGATTGAAAAAGAAATTATTTTATTTGCTTTTAAAAGTTAAGTAATTGTCTATATTTTGGATGCTTCCTGGCAAAGAGTTCCACACACGAGGACCATATACACTGAATGACCTTTGTGCAAAGATATGAGGCCTCGGCTCCTGGACTATTGCTTAAAATCGGCACGTTTTATGACAAGGGTTTGATTTGCCCCTTTATTTTGCAATTACCTAAACAAGAGTTCCTCTGACATTTATCAGGTGAGGTAATGCTTTGATTAACTTACACCTATGCCAGCAATCATGTATCACTTATGGTAATAAAGTTATCCAAGAAAAGCTCTATTTCCTCTCAGATATAATTATTGGCAACTAACTATACGAAATGATACATAATTACCCATAAATAACATGCCTCCTTTTTGATCAAAGTAACCTATGCCATTTGCACCAAAGATATGTACTTAAAGGAGATATGCTATGGGATTAATTGGTATTGATTCCCCTTATAGCTCATTTGTGAACCGGGTAAGTATCAGGTCACTGAGTATGAGGGCAACACATGATATTGGTATCATTTGAAAGAGGACATCTTCTAGTTTCACAAAACATAATTTTAAAATTTCCATCAGGTGCACATTTTTGCAAGATGGGGGTAGAGGTCAGTGACCTCTGTAATCTACGGTGATGTTTATTAAGACAGGCATTTTTCAACATTGGGGGTCACCATATTTTCAAAAATATTATACATACAGAAGTCAAACTTACAACAAATAGAGAATATTCAATGCTGTTTGGGATTATTCTCTTAGAATGCCCATTGACCTCATTTTGGTCAACTAAGGTCAACAAAGGTCAGTGATTATGACATGGACTTCCTTATGATTCCTTATAACTCTCCCTACTGGTACTTCCTAAAAAAAACTCATCCACAACATTAATTGTTCTTGTTTACAAATCTGTCAGCTCAAATAATTGTCTTTCTGGTACACTTATGAAATTATATTACCGATCAATATAAATTTTTCATACTTTGACACAGCTGTAGTGAACGATAAACCTCCCAAGTAAACATGCAGTGTAGCGCACTGAATAACCTGGGTGCTGATGCAGTGCACACATGTGACATATCCAGTCAATATGGATCAACATCTGTTTTACTGTGTGCCTCCTGAGTTCCTTGAAAATAAATATATATTTTATGGGGGCTAGGCACACATTAACAACCATAACTGGCTTAAAATCATGCACAATGACTTCGTGTTAGCAAATTTATAAAAAATTAGGTCAATATTTACATTATTCTTGGCAGTAAAGTCCAGTTCCTTCACAGTTTCTTAAAACACTACTTTCCTGATAATGAGGTCAAATTTGTTCAAAATATGTAGAATGACCGACAATTCAAGTAAAATTAGGTCAATATCTTTTAATGTCAGTGTTTAAGTCCAGTTCATTCTGAGTTCCTTGAAAATGAAGTAAATGGTCGACATGGAGACTGGATCAAATTTGTTGTAAATAATGCGGAATAACTACTAATAACATATCAAGTGAAATTAGGTCAATATCTGCTTCAATATCAGAGTTAAAGTCCACTTCCTTCACAGTTCCTTGAAAATGAGGTCAAACCATCAGCAAAACTGGGTAAAATGTGTTAAGAATCTTGCAGAATGACCTGCTAATAACATATCAAGTGAAATTAGGTCAATATCTCTAATATCAGAGTTAAAGTCTAGTTCCTTCACAGTTCCTTGAAAATGAGGTCAAACGGTCAGCACTAAACTGGGTCAAATTGTTAAGAATCATGCGGAATGACTTACCAATAACATATCAAGTGAAATTAGGTCAATATCTGCTTTGATCAGTACTAAAGTCCAGTTCCTTCACAGTTCATTCACAGATCCTTCACAGTTCCTTGAAAATGAGGTCAAATCATCAGCAACAAAACTGGGTCAAATTTATTCAAAATCATGTGATATAAGTTGTTATAAGTTTTCTGAAATTTTCTGCAAGATTTACTTTCTTGTGCGAAGGAACTGAAAGAAGAAGGAAATGGGTTCACCAATTCTCAAGGAACTCAGACGGCACTGAGAAGAAACTAGGAGAAGAAACTCAGTTCACTATCTTAAGGAACTCTGAAGAAACTCAGAAGGAACTGGGTAGAAGGAACTGGCTTCACTTATGTTTCCAACTGGTCTCAAAATCTCAAATCTTTACCCTGGATTTAATAATGTTTTTAACTTTAAAAATTTGGTTTAAGTTTAAAAATGTATGGTCACAGATGATTTAGAGATACCAGGAGCATTCTACGGAGTAAATAAAGTATGGACAAGGATGAGCAAGTAAAAAAAATTTTCATCCGTGACAGTGTGAACGCCCCTTTAGTCTTAGTATAGTGGTATATAATTAACCAGAAAGATCAGCTTATTTTTGGCAGGAGTTATTATTGTTATTGTTACATATTCACCTACGAATAAAACTTAAGTCCTGAGTGCATTCAAACCAAACTGTCTGCGGTCATTGACCTTCCAACGTTGTACCACATATTTGAGGTCATGCAGGTCAAATATGGGTCAAGATTGCCAGGAATTTCGTTTACACACCAGACCAGGTAGGACTGGTAAGAGATATCCTGCTAAGCTGGCAGAAGAATCAGTGACTTTCCTTCGCACATACAAGTGGTGGCAGTTAACGCACGGACACTCGGCGAGTAAAGTAATGGTGGATAAAATGGCAAACTAAGACAAAACTTTCTACTGATGTGTGATATGAAGTGTAAAATTTAACAAAGCACAAATGTTCAAAAACAAGTGTGTAGAAAAGAAGTTATTTTCATTTGTGAAATTCAGGGGGGGGGGGGGGGATAATCATCCTCCTTCCAGGGGGGGGGGGGGGTATATATCCCCCACTTCCCCTTGTATCGACACCCCCGGATGACCTCAGACTGTCCCAATGCACACCCATACAGAGTAGTCTTACAGACAGAAGCTTGGGCAGGTTTCATTAACAGCCACACTAAGAGACACCCAAACTCTGCCGCATAACTATCAAAAGATGTGCTAAAGGGCTTGTAAGTCACATGTGATTTGTTGCATGCCTGTCTCCAAAAAGATGATGTCACCATCATCAATTGATGAGGTCAAAGAGTACAATTGGCCCATTGGTCACATCAGCATCACGCGCGACCTGTATGCAAAAAAACTCAATTCTTTCCAAAACATACTACTTAACACATACTATCTCAAAGTACAGTAACTACATGATCAATCCAATAATATGCATTTAACCACATATTTAAAAATGTAACCAGCTCATTACATTTCAGATAGATCCACTTCATGACAACCAATTTGATGACATTCACAGCTCTACAAGAAAGCTCTTTACACCACAATGAAAGATAATACATACTGCCTGGCAATTCATCCTATACTGTGAAATGCTCGTACGGCAGGTACATATATTCAACAGTGCACTCCATAACTTACAAAACCCACACAATGGTTCTTTCAAGTAATGTTTTATATAATGTTGCAAATACATTTTCATTTATATAATGAAGATTAGATTAACCTTGAGATACATTAGAATCTTCGAATTTACAAATATTACCAAATCGTAAACTTACATATCACAGTTTAATAGCATTAAGACTGACGCCATTATAATGTAATAATAAACCCCAAAAAAAAAGAAGAAGCAAATTGGAAAAAAGCCAAAAAACAACCTTTCAGATCAGTAGCGCAAAGCTATTGCTGCCAATATATTAACATAATAATTATAGTTAATCAATAAATTAATGATTAACTGTGTTGTTTGGGAGTCACTGTGAGAACACCGAAGTAATGTGCATTAAACTAACAACATGTTAATTAACAAAGAGCAAGATTTTAAAAGTAAAATAGACACAAATAACAAATTTAATCTACCTGCATCATCAATTTACCAAGTTAGTTCTCATGTCTCAAAGTAGAAACGAAACAGCTACTGCAACAAGGTCCATTCACCTCTCGAGCAAAATAATTAAACAAAATTAAACGCCAATTAATTTTGATATTGGATCTTTTTGCAGTTTCAAGTTTGCAGTGCAAAAAGACATGAGCTACACCCAACTACTCTTTGATCATGTTTGCGAATCCATTTCAATTTCATCACTTGACATCATGTCTTTGTTAATGAGCCATAATTTGAGGCAATTTTCTGCTGATTCATCTTCAGCTGCTGAATCCTCTGAGTCGCTACTATCCACCATTACTTTATGAAAATGTCTCTGTCCTGATGCGGTGGCAAGAACTGGAAGTGTGGGGTGCAAACTGAAATGATACCAACATAAACATTACAATCGTGAGAAGTATATTTTATTACAAGTATGAATGTTATATAACTTATAATAATAGCATAATTATTTTTGTTTAATCTTAATTTAATTTTCTTTCTTTTTATTGAAGGTGCCACCATTACAGCTTATGCTTAGGTGGTTTCCTGATGGACCTATATTTATAACAGATTAAAATTCATAGTTAACATCATGTAATTGTCCTACTGTATAATAATTTTTGTACCATTCCATCAAAAAAAAAAAAGTATCTATCAGTGTAAATTGAAATTTGGAAACCATCTCATATTATAAACAGGGATGATCTTTAAGACTTAATATGGTGTGGTCTTAAGTTATTGTGAGGTTCTCTACACATTTAATGCTTATCAAAACTTTTGCAACTTCTACAAAAAAAAACCCACACAGATCTAAGTAGCTTTAGTATTGTGGTGTTATGTTCAAACCAGACCATTTTCTCACCTTATCCCATTAACGCAGTCTTGGTGAGCTTGAAATGTCTTAATTGGTTGTAACACAGGTTCTCCACTGTCAGTGATTGGTGCTTCTTTCATGTCCCATACTGTGACTGTGCCACCGTTATTCCCTGAGATGACATGTCCATTTCTGAAAAGCAGTGACCACAAGTTATTTTGAATGCATTTTTGTTTATCTACAAGCAGGTGGATTCATTTTCCTCATCTAAATCACATCAAGGTTTCTATTATAGACCTATATCAGTAGCTTCTAAAACCATAGGGCTGGCCAATTCTTGTGTGACCCTTGTACCCGGAAGTACTAAAACAATAGATGACGTCACCAATGCACAATACTAGATGACATCATCAATAATTGGGCTGTTGTGACGTCATGTATTTCCGGGTACAAGGTCACACGAGTACTGACCAGCCCTATACATATATATTTATTTATTTATTTCATATATATGGAATTAATTTTCCCACCACAAATGGTTTGTATTATCAGGACCAATGTGTGATAGTTTAACTTCTGTTGAAGGACGATTCATAAGAACAATAACCCAGATTAAATTAACTATACATTTTAGATTTAAGGCACATTAATAGAACGCTACTGTATAAGATCTCCCAACAAATATCAGAAATTTACTGCAGAACTTACTCATCCATATCAAAGTACATCCTCTGATTCGTGGACACATCTCGGATCATTGTATAGAGTATCTCTCCAGGTTGCCGCAAGTCCCAGCTAATTATTTCATTGTCCTGTTTTTAAAGAAAGTAATATGTCAGAATCAAGAAAAAGGAAGGAACCCGCTTTAAGACCATCTCACTATTGAGACCATCTTGCGAATAAGGTCACAATGGGTAGTACAATACACCATTAAAAAAAATTACCAGAAAGTTTTTAGACCTCCCCACGCACCCACCCACGATATCTGTTTTTGGACAGACCCATCCCTCTTTTTCCTACATTAAGATATTAGAAAAAACTGGTCAGCCACATCCCCCCCCCCCCCTCTTTTTTGAAGAACACCCCCCCCCCTCCTCCTCACTGCTTATTCACTGCTTATTCAAAATATATCTGGTCCACCTCCCTCCCCCCCCTTTTTAATGGAACGAAACAGCCCTAAATGTAAAGACACCTATCAACTAAGAGCATAAAATACTGGCCTAGTGCCTATGTTGTAAACACTTTTCCTGCGTGTCTTTTGGTTACTTTTGGTTACAGCAGTGCTTTAAATTTGAGCTTACTTTACGTCCTCCTGTAAGTAGTTGGTTCCCATCTTTCGAAAACATGAGGTGAGTGACACCGCCTTGCAATCCTTGGAAAAGACACAATAAATTTCCATCTGGTTCACTATACAAGCCAACTGAAAAGCAAATACATGTGTAAGTTGAGGATTTTGACAGTGCATAAATATTTATTACAATTTAAGCATCAAGGTATACATATTATAGTAATCAAACGGCAAAATGAAGGCCCCGCTTATTTGACCTTTAGCTTTTCGGATTTTCTCAGGGCAGTTTTTAAGGGTCAGACAGTTGGTCGATAATTCAAAATAAAATTTCATGTCAAATATAATCATTGTGACCGATACTTTTATTTTGACTTTGCGCATTTTTCATCATACCAGCTAGTCCGAGAAGCTAAAAATTAAACAGGAGTCATCTAAAGAAATTTTTTATAAATTTGGAAAATATATATTAACAGTTTACCTGATCTGGAATAAGATCCAGCAGCATAAAGTTTAGGGGATGTGGGGTTGAAAGCTATGCATGAGATTATTCCTGATTGCCCTTCTTTGGCTGAAAATGCAAAATATATTAAATAACAATTGCCTTGTCAAAATTTGTACACAACAGCATGCAAACATATTCATAGACTAACAAGCAAAATATAAACTGAATTAAAACACTGGACAGACAGACATATATATATATATATATATATATATATATATATATATATAAATATGCACATGTGGAGTGATTCAGTGCATTGCTCAGACCTTATGGATATTAATAGATTCAGATTCATTCATTTTATTTCACATTCATAAAACATATAGACTATTATAAATTCAATTTTCAAAACATTTTGTACATAATGTGAGGAGACCCCACTAAGAAGGTATCCCTTTGCTATCGTGGGGCCACCTACAGGGATTAAAGATTCATAAAATATTTTCTATACTATTTCAAATTAACAAAACAAAAATATAAACAGTGCTCTTCATCAATGATGACAAATACGAAAGGTATGTTATGAATATTATGACACTAATGAGGGTTTGACCTTGAACAAATATAACAATTAGGAATATCACAACGTTCATTATATGTTGCAGTTATACTAAATTTAATATCACTAAATTTTTGGGAGAGTGATGGCATGGCTTAAACCACCCTCGAGTACAAACAGTAAATGAGGGGTTGGCTGAAACCACCCTCGAGTCAACATATGGTTAAACTTGAATTAAAATGAGGGAATGGACTATAAAGCACCCTCAGGTGAAATATAATGGTGAAAGCCTTGAGTTGGAACTGAGAATGAATTAGAGATTGGACTAAACCACTCTCAAGTATATATAAAAGATGGATGAGGAAACCACCCTGAACTGTATATATATGTACAAAATATATTATATATTTGTAGAAATAAATTAGATTTTTATATCTTTATCATGCATGTGCTTATTTATCATGTGTGCTTTTACCCTTTGATGCCTTATAATAAATTATAGATTTTGTTCATTTATTTAGATATCAGTTGTTGTCTTGGTTACTAACTGTAATATTATCATATGTTTTTACATATTAATTATCAATAAATCTTTTTAAAGAAATAAACATATCTGGCAAATTGTTTTATATATATATATATATGTACATCACTCTTACCCCATAGAATGACAAATAGGTCAGAATTGACCTCTCTCTGTCAATAAAAATCTATCTATCTATCTACAGGTCTACATGCAGCACTACCTCTGTAACTAGTGGCAAATTAGCAAATGAATCTATATCAAAAGTCACTTTCATGAATCTTGAATAACATAATCTATGCTGTCTACTAAAATCATGCAGTATTTACTTAAGCTTTCAGACATGAACCCTCTATAGCTACCCTGTGAATCTGCACAAAATTATAAATTTTTCTGCTTTGAGGTGAATAAATTTAGTTTTCTTCAACTGACCATAAGTTGTTCGAGTTTGACTGTCCCTCCCAGGGCGAGATATGTCAAACACTCGGACAGTCTTGTTAAATCCACAGTATAAATGCTGGCCATCGAGACTAAAGGCTAAACAGTGTGCTGCAGTCATTTCATCCTGTAATGTTAAAGAAAATTTACAAAATACATTATCATCATCGTGACTCCTAATCATTATCACTAACATGTAGAGTAGTTTCCCAATATACTTTTCATTGCTTCGCTTTTACCATCATTTCGTAGAATTAATTAGCTGCTAGATAATGTTTAGATCAGCTGCCCATAAACTTATTGGGGCTGTATCATTTAAAAAAGAGGGGGGGGGTTGAATCTGAAAATGTTTAGACCCCCCCCCCCACCCCCTTCATCTTAGTTTTTGATGGACCCCCCCCCCCCCCCCCCCATCCTTGCTTTTTCTACATTAAGATATTAGAAAATACTAGTCAATCATCACCCCCCCCCCCCCCCTGATATCTAAAAAATCTTCAGGTCTGGCCCCCCCCCCCCCCTTTTTTAATGGAACAACCCTTAGAAATTTTAGCTGAACATGATGACAATCCCAATTCATGTACACTGTGCTAACTTTCATTTAATGAATACTATATGCCCAGAAAATGTAAAACTGCAAATTTGTAATTTTTAATCACTTTCAGAGTATATCTTCATTGTTATAAAATGAAATGTAATTACCACATGATTAAATGCCCTGTACGAACTTCGGAGTTCTCCTGTAAATGCATCCCACAAATGAATCGGTGTATCCCGTCCAGTTGTTGCGAGGCTAAAAAAAGCAAAAGTTGTAGCATTGTTTGCTAAACCTACTCCAGAAAGATTCCTAAGTAGTGTCAAAACAGTTTTCTATTGATGTGCCTAAACACTCATTACAAACAAAAATAAACATTTATTAGACAATGTCAGTGGTGTAACACCATCATAGGTGATGTGAAAGTTAGTTTTGCAACAAATTATGGAGCTTCCAAGGGCACATCTTGTATGAAAGTGTATTTGTCAGCAGTAGTGACAGTGGAGCATTTCGAAATCCTGGCAAATCTCAATGTCATCAAGCGAACCATTACGTTCACTTTAACATAAAATAAACTATAAAGGAGTACAATATATCTAATATTATCTATATCTGTATTATGCTGTAAGACAATTATGGCAGAAAATATTTGTGACTGAACAAACCAGCATGTTTCCGGTTTCAATGACGACATGAAAGGATACCAGGCATAGTCATAAACCAGCTCTGATTCAGAAATTGTCAAAACCGCTCTCTGAAATATGAAATTTGAAAATGTTTTGAACAATGAAAATTACAGGCCAAATAAAAGACTGACGTGAGACTTAATATACTTCATGGAATTTGAAAATAAAATATTCATCTATTATAAATAACCAGATATCTAATAAGACAGTTTATCAAAATAAATACATTTGTATTGTATGTATACATGCACATCTGTACATATTTACTCAAGTGATATTGATGAAGCATTATACTCTACTTTTTTGAAAAGAAAGCATAAGAATATAATGAATACACTTTTACCATTTCAGCAATATCTGTATTTCTCAGTTGACCAATATCTGAATATAGTTCGGCGGGAAGGTTGAACAGCCGAAGATTGTTGTCATTGCTGTTCGTCAAGATGCAGGTGCCATCTGGTGACCTTGTTTCAAATGGAAAATAAACGGTTATCAATAGACATGATATCGAATTGCCATCATAATGTCTAATCCCATTTTTTCTGGGTCTGGCTGTCTAAAAAACCTATTAAAGTAGTCAAACATATTTCAGAAAAATACAGTTTATTTATTAGTTTATTCCTTCAAACATTTTAAATTATATTGATATGTATACATAAAATTTAAAAGGCAACGCATCAGTGCCCATGATAGATCTTCAATAAAATAAAGAAATTACCATTTACAGCCACGTAAATGATTGTCGGGAGCATCAAATTCCTTTCTACATTCTGTGAGGAGAAACGGCGGCCTGCTGATGTCTATTCTGTACCTGCATAAGTGATAAGAAATTGAGAGATTCATTCGAAGATTTCAGCTCATTATACAGCATACATGGGAAACTATTTCACATCTTTAACATCATTGCAGACAGATTTAAAGTCCCAAGTCCAATGTCAAATGATATCATGTCTTTCCTTGTTATCAACTTTTATCCACCTAAATTTCCTAATACATATGTACCATTTTCAGATTACATAATCAGGCGCACCATTGTTGAATGACATCACAAAATACAATGTAGAAATTCTGACCAATGGTGCTGATGTCCGAAAATAACCATGTCCAGTTTACGAAGTACTATTTAAAGCTGCATTGTCAGTCGATTTATGTACCAACAAAAAAGCTAACCAAAGGAAAGAAAATGCTTCTTACTGATGCATTCGATAACCCAAACTGTCTAAATTGTACTAAATTATAAATTATTGCCGGAATTTATTAGATCGACTTTGTTTACATTTTAGTTAATTATGCATTGCAACGTAATGGAGAGCGTCGCCGATTCCCGATGTCAGTCATTTTATGAAAAATTTAGGTCAGAATTGTTTCAATTTATTAAAAAAAAATGAAACACCTGCAAATTTTTTTACGTAATAAACTTATAATTTTGAAAATTTGACAAAAATTGAAGGCACACAATAATAAAATACATTACGAACCGACGACGCTAATGACATTCGTTTATGCCTCATTTTCATTTCATTCTCCATAAAAGCACTTGCAATGTAAACAAATCTCCAATTTTTGATGGCATGAAAAATTAAATGATAGGGTATGTTTATTAATTTTACAGAGATATAGTGATACTTGCAAGGCCCTGATGGGATTTAATCTGTTTTTTTTAGAAGCAATGAAATGAATGCAACCAATTTTGAGCACTGTCATTTTGAGTGACAATGCAGCTTTAAACCAGATATGACAAGGGTACTGAACAAACGTGCATTACCAGAGTCAAGGGTCACAAATACAATGTAGTTGAATTAAAACTATTTTACATGATGTCTTTACATTGTACCATTATTTTGAAATTGCCACATTGTACCACTAGAGTTCCATGCTATGATTATGACATCATAAACCTAGACAATTGTTGCAACGTTGCAGAGATGTCTTGCAAATCTTCCATTGATGAGACTTTAATTTTTAACCAGCTGGGTAAACTATGGACTGGCACATTATCATTGATTATGATTTTAACAATTTTGTCTATAACAGGGTTGCCACTTAACAGCTATTTAAAAATTTCCTGACGTAAATCTCAGTTTTCAAAGGCAATATGAATGCATAAAAATGCATACGTTTGTGGGCTTTTGTCAGCTCAGAGTGAAATAATTACATAAACATTTAAATACACCGAAATTTGTGATTAAGATCTGTAAACTAATAAAGAGGGCTGTATTTTTTGTGGGAGTGATGCATGCATTCAATGCAGGTGCAGGCCAGAAAAATTATACATAATCGTCCCTGTCGTACCCTTTCATATTGACTTTTTTTCCGATATCCAAATTTCACTGACAAGTGACCACTCCCTGACCTTGAAATTCCCTGACCAGTGGCAACCCTCTATTAAGTTATATGGTATGTAATACCATACCTAGGATCTTCCACAGCAGCAATTTCCTCTTCTTCTTGAATTTCCTCCTGTTCGTGTTCCTCGTCAAGATTACCTTCATTTATGCAGTCCATTTTCTCTTCTGCTAATTGATCACTACAAGTTTTATCACTCTGCGATCCATCAACCTCCTGCAAGTCAAAAATCACTGACATTTTATCTCAGGTACTATGGCATTATTATTTTTGTAACACGAGATCAGACAAAAAAAAAGCCAATATTTAAGTCATATATTTAGAATTACACACGTGTTCAGTTCATTGTGCATGTTTTAACATCGCTGGTAAAGTGATCCGATTAGCTTTGACAACCAGCTGATTAGTACAACAGTACCACTGTCAGCCACTGACAGCAGGTTCAATAGTCTTTTCACTGAACAGCCCTGAATTCAGCAAGACATAGGTCTTTCCTCTCCTGTTATTACTAATTTTGCTTTTCAGACACAGTAGGTAATAACTGATTCTATAAATATAACTTTCTTAGAAATAGCAAACATCAACTAAATGATGAAGTGTCAAATATACATTAGAATGCATTAAAAATACTGCTGCTAGGATGCACTTTGCTTCAGCCAATCACATTCAAGGGCGGGAACATTTTCAGCCAATAGAATTGCAGTATTATTTTTTAGCCACCTGGTGGAAATACAGAGAACCTTCTGTGAAAATCCACTATTCCACAGTAAAATATAAAATAACCAGACAACAGCTTGTATGTCCTATACAGTACGCATGTAAAATCACACTAGTTTGACTCATTCAATAATTTTCTTTTTCTAAGTACTAATTAATTACGTACCTGTGAGATGCTTTCATTATTTGTGGTGCTCTCTTTGGTAACAGGTGATAGGTCACAACTAACTGGATTCTCTTCAGGTGTTTTGACTGCTGCTACAAAGATAATCAACCACTAAACTTCATACATCAATTATAGACTAGTTGAAATGAAATGTTTTTAAACTAGTGATTAGAGCGAATTCAAGTCATTTCGTCGACACGCAAACTCGTTGACATGCCAAGTCGTTGACACTTTTGAGGGTCAGGTACAAATTCGTTGAAAATCAACTTGTGTAAATTTGTGAGTGACAAATTCGTTAAAACCACTGTAACCAACTCTTTGACAGGTCATGACCAACTCGTTGACAATTTAATGCAAATTTCGTTGACAGAAAATTTGGCCATATACCATTTCGTCAACAAGTCGGTAAACTCCAGAGGGCGTGACTGGTAGTGCACAACAGGGATTGTGGAGAGCAATGGGCAGGAATAGAGCAACGGTTTTATTTTTAAAAGTATATGTAATTTTATATTCACTTTTTGATCACCTTATTGATATATATTTATATATAAAAATGTTTAAAACTGATTTTTATGTCATTTCTTTCGACTTTAAAACTATAAAATAGTTAAACATGCAGTATGAAAGTAATGTTGTAAGGTGGCAGCACTGGTATGAGTATACTGGGGCGACATCTGGCAAATTTGCGTGAACTAAAAAAAAAATGTTATCAACGAGTTGGCACAACCAACTCGTTGACATGTTGGTATAGCCACGTTTTTCTGTCAACGAGATGGTCGTCCATATAAAATTGTCAATAAGTTTGTCCACCTCCGTTCGCCAGGTTGGTTGTCAACGAATTGGTTTTTGCCGATTTTATGTGTCAACAATAAACTGCTTGCTTTATTGCATCCGTCCTTTTATTAATGTTAACTGCTCGTTTTATTGCATTTGACAAACAGGTCAAATTTGACCTTAGATATTGTCAATAAAATATCTACCACTACTTTTAATATGGATTGTTTAAAAACTTATAAAGTTATCAAATTAACTCAGCTGCATATATATGTGGTTTAAGTGTTTACAACCTATAGCAGCTAATAATTAAGTATATACACATGATATATATCAATTTTCAGTATTAGAATCATGGACTAAAAGCATCAAGCAGCAATTGAGAGCATGCCTGGTTAATCATGATCAACAATCGATCAATCGATCAATCGATCAGTCGACATAGCTTCAGTTTGCTCAAACAAAATACCTAATTGTTGCACTTGCTCTTCAACGCTTAGTTGGTCAGTCGTTTCTGGGGTGTCCATTGAGTCAGGAGCAGACATAAGAGCAATCGCAGTTACTACAGTTTCATTTTCTGGAGACAGTGGAGTGGTAACTATTTCTTTTTCAGAGACGACTGGAGTGGTAACTATTTCTTTTTCAGAGACGACTTCAGATTGTTTCTCAGCAGTGCCCAAGCCACTATGGGCTTCTGCAGGTGTTGTGTTTTCTGCCATGTCCAAGCTTGAAGTTTACCCCATTGCTGCAGCAGTATTTCCTGAAACCAAGACACCAATTGAGTCAACATAATCATATAATTTATAAAAACCATATTTGGCACATCATCAATAGTGTCATATTAATGATGGCATGAAAATGATGCCATTGTTGGCATTTGATGGACATGAGTCAATTTACAATACACCATGCTTAAATAACACCACTTATGAAAGTTGTTGACGACAGTACTTAATTTAATACCTGAACAGATCATTAAGCTCACTAAATCAGGAGAGCAAAGCTCAGAATCCGTCAACAAATAACAAGACCATGTGGTCAATCACAACATTTCCGCTAGGGGGCGAAAAGTCTGTAATGTCCGCTAGGTGGCCAGGCCTTTTGTGTGAGCGATAATCGGCATTCATGCGCCTGCATTGAAAATGGAAGGAGCCGGGCACGATGCCGTTGGTGAGGCTAACAAAATTGTTAAACCTTGCAAATTCACTGTTGTCAGTCACTGTATTTGAGAAAGGTGAATGTTGCTAGAGTAGACTTGGTCCAGCCACGCACTGACACTCCTTTTTTTGTCGCGAACTGAACATCTAAATTTTTAAAGTTCGTCCCGCCAAAAAACATTCACTGCTGAAATTGGTGCTTACATTTGTAGTCTTAATAAAGAGTATCATCCTCTTGTAAACAGCGCATGTAAATAATGCAATTCAGGGAACGAGTTTTACTTGTTCATTAGCCTCTTGCTATTCTTGATTTGGACCATTAGGGCAAGAGTGAATTTATTTAGCCATCCCTGTCTCTAATTTCTAAGCCAAGTAAAGGTCCAGGGGCTGTAATTGTAAACTGATCACAATGAATGTATGTTTTGTTGTATTTTCAGTTCCTGGGGTGCAGTGGCTAGAGCCATGCCCAAGTTCATTGGGCACATTCTTCATCAATAAAGTTGGGCTGAACAGCGAGCCACACACTGAGTCATTGTAAGTAACACTAACAGTAAAATTTGATTAATAACATCATCATCACTGAAGGCATTAATTAGTAACTATAAGTACACTGAATAGATGTTATCTTTTTTTTAGGTATTGGGCACCTTCCCATTTACAAAATACCAGCACAAAGATCCTGTCTTTTGAAGAACTGGTGTCGAAGGATGGTTTGGAGAAAGCACTTGTAATGAATTCTTGTAAATTGTCCGAAATTCTAGATGACTGTTTCTACTTTCTTCCGCAAACCAAACTGACTGTTGTCTGCTTTCCTGTGAGTATTGTACATAGGACTGTTTGATAAAAAATGTATTGTCATCTAGCAGTAAGTTATGTATTTTTAACTTGAGTGTCTGTAACATTTTCTTTTACAGGAAAGTGCTGAGTGTCCATCAACTCTGGAAAGGACCATCAAAGTGTGTCCCCATCACAAGACTTCACAGTGTATGGGTTTAACTACTATAAGTGTTGCCTTTCGAATGTAAAAAATTCTCAGATCTCTGCACTTGGCAGTATTTACTATTATCAGAAAAGACTTGAGTTTGTGTGTATTTTTGGTCATTTCCACAAGTTGTTTGCTATATTATTTTGTTGCATTTCAGTCACAATTCTTGAAGGTGCCGTAAGTGGAACGGTTTGTGGTTGTCATGACTGTTCGCGTTTGACTATCATACATTCACCACATTCTCGGAAAATGCGGACCAAACTGTTTCTCTTGAGGTAGGTAAAAAAATGGCAACTTGATAAATGGTGCTGTATCAACAACTAATATCGTTTCGTTAAAGTGAGTGTAGTCTCATGCGAGGTAGAATTTGGTTTAAACATATTTATTAAATTTTGCCAATGAGCCACAGGCTCAATAACAGGTTCAATCTTGGTTAGTATAATATGCAAACTACAAAAGACCTGTGGCAGGAGGTTTACAAGTGAAGTAAAAAAAATGGATGAATAATTGATCTATTGATGAACTATTACAAACTGGCTAGGATTGAGCTAAAAGCGATTTGCTGATGAAATAAATGATATTGTTTGGATGATTATATCAAAATTGACATCTGTGGACAGATTTGTCTCCAAATAAAAGTCAATTGGAAGTTATTGGGAGTGGTGTTGTATTACTAACACTATTTAACAAGATTTATTAATTGTTGGAACAGTTAAGACATTCGAGGAAAAAGTGGTTAATAGTTTCTGCAGAAGTGCCACAGTTACAAATGGGGAATTAATACACCCTTTCACATATAAGTGAGCATTAAGATCTGAGAAACCAAGCCGAAGCTGTGCCATCATAAGGTGCGGATGGAGTAGGATAACGCTAAAATAGTAACAATGTGATACAAGTTGGTCTCTTGATGATTTGAGGTGTGCTTAAAGCAACAACCATATCTGAGTCAATATTGCTTGCAGGTACACAGTAGGAGCTCAGTTTGCCATTTATTTGGACTCATTAAAAGAAATTTCATTAGACTTTTTTTTTTTTGTCCTTTTCTCACTGATATGGTAATTTACAGGTACAAAGACTTTTTGAGAATCGTCATTCCATCAGGAAATCTGGGATCATTCTTCTGGGAAAAGCTCGGTCTTTTTGGATGGTTCATCGATGTGCCGTACAAACAAGGGGAGGCAGAAGCTGGGGATAGTGAACCAGGTTTGGAAATTAAGGGCATATTGTGAACTTGTGAAGCTATAAGATTGCGATTTGATTGCTGTGGCATGTGTTCATAATATGGTGTTTTGTGGCATGTTTCAAATGACTAATACAAAAGAAGTAATATGACAGTTGTGACACTGTGCATGTATGTTCTTTTAATCTTTTTCACAGGAATGTTTGAATGCATTGCAATCAATTGAAGAAATAAGTGTTCTGAAACGCAAGACTATCAATGTTTCCAAGGCTCGTGAATGTTACAAATATCTATTTGCTTTCCAACAGGTCCAACACCCGATTTCGAATTGGAATTGAAAGAAGTCCTACGATGGTTGAAAGTAGAAAATGCTGACAAGTGGTTAGAAAATGCCGATTTTCGAAATATCTCTCCCACTGTGCACTTGGTTGGAGGGTTGCCTCAGTGGCACAAGTCCAAAGTGCTCGGAGCAAATTTGCTACTGCAACTTGTAAATCCTGTGAGACGATTTTGTCGAGGTTGGCAACAAATGGTGAGTGTCGCCTGCAGGGCTTCTGAGTCAGGTAAAAGAGACTCTGACTCCCGACTCCTTTTACCTCAGAACAGCCGACTCCGGACTCCTTGTATCGCAATCGCATTACGATATAGTAAAAAAAAAAAAAAGTAAAAAATTATTATCCGTATGGTCATATGTCAAGTACATGAAGTACATGAAGTACATGAAGTACAATACGCAATTTTTATTCTCTAATTAAGTAATAATATGACTCATTGTTTTGATTTGGGAAATGAGATACATAATGCATCTGCTATACTGCCCAGAGAGCCATGCAGTTCTTGTGACCACAGCCAAAAGGTTAAATTTTTGAGGAGTCAGGAGTTGGCAGATCCATATAGTGTGAAGTCTAGCCTATTAGTTTATTCTATGTGTTTTTTTTTCTCATTCAGAGATATATTCAGAGTCATGCTGTCAACAGTCATTTTGATGAAGTTAAGAAACTGTTTAATTTGGATCTCACTGCAAAGGGAAGTTTTAAGGTAATAATGCTGTGATGCCGAACAATACAATTATAGATGAACAGTTTGCAAGTATATAATATTTACCCTTTAGGTGAGAAATTGTGATACATGTATATGACCATGTTACTGGTATATTAGAATTTTAGTGGAATAATATGATTAATTACAATCTTGCTATATAATTATGATTTTCTGGTAATGAGAAATATCATTTTGCAGATTATCTTTCCATCATCAAAATGCATTGAGCATGCTGTGCAGAGTACTCCCAATTTGACAATGAAAGACGTTGACGTAAACGCTAACCTCAAATATCTGGAAGCGTGAGTGGACTTATTGGATGTATACATAATAGATAATAAGCTTTAATGGTCACGTAATTCATAAGTGAAGATTTGTGAAAAATGCCAATCTCGCGCATGCGCACAGAGGAGCAAAGCAATTTTCTTCACGTCACGAAGAGCGTTGTCGATTCGAAAAGTTAAGGTGAATTAAAATCAATCATCACATTGTGTAGCACAGCCAATAAGCTTTAAATACTTTTTTACATTTGAAAATAGACCAAAAATTAAGCGAGATATGAATAGGAGAAGGCAGAAAAGCGGGTTCTCCAGCGTCATGGCGAAGTGAACGCCCCTTAACCCATTTAAATTATGTTTCATGCATAAATATTCTTGTGTTTCTGACATTTATTACAGCAGACATGCATCCTCTTTTTGTTTCAATGTATCAATGGTACTTAACCAGAAGCTTATCTTATATGACTAGCTGCCTGAAGCAGATGTAATGATGACATGACAGGCTTGGAGTCCACACCATGTTACACATAAACTGGATGGGGTCATTTTTACTTTTTTTACTTGCTCAGCCTTTATTCTTTTCTGCATTATTTGATTAACCTGGATGCAAAAAAAAGATTGTAAAAGTTTAGTCAGCCAAGGCATTCAAATGTCAGACATGAAATGATTTTGTGTCTGACACTTTGTCTGAATAATGAAAAAAGATTTAGCAGAAACTGGACCTTAATATAATTTTGTAAACACAATATTACTTTATTTTATTTGCAGTGGTCTGCTCCTAAAACATTTCCTGCACAAAGCTGATGATAGCCGAGTCCTTCCCTATGCAAATGTGAGTACTATATTATGTTATATTATGAAAACAAGCTTACGAAATGCCACATTTCAGTTGTTAGACTGCATATTAGAATAGAGATTATCTATTCACCTCATTTGCAGTTAAATAACTGAATGGGTGAAAATAATTGTTACAGTATGATCCATAATAAATTTCCACCTATTTTTCGGTTATTTTTTGCCATTAATGGCATGGAGCAGCACAAAATGAACAGAAATGCAACAAGTCAAAATCCAACTTTCTAACTGATCAAAACAGTTCTTCCCGATAACTTTTAAGTTTGCTATATTCACCATTGTAATATCTGCAGTTACTTTGCGACCATAACAAACAGCCATAATGATCGAATAATTGATAAAAATAATCATTGCAAAGATAGGAAACTCTAAGTTAATTGGACAGAGAGGAGTCTGAACATTTTCACTTCCATCCCCCCCCCCCTTTTTTAAAAATGGAACAGCCCTAATGTCATTCCAATGACAATTTGCTCGAAATTGTATTTCTTGTAATATTTATGATCTTCCAAAATTGTATTTATACAAATTTTGAATTTCCCAATGCCAGTATTCAGATGCTTGGTATTTGAACTGAAGCTGGATTTGAACCCAAGCTTGTTTGTGATGTAAATTACTAAAACTGTGATCACTGGGTTAACTGAGAATGATTTACAGAATTACTGTCTCCAAAATGGGGGCCGGCCAAATAAAGCCTGAAGGACAGGGAAATATTTAGCCTCATATAAACAGGAATGCTATTTAGTTTCACAAAATTAATACGTTATTGCAATATATAAATTGTGTAGGCAGTATACTTGCAACAAAAAGCTTGTATCATCATGTAAATTGCATGGGAAATGTCTAAGCGGCAGACAGCAACTCTAACAGAAAAATTACTGTTCTCAGCTTCTATTCACTATAAAAAGTTAACGTTCTCTCATTTCGTTTCTAACGTGACAAAATATACTTAAATTGTTTAACTTACATTATTTCTAAGCATGGCTATTTGTGCAAAGAAGACGCCAGATAACATTACAAATGGTTAATGTCAATAATAGATGTGCATTGAATGTATACTAGCCAAATTAAACTTGCTATCTTCAGGCTTGATTTTACCGCAATCCATTTTCAGAGACGGTAAATTTACGAACCGTTCTCAGTTAACCCACCGTGTCTGATGTTATGTGTTGATCATTTCCAGGTTTACATGGAAACCTTTACCAAACCAGATGTCTCGCAGCAGCAACTTCTTGGGTGGTTCCTTTTCGGAAGTCAAACATTCGGAAACGTGTCGTGGGGATTGAAGGAAAAGATGGATCGGCATGAACTAGGAGTGGCTATTGTGCCATATATGAAAGGTACGGATATTTGAACAAACTCACAAGCTCGTTGTTTCTTAAAAAGGTATATTTGATGAAAATTTAAAGGTCCACTGTCTGTCAAAATTAATATTTTCTAAAACTTCATCATACGATTGAAAATCACCTTCTTTTATAAAGGCACACTAAATGTATGTAAACTAATGAATCTATCAGGCATTAATTACAAAAAGAAATGATAAATTGAAAGAAATCGAGACCAAAACATTGGAAATACAATGGACATGGCATCATCGTATTGTGACGTCATCACTTGGTGTGTTCGACTTATTGGATTTTTGATGTCATAAAAAATTAAATACCAGGTGAAGTTTATTTTATAGAGAGATAGTGAACCCAGCAAGGCTCTGGATGGTAGATGATCAGTATTGAGACAATAAAGTGAATGCAATAGATTTTGGCCACTGTCATATTGAGTGACAATCTAGCTTTAACCTAATAGAAGGTTGGACAGCGTTAGGAAGAATAGTTCTCTGGTGTAGCAATTGCATGGTGTGTATGATGTGCCATATTTGAAAGGACATTAAAACTAACACCCAAACTCGTTTCTATAAAGGTAGATAATAAACAATTGACTATAGTCTGATAGAGGGTTAGAAAGCATTATGAAGAATTTGAACTTCATGGTGTGTATATTCTGGCCAATTTATTTTCTTGATTGGAAATGAATGTCACATTTCATTTAGAGTAACTCTCTTATTTCAGATGATGTACTGCATGCCATAGATCTGTCTCGGATTGGCTTTCATTTCTCTCTCAACCCTCCTGCTTATGACTCCGTTGACTTTCCAATAATTTTGGGAAAGCTAATCTATCGGTGCCAAGGGCAGGTCGTTCCATACCCGGGCAGAGTGGCTTATCGGACATTAACTGTATCTGACATTCCTGAGGCGGAAAAGTATGTGATGCTTTGATATTTTATTTCTCGATTGGAATTGAGAAGAACTAAATTTAATGTTGTATTTAACCTTAACTGCTTTTATTTGTGGACTTTGTGATAATGTATTTTACCAGCTTTGGATTATTTTGGGTAAAAACAACTGAATTTGTCAAGATGTCTCCTATTAAACGGCCTTGCAATGCGTGCAGCAATTTGATGATAATTTAATTCAATTCAATTCATTTATTGGCCACCTGAACTAAGTGTACACAGATTCAATAAGATCACCTTGTCTAAAAATGGCAGGCTGACACTAAAATTTTGTATTTTACTTTACACATGTTACATTTGCCTTAAACATACTTCGATCATATTATTTCAGATACCAACTGAATTGTCTGCCATGCATTGATGAAAATCATCCAATAACTCAGGCATCAGTCTTCAAAGAAGTCTGGGAAGCATCCTTGGATGATTTTACGTTAGCTCATCCTGGTGTTTACCTGGATTTTGTGTGTCAACGCATCTTCAGATCCAAACAAAAGCAAGGGCACATCCGTATCAGCCACATCGTCTCTGCTCACAAGAAGTAAGTAGGGATCTGCATCAGCACCTCTATGTCTCTTGAAACTGATGTGACTTGTTAATTACACTTCTAAGTACTGCTACCCACATGCAATGTATTGCTGACCGCATGAATCAGTTCTATGTTCACACTCTGTGTTTCTCTCTATTAAAGCCATATATGGTATCCCAATTAGACAGCTGTATCTTCCCTTTGTAGAATTGAGCAATTTTGAATCGAGGACCATAAAGGGCTTGGATGTTGGAAGTTGATGTGTAGTGCATTCATTTATGTGCGTTGTTCAGAATCAGGTTCTGTACATCAAGGCTGTAGACTGCTCGGTACACTCACAAATTTAAAATCGTTATAGATAGCGCTAGCAGTCAACTCGTAGATGGCCTCTTTGTTATTAAGATTTAATGCAAAAAAAGGGAAATGTACCAACCATATTTCTATTTTGTTAGACTTGCAGATGTGTGACAATGTTTACAGTAAAATTGTTGGATATGCTTTCATATATATATATATATATATATATATATATCCTCTATATATATATCGGTGAATCGACACATCACTAATTTCCCTGAAGTAATTGTCACGCAGCAGAAATCTAATGATCATAATGTTGCACTATGAAAATCTTACTCAATAAATTACTTTATTTTCAAATTTTACTCCTCTTTATAAATGTCTAAGTATAATCATGGGAATTCTTATTTTTGTAATCAGGTAATGGAAGAAAATCATCTTAAGCACTGGATGTTCCATGCTAATTTGTATGAATTGCTTTCATTTACTTTCTAGGTTGTCGGGGCTACTTAGATCTCTTGGAAAGGAGGCAGAAGGTACATTAATATTTTATGACAAAGTTGTCATACTCTCATATATCTTTATTGCTAACCATGAGTATTTGTAATGTAATTGAGCTGATTTGCCCTGCATGAACAGATAAAAACTGTCATAAATAATTTATAAATTTCAATTTTTAAAGCGAATGAGGTAGAAAAACAGGAGCTTACTCAGCCAACAGAAGTTTCCACTGATGATAATTTCATGTGGGGAGAACAATGTCAGACAGAACGACCAAAATCCTCGTCTCCGAAACTGTCCTACCATCAACAGAAATTCAAGGAGCTTTATGGTCAGTGTGGAATTTATGAGATAGCTGGGAGGGTGTGCTATTGATGATGAGTCTAATCAGAGTCAGAAGATCATATATTATATTTCCCAACAGATTTACCAGCTATGCATCAATTAACATGGAAAAGTATGGTGTAGTTGTAATTTGGAGGAGACATCCCACAGAAATGCATGTCGCTAATGTAGCTCGCTATAGGGATGCCACCTTGGATAATGTTGAAAGGGGTTGGAGGCATTGAAGGATCCATCCTGCAGCCCACATTGTCAGTTAAGGCTGCTAAGAGCTGAGATAGAGTATTGTTTCAAATGCGAGGGTAAATATACAAAATGAGTTGGAATATTGAAGCCGTATTAATGCGCAAGGTTAGCCAGTTTGTACGAGTAACCTTCACCATACAATGTATACATGTAGTCACATGTGCGTCTGGATGTTCCAATGGCCAAAGCACTGAGCAACCCCTCGGAAGGTCACGGCTCAAATCTTTCGGAAGTTGTTTACATGATATTTTCAGTTAATTAGCGGTGTCCTGTACACATGGTAAACTAAATGTATTCCGTGTCAATGCAGGGGCAATAAAAAACACCCATGGTCTACATGTGTAACATGGTGTGGACTTTGTTGACATATATATATATATAGTGCTAAGATAACTTAAAGGGGAACTAATGGAAGTTTGTATGTTAATTTCAAAAGTTCAATTAGATGTTAAATAATATATTGCAGTGAAAGGAAATGTCTTGAAGTCTGGTTTGATATGATTTCAAGCCAATTAAAAGTGCAATTTGCACCAACCGCCGTCATGATGAGGGCCGCCATTATTGCACACGGCCTGCAAGAGAGTGACGTCACTTATGTACACATGTGAATCAATTCATGCATAATTATTGCATTGATTGAAATGTGCTTATTTCAATTGTATGTTGCATTGCTAGGAACATTCAATATAGGCCTACCAGTTTAAATAAAATATAATAGATATATTTCTATCAAAAAAAACTTATTTTCAACAAAACTTTGTTCAACACACTTTTTTAAAGCTTCCCTTATAAACAGTGGACGAATGATAGATAGATTTATTTGGCAACATAAGACATATTTCGTGTATCATACAATGCTGAAATCTAATACAATGTAAACCACTCTAAATAACTAAAAAGTATTAATTAGTACTCAGTTATCCAAAAATTCACACCTGTTGTATTACATTCTACTGGCTGCTTTGAAATCTGTGAGACCACCCAGTACCACCCAGTACATTCATACACAACATATATTTGATGTCACAATCACAATTAAGAACTGATCTCTGTTGTAAACTTTTTATTAAAATTTGCAATTTGTCTGCCATACTTTCATTTTCATATGTATTTTGACATTTTTATTTTATTTTATTTATCTGCTTATTTTTCTTCCTTGCTGGTTTTGTTTGTTTTATTAAATCTAATAAATTCTTTCTTTCTCTCTCTAATTGCATTGTTTCAAGTTCAATGGCAATTACTTGACACTCAGTAAGAACTGCTCTGAAAGTGCAATTAACTGTATCTAAAACTGTTGTTGACAGTTTCTCACCAGTTGAATAGTACAACAGTGACGTATTTCCGGTCAGTGCAAAACACCAGGAATTTAAAAAATGGCGGCCTCCGTAGTTCACAACACGGAGCTAATAAATGCAGGATATTACTTTACCAGTGCACATATACAAGTTATGATTAGCGTGGATGTGTTTCTATGGACCCAAGCTAAAATCTGAGAGGTAAAGTGCAAAAGGGGTTAGTTCCCCTTTAAGGTTCCGACCAATAGTAGTGAGACACTCGGACACCATGCATTCCACCAGATGTCACTTTATTTCCTGTTATCTTGTTTTAGAAGGTGTCACTGCATGTTAAACGGTCCCCTTGTTAGTCTGCGCAGACAAAACAATAACAATAATATTGTGATGGGTTCACTGAATTTTACCGTGGTCCGTAATATTGTAAATTTTAACTCGAGTTCTATAGTGTTGAAATTTTCTAGTGACAGCTTCGAAAATTACTATCTACTGACATAAACTCCTAGTGACATGCGTTCCTTGATCTAAATAAAAATTATGCTCTAGAAGTAAAGATCCTATAGCTTATTGACATATTTTACAAATAAATACCTTGATTTTTGAAGAAATAGGGATGAATTTACCGACAGGTCCCGCAGGTTCTTTATTCATTGAGTGTCCACATTTTGATGTTAAAATCTCGACTTCTGCTGATTTTCATTTGGTTTAGTAGCACATGATGAAACAGGCACATTATGAAAATATTGTTAATTATTAATAAATTCATAACAATTTCTTTTTAATTTCATTAAAAGGTGAAGGCACAGAGGAGGACTTTGAAAAGTACTGGACGGAACAGTTCGAACAAACTTATGCGTTCCCCACCATAATGTAAGTTTAACACATTCACATACATTTGACAAATTAAGAAGCAACAGTTATAAACTTTTAGGTAATTAGTTTATTATTATTGTTTTTTTGGTCCTTCTTTGTAGCCTCAAAATAGTTATATGAACCTGGACAGGTGTATTCTAGCTGGCAGAGAAATTCAATAGCTCTACTTGTCCCATGGACAGGCAAAGCAAAATCCGTAGTGTCGAGCCCAGTCTAAACATAACCATTACCTCATCTACACTCCATACATGATTTGAACTATTCTGATAATTTTATAAATTTATTCTTTCAGCCCAAGTAATGACTACAAGAACTACAAACCAGAAGAGGAATTTGACGTGACACCTTGGACATCCAAGATGGATGACACAGTTTGGCTTGAAAGACAGGTACTATTTGATTTTTACTTTTCTGTAATTCTTTATATGGTTACATGTCTAGGCCTCAAAACATACTTATTTACAGTGAAGTATATATCTAAACAGTATAATACGCCCCAAAAAAAAAGAGATAGATAGTTAGACAGACAGACACACACACATCCAATTACCTAATACAATTTTTTATTAGTTTATTTTTTTAATAATCAGCAGGGTTTGTTTTTAATCTAATATTGACGTCCAGGGGCAGATCCAAAACATTATAAAAGAACAGGATGAGAGAAATGCCACTTTTCTAAAACCTCTTAGTCTAACTGTCAGAATTAAGGGCCACATGTCCGAAGTCGGCCACAACTTCGGTGTCGGGCACTGTACATGTTTTCAGCTTATTCCTGCCTGTGCCATTACCCAGTTCTATATTCTGCATTTTCATATTAAATTCTCAAAGATGACCTTTTGTTTTTAATCTTTTCAAAGAAAGCTTTCTCTCATGGCAGGTTTTACTTATTAAAATAAGCTTTATGTATTTGGTTGCAATAAATGGCAACAGTGAACTATTTTTGAAGATTTTTTGGACATTTAATCAAATTTTACCATTGCTCCTGTTTAATTTAATCTAATCAATTAAACAATTCACCTTAATTGACCCAACCCTGATAATCAGCTTAGTGCCAAAAGCGATGAATTATATGCCTTCTGGTCTGTCAGCATGCTTCGGAACACACTATTCTTTGAATCACGACTCTGACCTTATTGTTCCTACTCAAACAATAGTTTGTTACGAAAAGTGTACACCTGAAGGTCAAAACATCTTATGCACTGATCAGACTGTTATATATGTGTTTTGTGTATGGTAATGAGTCTTGGTTGTTGAAAGTCAAAGGTCAAGGTCACAGGAAGGTAACATGTAAAATCACTCGAGCTAGCCTTCCAATTGTTTTTATTTCAGTCAAAGGTCAAAGGCATGACAAATTTCATTAACTTGCATTACAATAAAATAATAAAATGTTACGAACAATTCAATTAATTATGAATTATCAATTTTTTCTTTTGTTTAAATCGGTTGCACTTTAAATGAACACAGTATGAAGAACATAAATCTGTGATAAAGTGATTGAGCTTTCTTTTTCAAAACCTGGAAATATTCTTCGATATAGGTAAAATTTTATGTTCCATACAGAACACTTGATGACAAACTTTCTTTAAATCTGTTGTTTCCAGGTCCGCAAGATGTGCAACCCATTACCAAAGCTAGTCGGTCAGTTCTCTGTGCCGTATCTGAAATGCAACTTCTCCATGCTCGGACATAAGATGTTTCCAGGCCTAGACAACATTGAAAAAGCTGCATCGAAAGAAGTAAAGTAATTCCCAAAAGACACTGTCATAAATGATCCGTCCATTTGTATTCAAATGACTGAGTACTTTGAATACAAGAAAAGCTCATTGATGTAGGCCTACTGTTTGTGTATGTTATTTTGCACTAGTTTAAGTTAAGGACTTTAATTTCATATTTGAATATTCAGTGGCAATTTGCATTAACTGCTGGACTGCCAATGCAAAAACAAAATTGTAATTTCGAGCTTCGTAAATAGCTGTATATGCTATATACAATAAACAATGTTATTAAACATAGTACTATGAAAAGTGCAGAATTGTTCTTTTATCCAACTTCATTATTTTATGGATTTGCCCCTCAATATAAATCCTAGCTTCAGTTGGTATTCCTATAATTTTCAGTTTCCACAATATCTTTTGGAATGTCGACATCATGACATTCTATTAAATTAATGTCGACTGTGTCTAGAGGCCTAGAGTTGAGTCCAACTCGACTCTAGGAGCTTCTAGGCCAATGTATGGAATGTCAACGTTTTGGGAAATCGCCTATTTGACCACACCCCAAAATCATGACTGAAAATATCCCAGTCAGTCATTTCATAGTCCTGTAATAAGAAAACCCATATTTAGACATTGTTATATTAGGATATTTGATCATGAATATCTTAGAATATTATCTATCAAGGTTTCTGTTGCATTCCAACTTTCACAGAGAAGGAAAAAGTCAACTGATCTAAACAATCAGAACTTTGACATGACTATCAAGCATTGGATTTTCATGCTGTTTGAATTGAACACAAACATGTACTGACTCTGATTTTGTCTGCTGGGTTTGGATGCCTCACCACTGCTCACGGTGTCCAATTCAGGAACTAAAACTAGCGACGAAATTCTGGGTCAGTGATGACGTCAGGCAACTTATTCTGGTGAAAAACGAGGTAACTCCGATGGGATTCACTAGACAAATTTTTGTCATAATTGGATCATTTCACACTTTTTATTATTATATTATTTGCTGAAACACAAACAAACTCCTACTCACACAGGTTTCCCAACGTATTATGTAAGACAGATGATAGTTGATTTCGGGTTATCAGTCCTAAGAGGCTAATAAGACCTACTGTTGTAAATGGTGTCACAATATATGTATTTAATGCAAATAGACAAATAAAGTTTATTACAACAACAAAAATGCAAGGAAATTCAATGAACCATTCTTAAAAGAATGTGAGAGACTATAAAATAACAAAACACAAACACAGATATATATTAAACACCATGCGTAAACTAAAGTTTTTTAAAATCATATTTGAGCAAAGCTTTTTCTTTTTTTTTATGAGATTTTATTTATAAATATAATTTAAGTAAGTAATATTTTATTGTATCAAATTTAATCCGATTAAATTGTGCAATTAATTTAATCTAATCAATTAAGCAAAGTACCTTAATCGAACCAACCCTAATAGATATGGATGTACATGTAATATTTGTTGCATGAATGAAGAATTTAATTGATACAACTGCAGACTAATGATGAGCAGTGGTTGTGTTGCTATCTGAGCTGCAATCCAGTCCATTTAGTTAGGCTAATAGTAATTGGAAATTATATCCCATCAGCACAAAGAGTGAAAAATTATAATTGGCACCTTGAAGCAATTTTCCCTGCGGTTTAATTAGGCCTAATGAGGTTTTAATGGCGTGCGCATCATCGAAGTAATTACCTATCGCAGCTCCAGACTCTAGGGCAAGGGGGGGGGGGCTAGGGGCCAATCAGCTTGCCCCCCCCCCCCTTTTAAAGCTGCTACGGAGGGCCATGGTCCCATTGCCCCCCCCCCCCCCCCCCTTGATCCGCCAGTGGGATTTTTGTATCTACTTTATTCTATGCAAAGTGGGATATATGATAATAAATATATTATTCTTTACAAAGGTATGTCTACTTACAGGTGTCCTATATCTCTAGCATGTATGAAATACACCAATTGGCAACATCTGATTTTCTAATTTGTATAAAAACGTGTACTGCTGCACTAGATACACGTCACTAAACTATAGGAGGGAGAGATACTTAAAAAGAGGGTCATGCAGTGCATTTTACATGGAACTCCAGATTATTATCCCGTAAGTAAGGTAAGGCAAAATCAGTGAACTGTATATTTTCTTAAGTACATCATAAGGTAGGAAGTTTTTTAATCCAGATATTATTCCATTTGGCTTGGCTACTTTTTTGGTATTTGATTTAGATGAGGCTTCCACGTTAAGTGTTTGTCTAATATTATTCCCAGATACTTAAATTCGTCAACAAATTCTATTTGTGTCCCCCCCCCCCCCCCCCCCCAATATTTCCCCAATAGGAAATTGGTCTGAAAAAGCAGAGGTTTCTAGAACAGTAAATAGTGTCGTATCATCTGCGTATATAACTGGTTTAAAAAGAGTACATGCTTGAATTAGATCATTTAGATAAATAATTAAAAAAAATAGTGGACCTAACAAGGAAAGTTGGGTGTAACCCCTGTTTAATTAGTTGTCTGAAATGATAGCATTGTCTTGGGCAACTTGACTTCTTTACTTAAATATGTTTTTTAAAATAGTTTCAATGCAATATCCCTTACCCCATAATGTTTTAATTTGTTTAGGATTTGGTGGTCCAGCGTATCAAAAGCCTTTGAAAGATCTAAAAAAAAATGCTAAGGGAAGTCTGTTTTCTGTCCATAGCTCAAGTCAACTGGTTCAAAGCTGAATGTTGACTTCTGAATTGTACTGGATTTCATAGAATAGTACTTAAGTTCTCTTTTCAGAAATAGTTAAAGGGTTGTTTATGTATGATCCTCTATAGGGCGGTAATTTTCCAGCAGATTGGCCTAATCTTCACCTTAATTTTATAAATTGGAAGTACTTTAGGTCCAAGTGCAAAAATAACTAGAAAACTTGTAATTGGCAAGACAATTACCAGGAAAAGGCTATGCCACTTTTACGCAATAGTGAAGTGCATGGAATTATTGACATGGCAACGGATGAATTGTCTTTGCAGTTTACAGGGTATGCAATTGAATACAGCAAGCGAATTATTTGTGAAGAAGCGGTGTATTGAAGTCCATGGTCATTGGATACAATGAAGTCAGCACTTTATTGTATCTGTAATAATGATGTGTGAATTGGCTTTAATGAGTTAAAGGCGTGTAATTTGTATTATGACCATTTGTTATGGGCCCACACAAACAGCAGAAATAAAAAAAATAGCCCAATACAATGAACTATAAGGCAGCAGTGCCACTGCACCTTCTTTGACTGCAGGGAGCTTGAAATACTAGCAGCTAATTTTCATGTATTCTTACTGGTCAGACCTGTCAAATAATGGTGCAAATAGAATCTATAATGTTGGCAACATGCCAAGTGGTTGATGAGTATTGCATAACATTGAATAATGACGTGGTCTGTTCTCAACACTGCTCAGTAGAATGCATGTGGGGATATATACTAACTATATGAGTAATGCAGTGCCTGCACCCTACCCCCTGTCTTTTTGTATAATTGTGTTTGTCTGTCAAGTTAACCAAAAAACCAAGATAGCCATCTTGTGGAACAGGGCCAAAGGTATTTTTCAGTACCAAGCATGTCTCTGTAACTTCAGTATTAGCCGACTAAAGTCGTCCCAAAGTTAATGTATGGGAAAATTTAGGGTTCTTCTAATTTTTACAGATCTTTCTTTATAAGGCAACACTTTAATATTTTGATGATGCATTCAGCTTGGTCCAAAGTACATGCCATAATTATTAGAAGAAAATCATAATAATAGTTTCTGAGAAAAAAAATGAAAACAAAATAAATGCAAAAAGTGATCTTTCATTTGAGGAATTTTTGCTGAGTTTATTAATGGGCCTATGTTTCTTTAAGTAAGCACTGCACTGCTCATTGATATTGCCTTTGACTTGGTATAATAGCAACTGCTATGACTGCTACAGTTTTCCACCTTTAGAGTCCCAATCGAAAAAAATCGTTTGATTTAGCACATTTAAAAATACACAAAATATGGCATTGCTCAAAAAAATCTAATAAACCAGCAGACTATAGGTCTACATAAGAGAGATTTTTGGTAATTTTTTCAAATCAATGGGATAAGCCATTATTTTATTATGAATTATTTTCATCCGAAAAATGTAAACTTTGCAAATTTCTGTGACCTTGAGGATTTGTTCAAGGACACTGAAATTAGGTCGAAAGATAGTTCTATCCTAGGCCTACCTGCTGAATTGTTTTCAAGCCAATCAGAGAAAGTGAGGTGCGGAGAATAGTGAATAATAATAATAATATTTACAAAAACAATAGTCTATGCCAATGGGATTGGCATAGCCTAATGAAGCCAAAGTGTGACATGTCCCAAGCGTTGGATTTTGCAGGCTCACAACCTTCTTAATTAACCTTCAGGGAATTTCCTATATATTCAGCTACAGCCTCTTGAGATGAGAAGCCAATTAAAGCAGTCAGTAGCCTCAATTGGTAGTTAGTTAAAGTAGATGTTGGCAAAAACCTGTGGTCTAATGTTGGTCCTAGTTCTATCAATACTGTAACGGACAGGCATTATAAATTAAAAGCTGGCACCATCTTATAGTGATGCGGACCGGACCGAATTGGACCGGCATGGTTTATTTTGGTCTAAGGGGTGGGTGAAAGCTAGTGAAGGTTTTCAACAAATATCTGTTGGAGGCCCATCATGTAAAATGCCAAGCAACACAAAAGCTTAATATCGTGCTTTGGCTGTTTACAAAAATCCATCATGAATTTGTGCTTGTGATGCTGCTGTTGTATGTCAGTGTGGCAGTGGTCACTCCGTTGCAGGCTTCTGGCTATGATTGGCCAGCTGAGTGACACACCCACACTCTGACCTATAAAATTAATGAAACTGGCCACACACACTCACTGTTCTCACTCTTGCTTTAGTAAAAGTGTAGAAAGACAAAGAAAGAAAAAAGCTGAACAATGCTCACCATTAATTAAACGCTGTAATTTTCCCATATTTTGGGAAGATTCCAAGAAATGCTAAACTCGATCCAAGAAACGCTAAAACAAGATTATATATATATTTTTAATTTGGATCTGAAGTATATATATTCTATTAGATTTGCAAAACATGCAACATTTTTCTGAAAGACTGTTTTTTGGCTGCAATATACAGAATACTAAAAGTATTTAGATATTAAAAAAAAAGAACTATAAAAAAATTCTATGCAACTTAATAGCAGGAATATTTGAAATATATATATCTTTTTTTTTTCTTCATGGTATGACTAACAAGCAAAGGCCTCTTTTTATAATTACTAATACTATAGATGGTGCAAGTGGTCGATTTGCAGACAGTTGTGGGTAGCTAGGCAAGAGTAGCGAGGATCTATGGAAAAGTACATTTTATAGCACGTTCGGCAATAAAGACAAAGACATAAATTTATATGAACTATACTAATTGATTGTAACATTTTGACATGATACCTTGTCAGTATCTGTTACCTGCAACTAATACCCTTTAGTCTGGACAAAATATAGTTTATTTATTTTTATTTTTTTTGTATGTCTAGACTACATTAACCACTTCTGATACAGGTCTCTTTTTTAAAGAGAGCTTTTCTTGTTAACACTCTCTTTTTTTACCAAATGCTAAATTTAGATAATTATATATGCATAATAATGGGCAAAAAAGAGGTACATTCTTGTCAAAATGTCAACTCCGAAACAGCAGAAATAAAAAAAGTAATAGCTTACCGCAATTTCTACAGGTAAATGTAGCCCAGTGGGCGCAAGTCGTGAAAAAGACGTCTTTTTCTGGTCTCAAACTGGTCATGACGTCGGTGACCAATTTGAGACGTAAATAAGACATACTTTTCAAGACGTCAAAATGACCAGGAAATATGACGTCTTATCAACGTCATATTCTGGTGCTCAAGCAGACGTAATTATTTTACTTAATTTATACATCTTTATTACGTCAATAAATTACGTCTAGAATACATAATTTTTTTACGTATTATCAACGTAATCTTGTGGTCATTAACATACCAATTCTCTAACCATGAAGGCTCATACAATTTGCAAGTTACCAATGTTAGCAATTAATATATAATGACTAAATTCACATTTAGTTTTACTTCATATAGTTAATTTATGATAGGAAAATACAATGTGATTTCCTTGTCAGAATATATATCAATGTATAGCAAATTTATAACATAGAATTAACTTCTCTAACCAAGGTGAAGTTTATCAATTGGGGTTAATGTTGCTTATAATATCACCCTGACCCCAGTGCACCCTATATTATAGCCCTGTGGTTATCATTATCTGAACTGGCTGACCTTGGAGGAATTAGTTATTAATTAATTCCTCCAAGGGCTGACCAATCAAAACCCTAGAAATCTTGAGCAGCTGCAGGACAGGTCACATCTTGTCAGTTAAGAATTTAAAATTCATTCAGTAACTTTGGAGGGATACTAGTGAAGTTGGATTTTAAACTTAATCTATGGAGGGATATATACCATTAAAATTCATCACATCATTGCATGGTAAGTGAAGTTTTTTCTAACCACTGTGAAAATATGTTGCACATGCTGATTCATATATGATTTGGTGTTTATATAGTCTAATTTCTGAATATATATTCATTTCAGAAAACTATGGAACTATGGACACAATTTAGCTGAAGAATTATGATAGACATAAAAACACATTTCTTTAAAACTTACTTAATCGCAGCAGTCCCATTTATAATATGTGCATGCATGCATCCAATAAATGTGAAGTATCCTATTTCATACAATATAATAAAGTGTTTTTATTCATTTTAAACTTGTGTGTGTTCTCTGTACGTTAAATATGTCCAAAAATTATAAGCAAAGTTTGTCTTAAAGACGTCATCTGATGACGTATCTTAGACGTCAGATATTGGTCAACTAAATACGTCTAAAAGACGTTGTCAGATGACGTCTTTTAGATGTCTCATATAAGACGTAATTGAAGTTTGCATATGAGACCAGTATGGGCTGGTCATGAGACGTCTTGCAGAGACGTCAAAATGACGTCAATGAGACCACTTTTGCCCACTAGGCTAGAAATACATGCTATATACGTATGCTGCCTTTATTTGAAAACCACATAAGTTTGATATAATTGATTGGCAGGTGCAAATGAAAAAGCAGTTGTCAACTCCGTACTAAGATGTGTCAACTCCAGAACGGGCGATGATTAAATTATCCAAAAATCAACAATTTATAAAACAAAAGCATATATAGAACTTACATCAATAGATATTACATAATATATGCTATCTGCCTTATAGATTTTGTTTTCCAGGTTAATGAAAATGTAATTAATACGCCTAATATCTTCAATGTTAACTCCGGAACGTAAGAAGGAGTGAAAACTTAAAAACATAATTTCTTACTAAATTACGCGGCTCATTGTGTGTTGTGGTTGCCAAAGACTAATTTTATGTCACCGAAAATAACTCTTTTACAAATTGAAACTGACAGCAAATATGGCACTGAGTGAATAACCCATATATAGAAAAATGTTGCCAAATATTGTATTGTAACAAAATCTTTATTGTAGCTGGAACCTAGTTTTTACTTGTTTTCAATCACTGTGACACATATATGTAATGAATGACATGAAGCTGTCAAATAAAAGATTTTAAAGTTCAGGAATCATATTTCTACACACAACGTCATCGGGGTCAAAGATTCGCCCCGGTTCTATTTATAGCTTTATTGTTCAGGCGAAGTGCACTAAACAGGAGCTGTACAGTTGACACAAAAATACTGCTACTTGAACAATTTAGTTAAGTTTTGAAAAAAAACTAAGACAGATCAATATCTAATTTCCTCCCCTTCTGTTGTCTGCTTGTATCCCAGCAGGGAGCCAAATGCAATAAAATTTCCGTACAAAAACATACTTAAAAAAAAAAAAGGTTTACTTGAAAAAGAAAAAGAAGTGCTCTTAATGATAGAGAGTTCATGTGATAGAGAATTAATTCTTAATTAAGTACTCAATCCGTTTCTTAATGTTTTAGTGGAAGAAAAAATATATAATGGCGCTAGCAAATTATCCGCCCCGCCCCCTCTTTCATTTCTGCATCCGCCCCTGATCATGTATACATCTTACGGCATTATCCAAAACAAATGATGTCAACATTAGTTGAAACTAGGTCATTTATCATGTTTATAATATCTCTTCGAGATTTTACTGATCTTGATTGCACTCGTGCCCTCCTGAATTTTTATGTCTACTCAGACATTTATTTATTAAAATTCAGTCCCCGCAATACATTTAATGTCAACCCCTCCTGACATGTTTTCTGATCAGCCCCTGGAGTTTAGCAGAGCTGCTCGACCGACTCCTATGCACTTGTGCGGAAGGAGGGGACCAACTTACTCACCAGCAGCATAATGATTTGCTCTGCTAGAGCGCCCGAACACGAGAGTCTGCTGCACGTGGTCGCTGCGCCAACGTGATTTAAACCTGGACACGTGAGCACGTGTCTCTTATGTGATCGTTTGATTACGCTCTAGCTGCCGCCGCGTCTACAGCTTAGCGCAACAATGTATATGTTGATAGCAAGGAACTAACCATTTGATGTTGGAGAGTTGGCGATTGCACACGGTCTCATCTGATCTTGGGATTATTTTCTTCGACGTTGTTTTGGTTGGCCACCGTGCATTGAACTAGAAATTCATTGGTCACGTGACTAACCCCGAATGGCAACGGAGACCAAGGTGAAACATACATGGTCGCTGCTGGCCATCCCTCAGAAAATACATAAAGCTGCTCACTCTTCACAAGCTATTGGAGTTATAACTTGATATCATTCAACATCTTTAAAAAATTCGACGCTGCTGGATATTTCCTCCGAGACTAGAACTCTTATTACCACCGATTGGCATTGCATTTTCCGCAGTTGAGGAGCTCGATCCCTGCTGACATCAGTGACAATGTTTACGTTGTACCTGAACTAAACCATACAAGGTACAGGGAAGGTACGATTTCAAGGACTATTCTGATTACTTTTAGTTTAGGGCATTAACATTACATGTATCTATTTTTTTTTTTTTTTTTTTTTTTTTTTTTTTAAAATCATGTCCTCAACATTATTATTATAGGCCTATATAATAATATGCAATTACATGAAATACCTTCACACAATTTGTAATTGCAACAGCTATGGTTTGTGCAATATATATTTGCTGAACCTCCATTGAGTCCATTCAACTGTGATTTGCGGTTTGACGTACCTTTACAAGTGAAAGTTTGTGATTATTCATTATCATGTCTTTTTTGTCTTTCTCTTTAGCATTGTTTAGTATGAACAAGATGGACAGGTTTATAATGAATGATGGGGGCATCCAAGCTCTGGCCACCCAAATAGGATGTGTGTTTGATGGTTCTTTTTTCATGCCGGAGGAATGTACAGGTAAACATGATGATTAAATATGACCTTTTTAATCTTTTCGGATCCTTTAACATATTGTTCAGTTAAATATTTCCTAACATAATTTCTTGTCCGAGATAATTAAAGGTCTCTGTTCATAAATACAATTTATAATAATATCTCAAGAAAAAAATATCAAGTTATTTATGATTATATGAAACTCCTAAAGGGAGGAAGTGCAATGTGTTTTCTTTTATTTATGATTACAAACTGATGTGTTTTAAAAAAAAATTGGCTCTACACAATTAGTAATCAATCTTCGACAAAACGACCGATGATCAAGTATAATCTATCATCGTGACGCTACTATAGTTCGGCATTTATCATTGATTCCATTCTCTTTTTATTTCAGAGGTGCTGGAGAAACTCGTGGCTCTGCTCAATGAAGACGATAAGAACACTTGCCAGATCCGATTACAGATGCACTTGGCGCAAATCCTCCCACAAAAACTTGTGCCTCTGTTGATATCCATAGAGGACCGGGATGATGTGGAGGACAAGACCAAGCTGTATGGCCTTACAATAAGGTAGGGTAATTGCAATCAGACAATATTGCAATATTAAAGTCTTCCTAGAACAGGGTTCAGTTACATCTGTACAACTGGGTAGCCACAGTAATTAATGCGAAATATAGGAGAAATGCAAAGGATCTGAACTAACAGGACTAACAGATTAGTTATATCCTGCATCATGCATTATGATGCGATGCAGGGTTTATAGCTATTGGGGAAAGTCTGGTAAAAGCTGGAAAATGAATTGGAAATTTTATTTTTATTTTAAGTCTGGGAAAATTCTGGGAATTTGAGAAAAACATTAAAGCATCAGGGAAAACTCTGAGATAAATGTTCCCACCACAGGTAATGCATTTTAAGATTCTTGAATGTAAGTAGTGATAACTTATGTTCAAGAATCTTAAAAGTCACTGACTCTGCAAATTGTGTGTATCTTTGACATTAGCTTCAGTCATATTATCATATATTGCAGGACTTGTTTTTCAGTGTTTTGACTTGGCTCAGATCAGTGAGATCATGTGGCTGGGCAATAATATACCACAGCTTGATTCGATTTAAAATTTGAAATAAAATCCGATCATGATATATATATATATATATATATATATATATATATATATATATATATATATATATATATATATATATATATATATATATATAGAGAGAGAGAGAGAGAGAGAGAGAGAGAGAGAGAGAGAGAGAACCATGACAATAGGATGATATTTAAATCATGGCAATATCTATTGCAGATTGATGACCAACTTAACCCAACCAACAGAATGTCTACTGCCGTCATACTTATTTGGTGAGGCAGGATACGAGAATTTAGTGACGGAGATGAACAAGTTTTTGGCTGTTGGACGGGATGCATTTTTGGATGGGGAAGCTGTGACTGTTATTTTGAAACAGATGGAGAATTTACTTCTTAAGGTGAGGCGATAAACCATATTGAACATGTTGAACTGCAATGATGTGATCTTTATGGACTTAATACAATGACACATACTTAATCTGTGCCATAAAACAGTTATTTGTTAAAACATCTCAGTTTTATCTGTACCAACAAAATAGTCACATGAACAATTTTTAAACTCTCTAGAGACACAAATGTCATTGCAGAGGTGGCCAATTTGTATGATAGAAGAAAATTAGTCCTTAATTGATAAATGTGTAAATTGTGTGATTAGTGTGATGTAGTGTCCCGGGCCTCAGCAGTGACCCCACCTTCTAGCACTTGGCTAGAAGGGATATCCGTTGTGGCCGAATGGTTAGAGGTGTGGGTAAAGCTGCTCATGACATGGTGGAGAATCCGGGCACCTCTGTGAGCATGAATTAGGGGTTGAAGGCCAGGGTAGGCAGTTCGAATCCCGCTCACAGGGGGTATATAAATAGAATTGCGATGTTTGACTTGTGACGTTAGTCAAAATCGCAAGAAAGTATGGGGGATGTGATGTAGTGTCCCGGGCCTCAGCAGTGACCCCCACCTTCTAGCACTTGGCTAGAAGGGATATCCTTTGTGGCCGAATGGTTAGAGGTGTGGGTAAAGCTGCTCATAACAATAGAATATTGTCTAATATAATTCATTGGATCATGCCTTGCATGCTATCTTGCGACTTCAATATTTTATGTCCTTGCTTGATGCAACAGGATAAAGTGTATTAATTAATGAAATTCTTCACAGGCGCAGCACAAGGAAATACCGATCAGTGACTGTGAGATTCTCAACAACTGCTTGTTCTTGTTGCGCAATTTATTATTCATCCACGATTTGGATTATCGAACTGATGACGGACCACGGCCTTATTCAATCTTACTCGGGTAAGCATGAGCTTTTCTGCCATGTGAAATCAATATGGTAACAGAAATGAAATGTCGTAATACATAACTACACATTTATCCTCGTTGTCAACTTTCAACACCACAAATACCACAATGTTTTAACTGTCGAAAAGTTAGAAATAATTTTTGAAAGAATTTAACATGCTGCATATATGGTCTTCACGAGTGTCTTGAGAAAGGATATCACCATGAATTTATTTCTGTTGTCTTTTAGAAGTTTATTCCAACATGGCTTGACGGATGTTCTGATGATGGTCCTGAAGTCAGCCCAGAGAGTAAGTAGAGACTTTAATAACATATTTAATTTAAATATACAGTCTGATTATTTTTGCATTTATTTACGATATCATGCAATTAATTACAGGAGTACTGGTGCATCGCGACAGCCCAGCTTGTATCCTTGCTATACAAGGATGAGGTGAGAACACAATCTATTTCGAAACAATAAATTTCCCTGATGGTTGTCATGCAGTTGCAGAATTTAGGGTGTTGCTGGATTACTTACGAATGAACTTTCTGATTTCTAAAGGTTTCTGCATGGGAGTCCACATCATTTGCACAGACAATTAGCCAAGGGATGCCTGTAGATCATCTTACACACCCAGACTCTTATCCTAAGTTTCTGCCGAGTTGTGCTAATCACACATGCGAGAATTCATCACATGGAAGCGTCAGTGAAAGTCCCAGGTTCGAAAAAACGAGCCCCACGTCATCGTCCAAGGATTCATCAGGGCCTGGTGATTGGTCACAACATGGACACAGTCCACAGAGCCTGAACAATCCTCACAGTCTCCACAGTCCCCACATTCCCCATAGTCCCCAGTTTGGCAGCTCATCACAAGGATCACCCCAAAGGGTGTCTCCCGTGACTACCAGGTCATGTGTGGGTAATGACATGAGGCAGAAGGGTGTCTTCAAGCTGGAAAATGAAATTAGTCTCCAACTGACTCAGCTGAAAATCAGGTAGGTCTATGTCACAGCCTGAGCTGGTGTGCATTGGATATTCCCTTTAATTATTTGATAATAAAGTAAAGTGGAAGCCTACTTAATCATTAATGACACCTAATAAATACAACCACTTTGCAATCAAGACCTCAACATTTTTGACCTGACCAGATTTTTACCATTGTAGTTTATGTGGTTACTGAGACTACCTCACTATTTTGCTCACCATCTAATTCTGTATTTTCTCGGTTGTAATCTTAATGGTGAGGTTCCATGGTATTCCTGTCGCTGTGTTCGTGTTTTGCAAAATTTCTTCACTTTCCACTAACTCTACAATGTGTACATTCAGGAGTTAACAGTTGTTTTTATTTGGAATTACTTTTTTAGAGAACAACTGAGCATATTCACGAAATGTTTTCTGGAGGAGGGTTTTGTCTCACTGGTGACGGCAATGCGAGTAAGTACAATCATTACATTTGCACATTTTAAACAAAAATGTGCATTAACTAAATAATGTCACCTATTTTGTGTGGATCGTTTGGATTAAGAGCTAATGTAAATTTTGTCTGTCTTTTCTAGAGTATACTTTTAGACAGTGAACAGAGTCTTCTTCCTGACCTCTATTTTATGTGGGTCGTTGGGTACTTCTTGAACTGGGCTTTGAAGCTGAGAATTCCATTCAAATTTTTCAAGTAAGTTGTAAATTACAAATGATATTATACATCCGATACCTCATTGATATTATACAGCTGCACAGTGCATATAATATCAATTGAGATTTCGTTGTTGCTGTGAGATGTTTCTCAGTCTGTTACATGTCAACTAGTTATTCCCCTAATATCATTATTTCCTCTTTCTTACAGACCTTGTTTGTCGGTGGATATTGTTGGTTTTCTGGTGTACAGCGGTGTCAACAGTTGTGAGCAGCTGTTGGTGGCCGTACAGGGAGGCAAAGATCCTTCTACGGCAATTCGAAGGTATGTCTTGCATTTTTTCATGCTTTACGTGTATACACTGTACTTGAGTTTTCTGACAAGTTGCTCTTAATTGGTATTAAGAAAGAAATTTTTTTGCCTTTTCTTTACAATTTAAAAAGATTTCGCGAGCCAAATTCATAGCACTCTTGATCTGTTTTATGATAATCAAATAAATGTTTCAGAAATCAACTGGTTGTGGTAGCGCTGAACAGACTTTTCACGGCAATGGACCAATTAAGTGAATATGATATGGATGAGGAGGATAGGGAACACCTTCGTCATTTACATTGTAAGTGGAATTAAAGTCATGCAATTCAATTCAATTCAATAAATTTTTATTAACGTGACTTGCATATCATTACAGATATTTTTTGTTAAAGAAAACAGTAATCATTATGCCCGGCCCATCAGGCCTATAAGTCACTTATTTATATTATAAATGTTACTATCTGGGGGTGAACAACATAATTATGTTAGTCAGATATATAGATAAACGGTCAAGAGGTTAGTTACAAACGTGATATATAATACATACATATGTACTTGTATTTCTACTTTACTTATTGTACAGTATTTTATTTTGTATATGATAAGATTTTTGGATGTACCGTGCAAGTGATCTTTGATTTTTACTAATGATAACAGCTTGAAACAAAAATTCTTTACTTAGAGGCAATAAACTTACATAGAGTAGTAACTCATTAAACAATATTATTCTATCTTCATTATAAACTTTGCATACTAATATAAAATGAATTTCATCTTCTATTAAATTCTGTTCACATAGAGGACATATAATCTATTTTCTAATGGTGTTAGTGGAGTACTAAATCTTTCAGTCTCAACATGTAAAGGTAAGTTTCCTAATCTTAACTGAGCTAAAAATGACCTCTCTGACCTTGACATATAGTTAGTAACATATATAATCTGATTCAAACATTCTGTAAGTGCGTAATTTTGGATATCTAGTAATATCTATTTGCCATTGCATTTTATAATTCGAACAATCTATTTTCAGTGGTTCTTAAAACATTTCCTAATCTAAAATTAACCAATTCTGTATGAAATAAATATGTTTGACTTGTCTCTTCAAAAATACATTTCAATTCATATGACCAATTCTTGACATTGCGATATTTACAGTTATACACATCAAACACAAAAAGTCTTAGTTAATCTAATATCATCCATACGTATTAAACTACACCAAAAGTCTGACTATTTCAACCTTCCTTCTTATAGTTGCTGGCAACCAACCTACATCACCCCACAAACCCAAATTTGGTGCCAATTTATGGACCCCTAGGAAATACTGTACAATTTTATTTTGAACAACATTATTAGAATTATAATCTTTAAAACCCCAGACCCCTGCCCCATAATCCATGATAGGAGTTAAGCATGTATCAAATAATTTGTAAATATGTAATAATCTAGTGTTTTAAATGTTCTTAATCTAGAAATTACAAATTCAAAAGCTCTAGTAGAGCTATCAGCCAAGATCTTGGAACAAACATCAAAATTCATAAATTCTTGAAAAATTACCCCTAGATATTTATATTGACTAACAACTTCCAAATTCTGTTCCATACAACTAAAAGCATAGTTTGTCACTGCTTGTGATTGCTTTCTAAACTGAATTATTTTAGTTTTTTGTACATTAACTTTCAATCTCCATTGATGACACCAGTCTGTGCATTTATTTAACATTAATTGCAACCCAGCTTCACTTTCAGCCAAAATAATTAAGTCATCTGCGTATAGCAAAATGTTAACAATCTCATCACCTACTTGAACACCCAAATTCATAACTGATAACTCAAGAGCCAAATCATTGATATATAAACTAAACAGGGAATGAGATAATGGGTCTAACGCCTATTTCACTATTAAACCAATTTGTCTTTTGCTTATTAACTTTAACTGCATAAGTTTGATATTTCAGGATTGATTTTATTGCATGATACATTTTGCCTCTTATGCCATTGTATTGTAATTTATACAATAAGCAATTCTGGTCAACCGAGTCATACGCTTTTGACATGTCTATAAAACTACAAAAGGTGCCCTGCAACTGGTCTGCTGTCTATCAGAAGTTTAGCATTTTTGATTCTTCAAAGAATCTAATATAGAATGTCATCTACAAATGTATTAGTAATTGTAGTTTCATAATTATTCTTTTCAAGCCCATTGTGATTGTATTTTTGTTAAAGAGAGCTGATTTGTTTATGTTTTGTGAGGCTTTCTAGATTAAATATGGTTAATTCTTATTAAAATGATGGGCTAGTTGCAATTGGTTTTCTTCCATTTTCGATTATCAGTTAATGAATGATGTCATTCATGCGTGTGCACCTATGGCCTAATTTAAATTTGGTGATCTGCCGTTAGCTGAATGTATCTACATGAATGACGAAATGATATTTGGATGGTTTACTTTCAGCTGCTGTTGTCAGAATGGGGGAAGTAAAGAACTTCTTCGTTTTGGTGTTGCGCCATTATAACCCTACTGCCCAGAGTTTGGACCATTTACGTGACATAATCTTAACCAACCACAAGTTCTTGCTGATTGCCGAAAAAGTGAGCTCACTCAACCAGGAAAATTCAGATTTCGACATGCTGCATCATATCCAAAGGTTTGTGCTCCAATTATATGGCTTCATTGGAAGGCTTCATAATTAAATTAGGCTGTTATTGTCAAATAATGGAATCTGTGCCAATTAATTTGGCTTCATCTCATAGTATCGAAGTCACAAGCAAATAAATCATGTGAACACATGTTTTTCAAGGCACGTGTATTCAAACATTTATTAGAAAAGACAAAACTGGCAATGTTTTGGTTATATATACCTTTATGATGATTCATATTATGAATTGATATTACATTAAATGAGGATTATGGACATAAAATTTCTGACAATTTACTTAATATTTCGATGTTGCTTCATTTGTTCAGGTATTAGAAATGTTCGATTAAAATTGCATTTCTTGATCACCTTTGGGAAAAAAAAATAAAAAAATTTTAAGAACTCCGCGACATTGACAACTTTTTGCTCTTGAGCATTCAAATAATGTCAGATATCAGATGACCTTGAAACTTAACTCTTTACAAGCAGCTGCTAGGAGTAAGAAATGATTCAATAAGATTAATTTGAAAGTCATGGTCTTTGATTTTTACTTCAGCTTTTCCACAACTACAATCATGGGCCAATACTGCCGGTTGCTGGAAAACTTCTCTATAAATTCCACAGAAGTAAATGACTGCATCTTTACCATGATGTATCACGTAGCTGGAGATATCAACCGTCCTGAAGTTTTGCTTCAGTTGCCCATCCTCAAGATATTCACAGAAATCTCCGAGACTTGCATTAATCTGCCAAGGGTAAGTTTTTAACAAAAATTTATTTTTATTGAAAGGGAAGGTGATGCTGTTTCTCATTTCATGGCAAATAGAAACAAAATGGTGAGTGGTTTATTTAAGGCTAAGTGATCAGGAATAAATTGATCGCAGATATGAACTACAATTGCGGGCTGAAGTTTCTGCATTCTTATTGTCAGAGAGATAGTGTAGTTAGTTGCCTGTAAACTTGGTAATATGCTGAGTGAAAGTGAAAGACCCCACCCTTGGGGTAAATGTATCATGGTGTGGACTCCGAGACTTGCATCAATATAAGGTAGTGGGTCATATAATCCTGTAAAGTCTTCGAGCCTGAGGAGTAGAGACAATGCAATGCGCATTGTGATAAAAGTTAACCAGTTTGCCAGAAAAGTTTGAACAAATTTTTTTGTGATGCAGCTGTTTATAAATGCGTAACAGTGGTCTGACAGGGTAACATGAGCATTCACTGCGTTTTAATGCTTTATGCGTACAAGGGAGTGAACTTAATGAGACCAACCATTATTACCTAGAAAATAATACTCTCATGCTTGACAGGAGATTAATTAGTTGAACTAGACTCAACTGTCAAATGTAGTTCTATTCAATTGTTCAGGTGTCACCTTTCATGGAGGAGTCTGTTATGAACTTAAATTGCATGCTTTTCTCATTTGCTGAAGTCTGAATACTGTTTTTTAGATTTTTGTGGTCAATTCTGCTGTAAGGATTTTTCGCGAATCACAAATGACTTATTTGGTATTGAAAACTTAAAACACTTATAGCAGTCTAATTTATTAAAAAATTTGTGAAGCAATTGATTTATCAGACTAAGGCTATCTGTCAAATCAACACATGAATGATAAAATTATTATTAAAATTTTTGTTAATTGAATTCAGAAAATTTTTTTATTCACTGAAGTATCTCAGATAATCAAAGAAACAAGCCAAATTTGTAGTCTTCCATAAATAATATTAGGTCTTGCAATGCAGTTCTGTTTAACCTAACTCAATGCTTATCGTGTATACGTCCTTCTCTTGTGAAAATCTACCAGCAAGTTAAATCCATGCTCACTCGATCATTCAACTTGGTGGCATTCATATGTTGCCGAGTAGGAACAGTAGAAATTATCAGTGACTATTGTGTATATAAAATAAAATTATATTGTGTCCAAGCTTTCTAATTCATTGCACTTTGTCTCTGGAGGTAACTACCAAAAGATATCAAAGCTGAGATATGCTGCTTGCCAAATGCTCGGCTGTACATGCGGCCTAAAAACTTGCACCAGGCATCTCCTCTTTCGGGATAGCTCTAGGTTACTCAAATGCTTATGAAGTCTTTTAAAAGTTTGCCACATTTAGTTAGGGGTATAAGCAATTGGTCATTATGATATTTTTGATCTTATAATGTCAGCCAATATCAATATCTGAATTATTGAGAGGGTTCATGCCATATGCAGGGCTTGTTCTGAGTGACACACATCACAGAAGTCAAATTTCTGTCTGCTTGCATGGTGTCTCTAGTTGCAGAAAGTTTACAAATTAGAGATTTCCTAGTTACTACACCTCTGAAGCCACATAAAATATAATATATTTGCAAATAATCCTCCTTCAATGTTTTTATATGTGCATATATATATTATGGTATTAGATAAAAAGGTTGGTTCCAGTTTTGATTCAGCAAGGTCATGAAATTAAAACACAGAAATATAATGGCATTCCAGAGGGACTTTTTTAATCATACACACGATAGTAATGATAGTCCTTAATTATCTATATAAATATATTTTCTTGTTTCCTCAGGAATTATATCGTGCGTATGATTTCAGCTGCATGCTATCACTGTCAATTGAGGTAATAACCGCACCCTGTACATTTCTTCATTTGCTACGAATCTAGGTATATCGAAGTGCAAGGGTACAGAAATCTAAAACTGGCTCTAAATACCTGGTTTAACATTTGCGGTTGATGTCAAATTGAGTTATTTATGTTAGACGTCAATCTTCTCTTTGTTTTTTTGCTCGTTAGGCTATCTTGGTACCTGAATCACTAATGCGCATTTGTGCTCAGGTAGAGATTCTGTTTCGACATGTCAATTACTTTAGGCAGGTGCGTGGCTCATTATTCCGCACATGTGTATGACAGATGACAGAAATAAGAGACGAAGGTTGTTCAACGACAGAGTTGTCAATCACAAGCAACCAAAAAATAAGATTTATATTAACTAATATTACCTATATATTTCCACATTTCTAAGCATATAGTTTAGATATTACAAATATTAGAATATTTTAGATATAGGCCAATCAGATATATTGCATTTAAAATACAAATTATGGACTACAAAGCGCCTCAATATTAAGACTGATTGCATTATTGCCTTGGATATACAATGTTACAATGTATATGAAGTACAGGTGTGCCACAAATGTTGACAAATGCTGAGAAAGGATAATATTGTAAGCTCACAATTGTGAACTATCGTACGAATTACCAAGGTGATATTGATTTTTTGTTTGCTTGTCTTTGTCTTCCTAACACTATCACTTTGAACTGATCAAACTGCTCAAAAATTGATATATATATAATATATGTATTCTCAATGGTGGGGTTCCACTGTAAAGTGTATACAGCTGGTATAGGAGTATGAAGAAGTTAGGGATCAATGACAATTAGGCCATGAAATGTGGTCTTAAAATTAAGTTGATCTTCGGGTTTTGCGGTAGTGCTTTTCTCTTTTACATGACAATGGTCTTTGAAACTACAATTAAACAACTGTGTAAATTGAGTTGGTCTCTATTGGGTGGTCCTAATTGTGAGGTTCCATATAGGTCTTTATTTGGATAATTGCCATTATTGCTTACTTCATGGTCACAATGAAAATTGTCTTTTTTCAACTCTCACGCCACACCGTCACAGTGATTCAGTATGAGGATCATGTCATGGCCTACATTCTAGAAGCCACGTTTTTTCTCTGCACGTGGCCAGGTGTGTTATAATGTTATATATGCTAATCACACAGCATTATACAAGGTAATGCTTCTCACAATGAAAACGTTTGAATTCATTGATTAATCTCTGGATATTAATAAGTTTAATAACAGATTATAAGTGCTTTATTAATTTACTGATTACAAGCAGGCACTGTTGCCCATAACTGGTTTAATGAAAGGATTTGCATAAATTTGCATAGATAGATAGATAGATAGATAGGCTGATGGATAGACTGATAGATTTATTGATTCTCTATAGATAGATAGATAGATTGATTGATTGATTGATTGATTGATTGACTGATTAACTGATTGACTGATTCTGTATAGATAGATAGATTGATTGATTCTCTATAGATAGATAAATAGATAGATAGATAGATAGATAGAAAGATGAATAGATAGATAGAAAGATAGATAGATAGATAGATAGATAGAAAGATAAATAGATAGATAGATAGATAGATAGATAGATAGATAGATAGATAGATAGATAGATAGATTGATTGATTGATTGATTGATTGATTGATTCTCTATCCAACTTATCTATTAATCTTTGGCTTTAACATTGAAAATGGGGAAGTAGACATAGTTATGAACACTGTTTTCATCATTGCTTTGTTTAAACAAGGCATGTATATATATAGCATTGTTTAACAAAAGAAATATTGGATTAACCCCACAAGTAGAATGAAAATAGTTACAAGTGCGAACTTTGCGCTTATAGTTATACAAGCATTTTGTTCTTTATCTTGTGAGGAATAAATATCTAATATTGTTTGATATTATAAATAGAGGAAGAATCCCCAAAAATGGCAGATATATTGAAATAAATTTTGACATGATCGGTTAACATCATTCCATGCGCAATGCACATAAATCTCATAAATCTTCCCATCTTGTTCGTAATATGTTGCCATCTAAATCCAATTGGCATGGATTAATATACTCTAGGTTAAGGAGGGCCTCAATGTGTGATTTATGTTCAAATGATAAATCAAAAAGCGTCTATTCGTATGATTTGTGACTTCTTTATAACTGCGCACAAAAAGATGCGACAGTAATCCAATCTGAGGCACTTGTCTCTGCAATGACACTGAGCCAAAGGCAAACCTAATTTAGCATCTGAAAATGCAAAAGCAGAATAAATGCTCAATAATCGTTTTCCATGCATTGCACGGAGAGACACGACACAGAAATGTCAGCAATAAAATCCTGAGCTCTGTACCCGTTAACTACCAAGTTGTCTTCTTTCCAATAATAATTTTTGATTGATTTTTTGATTGATTGTTTATGTGACCTAATATCATACATATTATGCTTTTATTTTTCTGTATGTATACAGTACTATTATATTAATATAAAAGCAAAAATGGGTGGTGAGGAGACCCCCCTAAGCTATATATGACGTGGCACTTATAGGGATGCCACTTTTTTTGCCCGCATGTCATCATGATGGGCATTGGTCAACATGGTCGAAGTCACACAGAAGTGAAAGTTACAATGGAGAATATCGCAATCTTTAAGTTAATTGCTAAAAAGAAATTTATGTTCTTATCAGCTAGATAGTTGGGATTTGATTTGTGAACAATCATCATGATTTCTGTCCAATTTACCATACTGCCATGTATGGAAAAATATGATAAAAACAAATAAGTATTTAATTCCTGTAGTCATGGTTTGTAATTAAATAAACTGTTATTGGTTTAGACATCAAATATCTTAATTTTACATATTAATTACTTTCTTTCAGGAATGCAATGATGTCATGAACTACATGTTGCAATACTTCATGAACATTGCTTCGAACGACCCTTCCCGCTGTGCCGAGATGCTCTTTGGAAACATGAACATTGAAGTCGTAGATATGGAAGTGGATGAAAATGAAGGGTATGTATAATTAACAGCAAAGCAATACCATACAATATTCAAGCAATGAAAACTCCTCGAACAAAAATTTAGCAAGCTAAGAAAAATCAGTATAGATATGTATGGGCCGCACTTCAAGAGTGATATTTGTACAAGATATGGAAAAAGTTCACTCATATCGGTAGAATGAAATGAAAATTTATTAATCATAATTTCACCTTCACAGGTAAAAAACTTGTAAGTGTCACCGGATTGGCAAGCATAAACCATAACAATGTGTCGCATGAGATATGTACAAATGACTAATTTAGATAAATATCAAGGATTTTATGGTTGCGATCCTCTCATGATGTTCAATTGATTTGGTTTAAATTAAATACTGGGAGGCAAGTGTGGGCAGATTTATGTTGAAAATGGTTAATCTTTAAACTCAATTTTTTGGCAGTGTCCTATGATTCTTTCATGTGCAGGACTGGCCCCGAATCCAGGGTGTTCTGGCAGCTTTGATATTTCACAGCCATGGTTCTTGCCTATCTAGAATTGACAAATAATTCATGTTAAGGCCTGTTGAGTAATCATGCTAGGCTGCTTCTGTCCACTTCTTTAGCTAATAATCAGCTTACATCTATCACCAGATAAATATATACCTTGGTAATTGTAAGAAAGTAATCTAATATATCATAAATATGTACTTTTAGGTCCGGTTTTGAGTAGCCAGTTATGACAGCTTTGTCTAGTTTCAATTTGATGGGCCGTTTTAACGAAGTTAACTGTATGTTATAATGTAGATCATGTGCACATCTTTGTAAATGACTAACAGACCACTTTTACCTGCAGGACTGATGGAACTGGTCAGCGGGGGACAGATGCCATAGAAACTTGGAATAACTGGTCTGATGCAGAAAAGGACATTTTATTCTCGCTCTATTCTGAAGGAAGTGAATCTCCTAATTTATTGCAAAATGCTAAAGATGCTTTGGCTCAAGATGGGTTCGAGAGAACTCATAATGAAGTAAGTAGTGACATTTTACGTCAAGAACTTATCATTCATGTGCGGCTAGTTTTAAGGCATATATACACAATATATAATTTGCTATTTAATGGCTATAATAGTTGATAATGTTTTGGTAAATGTAGCATTGCCAGAGGTCACTGACAGAGGTCACTGACACTGCAAAAAAGCATCGTTTGATGATGTCATCTATTGATGAAGTTTATTTGTCACCATGACATGTAAACTGGTTCGATAGTTAAATTTTGTTGCAGAGCTTGATGCTGTAAAATTAATAGAAGTTGTGATTTTACGCTACTAATTTGTATTTTTTTTGTTTCATTTTAGATTGCTGTGCAGCTGTGTTTGCAGAATCTTTGGTCACAGGAACAGATTGAAAAACTGCTCTCAACAAATAAAATTAACGGAAAAGCTACTCATTACGGAGACTCTTCACAAAAAGGCATTGGTAAATCTAGAAGGTCCATCTTCGCCCGGAGTGATATGGACCACAGTAGTAGCAGCAGCTGCAGCAGTGGAGATGGCAGCGACAGTGGTAGTAGCCCCCAGCGCGAAGTCGAGCAACTCAGAGTAGAACACTTAGTGGGGCGAATGGTTCTCAAGGGGCCTGAAGATGTTATTCAATGGCTGCAGACTGTTCTATTGGAAGCTTGTTATATTAAGTTGGGTGAGTACTCTTTCTGCATGTTGTCAAGTTATCATAACATAATCAAATGCTCTTGTAAGAAGCCCGGATGATTATGTAACAATAATACAATCCAGATTTGCTCATCGGCCCAGGTAATATGGAACAACAGCAATAATACTTTCATTACCTGCTAGTATAGCAATAGTTTCCTGGGAGAGGTTGTGAAATATTGTTAGTCTGAGTTCAAAATTAGTTTTTAAAAAAGCAAGGAAAGTTTTTTTGTGTCAATTAACTGCTTTATTTGATCATAAAATTAAAGTTATATTGATGCTGGACTGTAATTGCTGACACCTATTTGCTGACACCTATTTATATGGATTGCTGTTATTTAAGACTCCCTCCTCAATGATCAATCACATCCCTGAATGTACCAAGAGAGCTGCAGTGCAAAGATGACTATTACTGTCTGTGCTTTATTAGGAAAGAACATTTTATGCTTATTTCTCCGTCTTTATCTTAAACAATGGAAAAGTTCTTGTGTCTAACCTGCGGTGTGTGCGTTTTACACGTTTAGTCAGATTGGATTACAAGTTTTTTTAGAACTTACAAAAGATTTGAAACCTTTTAAAGGATATAAAAGTGTAATTGAATTGAAGTAACTGAATTACATTTTTTGCGCCATTTTACAGTACTTTTTGCATGCTGCTAGTTTATTTTGACAGGCACAACAGAACTAAATTATTATGACTTTAAATAATCTGGTAATATTACATTATCATATGGTGTTATGACATGTGTGTAATATGACCCACCAAGAAACTACCCTAACTGATGCGGTTGTTTAGGCACCACATAAAAAAAAAGGCAGAAAATTAATCAACTAAATGTATATGATGCAATTGCTAAACCTTATTTTCTTGATATTTTTCAGGTGGCAGATTTTTGCGAGAGGGATGGGTTCCAGAAGAGCCCGTTATCCTGCATTATGCCAGTAAGTATCTATTGAAAAACGAAAACTTGAATAGATCGTTTTCATTTTGAGTACAGGATTGACCCCTCATTAAAATAGATATGTGACTTTTACACAAAACATTCACTTGCCTTCCAGTTCAGAACAAGTCCATTCCATTGGTGCCCTACACGGATAGTGAAGAAGGGGCATTGGGCAACCAAGAGTTTCAACAAATATTGAAGATACTTGGTTTTCAACCTCCGCAGCTGGGTGTTCTCATGTGGCCACGAGTGCCAAACACTTGGACTCCTGTCGAGTTGATATCAAAGGCTCGTTTGCTCGGGCCAGTTAATATGGGTAAGTTGATCAGTTTGTCTTTATTCTGATATTACAAAAATAGGAATGATGTCATCTCCTGTCAGTCCGCAAGTCCTTTGATTAGTAAATTTGTTGATTGATTGTCATTTTTGACAGAAAAACCCTCAAGTATTTTCTGTCCATATCAGTGAGATGAGTGGCTTGTTTTGATGCTGTTGAATATCGGCCATTGTTCGGGGAGCAAGGGGGGTACTCCAGAATGGCTCAAAACTGAGCCACTAAGTGTGCAAATTGCTGGTTATTTAACAGATTTTGGAAATAAAAACCCCCTATTGAAAAAGCAAGCAAAAACTTACTAAAATGTGGCTATTTCCGCCCAAACTGGTACAGTTCTTAGCACATTATGCACTATGCAGCCCCCAACGTTTAATGTCAGAGCCCCTGGTGGTGAATGTTAGAACTACTGCACTCTCTCAAAGGACATGACCAAAACAATTTAATGGTCTGTTATGTTGCGGTTAAAGCATTTCCAGCAATATCTACCTCAATGCTTAGCTAGATCTATATATAATTGGTCAGGTGAGGAACTCAATGAACCACTCTGTCAGAACTTACGATTGTAGTTGATAAAGAATTCGCGCTATGGTCTTGAAATATGTTATGTTTTGCAATGGATAAAGCAAAAATTTTGTGGTTTACTATTGTCAAAGGACTAGTACTACCTTTTTCCAAAAATATAGATGAGGTAACTGAAGTCTGACTAAAAATCTGGACAAAATAATTGTTGTTAATCTGTTTGTTCACTCTGGTGTCTATGAATATTTTTGTGACAGCGATCTCTTAAGATTATACTTATACTGAGTGGTGGAGCAGGTTCTCAAATTCTGACTGCTTAAGACTAACCTGTTGTCTTCTACTCTGTGGATGGTTGGTCCTTTTGTTCATGATATTGTTTTGGTTTACAGAGATGCAAAAGTTTGCCGAGGATGATCTCCAGAAGCATATTGAATTGCGAGAAAATACAGAAATGATCATGTCAGATGGTGTTGGCTCACGCATAATGGATGGAGGAAGATCTGGAAAAGTGTAAGTTCATTAAGTTCATAAAGAGAAACTTTTTTCAATGTGTGATACAATGAAAGATTGTTGATATAATAAGAAATTGTATTCTTTAAAATATCAGGCTCCCAGTTTGACTGGTGGAAAATAAACTGTTATTACTTTAGACTACATGTAGCTATAATTTTGATAAATGGATGCAAAAATTATTTGTATCGCTTCACCTTTACTGGTTGAAAACATACCTCAAGTAAAGTGAAATTAACATTAAAATGTCAAGCTTGTTTAATGAAAAATTTGAGTATTAAAGAAAAAACCAATCCTTATATCGCATATGATTGCTTTAATGTGTAGGTTGATTCATTATGATTTTTAATTTTTATTTCAGACATTTTCCTGGGATGCACATGTCAGACTTGTGGTATGTCTTCGTTAGGCAGTGCACTCTCTACAACAAAAAACAATTTGATGCTCAAAAAATGTCAGCGTTGGCGCCCCAATCAAAGACTTAACAATGACATTGATGAGGATTCCAGGATTTATTTCCTTTGATATTATTATTAACTACTGATTTTTGTTCATCATTTCATTTTATGCACAAACTCAAAGTGGTATGAGTTTTATGTTTATGTACAGCACAAGAATTCTGTAAATAATAATGAATAAATGGTTTGGTGCAATATGGTTAAGACTTTGGTCGGAGTAGTCGCAATTGACTCGCAAACACTTTAAATTGTTGCTGATCAGAGTATGGAGTGTGATTTGACTCATTGGGGTACTAAAAAAGAATTGGAGGAGAATCTGAGTAGCCTGACAGTAACTGTATTTATTGTTTAATGATGTCATCTAATGGCATTGAGTACAGTGGACTGATTGTTATTTGTTGACCTATAGGTTTAAATGATCTATTTTGACTTCATTATTAGAGATGTTGAATTTATGAGTTTTGTTGACTCCATATGATATCAATAATTTCTAGTGTTGTTTAAGTTCAGTTTGTACCATTGTGGTATTCTTTGCTGTATCAAATGTTTTTTAAAAACAAAAAGTGCCATCGTTTAGTGTGTATTGCACCTATTGTACATTTTGTGAATATTTTTATGTCGTAATATATATAGTGATCATCCATTTATTTGTACGCAGAGGAGTTCAAGTGCATTCAGAAATTTACATAATCTGTTTGGTTTAGAAAACTCATGGGAGTTAAACATTGCATTTATTGAGAATTAATAATCGTAGTTTTAGCATTTTAAGTGAGCCATGTATTGTACATAGTAATGAGATTTTTACATTTTTATAAGAGGCCACAATGAATGGATCATGTTTTAGGAAAATATGAAGGTGGTTTGTTTCATACAACAGAAGGGGTGCAAGTGATTATGCAGCAGTGCCACCTAGCTGTTGTAAATGGAAATCTTAAGTACCAAATGATTATATTTTCATATATACTGTTGACAACCGCAAAAATATTAAACTCTAAATATAAAAAGCTGAAGTGTGTTCAAATTTTGCCCCATCTTAACTCAAAGGTTGCCAGGTTTACAAATGACCAGTCTGCACACTCCAGTTCAGCTAATTTAATCATATTTTTGAAAGCATTAAAGTTATTTTATTACATTAGTATCTACAAATCATTTATTGATTTTAATAAAGTCTACACCAATAACTAGAATATGTACAGTATCATTTCAACCAACCCCAGTTCAGCCAAATCTTTCTACTCCTGACCAAAATACATAAGACATAAGACCTGGAAGGACACCTAGTGTTGATGCTCTGCACTACAGGCCCACTTTAATTAGGGCCCTGCTACCTTGTCCCACTAAGCTGCCAGTACAGTGAAGTACTGGGGAACAATATTGGTCTTATATTATTTAACAAAATGCACAGCAAAGTCAGCATCATGGGGATTTGGTCTCAGGCATTTGACGGTATGGATAAAGAAAATACAATAACTGAGAAGTTTTAATTTTCTCCAAATTGACAAGGACAATTCAGTTTTATTAAAAAAGTTTATAATGGAAAATGTCGGCCTATATATAATGAATATACCTAGTGAAATTGTGTGGTATTTTAAATAATAACATTTATTTATATTGATATCTCTGACAGGTGTGAACTGGCAAGTTTTTCAGTACCTTCAGCACTTAAAAATTTAAGGGGCTGTTTGTTGTCTTGAAAGATTTTGATATTTTACTCGTAATTCATGGATGACTTTAGATAAAATTGTAATGTTACTGAATTGCCCTGTACCTTTTAAATTTGTTTATTAAACTGTATACTCGCCATGTAATATTTCATGAATGGTTTCCTGCAGAAAATGTTTAATTATTTTATAGACACCTATATAAATTAGCTGTGAAGGGAGAGTAGTAGGATATGAAGATATTGAAAATGAATCTTGAGAGCCATTCAGATTCTTTCAGATATTTAACAGATATGAGAAAAATCGAGAGTTGTGAATTGTGGTAAAATTGAAGATTAAGCTCTATACATATATCTATTTGTGTCATGAATGTGTTAAATATGTTATTTTTATTACACTATGTTAATCTGTGTTACTGTGTACATGAATAAAAATTATGTACCTCATTTTCTGACTTAATATTTTTTACTACCCTAGCCCATAGTAGAAAGGATTTTTGTGTATGTATCAGCCAAAACCTTTTAGAAATAGCCCTTGTGCCCTCCCCTGAATCTGCCTGTGGATTACATGCATGGATTAAAGAAAAATTTAAATAAAATGATATGGTTTTATATTTTAAATTTATATTTAAATGGCTCATTTACTACAGCGTTATTATTCAATGCTTTGATCAGTGGATAAAAAAAAAAAATCTCCTGTCAGTATTGACCGCATACAGTATTGAATCCCATTCTCGCTGGTCCGCGTATTCTTGCTGAAGGGGAGTTCAAAGGTCAAATAAACTTTAAGGGCACCGACCAGTATCCTTTCGCTGACAAAAAATATTTTGTGTGTGATGTATCTGCAATGACAGTGCTTTAAATGTTGCTTCCTTCGTGGAATGTACTTTGATTTTACTCTTTATTGGGTAGAATCATTGTTATTATTCGTCTAGAGGCAGTAATAAACGACTTAACTAGGGACTATTTTCGTGAGCGGAATAATCTTTCTGGGAATGTGGCCCCACCCTGCGACAAACATGGCGGCCTTAGGTCTGTATTTCCCTGAGTGACACGAAAATGCCGCGCAATATTGCAAGCTCCCAAGCAACCTAACAGCGTCAGTGTATTTCCAGTGATTGACATTGTTTTCGTTGAAGTTCTGGTAGAAGGACAACCCTCTGCACCTCCAGCTGTTGACAAGAGAGACAGTCAAACTGACAGATTTTGTTTGTTTTCAGTCAACTCAAGGTGCTTACTCAAGTCCTGAACTGAAGACGTCAAATTTTCTTGTCCTTGAATAACAACAGACTGATTCGGAACCATGGCATTCCAACAGGTAAGCCAGTTGTAGCTAACTAACCCACCTAACTTCGTAATTGCACGCCCATGAGTCTAATCTGCCAGCCAGGTGACATTAATTGACAATGTCACATTATTCACAAAACACAAACATTGCGAACATGTCTGGTCCAAAAAAGTTTCTTATTAACTTGAATTCTGGCTGTATTGAGTTAACGTTTCGTGGTAATTGTGTTGTTAACACTTTACATCGTTTGTTATGGCAATGTTCTACATAGAATGGCAGTCCTGAGCACTGACTGACAGGTGTCACAAACCTCTGGAAGTATTATATAATAATTGGCATACCTGACCTGAGGCAAAGGTGTTCACTTCCTTGGTTTGTCTTTAGATTGTTAGATTTGTGTTGGTGATTATTCACTACTGCAAACTTCAAGAGGTCTATGTTTAAAAAACCTGACTTACCTGACAGTTCACTATCTGTGATTTGAAAAACTCTGCATGGAGAGTTTCGGGGGGGGGGGGGGGGGAGAGTTTCGGGGGGGGGGGGGGATGCATCTTCCCCCACAAGCCCCCAAAAAAGGGAAAAAGTAAATTTAAAAAAGGAGTCAGAATATAAATCAATAAAAACACAAGTTTGAATAAATCTATATTGATTAAAATTGTTATATATCTGGATTCACTTGATCAGAATGATACAAATCAACAGTTTATGATTATGATATCACTTATTTGCTGAACACAGTGTCTAACAGCCTCCAACTACCAAAGGCTTCCAACTCCCTCCCCCTTCAGCAACCAAGTTCGAAATGGTTGCCCCACCGTGGGCGCCTTGACACTTCTGTTTCTGGAGCAGAACTGGAACGCTAATGCACTTATACTAACTTTATTCTGGTAATACATGGCCTAGGTTGGATTTCATCAAAACATCACTGAAACATGCATGCTTTTCTACGTAACGTAGTCTGTAGCCGTCCGCAAGTCGGAGCCATCAGCAAAGGTGCAGGCGATAACAAAGACATCCAGGTCCAGGTGTGGAACTGTGGATCTAAAACAATGTTCTGAACATGCTGAATGTAAAGAACGACAGATAGGCCCTTCACCTAATCTTTCTGCCAGAATGTTTTGGATTCACACCTGGACATTGTTATTAACACCTGCAAATTGCTGACTTGTGTTGCACATCTTTGGAAATGTAGCACAATTTGGCTCTGATTAAACTGAAATTTATAAAATTGCCAATTTTCAATTTTGCATGACATGACTGTATCATAGGACTGCTCTGGTAATACCAGGCAATGTATGTCAGATGTATATATCTGGACTCGCTTGATCAGGATGTAACAAATCAGCAGTTTAATGATATCGCTTATTTGCTGAACACTGTCTAACAGCCTCCAACTACCAAAGGCTTCCAACTACCACCCCCCCCCCCCCTCTTTTTTAAAATATCTACCACTTTTGCCAAGTCAGTGTCAGCAACATACTAACTGCAAACTGAAATGTTGCCATTTAATTATTTACTAAATTTGTTATTTTGATAATGTGTATGGAACACAACATAACCATGATAAACTGAATGGCTGCAACCACATATAGGTCTTTTGGGGAACTTAGTGTATGCCTTTCTCTGCAAAATTTATTATTTTAAGCCCAGTTTGCATGCCGTTATTGTATTTTATGATTGAACAATTCATGTATTTGACAGTGTCAAACAGGTAGTTTGTGGACAAACAGCCCTTAATAGTATATTATCTTCACAAAGTGATGGACTCTAATCTGGCTATCCATTGTTTTTAATGAATGGCAACCAATTAAAGGTAGGCTTATTTCATCTTATTAGAGAGTTAACTGGCAACAACTGCACAATTACTTATGCATATATATATATAGTGTCTTAGACACTCTTTTGCTGCAGCATTTACCATTTGTTTACCAGAAGCCCAATGGCCATGTGATGTTAATATGATGTAGACAGAGCAGTTTATGTCATCATAACATCTCCCCCTAGATGTGGATGAAACACTCTGAGCAGTATCAGAGCAAGATACTGGGATAATATTGCGCAAAAAGAAATGTTAGATTTGTTGTTAAGATATCTCCGACAGTTGATGCTTTGCCAACTTGGAAACATGTAAAAATAATGAAAAAGTAAAGCAAGAAATGTGCTAGTAGGTAGGTGTGGTTCTTAGTAAAGAGACTTACTATGGAGGGAAAAAATGTTACATAAGGTTAACTAGCAGCCTGAAAAATGATAATCTTTGAATTTCCACTCTGTTGATGAGTGCAGTTGTGGGACTGAATATCTCAAAGCCTTCAAATTTATTTTCGTAATGCAAATATGATTGATGATAGACAGTTTATGTTTCAATGTTCAAGAAAATTAAAATACACTGACATATTTAGTGTATTGTGTTCGCTATTGAATACAAATTGAACTGACAACCTCTGTGCAGCGGCTGTTTGAAAAAAGAATATCTTGATAATTACAAATCATTAGACTTGTTGCACAGCAGGGCCGTAGCCTCCCGATGGGATGAAGAAGATGAGAATGTTTGCTTAAATGTTGTTTAGAATGTGCATGAAATGTGAAATCCAATCTGCGAAAGTATCATATACATTATATAGATATATATCATCCTCGATGTTGTTTGGCACATTGATCTTTTGTGACTTACGTCGGTAAAATTCATTCCTTCTAGTCTTAATTTTTTTGAGAATCATTTAGTTGTAGATAAACACCACATATGCCATGGTCTAGTGGTTAAGGTATTTGCCTGCTAATCATGAGGTAGCAGGTTCAACCTCCTTCAATGGCATGGAGAATTGGGCAGATGCTTCTGTAGCCACGGCCTCACCCCACCCAGGTGTAACATATATAATTCCTTGATTCTATCACTTTGAAATATGGTGTCTTGCTGTGGGGTTGGAAGTGTCGATGTGTATTTGTTTTACAAAAGAAAGAGCTCTGTGAGGATTACTACAAGTTACAGTAGTAACACAAATGGACTTCTTAAGTCTCTGAAATTACTTAAATTACATGACATCTGTGCACTGCATGACCTCAAATTCTGTTATAAACGTATAAATCACATCCTCCTAGTAAATTTTATTGATCTTTTGCCATTATCACCAAATGAGCATCATAATTATGAAACAAGACAAGTACATGTATAGATTTTGATTGCCATTAGTTAATCAAGAATTTGCCAAGCAAAGTATTAAGTATAGATACATCAATAATTTAAATAACATGTCTGGCAACTATAAAGAAAAACTATATACACATAGTCAGAACAGTTTTAAGAGGTATATCAAATTTAGTATAATTGCAACATATAATGAACGTTGTGAGATTCCTAATTGTTATTTTGTTCAATGCCAAACCCGCATTTAGGGTCCTCATATTCATTTGACATACCTTTCATATACTTCATCATATTGATGAAGTGCGTCATTTATATTTTCTGTTAATTTTAAATAGTATATATATAATATTATGTGAATCTTGAATCCCTGTAGGTGGCCCCACAATAGCGAAGGGATACCTTCTTGGTGGGGTCTCTTCACATTTTGTATAAAATGTGAGTTTTGTAAATTTTATTTTTATAATATATGTATGAATGTGAAATAAAATGAATGAATCTCAATCTGAGGAAATAAATCTGCAAAAATAGTAAATTTGATTCGCTTTCAGACTTTGTGAATAATGCATCTTAGCTTATTTGTTGAATTCCAAATATGGATGCTTTCATATTCATATTTCTACTTTCATGTGATTGTTTATTACTGTAAAATTAGATTTCTATGAATTGCAGCACACTACAAATTATGTAGTTATTTTTGAATTCTAAAAGTAAGCATGTCTCACTAATGTCTAAATTTCCAGTTGATTGATTCCTCCCATGAAAATCTTTAGGCCAGTTATTATTCAGTGTATTAAAATAATTATTGTGGCTTATATATAAATACATCTCATTTATACATGTATTTGAGGGAAATAATAGAATAGGATGTGAATGAGTAATCAATCCTTGTGGCTATATAATCATTCGATTATTGCATGGTACACCCAATTTAACTCTATAGGCCAGTATAGGGAATATAAATTAGAACAGGATAGAGTATTTGGAATCAGTGCAGTTAATTTGTTATTGTCACTTCCCTTCATTGTATGCTGGTATTCATGCATTCTGCGATCATTGTAATTGATGTTCGTACATTGTATATTTATACTGTATCAACTGAAACTGAAGTCATTGTGTCAAAAGAGGATATGGCATTCCTGCCACGCCTAAATGAATCCATTATTTTATTGAATTGTAAAAAGGATGTTCTAATAACAATTAGAATATAGGACCATTTTATATATTTTTGTATGAATTCTGGCAATACGGAACAACATTTTACTCAGGGTGTATAGGCATTTACATCTTTGATTTCTAAGCGTTTTAGATTTCAGACTTAGTAGAACAGAATGGGGGATCCAGGAATTTTCACAAGGGGGGGATCCAGGAATTTTCACAAGGGGGGGAGGGTCCAAGGGGGTGCGCTTAGGGACTATCCAACTTTTAAGTATTCTGCAAAATCATTTAAATGCCTTTATGGTTTATGATCTCACAAAATTTATACATAAACATTACATATATATATAATTTTATTGACAGACGATGTCAGACAACTCATATATGTCGCAAGTACAAAAAATAAAAAAAATAAAAGCAAAAAAATATAATCAAAAATAGGGAATACAACAAAGACTATAGTTACAGATGGTTCCAGCTATCAAATTTAAGTATTTACATAGAAGTTAACATTAGTTTACCTGTTTATCCACTCCTTATAAAGTCCAATCAGAATCTTTTATACATACAGCTTGTATCATGAACACACAGTTATATTTTACATATATAATACATATTAAAATGTTCAACAAAATAAATTCCTTATATGATGTGTACGATATAACTATTTACGGAATGATTTTACTTCAAAATAGAGCTAACTATATATTGATAGGAAGTATATATATATATATTTATAGAAATTATCTGACTTTACTTTTAGAAAACTAAATCACAAAGAGTTTTTATCATGGCAGTTCATTAAGCCAGTTTTAAAGTTCAGGATATATGACTGCGCAATTTTTGGAGACGGATCAATGCATCGTTTAAACATCAGCTTGTAAAAGAAATTTTCCTAGGTTTATCATCACCTCAGGCTCCTTGGATGTCATTATGGCTTTAAATTTTCCCATGTTGTTTAGTGTATTATAGTTGCCAATATATTTCCTTGCTATTATATTTAGATTTTCTCGAAATAAAGAGTTGCTTGGACAGGTCACAAGACAGTGTATTTCATCTTCAACTTCATTCAGATTACATTTTAAACAGGTTCTATCCTCAGCTGGTATTTTAGGCCTTTCATGTCTTCCTGTTTCTATACGGAGGTTATTTATTATAATACAGCAGATTATTCAAAATTAAGACATTATAAACACAGAAGCATCCCCAACAATTTATTTTGAATATTTGCTCATTTCTCCGAAAAATGCTTCAAAATGATACCTGCAGACTTACAGATATTAGTAAAGTGCATGACATTTTTGTTCATACTTGAGATCATACATGGCTTTCGCAATATCCTGTAAAAAGTATGATTAACATGCTACATGCAGAACATGTTGGTAAATATATTGATACAGATGTTATAGGTTGTACGTATGAGTCACTCTGCATGTATAACTGTACAAATACATATTATATTACATGCATGTTACATTTTGCTAAATGATAAAAATATTACAGTATATAAGGTTTATTTGTATGTGATTTTTATGCCAGAAAATTGTTCAACACATTTGGAATAGACTTCCTGGAGTGTTGTCTAATGTATGTAATAGTTTGTTTATCACTTATAAACATATTTTATTAGCAATTAGTTTGGCTGAATGTAGGACAGTGGATAAGCATTGATAAGGGTAGCAGCAGCTTCAGTTGAGTTTCTTAATGGATGTATTTGTGTTTCGGATCAATAAAACTAAGTATGCTATGATTGCATGTCATGATTTTGCCAACTGTTGCTTGTTTACATACCTTCATACCTGAGAATTACAATAGGTGGCAGCAGTGTTGGTATGGGCATGCTTGTGCTGCCCTCTTGGTGGAACAGTTGTCCAGAAAGGCTAATTTGTTGGTTTCAATGTCCAGAGTTTGGACTGCAATATAGAGCATTTTGTCATGATTGAATGGCAATAGCTCTTGTATAATTGAATAATTACCGGTGAAGTGACTGGTTGAGATGAAAATGGATGATTTGCAGGTTAGAGAAAGTAGTGGTGTATGAAATTAAATGATTGAATATCATAAATGACACTTGTCTGTTTATAATTATATGGATCAGCTGGAAATATTTGACATTTCTCTTCCATTATTGATTATAAATAAATGCAATGGTTATAAATTATAAAGGTTGTATTAATTGTTTGTAAGCAATTGTAAAGTGAGCATTCTGTTGTCCTTCTGGATGCAATGGCTCTTATCAGTTTAAAACAAGGTCAAGGACATTGGAGGAGGGGGGTTGGTGGTGTTCTGGAATGACTTAACAATTGTGAGGCTATGTCCTTAAGTTTGGCTGAGCAACAGACCCTGAAGACATAACATTACAGCAATCAGTTGACTTAGCCATTGGAACTAGCCAGCTCAGGTGTGGGTTGAAGACTTGAAGTTGATGGATTGTTGCTTTTCATGTCCTATAGTTAAAGTCATAGGGCTCCTTAAACTTCAAAGTGGCATTCTATAACTACATGTTCGTTTAGATAAAAATTTAGATAGGCAGGTTATCAATGTCTCAAGGTCTGAAGCTTGGCTTGCTTATATATGGCCATCAGCCAGATGGCAGACGTAATGATGAGATCATTAGGCTTAATAAATTGGAGTCCACATCATGGTACACTTCTGCCCCATGGATGGGGTCTTCTACTTGTCTCAGCGAATGTGTGAGAGGCAAATGTAATGAAGTGATGTAATGCTAAACGCCCACATTAATATCATGAATGCACTGTTTCACAACTGGCGCCCACACATTAAGATATGGGTAATTTCTCTATGTTTTTATACCAGCTTTTTAACATGTAAAGTTTAAGTCGAAATAATGTTGTGAAAAAAAATTCTGACTGAAACATGTTAAAGATATTCTGATATTTTGTAGCCTGACTTAGTCTTTGCTGAGGTAAAGGTTAAAATGTGACAATATATGAAGTGATGTAATGCTAAACGTCCACATTAATATCATGAATGCACTGTTTCACAACTGGCTCACTTACATACCAATAAGCCATGAGAGTTCTTCATTTTCTAAGCCCATAATAAGATACATTCTCCATATTATCTACCCCTTTTTCCAACATCACCTTTATTTTTATCATTAAAAAAAAATTCAGACTGAAACATGTTAAGTATATTCTGATATTTTGATAACAATATATATCTAAAACGCCTCAGATGCAGTTGTCAGGAATATTGAATCACTATTTATGAAACTGAAAATCCTAAAATCTGTTTAACAATGTACATGAACTTCATGTTTGTAAATCAGGGTGTGTCCTATGGGCGGTGGCACGAAGAAATTGACCGTCAATCTCTCATATTTTTGGTGATCTGATGTCTTTTATATTTCTATTTTCATGACTCTGCAAAAGAATTGTGTGTGGGAAAACTTATCTTGAACAACTATTTGTTTTTAGAAAACATACAGCTGTATTATGCAGTCATACGTCATAGTTAATGTTTGATCTGTGGTCCACATTTATTTTCTGTTGGTAAAACCTGGTTTTGTGTTGTGGAGAGTGCAGTCTTAGAAAAAAAAAAAGGGAGACATGATGTAATATTGAGAGAAATCCATGGAATTAATGCTAAATAGTAAATATGTACAATTTTATATTAGGCACTAGTACACATAGTACAATATAGCTCGTTATGCTTTAGCTTAATTTTTTATTAAATCCAATATTTGTAAGCTATTTGTAAGCTTGAATTTTTTTTAATGATAAACATAGAGATGACATTGGAAAAAGGGCTAGATAATATGGAGAATGTATCTTATAATGGGCGGAGAAAATGGAGAACTCTCATGGCTTATTGGTATGATGTACCGGAGGTTGTGAGTCACTCGGGGTGAACTGAACCGTATCGAAAGAATTGTGGATGACCCCCAAAAGAAAGTATTCAATGTCATGTGGAATACTAATGTCAACTGTGGCTTCTTGCTAATGATTGGTCAACTTCTTTGGTCAACATCGGTGACCTCAATGTGCAAAATTTTCTCCATTGACACCAGAAACCACTGCTTCAGTGATAGCATTTCCATATACATGTACTTATTATAGTGAAGTTATATGGTGTTGCGAGTCTGATTCATCATTCAAATGCTTCACTACGTTCAAGGATAGTTGGTTAGCTTGCCTCATGCGCATATTGCTTGTACAGAAGTTCGAAGTAATGAGGATTGTCTATTGAGTTCATTTTCACGGAGCATGTGTGCCTAAAGCTGTACCTGCTTTTTACCAGCCCCTATGTTTGTATTGGAATTCGCCCATATATTTTGCAGGCATCGCATAGATTGTACCATTGTACTATTGTATGGCAAGCCAAGTGGAACTACCTTTTAAAGCACTCAAACAAACCCTAGTGGATGTACACAAAATTGCTATCCATTCTTTGCTTTGGATATATTTGGAAGTACTTTTGAGTTATTGTACCTTTACTGCTGTTAACTGTTAACTACTTTAAGGTAATTGACTACTCTGTATTGAAGTGTTGATGACTCGAACCATTAACTAGGAATGTTGAAAAATATGCAGTTTATGGTTGAGAGAACTTAAGGTGTGTTTGGATTTATGGGTACGTTGCTTCAGTGCATGGGCCCAGTTAGCCCCAGTAACTACCCAGTTCATTTACAATAGGAGTTTATGTTAGTTGTTTGTACTCAGTCACGAAACACAATACACCCCTTTCCCTTTTGGGTGCTCGTTGTGTTTCGTAAGAAGCGACAACATTTGAGGATTGTGTATATCGTGTGAGAGTGACACACACTCTACCAGATGGATATTTGCGCTGTTGATGGATATTACTAAGGCATTTGACATAGTTTACTGAGACATTTGACATAGTTTACTAAGACATTTGACATAGTTTCCCTTGAAGGATCCATCGGGTATGCTGATGACACTGGTATTTACAATATACTGTACTTAGTCATTAGTGACTCCATGGTCATTTCAAGTGTCAATCTCATGTTATAGATATGACACTCAAATACATTGGATTTTGCCATTGCTGTTAATTATATTCACAGCTGAAACATTGAATGATATCAAATGTTGTCGCTCTGTAGCTAGTGACCTTTGTTGACATTGTGACTCGGTCAAATAGACCTAGCTTTAAAGTGGACTGAACTCATAATTTTGTGTGGTTGATATCTAATGCAGTCCCTTCTTGTTGGGCCTAGGACAATTGATATTTCTAATTTGGCTAGACTGACTGTCTCATAGCTATTTATGCTTAGAAAACAATGAGATTGGAATATATTCTACCGGTGTATTGATTTGTGAAAAGCTTCGGAACTGGACATAAAAAAGCTTCATCATCTGCCAATACTTCGCCAGTACTTCGCATTACATTGTGTGCTTCATGCTACACTGGATTTTTTAGTAAACATGGACTTGTGAAGTATGACTGGACAACCGGTGAAAATTTTGTGACCCAAATGTCATATTTGCTTTTGGAAGTTGTTACATTCTTCAAGTGTTACTGCACGTCCTATACTTAAGCTCAGGAATTTTTAGTATTGAATAAATTTCCTTAAAACATATACATTTTAACCGATAGTGCTGCATCGGATTAGTTTCTTAGCTACTTTACTGTCCGGAATAGACTAGTTATTGGCTTCAGGTACATTTATAGACTGTCCTTTTAAGGAGTTTTGAATGAGTCATTGCTAAGCCTGACTCAGTTATTTGATGAGTACAATTGCTGTCTATTTGTGTCGAATACAAACGTCCCCTGTCTTAGTAATGACTCAAGAAAGCTGTGGCAACATGTTGCTCAATATTGCTGTGTTTATTGTGGTCATGGATGAGTGAACATCTACTTGTGCTGTATAACTTGGGACTAGAAACTCTTTAATTAGTCATAAGCTGATTTATCAACAATCAACACTCCTCGACTAGTAAGACCAATAAGTGCATTACATTTGTGGATGTTGGCCATACCAGTGCATTTGAAATAGCACTCTCTCAACTAGGAGTTCTGAGGAACTATTGTGGTTTTTTTGTAGATTGCATGTACGGATTTTGAACTGAGTTCATGCTAGTCTTTTTTTTTCCGAAGCAGAACGGTTGAACTTTTAAAAGTTGTGAAGTTGGTGACACGATAATATTATACTTTGGATACAAACGGAATATAAGTTTTCCGTGAGCTTTTCATCTATCAAGATTCAAATTCACAGTTAAGATTCAAAATTCTGACGACAATCATGTATCGACCAGGGTTCAAATGGGGCTCGCCTCCAGCATCCCATCACAAGAATCATGCCCAGCCGCCACCAACAAGTTTCAATTGGAGGAGCCCAGCAAAGACCCAGCCTAATTCACATAACGGGACCAATATCCACTCCTTCCAATATCAGCACTACCATCCTCCCTCTCACATCGATGCTTATGGAAATAGCTATTTCTACACCTACCCCGCTGGTCCAGATCAGTCAACCTATGTATCCACACCAAGCGAACCAGGGGGAAAGCATCAAAAGCCTAAGAAAGAACATGGAAGAAATCGCAAGAATGGAAAGTATCCGACTGCAACTTATTTCAGCCCTTACAGACCACCTCGATTGACCATACAGCAAATGGTAAGTGAAAGAATGATAACAAAGTTATGGGTGATGTATAAACATGAGATGCATGTTTCTGCCTTGATGAAAAGGTTGTCCACTTCCAATCTTATATTCACCTTCAAAACTTCATCAATCCTTGTCTGCTCAGCCTCAGGGACATTGTCTATCTAGCAGTATTAGTATTTCACTGGAATCCATCAATATCTTTATCTGTTTATGAGATGCTCCAAGAAAACATACTTTCGCTCAGGCTAAAATATTTTCCACTTCCAAAATATAACTTAATCACCTCGTATACTTCATCAATCCTTCTACGGAATGGTATTTATCTAGCATCAGTATTTCATTCATGATGTATTCTGCTTACAAACAAATGCCAGTGAAAAAACAAAACCCCCAACTGGCAGAGGTTACAATATGTGGTGTTTGGACATTGTAAGTCTTGCCATTTAACCATGGTAGAGTATTTAGTCACAATTCGGTGCATTTCAAAGTTGTTGGAGAGTATATTTTGTTTAACTCGGTTTCGCTAACTTCCTATTACAGCATTGTACATTTCGTAAGAGTTCGAGAGTTTTTTTAATCTTTTTCTGAGAAATTAGCCTGAAGGGCCTTTGGGTGTTGGCGAAGTCCTGCGTCAGTGAATTATGAGTCGTTAATAACTCATGCACTTGGGTGAACTTCCAAAGCGCCAATGCTCTAAAGTCTATCTATAGAAGTGAGCTTTAAAAACTTCTGAAGGTCTTAGTGTAGTCATATCCTTCTGTCTTTTCAACTTCAGACTTTTCAAAAAGAATTTACTTTCTGTATTACATGATCATGGATCGTGGATGTACTAATTCAAATCTTCCATGCCCTTATTCTCTAACATTTATATTGATTTAGTCTGAATGCTTGACCATGACTCAGTTTTAGCAAGAGGGGTGGGGCTTATTAACCTTTGTGGATATAAGTAAATCATTCTTTGAATTTTAGGTAAAAAGACATAAATTGGCAGTCCCTTGTACTTTGTGTCCACCCTGAGGCAAGTAAAAAATCCCACCCATGGGGTTAATGTGAATTGTGTAACATCGGAGGACTCCTCCTCTCTCTCACATCATCAATCAACCCTCGTGAGTGGCTAGCACCTGCCTTAAAGGGCTGCACTTTCCATATCTATATATTATGTCAAAATCTATCTGTCACTATACCAGGTAACCACTATACCCTATACATTTTTCTTGGGTTTGTGCAGCAACAAAATAATTGGGTTGGAAGAGGAAATGCTTTACCAAGTTGTTAAATCATATTTGTGTTGAATTTAAACATAGCACATTTTTTATGATTTTATGGACTTAAAATAAGTCCCGGAGTGCGTGGCATCAGCGTAATGTTAGTTTTTGGCATTTGCATATTTGTGCCATTTTGTCCAGTTCTGGTGGCCTTGTGCCAAAATGACCTTAGGACTGTCCACTGAATGTCCAGTTTGTGTGGCTGGCACCAGCTGGACATTCCCAAAAACTAACCGCTTCAAAGAGAAATACTTTCATTGAGATTTTAAAAGTGTCACTCATTGGTCAGAATGTGTGTCAGTTCAAATGATTTTGTGCTTCAGAGTTTATCTCAGGTCTTCCTGACAATTCCAGGTTTGTCCAACAGTGACTCATGAGTTGTGTGTTTGGACATAAAGGCTCCTAGCTGTGCTGGCCAACCCTAAAAGTAATTAACAGGCTCACAAGAAAGTTTTATTTGTTCCTGCAAAATGAATGGAATACAAGTAAATGGACTGTTGTAATAAATGAAATGCTAAATAATTTATGAATGGGCAGCACTAAATTAGCACTACTTTACAATTACACTTTTGTTTCATGTAATGACACATATCTAACTTTTAAATATAGTTATCCAGCTTTAGATATGTTCACTCAAAGATTATTCTTTATAACACAAACTAATTCTTTTTCATATCTTTTGCATTAATTCATGTATACGGTACATATAATTTGTCATGATTAAACCTACAAAATTGCATATAGGTGCATCTGGTTTCTTCTTGATTTATTACAGTAGTGGATTAGGGGGGGGGGGGTGATTTTAGGGGGTTTAAACCCCCCCCCTTCTTGGCCTAGTAAATTTAAATTATATTTAATATATTAAAATATATCAGTAGTCCCCGTAATACATTATAATTTGTCAACCCCCCCCCCCCTCCCCTCGGTGAAAGATTTTCTGGATCCGCCCCTGCATTATGTAGTCCTTGTATACATCATATGAAATTATACATGTTATTATTATGGGCAGGATATTAAAGAAAATGAAGTAATTAGCATACAGTCATTAAGCGACAGGCTTCCTATATAAAATATATGAAAGGAGTTGATTTTCATACAGCCTTTGGTTGACAAAAGCATGCAATGTTGACAGAATGTCATAAGTGGTAGTTTCAAAGAAGAACGATCCTTTGTAAAAAGATTTAAGTCGCATGACAAATAGTGTTTATCGTGTTTATGGATGTACCAGCATGTAAAAAACCTATATTGAGACGGATGCACATGTATGTAAGCGCGAGAGAAAAAGGTTGTATATATATTGACAATGATATCACATTGGCAGACTTAGAATGATTTTATATACTGGTTGGTATTATACTTAGAGTGGTATAAATATTAGAATTTAGGTCATGATTGTGTATGACAAATTGTCAATGATATGTGCTAAAAATTGCATCTTGAAAGTTGATCATCTTCAATGTGTATCAAATTTATACAGGTTGAAGAATTATGCTACTTAATTCTGGTCTAACCAATGTGTTTGATTGATGTCCTAGCATGGATATGATGTCTATTAAATGTGGTGCTTTCCTGGAATTGGTGTTGATGTTGAGGCCTAGAGAAAGTCACTGGAGTCCAGTCTTGATTTACAATCCAATAAACCTTTGATGCGATGCGTTCAAATGTCACCCAATCATATATCATGAGTTCCAAAGTCATGTAGAAGTTTTTTGTTAGAGACAGCGTCCTCTACTCTGGGTTAAAGGTGCCCTAAAATGAAATGTGCACTTTTTTTTATATTTGTGGCTCATGTGAAAGAATATACCCTAAATTAAAAATTTCCGGAATCCTAGGTTAATTGGTTAAGGTTGAGCCCTAAAAAACTTACTATAAAGTTGAAATTTCAAGCTAGAAATACCACCGTTGAAGAAGTAGCTCATTACATATGCATGAGGTCACATCAGGAACTAATTGCCCTGACCAGGGGTCAAGTGCCTGAGAATCAATGAGGTGTGACCAAGATACAAGGATGCTGCCACCCAGCATCAGAAATCACCTGCTGTTTATTGGTTTGCTGCTGCCTAATGGAATCATGGGATATACTGATGTGACGTCACTGGCTCACTAGAGGGCACTGTGGCATGACCAAAACTTTAAACAGGAGATTCACTCTGTTTGTAGTTTTATTGTTTTAAAATCACTTAATTGCAGTATGACCAGTGAAAGTTTGTTTGCAATATAAATTCCAACACTTTGATAAAATAAAAAAATTCCATTTTAGGGAACCTTTAAGGCAAGCTTTAGATCCATTCCATATGTAACATGGCGCGGACTCCCAAATCTTATTATCTCACTAAATTAAATATAGTGTTGGGATTTTCTGAGTACAGAGCTCTTCAAAACATATGGACTAACAGGACTTGTACAATGTAACACCATCTCATTACGTCTGCCAGATATCTTAAAGGTCAGCATCAGTGAGGCAGGAGATATATTTGCTGCAGCAGCAAGACTGATGAGCAATGATGAGGATGCTCAGTTGCTCACCTGTGTGATTCTTGCAGCTGCATCTCCCAGAAAGGTGTGTCTTCCTGTACTCTAAGTCCTAATTTGGCTTCGTAGTATGTACGCAATTCATTCTATGTTTGGCATTCTTGTGAATCCTTTTCTGCATGGGTGTGTCTCTTCTGTGAATGTATAATCTGCAGAACAAACAGGAGCTAAAGATACACCTCAAGGAGAACAGGACTATTATTACAGTCCTTTAAGATGTTACAAATGAATTGGTTCAGGAATACTTGGATCGCCGATGCACATTTACAAGAAATATGAATTGCGTTCAAACACAAGAATTGTAAATACTGATTTATATTCCTGTTGACATGGTAATACATGCTTTCTCTGTTATGATTTCTCATATTGCAAAATCTATAGAATTATCACTATACAGGTATGAAATATTTCACATCTTAAACTACGAATATGGCTATTGTGTGGTATGCGATACAGCAGTCAGATATATATTTTTTCAAAATGATTTTTTTTTATGCGTTCGAGTCGTCAATACAGATCACAACTGAAATGGGTTGATGTGTGATTTATATCAACTCATGTGATGTCTATCAAACAATATCCGCATAATACTCATTTATTTGGCTGGGATCAGTATATTATAACCTGTCCCTTTGGTCTTTGAACACAGCTGTGTATTGACTTTACACCTGTCCGCCTTATGCAATGTATTAATTACTATATATCCATTGAGCTTGTGGAATATATTGCGATTATATTGGTCAAGTATATATCGGCTCGATTGGGTCACATTACATCAACCACCCTTGCGACAGCTGTGGTCAGTTCTGTAGAGTGGACACACTGACTGGCTGTTTCATGAAGGATACACCGGCCTGACAACTGGACAAGGTCCGAGATGACCATGACTCGGTGAGGTTGTGATAAACAAACCTTGTATGTTTCTATCGTAACACCGGACACGCGAGACTTCATCAGATTTGGAGTTCACAACCTTGGGTGTCTTCAGATGTATACAACTTCACTTTCGGAGTGTTTCATATGGACTCTCTTTCAGCGATCAATCTTAATGATCTCGTTTATGAAACACATACATATGATATGAACTTGGTGTAACATTAGTCATACTATATATCAAGGTCATTGTCATTGGATTATCAATATATTTATTTACTATGGTGCATATGAACAATTTAACATTGTAGACTGTTACAAAACAGCAGCAAAAACACATTTTGCTTCACGTAATTGTCATGACGTCTGTGGGCGATATCTACATATAATATTTCTCTAACTCGTGATGTCTGTGAATTTTAGCCATGACACCATCCAGGAATGAGAAGGCTTAGTATTCAGTCACTAATAGTATTACCTGTAGAATATCATTGCAGTGACTTCAGTGTCACTTCATGGATGCCAATCTTGAGAACAATGATGATGAATACCAATGATGATGAATACCAATGACGAAGTATCAACTGGGTAGTGTGCACCTTTGTAATATATTATAAATATAACGCATAGTGCTGTACGAATGATTGGATTTTCTGCTAGGATCAAAAGGATGAAAGAATAGGATATGATGATGGTTCATTTGGCTGTGGAAATGATGTAACTTATAGAACTGGCCTCTGGAAGTTCCATTCAGATGTGACATTGTAGCTGACCATCATGACTTCTTACAGTGTTGTAATTTTTTATCGGCTGCATTCAAAGATGCGTCATCCGAGATGGTTAAGATGTCTCGTATTTAAAAGGCGAATCTTGTTGGCTGAATCATTGGATTGAAAATTCCAGTCGCCATCGAAGCACTGAAGATCTTTGCATAAATATTGATTGACTTATAAATCATTTCACCACGGATTCAAATTGAACGATGGAGTCTTATCCTTCAGTCTCATTAAATTAAACTCGTTAAAGATTTAATCGTTGCACTTGGACCGCATGTACTTGTATGGCACACTAGATCTGCTGCCCGTAAGACACGTCGACATGCTGTGTGTTCGATGCTTGAAGGGCAGCGTTGTTCTGAGAGGGGTGTGGAAAGCAGGAGAGTTCCATTCCTCTTACTGTAACCCTAATGTTTACACCCTCCCTCGACCTTTGTCCTGGACTTATCCGGTAAGTACTTTGATGGAAATAATCATGATTTAAGTATATATGGACACAAGAGACAGGTCTGCCAGTCTGGCATCATTTATGAATGTGGTTGTACTCTTTATGAGACCTATTAACCAGTGAAATTCTCTGTCGCTCTCTGTGAAATTTATTGTCACCCTCCTTTAATTTGCAATTCCGTATCAGTGAAATTCTCTGTCACCCTCAGTGAAACTGTCATCCTCTGTGACATTCATATCGTCCCCAGTGAAATTCATTGTCATTCTCAGTGAAATTCACTGTCATCCTCAGTGAAATTCACTGTCATCCTCAGTGACATTCATATCATCCTTAGTGAAATTCATTGTCATTCTCAGTGAAATTCGCCATCATCCTCAGAAACAGTCATATTATCCTTATTGAAATTCAATGTCATCCTCAGTGATATTCACTGTCATCCTCAGTGACAGTCATATCATCCTTAGTGTAATTCAGTGTCATCCTCTGAAAAAAACTGTCACCCACAGTGAAATTCGCTGTCATCCACAGTGAAATTAACTTTCATCCTCAGTGAAATTCACTGTCATCCTCAGTGACATTCATATCATCCTTAGTGAAATTCATTGTCATTCTCAGTGAAATTCGCCATCATCCTCAGAAACAGTCATATTATCCTTATTGAAATTCAATGTCATCCTCAGTGATATTCACTGTCATCCTCAGTGACAGTCATATCATCCTTAGTGAAATTCAGTGTCATCCTCTGAAAAAAACTGTCACCCACAGTGAAATTCACTGTCATCCACAGTGAAATTAACTGTCATCCTCAGTGAAATTCACTGTCATCCACAGTGAAGTTCATTGTTGTCCTCTGAAATTTGCTGTGTATATTTTTGATGTTGCTGTAGCTTACGTGAATGCATTTGAAGCTTTTGTGATCTTATTCAGAAACTTGCTCATTATCACAAGATGTCGCCACATGTGGGATCTGAACTTCGTAGTCTTGTTTCTTGTTAACTAAGTTGTATGCTTTTGTGTATTATCTTCGGTTTTTAGAAAAACAGTAAATGTCAATGAATTAAAACGAAAAGGCTTCTCCTGCCTTTCACATGTTCCAGTAAAATAAGATGGTTTTTTTTTGGTCATGGTCAGAAAGTAAATTTACACTAGGGTCACTTGTACCATATATGCTTTATAAAGAAAGCTCTACCACATCTTTGCAAACCAATGTGTATTTAATGAAATTAATACACTCTTTAGATTTAAACTATTAATCATATTTTAACAGTACTTAGTGTGTTTGTGATTATTTTACCATCATTTGCATACACATACTTGTATGCAACTCTGTCACAACTGTCAAGTTTGAAGTTCTAGCACAATTAAAATAACATTGGTGTAGATGAGCGGGGGTTTGGGGGCAGGAGCCCCCAAGAAAAAGCAATAATAAACAGTGTCTTTACCGTGAAGATGAAACCGCCGTCATAACTACATTTGTTTGTGACGTCACACATAGATTTCAAGCATTTTTACGTCCTAGGCCTTGCAAAGTGACTCGTTAAATATGGTCATAAATCTGTGTCCGCTTTACTGTACTTTTTCCTGCATTGGTTTTTTGTCAGTTTTTTATTATTTTGTTTTTGTTGGAATCGCTGTGTTATTATTTATATATACATACATAGTGCCAAAGAGCAGATGTGATATACCTATATAAATACAATACAGAGATTTACAGTGCTGTCTCAAGCAATTACAGCCAATTATATTGGGATATAGCTTGGATAATTTTGTGTATGAATGCAATATTTGAATTCATTGCTTTTTGATGTGAGATGATCTAATGTTATGGAATGTATTTAATGCCGGGTTGGTATTCTACAAAGGGCTGCCAAACTTATGAGACATATTTCCTGTTGGAAAGTCTTCAGTGATATTATGAAAGAATGTATAGACAATTTTTAGTCAATTTTGTTTTTGTCACACAACCATTGATTAATGCAAAATATATAGAAATTTTAATAAATTCAAAAATTCTAAATATTCACTAAGAAACCCCAACTTTCTAATTGATAATTTCGAATTTTAGACTTTAATAAAATTATCAAACATTATAATACATGAAAATATAAAATAAAAATGTAGTTGTATATTGAATGTCAACCTAGTTGTCATAATATATTTTCATTGTAGTAGTATTTTTGATAATTGTTGTCACAACTATTTCAAAACAATATTAGTAATTACATTTTCCTTAATGAAACTATCTATAATAGATAACCCACTGCTATTGCAGAAACTTTATCCTCCAATGTATGCCAAATCCCTTTTATAAGATTTTTTGACCTCAAGCTCTTTGTAATGGAAATTGTCAATAAAAGTAATATTTATGTATGTTATTACATATGTTACATGTGAACTGCATGTTGTGGAGAGACTATTGATGTACACCAAAATCATGTAAACATGTTAGGTTATGTCCAAATTACATGCTATGCAACTGCTTGTAAATTTGAGTCTCAACTATCCCGGGGACTTCAAACTATTGTGATTATTGTACTAGTTGTATAAAGCTTTTACATGAAACCCATAATTCTTAAAACCCAAATATCAAGTGTTGGGGTAAATAAATTCCTATTGTGCTGCATGCTTGAACTACAGGTTTGTGTTTCTCCCCCCACAGCTAAGTTGTAAAATCCTGCCCTTAAATGACCTTGGAATGATATCTGATCCTACTGGGGGGTCCTTATACCCAGTCAAACTTCGGTTAATTCAGGATTATTTATCCATATATTGTTGTTGAAGTTCTTCGAAATTTCAGATATGTATTGTATTGTTTTGGAGGAAAATATTAACAATATTAAAATTGATAGGTGGTAATTGTATGGAACAGATTTGTTAATTGTTGAAAAGAATGACAGTGATTGGTTGTGTGGAATCTTTAGAACCAAATCTGAGAAAAAGTTGTCAGTACTGTATATGTATGAGGAAAAACGCTTAAATTAACAATGGGGATCTTAAAATTCATTAAGGGTCATTCCATATGAAATGAACCAATTTCTCAGAAATTTCCAAGTTCATCCTCTCAGAATTGTCTGAAAAAAATTCAGAGGTGCACATATATCAGACTTGTGGGCAAATCTCAAATTTAAGGTCCATATCTGCAACCGTTTTTGAAATACAGCTCATAAAAGTTTCATTGAATTATTTCGTTTTTTTTCACAAATGCACTCTTGTCCAACTTTGCACTTCACTGTTTTTGCATGTAGAAGTTTGAAGTAGAGTTTCTAGGGCCAACTTTTCCCATAGAACCTGAAAATTTAGTCAAAATAAGTACCTTCAACCATTTGTCACAATATGGCTCTAAAAATGGCCGAAAATAAGAAGAGAAAAAACGATGCTATATTTGAGTTGCCACTGCTTCAAAACTAAGCGAGATCAAGTCACAAGCTTTGGTTTCTATATTGCTTAAACCTCTCTGCTAACAAAATATTTTTTTTCATTTTTATACTATGGATAGAATTGTTTTAAATAATATTAGCATATTCTGTGCCCAAGGGCTTTACCATTGTGGGTAAATGGTGATGTTAGAAGATTTTTACGACATCACAAATTATAGTGATAACCATATTTCCCTCCAGCTTGTTATATTGGCCATCCAGCTGTCTCTGCTTCAGGTGAAAGTATGTATCAAGTGATGGAATGTAGCACTTGTATGAGATGTTAGGCTTAGTCTGCCATGCATAGCCTATGGTCCAACATTGGCAGTCCACACTCCAGAATGTGGAACGCTTTCGGATCAAATTTTTCATAATTACGACGATAATGAAATGAGTGACCTCTGATTCCGCTACATCATGCCGATTTCTGAGTAGTTTTTCTTGTGTCTTGGACTCTGCTGGTTGAGAAAAATCACCATTGGATGAAAATATGCTTCTCTTTGTTCCAATATTCAAATTAAAGCATTGCAGATATCTAGAGAGAGAGAGAGAGAGATTTTACAAAATTTAATGTCATCAGTAGGGTAGTGTCATCTTACACAATTATCTTATGTGCTGTAAACATCAATATAGTCTAATTTTATACAATCTTTTATTTATTTATTTATACATATCACTGTCATTACTCATTTCATAAATTTGTGATTGTGCAGAGTATGTCATCCTTGAATGATCATTCGTTACATCTGATCTTTTCATATATACATTGTATTTGTAACTGTACTGATTAATCAATCAATCAATCAATCAATCAATCAGTCAATCAATTAAACGAAATTGTGTTCATATTCTGGATGGCACAAATAGCAGGGGGCTATTGGAAGCAGGTCATCAATCTTATCAGCCTCTCCATCCCACCTCTCCATCCCATCTATCCCACCTCTATGTGGATTGCCACACAGTTGGTGGTCAGCCTCAAGGCTGGAAGTAACAGAAACAAAATATGGCTGAAAGTCATGAAGGGATAACAGGATTTAGACATCTGAGTCACTCAGGTCAATGACCTCTGGGCTTACGCTGATTAATTTCCATAAAAGAATCACAAGGGTCGGTCTGACTTGGTTTGGCAGCTCTCTCTCTCTCGCTCTCGCTCTCTCTCTCTTTGGCGGCAAGATGAATTGCACAAAGTTTAGAACGCTCTTTCTTAAAATCCTAAATAGGATTTGTAATATAAGTATGGTTAACAAATACATATGATTATGCAATATGGTGTATTTATTTATAGCCATGACTATTGGATTTCTTCGAATAATCAACAGAAATTTGTCATTCTCAGTTCATGTATTGTATAAGTGGTAATAACAATTGTACATAAAAATGAAAGAATGAAAAAAAACCAAGAAAAATGGTGAACTAGTTTAGAACGGCACATAAAGCCTCAATGAATTCAATTGAACTAATGTGTTGAACGGTGAAAGAAAATACAGTCGACAGTTCATTAGTAGAGTTTCACTGTGTTTAAATGAGAAATGATAAATATATACTTATGGGCAAGTTTACTCAGTTTGCACCTAAATGTAACTCGTTCAAATGAGAGGACATTCGCATACTGTGCACACCAGAATATAATTGTGATCTTCTTCATAATTAAATAAAAACATTTCCGTGAGATTTTATCTGTCTGCTTACAAAATTGTGTAAAAATTCTTGCCTTACATTCTGAGATGTCCTTTTGACAAACAATCGAACAGCTCCTGCAAAAAAAAAAAACCAAAAAAAAAACCATTAATGTCTTGGTACATTTTATGGAGAAATGCTTAGTAAAAACCAACTAATCCATTACGGTTTGACACAAACAATGTGATAGATGAATTATATGTCAGCAATGATGAGACCGTGATGCCCATCAATGCGATGATGCCCACTGGCTCCGGACCCCAAGGGGCCAACCTAGCCGCAAAGTATGAGGTTTGGTAGATAACCGCCTTTGGCTATTCATACTCATGCTGCTATGTGGCTCAGCATGCCACAACACTGTCTGCCTTTGTTGGGACTAGTTCCTGTCTCCGATTTGGATATACGTCGCTTCTCTGTGGAATATAGAGGTGTTACTTGTCGATTATCGCAGTGTTGAGTTGACGGTCATTGTTTTGTGACTTTCACCGAATGGCACATTCCATGATAATTCTTCCGATTCAGACTGATTTGGAAATATGAATTGAAAAAGTGGGATGATTCATTGTTGGAAGTACCCAGTTGTTTGACTGGATTCTGACTGCTTTTCAATTAAACTTTTGGATACATATAAAGTTCTGGACAAACTCCCTATAGATAACATCTTAGTTAATCAGTCTGTTGACTGACGACTTCTCCTAATAATAACATTGGAGTTATTAATCAATGTTAATTGCCACCATATTTATGACATGGATTAATTTTGAATTTGTATGGTCATTGGTGGGACAATCATTACACATGTGATTAGGCTTAACCATTGCTTATATGAACTTCAAACATTAGTATTAACTTCTAGTTACACTACTCTACTCTACAAAAACATTGCAGTTGCCCGGATTTAATTTTACTAAACAGTCATCATACTTCACTTGTACATTTTAATCACATTAGTACAACGTAGTGGTTGTAGCAAAATTAACTGCAGCTGTTAGTGATGGACATCTCCATATGATTTGACCTTGGTTGGTAAAGGCAAAAAAAGAAACTAACATAAACATTGAAGTTGCCCGGATTTAATTTTACTAAACAGTCATCATACTTCACTTGTACATTTTAATCACATTAGTACAACGTAGTGGTTGTAGCAAAATTAACTGCAGCTGTTAGTGATGGACATCTCCATATGATATGACCTTGGTTGGTAAAAGCAAAAAAAGAAACTAACATCAACATTAGGAACATGTGTTACTTGTTTTTGTGAAATTCTATTTGTTTTTGACAATCGCTTGCAAATTTTGGTATTACTCAAGGGGAAAAAAGTGGGTATTTCCCAATTGATTTGTGTGTGCACTACCTCAAAAAGCATCTAAAGCATTGTAGTATCAGCTTACTTATCGAATAGTCAATGAACATGTGATGCCGCTGTGTTGGAGTTCGACACATTTATGTCAAACGGATGGACTTCACATGTACTTACTGTCCCGGCTGAGTATTTTTTAGCAGATATTTGCATATGGCAGTATGCCCAGTTAATCATCTTCTTGTGTTTTCGGGCAAAAAATGTTGCCAAATTGGCAGTAACTAGTGGAAATAGCTACTTGTTGGATAATTGTTACAGGTGTTAAGTAGCAACTCTCAAGTTACCTAGAGGTGCTTACTGTAATACTGGACTTTTTACCAGATGTATGAAAAGTGTGGCCTGTTTGTCATTCTTTGTCACATTATATCTAGGAACAACTAACTCATATGGTGGAGATATTATCATTATATGATATTTTTGCATTTGTTGTTCATATCTGTCAAATAACTGGATTATTATTGTTCTATGTGCCACACGTTATAACTTTTAATCAAAAGGCATTAGTACAATCTTTATATTATATTAGGTTATACACACACTGATTTGATACTGGGTTGATGTTTGATCCACCATTGGTCATTTGAAACACCATCAATGGCCATTCATGGTCCTTTTTTGTCAGTATTGATATTTGTGACCAATTTGGATGAGCATTTTGTTGCTTTAAATCAGTGCTTCCAAAAGAATGAATGACGCAGCAACAAAAATCTAGCCCACATTACTGTTTTACTGCATGCAATTTGATGCTGCTGATGCTGATGTTGCTGCTGGTCATAGATCTATTGAAGAGAGCTTAAATGTAGATTGGAAAAGTGAGGCTGTATTGAAATCAATGGCCTTTTAGCAACTCTGTTTCATCATCCGTATTGGTGCAGATGCACACGATCGCTGCTGATTTATTGGATATTGTAGCTTTGTATGATCCACACGGTGATGTATGTTATGAATATCGCAAACAATTTTTGCAATAGCTGAGACTCGGACTCATGCGAAAGCACAAAGCGAGCGTTAACCTGCATAAGAATTCGCGATGAATTGTAAGGTATTTGCTTTGATGTCTTGGAAATGACTGCGAAATTCGCTGCAATGTACTTCAGTGGAGACTTCAATGTTGACTGTATTGGATTTCATAACTTTTTAACTTGATATTATGATACATCTAACTCGGAATGCGTTGGATATGCCACTTTAACTGTTGAAAACTGCTTTAGGAGTTGTGCAAACTTGGCAAAGTGCAAAGTATGACTTTGGCATGCTCGCGTTGCACAATGTTTCAAGTCGAGATTTATGCACTTTTTTTGTGTTTTCTAAGTCTCTCCCACAACTCTTGTGTACATTAAGTTGGATATACACATAAACTGTTGGGCTAGTGTTATTATTTTGAGGAATAGCGCAACCTTAGTCCATGAATCACCTTGTTTGTTGGAGGCCTTGTCACATTTAACAATGGATTTGTAGCGCAGCTGTATATCTTTTGGGATGGTAGCAGTTGCATGCCAGTTTACGTGCGCTGTTAGTGGATTTACAGCATTTGCAGCAGTTTAAATGTTTTTGTGGCAATAAACACTTATTGATCTATGGAATAACTAGCAAATCAATGCTGTAGCATGGCACATGGGCAATTGCAGCATTTCCAGACCAGGCCAACGATAAGTATACATTACATTTAATGCTACGCCGTAGGATTTCTGGCTACAGATCACATAAACTTGAAGGAATTAGGAAAAATTAACTTAAGGGATTAGGAAAAATGCTTTGTACATTATATTCATTTGCTGTTACTTGTTGCAATGGTTCGACTATTGACAATGCTGCTTCATTATTAAACCGAATTTATTGATTTTCTTGTGACACCAATCGAGCATCATTTCTCCAGCTTTTGCCTCATCTTTGAAGTCATTGTCTGCAAGTCAATCAAAATAAAAAAAATGGCGCTGTATCCTTCTAATGATCGCAATGGATTCTTCTTCTACTACAATCCTCGGATATTCAACGGAAGTCAGGATGTCTCCATTGTACGAAGAGCGAGTGAAAATGTTCGTCCTCCTCCAACAGAGGGACACTTGCATGCTCTTGGTGACAATTGGCGTCGAAGGAGTGACACGTCGGCGTTTAGCCATTTACACGAAAGGGCAACCAGAGAAAACCCTGATCTCCGTGTAAGGACTAATTTCGAACCTCGCGCCATTTCAGATTTTGATCGGTACCCAATGTGGCGCCATCAACAGTTAAATGAGGATCAGTACAGGTATTCAGGAGAACTCAGGGATGCTAATTCAGGACTTTCCCACCAGAGGGAAGCCAGGAGAGGGGGTATTCACTCACTTCCTGCCAACTTCAATAACAATGGTTTTCATGGGAATGGTCGTAATGACAACCATTGGTATCTCAAACGACTGGAACCTATGCCTGATTATGAGGATGAAAATGCTCAAAATAAAAAGAAAGAAAAAGAAAGGTTGAAGAACAATGGTGTTAACGGGGTTGTGCCAACGGAACACGAAAGAATCGTAGAGGGAGCTAGTGAGAATCATAGCTCCCAAATCCCTAATGACTTGTACATCCAAGGACCTGCAGTTATTCAGGGCCACTCTGACTACAATGGAAGTTCTAATCTTACAAATGGCCATGGAAACAAGGGCAAACCTCCTCCAGTTAAACCAAAACCAAGTGTTTCGAAGCCCAATAGCAAGGTGAGATCCAGTGTTTCATCTTAGTAAAAATTGAAACCAAGATATTCTTTTGCATGATTTGTTGTTAAGTGCCCAGAGCTAATAACTGAGCCAAAGGGCTGATGTTTATCATGATTTTGTGAATTTGTTTCGAATTAATTAACTTGGTTGAGTTCTTAGATGTAAACCATATGGTTTGAATTGGACCGATTTTCCTACATATGGGTTTCACAACAACGCAACTCGTTAGGTTTATCCGTCATTATTCACTCATGAACTCTTCAGTTATGAAATTCTGTTATAAAGCAAGAAAATATTCCACAGCTTGGTAGAAAACCATTCGGTTTTCAGCGGATGCATTCTCGAACCGTAACCCATTGGTAAATTGCCATGAAACTCTTCCGTCTGAATTTCTATAAATATAACACGAGGCATTCAAAATCATGGTTTGCTTCTTGTAAAAATTAGAAGGGAGACTTGATTTTATTCATTTTATAGATGACAATAGTCTTAAGATTTGGATATACGTTGTATAAGTTATTTGCTAACTCCTGACCTTTAATCTTGTACATAATGTCAATATGTTCGAACTAATGATTTTTTTCCCTGATAGATATTCTGCAATGCATTGAAAACGTACATGGCTGTTTGATCAGATTATACAGTCACTTTCATTATCAATAATCACTATGAGTGTGCATGAATGTGCACAAGTTGACTGTGGATGGATAAATTAAGCATCTTAGGATCAATGTGAAAATGTAAGCAAATATATGAATCATCACAAACTGCATATGAATATAAGTGTGGGGTCATGTAAGTGGAAGGTGCACTTATGAACTGGTGGTGTACGATATATATTAGGTGATCAATTAAATCAATGGGTTCAATATGATGCTCATCTGCTGTTGAGTGCATAGCATATAAGTGAAAGTGTGTGTGTATATTTATTGGCGATTTCAACGCATATCACCATACAGTTATATTATAGTTATGGGAGATGTCAATGCGCAAGTAGAGCTCAATATGACGACTCGTATTCAATGCATTTCGCTATACAGTTATACTTATAAGCGATGTCAATGCGCAAATATACCTCCGTATGACAATAACTGAATTTCAATGCATTTCATCTTACTGTTATATTATAGTTATAGGAGATGTCAACGCGCAAACTTGTATAGCAACTCAATATGACGATGACTCTCAACAGCTAAACAAATTCACTTGTTTTATGACCTGTGAGAATATACTGATGTGTCATGACCAAAGGGCTCCGTGAGGTCATATACACATGATATCTGGTATATTATGTGTTGTATGTGTATAGATCTATCATCATGATCGTGTGTAATGCGCAGAACTAAATCATGACACAAGGGCCTAAGCATGTATTAGGACTGTTCATAACTATGGGAAAGTTTTGGTTGAGGTGAACCTTAATAACTCATGTTTGATCAAAGTTTTTAGAAAGGTAAACACATAATTTATGGATGTTTTCAGTCATAAAACATGTTAGAGACTAATATGTCCTTATTACAATGTTATGATCTCCCTGTTTGATCGCGCTCTGAGAAAAATATTTTGGGGAAAAAGGTATTTTGATAAATGTTGTAGAAACAAAATTAAAATATATTTGTTGGCACTGAATAGGGACATTTAGGGAAAAGTGAATTAAAATGCCATGTTAGTTTAATAGTAATTTAGAATAAATCATAACTTTGTCAGTTATGTGCATAGTAAACCACAAAAATATAAAAATATAAAATTAAACTATGTTTATCACTAATGTACTAAAACTGTCCATTTATATGATACAGTTACTAATTGCCTTATAACTGTACAATGATGTTCTTCTGAATAAGCTTCATTACAGTTACTAAGTCAGTAATTGCATTATAACAGTATTCAGTGCACTAATATACAGTAATGCTGGATAATGACCAATAAATATTTATGATGCAGTTATAAAGATGTTGGATGCGGTGGATCCACCCTGAGGCTGTGATGTTCCAACATGTGATGTAGTTCCATCTTTTGGCAGCCTCTGTAGCTCCATCACTTGGGGCGTGCTCTGACTGCTCATTGTGAGCTTGTTGACAAACGGTTACTAATATCCGATTAATTGGCAGTGTTAACCCAGGTCTTATGATGTCATAAAGTTGGATGATGTTCTGGAATAGTGTGCTGAGTATATGATAGGGAGGTCCCCTTTATGATATACACTTACCCTATTAGGCATGAGTGGGGGTCTTTTACTTGACCCAGCATGAACATTGATTGATTGATTGAGCTGCCCAGTTGCCAGAGGCACATAGAATGATGAGATGACACCATGAAGCACATTTACTGTGTGGGTGTGGATATTTTATTGGCCATTGTTGACTTTGGGCATTGAGATAATTAGTGGCCATAAAACTTGCCATGGGCACAGAGAATGATGAGATGATAAATACCTGGGCCAGGATTGAACCCAGGACCTTACAAGGTGCTGGTCATATGATCTTTACCACTAGGCCGCTAGACAGAATGACAGAAAGATTAATAAAATCAATATTGGTTTGAATTGATTCTCTCATATTGCATGGAAGTAGTACACTAGTATTTATTCATTTACAGTTTAATAACAGCTGCCACAGGTTGGCCAGTTCACATGCTCTCATGTTTTAGATGGAGGTGGGAATTAATATTGGCAGTTTTGTAAAGTAATGAAAATTGATGGTTCAGAGTTCCACCCTGAGGCTAAATTAATTGTCGTTTTCACCAGGAACAGATGAAAAGGGAGAGTCAGTTTTGATTGATTTGTCTGTTTCGTGTTTGTGACTGAGACAAAACCGTCATAATGGTGTTGGACTTGTCAAATGTGAAATGTATTCAATCATTTAATGTGTACTGTATGTGGCCATCTATCTACTTACGGTGTCTTATAATGAATGCTCGCCATTGTTCCTTCTAATGTCTTGGCAACTAGATGTAGTACAGAAACAAATGACCCCATAATATTGTTGCTTCAGTGGTTGATTTACTTCAGTATTTTCTAGTGTTTTGGCCCGAGATAGTGAAATTTTGAAGTGTATCGAAGTCGATGAAAAATTCCCATTGGATCGACATTGTGACGAACATCTTTTTGACTGCTATTTAGATGCTTCACTGACAATGAAATATATTACATCATATTATTTGCAGTAATGACAACATGAAGATAGTGGCATTCCCCAGAATTTATTGCCAATAAATCATTACAAATTTGTGTTCTCATACTTGGTGAGCCGAAATGTTTCTTTCTGAAAGTATGACATTTTTAAATTATAATATTTCAATTTTGTATCATCATAGCAAGGGACAGAATAATGATGGTAACATAGCCAAGATAGGTATTACATTATTGGAATCATACTTATTGAGGTGTATCAGTTTTGAGTGTATCCTAGTACTGTTGTTACAGTTAAGTTCCAGAGGGCGCCACTATTGAAACAGACAGTGCCACGTTGTGGTGGGTAGTAGCAGCTCTTGCCAAATTGTGTCTTTCTCAGAAACTCCAGCGAATGCACAGTAAACCTTGTGTTCTCAACTACAGCAGAGAAAGCAAATTAGAAGTAATTATAAAGTTAGGGTTGCATCTGAAGTTCTTTGGATCTCGTAATGGTATCATTGCCCCAGGTTAATTTGGTAGCAAACAAGAAACGTGATCAGCAATTTGGACAGTGGTAGACATAATGATGAGATGACACTGGCAGGAATTTTTTTTTTTTAGGTTTTTTTGCGATAATGAAGTAAGATTTAGACAACAAAATATCGAGAGGAAATATCACAGAGTCTTGAGGGTGTGCCATATTAAAGGATGATAAGGAAATGTATTTGAATGTTTAAAGTGCATGAGATTCATGATCGTCCAGGTTGACTGGCTTACTTGCTATATTCACAATTCAGCAGTATGATATACGTTTTTGTTTTGACAGTCACAACTGGTTTTTTTTTTACAGTATCTCATTTAGCTGCATCAATATTACATAGCCTAATGATATTTCTCAGGGAAATTTTATAATAATTTCAGAGAAAAAAAGGGATTCCGCTGTATATTAATTACCAATCTTAATCTTGGAATTAATTGCAAATGATGAATTTACCTTTGGATGAAGAGAATATTCTGTTTGAAATTTCACTAACTTGATGGGGGGGGGGGGGGGGGCATCCACCCTATGGGTTACTGTATATTGTTATACTCGGGTGTACCCCCATTACCAGTCAGTTTTGTGATATTCCTGTAGTATGTAACACCAAGTTGTAAAATTGTATTTGCAGAGATTGGTGAAACTAAATAAACTCTAACTCTAAAACTTCTCTATCAGAATGCCTCCGACGGAGTCATCAAAAAGTCTAATAAGAATACTCATCCATAGAAGGAGAAGGTAATTTCATGAATCATTTGCACCGTTCAGGAAATTCGGTGAATTTAGTTTTAATGAAAAGTCTGTAACCCTGTAATGAGGAATTGAACCTAGGACTCCCAATATGAGCAGTCTAATGCCTAAACCACTGAGCCCACCAGCATGTTAATAATGTCAGACACATAAATAGCCAAGATAATATCTTATACCGATTTATCACAGATTTCAGTGTAAGTAAATTATCATAAAAAATTATCTTTTGTTTTCACTGAAATTATGTCAATTTGATCTTTGTATCTTGAATGGGAAAGCCAGTCCTTCTTTTCAATAGAACGTCATCCTTACAAGATCTTATCTCATAGGTGTGATGTATGTATGATATAAAGCAAATAATACGACAGCGAGATAAGGCGTTGTATCTACATATTACATTGTTATGATCACTCTTATCTCACTGGTGACATTAATGTCAGGTGCTTAAGTGAAGTATGCAGTGCTATGCACCATATTAAACCCATACTTTAAGAATTTATGAGTTTCTGTTTGATAAAAAGTCGATGACCTGTTTTAATGAACCCTTTTAACGTGAAACGACTTCATTTTGACATTATTTGATAGTGTGTCAAGTAGTACCCTTATGCAATGAAGATATATATTTTGAGTTTGAGAGAAAAAAGAAGGAATCTTGGAAACTCTTGCCAGTTAAATTTGTTGTGTTATGCTGCTATGTGTTAGTTAGTAATACTACAAAACTTGCATGAATCTACAGGTGAAAATATACTAAATATTAGTTACTGCGGTGACCCGAAAATGACACCATAATGATAATAAAAACACCACCTTAGAAATGATCATATGTATAGAAACGCCTGGCGGTTCATATATTAGTCATGAACACACACAGCGTATATGTTTTGTGTGAAGTACAACTTATGTTCAAGGTTTACAACGTATTTGCTCAATGATTAAATACTGTTCACTGCGTTATACATAGTTAGGATTTTATAAGCTAAATAATGATAAGAAATGAGATAAGACAAACTTCAAGTGCCTGGAAGTATGCTATAGTGTCATTGATTATTGTGATCAATATTGAGAAAGAATTCCAGTCAGGGAGTAGTCTGAGCATACCGGTCGGTGAGGAAACATACGCTGAACATTTGGAGGCGTTCTCGTGGATATTTCAGGATAAATTTGGTTCGAAGTGACCAAAAATGGCTCCTGCTGAGCCCCCAGAGACTCAGGTAGTGATATTTAGTAACTTCAATACCTTTGAATGATATATTTTATTAATGATATTTATTTAAATAGGAAAGGTCTCTAAGGTTAGTCGCAAAAGTAATACACAGAATCAGAATTGTTCTTTATTTGCACAAAACAAAGAAAAAATACTTGTGCTGAGACCACCAAAAAGAGACTCGGGGCCCCGCTGCCTGGTGGCCACTATGGAAGTGAGAGAACTTGATATATGATATATGGTATATTTTTACAGGCAGATTCATACTTTGTAGTATTACTAACTAGTATTAGTGTATTACAAACTGAACGTTGATATAATGAATGGTTTATTTATTCAATATTGTTCAAGGGAATCCCACTAATCTAAAGACCACCCACCTATTTAGTCTTATCTCACTGTAAGGTCGCCACTTTTTCTCCCCACTTTATTCTTTTAATCTCTATCAAGACTTTTTATTTTTATTATTTAAGTCTGTCAATTGACTGGAATTAACTCAAGTTTGCACAAAGGGTGGTCTTACTGAGACCATATTTGTTTAGTATTCTGGTGTTATTCCATAATCCTTTATCATAACCTTATTTGGGTGTGGCTAACGCACTTCGAAAGTTGACCCTCTGATTGTACATTACATAACTTGGTGCTCTTCAGAGATCACCTAGATAGGGCACCAGTCATGGCACATGCTTATCACTGTTTATAGACATTGTTAACACTTCTGACTCATTGTTAATTTGACCTACCCACTAGAAGTTATAATCTGTATATTAGCATTAGAGTGGCACATTAAATTTAATTTACTGACACAGTTCTATAGATAACTTGATTCGCATTGATAAAATGTATGTTATTCGCATTGATGAAATGTATGTTAATCTCTGAAATATTTATTTAGAATGCCAGCTGTTCTGTTTTCCAGCCTATTACATGTAATCACTTAAGTGACATAAATTATGGTAATTTTACATGTATCATGTTAATGCAGCTATATTGTAATATTTTTAATATTTTGGTGACATTTAACTTTGCAATAATGTATGAACTTTTGCATTAATAGTTTAATATAATCTGTGTCCTAGTGACTTTTTTCTGGACTCCTCCATACTCGTATATATTATCTTTCGGATAGCAAAGATTTATATTGAAAAATAGGCCGCTATATTATTGTTTGGTGACATTTAACTTTGCAATAATGTATGAACTTTTGCATTAATAGTTTAATATAATCTGTGTCCTAGTGACTTTTTTCCTACTCGTTTGAGGACATGTCACCAGTTAGCCTGACCTAATTAGCCTTGATGAGAAAATGAGCATGCATTAGGCCTAATAGTTCAGTGTTATGTGTTACACAGCCAATTAATACAATCATTTGATAAAGCTGTGTAGAATATACACGAAAATGATGATATTCTCTAGCCCATAGCTATATATGCAGCTAATACATGCAACTATAGGGAGGGAGAAAAGAACTTTTGAGATCAAGGTGAATGGCGGATTGTTTCGTGACATGTGACACACCGGCCATCTGTGACATTCATCTGTCTGTCGAACAAGACTGTGTCCAGCTTTGGAATGGTAGTGTGTGTTTCCTACAAGTTTACTACACTCTTTTGTCCGAAGGTGTCGGCGACTTCCTTCCTGGTTTAGTTATCGGAGTATTTCGGAGTATTTCGGAGTACGGAAACGGCAAAAAGTTTGTCGCTTTGTCGCGGAATCCAGTTTTTTATATTTGTGGACTCTTCGGACTGTTTTCTACATAGGATAGAGACATTACATCGATGAAGGACTTGATCAGTTGTACAAACAGACCAGTTGCTGCAGAGTTTTTTTCTGGACTCCTCCATACTCATAATATATATTATCTTTCGGATAGCAAAGATTTATATTGAAAAATAGGCCGCTATATTATTGTCAAAAATTAGGATTACTTGGTTCATATAGTTACATTTTTGGGCTGACCATTGAATGACTCAATAATATACTTCCACTCAGATGACTTCATGTTTTCCATTGTATCAAGTTTCTCTTAACAGGATACGCTCAAATTGATTAACATTTCAAATGAATTTTGAGACTTGACCATGAAATGTGACCAAGCATGCTTTGGAATATCTTGGTCACCTTTTCTTTAATTAGATCCCAACTGATTTGAATTGACAATGAAACGTGTATAGTTGGGAATTAGTAACTAACGAAATTTAACTAACACAAGTAGGCCTATTGGGTTAGTAAGTTTTAGAAAAGTGATTCTCAGCTGTTACACCTATGAAGAAAACTTAGTTAACACCCATATTTTTTGTGGAACTAAAACGGAAGTTTTTTTATTGAGAAATTCAATAATAGTTGAGTCATTTAAATGGTTTTAGTGACTCAGGCAAGGCTTGTGACATGATTCACGGACTGGATCCAGGCATCGGGTGCTATCGACATTTAAAAACAGTTTAAAAATAGTCATATCGTACATTCTCATAAAGACTTGGAGGAGGCGTTTTCATGCTGTGGTCATGGTTGGTTGAGCAGCAGGGTCAGTCAACCGTGGAGAGCTGTTTCACTCGACCACTTGTGCCAAAACTGTCACAACTTCCTGAGAATCAAGAAAGTGGGGGTCTGACAATTCGCTGCTATCAACTGGATTAATATCTGTGACACACAACATTCATACTTTATTCATAGTACATTCAACTGTCTTTAAGCGGTCACTGTGCACTGTTCAGTGTATGCAACAGTTTGGTTATTGAAATCACCAACAAGTATATACCGAATAATTCGCATCGGATGAGTACTCTCATTGCCAAAGAGATTGGCTAACATGTTGGACTACTACCCCCCTCCAGCTATACACCAGAACGGTTTTGCAACCAACGGATCCCACAAAATGATTAGCAAGGTAAAATTATTGATAATAAACCAAATATTTTGATGATATCATGCTGCATGTCATCTTTTTTTCCCCCTTTTTTTTGGGTGTATTCTGTGATACATTGAAATCACAAGTAACAATATATAATGAGGACTAAGTGCATAACATAACATGAAAGTTCGTTTTGTCTTCGAATTATTTGATCATGTGACATCAGAAACTGTTCTTTGTATTCTTTTGATGGTATATGCAGTTAAGAGTATAGGACTGGAACCCGGTTTAAAGAACACCTCACAATTAAGTCCTCAGAAGTTATGCTCTGTATTACTACCATTGGATTTACCTCACTATTAAGACCACCTCACCATTAAGACCATATACTGGACAATTGTGCAAGGGTGGTCCTAATGACGAGGCTCTGCTGTACAGTCCCTCCCACTATATTATAGTCTAATTTCTATAGCTGTATTACTATTATATAACACATCGCTCCGACATATCATGATTGTATGTGTTTTGTAGGGCGTGTCTAGCTAGCAAAGTACAGCTAGGTGTTTCTCTGCTCTTGCAAATGCATGCATAAAGTATAACATATATGAAGTGTCTTCAAAAAGTCTAGTGGGAGAAGGTTGAATGTAAATAAAATAATATAAAAAAAAATATAAAAACCTCGCGTTAAAAGAAAAATATCATGCACTGCATATAAATGTGTATGGAAACATTAATATGAATGCAGTGCTATATAGTTATTATGTCATACTATTTTGAAACCATAATGTGCCCTAGTTCATTTAAAAGAATATTGGAATGGATAGAATGTCTTAATTTAACTTTAATGTACATTTTTAAGGCAGTTAAGTTTATTAAGGCCGACATTTAAAGTCTATTGATCACTTAAGGTGGATGTTTCTCAATTGATATGTCTAGTTTAGGATCAATCGTGACTCGTTTTGATTTATAGTTTTGTTTAAATATTTTCAACATTTTTCACGGTCAATTAAGTCTTCCTTGTATACTACTTCAAAGGAGGAAGGGTTTATCCATTGTGGGTTTTCAGGTTTAAATATATTTCGAATATTTTTGTGAAAATGTACGGACTGAGTCACATAATTTACTGATCATGATAATTTAATGTTTAGATTTCTCGAGATACTTTTGCGAAATTTATGTTTTTGCTTGAAAGGATTTGAAGATATTTGTCAATAGATTGGCATGTAAATGAGAATAGATAGGACTGTGACCAAGAAATTTCACTTAATGCCCACCACATCGTTAACATAGCAGAGGAAGTGGGCTTCTGATAGGACCCCATTGTCTGTACTTCAGAAGTAGTGTTACCCTAAATACCTACCCTAACATAACAGTGCATACCTGCACATGGAAACCCCTTTTGGGGCACCCAGATTTGGGTTAAGCCCTCAGATTCAGGCATCGACACGATTATGGAAAATGCTGGCATATTTTAATAATATTTGGCCATTGAAGTGAATATTCCAAAAGTATATTCCATTATAATTCCATTATTATGATTAGTTGGTTCTGAAATGCCAGTTTGGTTTCTTATTAAGAAGTGTGGTCAGTACAGGATGTGATCTGTAACAAAAAATTTGGTGGCAAGCAATCTCAAATTTTGCAACATAATTACTGATGATGCTGTAAGCCAGATCATCAGTGTTTAGCGTCTAACCTCAAAGTAAATGATAACAGAAGTCATTTCATGAATAGCTCACATTGAATTATATAATTAATTGGAGATAGTCGTGGTAATTATCTAATTAGATGATGGAAGACTGTCATTTTGAGGGTTATTTGATAGTATTTACGGAGTGTCGAAGTTGTCTTTGGTTTGCACATAGCCGCAAATATGTAAATCTCACATTGTCATATCATGCTCTCATGGTCATGTAGTGTGCATAAAGTTAGATATATTTGTATGATTCATATAATTACATAATATATGTGAAATTTGTAGCAGCAATATCACACAAATATAGCAATTATCTATGTATTCATACATGTCTTATAAATGTATACATTTTCAGTTTTTACGTAACGCCCACCTTCGAAATTTTATCTTTATCTCTCTTCAGTAGTGTACAGTAGAGTTCAGCATTTTCGACAGTAGCAAAGTGGTACAGTGTAATAATATATGGGCAGTTATTAGAAGCAGCTGAAGCAAGAAGAGTGGTAACATGCCATTTAGAAGCAAACTTCGTGCTCAACAGCCATATAAGGAATTCACGTGTCTGCTGCGGCTTGTATTTACCCATTGGAACGACAAGGAAGGATTTGAAAGTTAGAACTTATCATATGAGGCATTTTCTCCTGAATTGCCCAAGAGCTGTTTACTGAGGGTGTCTTATTTCTGTGTAAATTTTACACAGTTGGGTGGCATACTGTATGTAGTATTGCTGGAAAGATGCAATTTCTAAGTAACCCGAATGTGTGTTGTAAGCTTGCAACCGCATTCCAGGAAACTGTAAAATGCAGGTGTTATATATTGGAATAACAGAAGGCTAGTTTGTATATTATGATATTGAGTTAATCTGTGTAACGATCACTAATTGCAGTGAAGAATACCCTGGTATTGGTCTCCAAAAACATTGATGCCAAATTTTTTGGCATTTGTCATGGATGCTCTTCATGGTAAGGCCACACTAATTGATTTAAACGATCAGCATTCTCTTTTCACCTTGTTATTATTGTATGGATATTAATCTGTATCCAATTCATTTATTCATCCACTTATCCAGTGTTAACGTGGTTTAGGATTTATAAATCTGCTCGTAAGAAGCTTATCCACTTATTGACTACTGAATTGTGCAGTGTGTTGGGAGTGGATAATGTACTAGTTTTGTAAATCCCAGTTTAAGCTAATTTTGAGGTTCTGACATCAGAATTGCATCTTTTTCCTTTGTTAGAATTTTGTCTTTGTCACGTCTATTGTTGACTTGAGCTGTAGGTTGAATTCTCATAGAATCACTCAGTGTTAACCATGCATGATGATAGTCAAAAGAAGGTCTGTAGCACTGTCGGATGATTGCACTGGTAAATAACTTGTAAAATTCAAGTTCTGTGCAATACTTGCAAGAATTTCTTACAAGTTAGGTGTTAATCTGTGAATTGCACGGGAGGGTGTCTTTTATGGACTGGCACTACCAGCTCGTTAAGCTCGTTAGTCCGTACTGGATTCTCCACCATATTGACTGGCACTAACAGCTCGTTAAGCTCGTTAGTCCGAACCAGGGATCGATCGAGTGGGCGACGAAGCTTATCAGGAGTGTGATTCCTGAGGATCTCGATTGACAGCAAAAAAAAACTAATTATTTACAGGATTTATTTCTTTCTCTGCTTATCTGTATTGTTAATCACCAGATCTTATTCTTTAGTCAACAGCTGACCTATGATGTTGGTACTAGTATGTAATCTGTGTTCTGTTTCTTTCACTCAGGGTCTCGCTAGTCATTCCATATAGGTCACTAGTCTCTGCTTTTATGGTGAAAAATTTAACAAATACTGCATTAAAGTTCTGATATTTAATAGTCTTTTCACTGACAGCCCTGAATTCAGCAGGACATAAGTCTCTCCTCTCCTGTTATTACTCATTTTGCTTTTCAGACACAGTAGGTAATTACTAACTGATTCTATAAATATAACATTCTCAGAAAAATAACAAACATCAACTAAATGATAAAGTGTCAAATATACATTAAATGCACTAAAGATACTGCTGCTAGGATGTACTTTGCTTCAGCCAATCACAGTCAAGGGCGGGAACTTTTTCAGTCAATAGAATTGCAGTATTCTGTTTTAGCCACCTGGTGGAACTACAGAGAACCTTCCGTATAAATCCACTATTAAATGATAACGCACCAACCAAACTTCACCTTGTATCCAAGGTGATCACATTCCTTGACCAAACACATGGCCTCTCTGTGAATCATTGTTTCCTAAAGTCCTATCTAACTAATCTAAACTACACCCAATTTTCCTTAGACAATCTTCTCTCTTCACCTGCCGCAATTACCCACTAACTCTATATTAAAATTGCTTTTGGATGCCTAGCTCAGCCAGTTGCCATGGAAACCAATTCAAGTGGGACTAAACTGAGCTAGTATAGTCTTATAGTGATATACTGGTCAATGAACGTTGCCTATACAATAGCATACATATATATGCAAAATACAAATCCGGTAACCTAGAAAGCAAGGCATATACATCGGATGTAAGGGTTAATTGATAACACCCAATTTCATTACTTAGCCTTAATGTATCTATAAAGGAGGACATAAGTTTATCAAGTTTAGAAATAACAATGGAAATCACTGCACACTGTTCATTACTGTATGAACACAATCTAACTAAGTAGCAAATAAGTGGCCACCTGAGGGACTATATTATATACAATACATTCATCATAAAACAGTGCAATCGTGTTGTATTTGATTGTACAGAATACATCAGACACCAATATATAGGTAGAATATTTCGCATTGGGTCGTAGTTATGCAGCTCCCAGTATCCTACAACACTTTGTTAAAGTTACAATGAAATTCATATATTTGCATTTGGGCAAGCCATAACAGTTCAATCTCAAATATATATATGTAAGCTCTAACAATGATGGCCAAGCTGCAGGTTAGTGCATTTTACCTTTGCAAGTTCCTTGTATGATATTTCAGAATGGTGTTATAAGCTGGGCCAGCGAGCCGTGACAAATAGTCTAGCTCTAAGCTGTGTAAGGCTTTATGTGCTATGTTCATTCGAATACTTGTCACAGGCGATTTCAATGGTGCGCGAATGGGATTTTTCTCAAATTTTTTCTCAGATTTCCTGGTGCCTTTCGGATCAAACATCCGAGCTGGCTAATTGTGTTTGTTAATAAGAGTCGTAGGGATTGCAAAAAGGTACAAAGTGCCCCGGGGCTGAAACATGGTGGCACCAGCTGGTGTCTGTGTCCGTGTGCATACCGGACTGTGTAGACATATCGTGTGTATGGTAAGGATATGTGAGGATGCATGTACATATTCATAAGTCTATGTCGTCAGAAAAAGGACAATTCAGAAGTGTCGCCAGCAATTTTGTCCAATATTGTTTTCGTATTGAATTAACACGAGTCCGGTTTGAAGTCAAATATGAGTTGATCGCTGACCCCCAAAAATCCATATCTAATTACAAATTCTTACACGAGTCCGGTTTGAAGTCAAATATGAGTTGATCGCTGACCCCCAAAAATCTATATCTAATTGCAAATTCTTATAAAGATGTCAAATTAAGCAAAATTGCTGTCTTGCTTTGCCCAACACAAACATAGTGAAAAATAACTCATTACAATGGTGAGGTATTCTTAAATGTGATGTAAATGCAGGGTAATTTAAGATCTCATTGGGAAGATTAGGAATGGGTTAAAATCTGGGCTTGTTGGTGTGAGGATTGTCATTAAGCTGGGTTTTGTTTGAGCATGTCTGTTCATGCAAATTTATGTCTGGATAAATTGTATGTATACTGACCTTTTGGTTGTACAAATTTATCTTGTTTCTGCTGCAATCAAGTCATTGTTTCAAAGTTCCTTCACATTATCTGCTCATGGTTATAATTAAAAAACATCTGATAACAAAATACAGTATGGTCGACTGACATGATCAGGTAAAAGTTAGCGATGTATTATTATTCTACAAAATATCCAATAATAATCATACCATGATATTACAAAATGTAATATACATATACTGTCATTTGACATGATCTGGTAACTTTGAAAGTTAGCAATTATTTTACAAAATGCTCAATAATGATCATTATTTATCATGATATCACACAATGCTTCAGTGAATATTGGTATTTCCATGGCATTCTCTGGCACTTCCAGTGTGACCGGATCACTTTCAGTCATTGGAATCCTACAGAAATCAAACTGTCAGTCACTAACTTGTCTGTCGATGAATTTCAAACATCATTGCCCATGAATACAGTTGGATGATTCAGACCAAGGTTTTACTGGTTTTTACCTCCTGGTATTTCCATTAACTTATTACAGGTTATTATATTTCAATAAGACTGAAAAAGGATAGTAATTATCTGCAGAATTGACATTGTTAAAATTTGTGCAGTTGGTTGGAGCTACAAAATCAGGCACAGAGTCCTTGAACATTGTTCAAAGGAGAAAGGGTTATATGTGAACTTGAAATAATTACTGGTAAATTATCTCAAGTTGTCACTTTTCATTATCTTAATGAATCATAATTTATCCCCGCAATAGTATTTTTGTATCTCCATTCTCTACTTCAAAGTTTGTCATACAGTATAGAGTACTATAGGCCTACTTATAAGTACATTCAATCTTGAACTTTCTTTCATAGTTTGTACCGGGACTGGAGTGACATTCTTTCTATTATCATGATTATAAATGACACAATTAATGATAATACAGAAATCATTGTATGATAGATAGCTTGCCTACCTAATAAGGCTCTCAGAGGACATTTTTGAGTTGATCATTTTTTGTTCCAGCTGGAAAAAAATATATAGAAATTTAACGTTCAGTCGTTAAATTTGTATATATCACATGTTAGGTGAGAAGAAAGGGCTGAGATATTGAGAAAGACAAACTGACTGAAATAAAGTTCACTGATAGTACTACTTTTTCAGTGTTCTTAGAAACTCTAGTTCCAAATAATTTGAAGATTATAAACGTCTGTGAAAATGCTTATGTCATTACAGCAAAAGGAAAGTTAAACTTCAATATTGAACCTTTGACCCTTAGGCGTTGTGTCAAATTTCCTGAAATTACAAGATTGTATACATGTATCCTTTTCGAGATCTGTTCGAGACGAATTGCAATTTCCAGATGTATTCTTCCTTATTGGTAATGCGTGACAGGATATTGTGGGTGGGATATCTTTTAAGAGCACTTAACTAGACCCGTTTGATTGAACATGGCAATGGTAGACTTTGGTCATATATATCTCTTTTTTTCGATGTAGTAGATCAATATAGGTTTTAATTTACTGGCATTTCTGAGAATGATTTAAAATGTAAGGATGGTGACCCAGTAGTCTAAAATAAAGAAGTGTTTTCGATTGAAGTTATAGTTCGATTCTGGTGTGAAGTACCTAAGACATATGAGATAATATGAGAGATTTATCATTAAAATAAGTTCACTAGTAGTTTCTTAGTACTGTATAATGTTTTATTTACCTGTAAATATCATGGGGAATTTTGAGATATTTCTCAACAGTCCTTTGTATTGAATCAATTGAACACAGTACATTTTGCAAATGTTTGAGGACAATTATGAAATGATTAAGGAATTAACATAGTAGATTTTTTTTACTAAAACTACTTCTCTGTAGCCTAGACAGTAGGAAAGTATGTCATGCATCAAAAGTTACCACATAGTTTGACTACTACAGTGAATTTCACAGTGTATTTCTCTGTATTTGAGACCCTCTGAGGTCTAATATTGTACAAAATGTTCGCTGCTAAACATTCTCACTAGCCTGGGGTCATGTAGCCTATATTTCATGGTCTGTGTACCTCAGACCATTGCAAACGTGATGTTGTACAGATCTTTGTACCTTTAGGCTGTCTTATTCTTCCTAGCTGAAATCTGACCTTACATATTCCAGGTCGTTTGTGACTAGTCGTGATTCTCTGCGGCTCGATAGATTTGTTTTTTCTCTTATACAAATGTATCCAATAGTTTTGCAAATCATGCATATAAAAATATGGAACATTTTATACTTATTTTGCTGGGTTCAATTTTGTTGTAAGAGATAGGACACTCGGAACATATAATTAGCAATATGGTCCAATAATTAGTCATTAAAAGCAGGTGGAGCAAAATTGCTCCAATTAGGTGAATCGAGCTAATCTTCTTCATTAGCATAATTAGTGTATATATTATTCCTTGAAATGATAGTGATACAATACTGTTTTTGAGCTGTTCTGCATTATTTGTACATCATGATATTGTATTGGAAGAACTTGGGACTTATAGAATTTCATTAATTTCCTCCTCCTATCCTGAAAAATGAAAAAGGTATAAACTAAGCAAATATCCGTTTGTTCATACATCATTGACCAGTATGACGTTATATACCGAACCCGGGCGAATATATAATATATATAATCTTTATTCACTTTTTGTAACGGTACATATATAAAAACAACAAAAGTGGAAAGTTAAAAATGTAAAATATGGGCGAACCCCAGCCAAAAAAAGGAAAATATACACTAATGGACTTTAAAGACGCATTATCTCGGGTTTGTACAACATGTTTTAGCTATGCGTTTTTAAAGTCCATTAGTGTAGATATGAATTGAAAAATTTCCCTATTTAAATATTGTTTTGTAGTGTGTATGATTATTCAACCAACAATAATACAGAAACAGTTTAAATTACACTTAGTAACAAAGTTTCCAATTCTGCTACATATGGATGCAGTTCAGTCTTATAACATCATACCCAACATTAACAGAAACTGTTCATCTGGCTGCAGATTGTCTTATGTGTGAATTAATGTGACTTCATTTGGTTGAAATATTATAAATAGGTGTCTTATAGTAGAACATACATAATACGTCGATTCCTAATTGGACAGAAAAATGTTCATTGCATGTTATGTTTAAATGTCATTGTGTTTTAAATTATACAAGTGAAGCGTATCTGTATTTACCCAAGTACAGGTGGAAGTTTACTGAACTTACAACTAATGTTTTAAAAATGATATTAACTGAGTATTCTGTTCCTCTGTTGCAGATTCGGATAGATCCGGAGACAATATTTACCAAATTGGAACGGATAGGAAAAGGATCTTTTGGAGAAGTGTTCAAAGGAATAGATAAACGGACTCAACAAGTTGTGGCTATTAAAATAATTGACTTAGAAGAAGCTGAAGATGAAATAGAGGACATTCAGCAGGAAATTACTGTACTTTCTCAATGTGATAGTAACTTTGTTACCAAATATTATGGGTCGTATTTAAAGGTGAGTGCTCTCCCAAATACTTTTTACTTCCTAAAAGTTGTTTTATAAAATACAGCAGTTTTCGAGGGGGCATCGCTCACTGATTCTTCAGAACAACATTTGGAGACAGATCAAAAAGTAGATAAGGCAACGTTTATGTCATTAAATTGATGTTAGGAACCTCAGTTTTACCCCATTTTGTGCATGTTTATCCCACAACCCTAATTGGACTTATGCTTTTCTCCTAGACTGCAACAGGACCAGATGACTACTTTGTACGTTGATTAATGACCTCACACATGTTGGGCCTGTGGTTTCACCCTGTCCTAATCTAACTTTCTGGCTTCAAATGGTGTTCTGATGGTCCAGTCAGTGATGCCCCCTCGAAAACTGCTGTAATTCTAAGCGCAATGTTGGTGTATTTGTCTTGTCCAATACAGCCTGTACTTGTATATTCATAGATAGTGCAGTACTAAAATTTGTGAAGAAAGCTGCCATTTATGACGGTCTTATCTGGGTTTTTTTAAGTGTTGAATTTTGTCAAGTCTAGTATATTATACCAGTCATAAATGGGAAAAAATAGCTCTTACAGAATTGGAAGTTGATATTTTATGTAATAAGTGTCTCTTGGGTGTACATATACTGACAAAATGAACATTGACCTATTTTTAAGTCTTTGTTTTGGGATAATATGACTGTACGCGCCAGTCACCCCAAGGAGTGAGACATATATATATATATATAATGAGATTTATATTTAGACAACAAGCAATAAAACCTCAAAATATCCTGGTGGAAAACATTCCGCTCAAATTATAAGTGTGGTTGAGGAAAAATGAGTAAAGATTGGCAAACCCACAAGCACTCATGACTTCCCCAAACTTTAACACCCTTTTGGCAAGCGGGTCATGAACTTTGTCACAACATTGAGAGGATCTGTAAACAATGCTTGTGGCTCAACCAACTTCTTCAAAGGCCATGGGCATGTCATGAAACATAGTGTCATTTCCTGAAATGTGTCTGTTTGCCCTGCAAGAAAACCTCTCCTAGAAAAGTAAACTCGGAGACCAGTGAATTGAGTGCTCCTGGTAACAAGAGTATGTTTTTCTTCTATTGCTGGAACAATATAATGTGGAAAGTAACGAATACCTAGAAGATGATATTCAAAGTTTAATTTATTGTACATACTCCACAAAATATCAATTCTGACCTATTGGTAAATGTTGAACTTACACAAGCAAGCAGCATCCATTGCCCTTATGTGGTTCTCCATGGGCTCACATGAAGTATTTTTTGTGTAATACTTTTACTGTATTTCTGTCAGAATAAAAGTCTTCTTCTTCCTATAAACAATAATAAAGAAGTACAAAATTACATTCAAGTAGAAAAGAACAAAGTATTTAATTTTATGTGCAAATATGCTGCTCACGAAGTTTGATATTGAATTAGACAATGGGGATATCATTTGAAACTAGTGCACACTCGCTAGATTATCATTACAATACTTAAGATTTTTTTTTAATTCATAAGGAAAACCTGCAAGCTGTGAAATTTTGTAGGTTCATACTTATTCAAAATACCTAGTAGGAATTCAAAAACATGAATAGCTAGAAACACGTCTGGGCTGGGTTAGATTGAAGTCAATGTAAAAACCATGAACTTGGCAGAAACTGGTTTTTAAACTGCCGAAGTTGCCTTCGAAAAAGGTGGATGTACAAATGTTTTGCTTCTTATTAAGTTTTTTTTTCACGAATGCAAATATTTCTGCATCATTTTTTAACATCTAGTTTAGATTGTGCATTCGGAATAAGTGGGGTTTTTCCTATTTAAATTGAACATCAGATTTTGCATGTTGTGACTTTGTAATTAATGTCTTTCTGGGCGTGTTCAACTTAAGTCTGGCTTTTATAGTTTTCCGTATCAGCTAGTAGAATTACAGCGAGGTTTTTCGTACCATACATGTGCTACTTTGTACAGACTTCTGACGTGCAATGGGGGTTACCTAATATTGCCAATTAATCTTCAATGCAATTGCATTTGAAAGCAAATTTTCTGTATATATATATAAGAAATTGCCATAAATTATTTGCAGTTTTCAAACGTTTTACTGAATTGTTTTTATTGAACAAATACTGGCAAAGCATATGCAAGGCTGATATTGAAAATGGAATACCTGTTACGCATATATTTTCTGTAACCTACCATGTATTGGTGTCTCAAGTTGTGATGACTGCCTCGTTGTGTTTATGTTAAAATTTCCATCTTATAGTTGCAGAAACCCTCCGTATAATATGCCTTATTATTGAATGTGTTGGTTGTATTTTTTAAGTGAATTCAAGGTGTATAGTTATCCTGATGGTTTACAAATTTTCATTGTTCACAGGTGATGTTAATCATGTCAATGTATAATTTTACGTTGAAGTGGTAAAATCTGTAGTTAACGTTCAAAATCACTTTGTTTGAAGTGGCACAAATATTTTCTCATGATTAATTTGTTATTTTGTTTAATCTGCAGGGCACCAAATTATGGATTATTATGGAGTACTTAGGCGGTGGGTCCGCACTGGACTTAATGAAAGCAGGAAATTTCAGTGAAACTTATATAGCAATTATCCTCAGAGAAATCCTCAAAGGCTTGGACTATTTACACTCAGAAGGAAAATTACACAGAGACATCAAAGGTGGGTATTGATGAATTTAGTGCGTGTAGAAAATAATGATTTATCTGCAATGGAATTTATGTTTTTCTGTATACAATGGAATTAGTTTTTTTCTATAATGATAGAATTGTCGCATATTATTCAAGACAATTTTTTATGCCGAAATATTTGTGTTGCTTGTCAGTGTTCCAGCTAGGCCACTTGAGCCTTTTGTCAGCGCCATGCTTTTCAACTAGCCGGGCATCCTATATGGGTCTATTTAGGTGCCCTAATGTTCTTGTGTGCCACGCCCAATTCAAATTCTAGCTGGAACATTGCTTGTCGTAAAATGGTTGATGCTTACTTGGTGTGCTAATAACATGTCAACATTTTAGTCTGTATGAGAACAGTGAAAGTCATTGGCGATTTGAATATCAGTACAGCAAAGGTTTCAGATGTTTCAAAAGGTTTATTCATTTCAAATCTTATCAGATAAATTTCAAATTATTATACATTTAGGGAGACAAAGGTCCTTTATGGAGAATTAATTTAATTTCATAATGTGTGCACAAACTTGTGAAGTGACCAACTTTTCTGCAAAATATTGTTATCAGTTATGTTGTGATCTTCCTAATTCTCTTCCTATGTTTATAATATAACACCTGCTGTACACCTAGTTCTAGTGGGTGGGCAATGTTCACGCCCCAGTATGAGTCATTATTAAACAAATCCAGGGCTTATAATGTATTCTGTATTTGGAAAACGATTGCCGGCATTATTTGCTCATATTTTAAGGGTTCGTTCAAATGATGTCATTAAATGGCTAGGAATTCATTGGTTCGACTTTGTAAAGGGACTTTGTAAAGGTAGTTCATTTAGTTCATTTCCTTGAACATTTTTAGAAGCCTAAGAAGTGCTTTGCTATGTCAGCGGAAATTCTTCTCGTTGTTGGCTCATTCGAAGAATATATTAATTTGAACCAGTTTGGATGAAGTAAGTCATGGTTGATCGAATAAGTTCCAATCTGCTGACGATCATAGCCGTTCTCGTTAAAATATCTGATGACCATAGCTTTCACTGCCTCTATATATATATATATATTTGCTGGGTTTTTTTAATGATCTATGTAGCTATGAAGGTAGCATATTAAAAATTAAAAGTGACTGACAATTATACACAGAAAGGAAGAGATTGAAACAATGATCAAAAAGCTTCTTTGTGATATTATTCATTAAGTAAAAATATTGTTCGCCCATTCTTTTACGTTCGTTAAGTGGATATTTTCCGTTGTTTTGTTTGTCTGTTAAGATCGGAAACTTTAGTTTCCACCTATGGTTGTCAATTTCCATCCATCTAACTTGTTCTTGAGGCCCTTCAGCCTGAAACTAGGGCAATCTTAAAGTTTCAAGGGCATAGCAAATAAGTTTCTCAAGAATGATAATATTCTTTTAGTTATTCTTATGTTGAGTGTGCTGTTGATTTTTGCTTCTTGTTGGTTATGCAGTATACATGATGGAAAAACTGCACTAATATTATCAAACTCAGAGCTATATGCTTGAGCTATCATGAAACCACAAGACATGCTGTAGAATAGATTGTCTTTCTCTCGATCTCTCTTTATTTATTCTTTCCTCGTGGTTTTTGTACAGCTTTTTATATAATTATTTTTTTTATCAGCTGAAGTGCCAAGACAAATCATGTGAATAGTTGTATAAGTCGAAAGAGCGTATGTGAATGAAATTGAACCTTTGCTAAACAAACTCCGTGCGACTAACAAACTTTGCCAGGATAGCAAAAAAGAAGAAGAACATTTCGCATAAAAATGGCTTTTATTTCTTTAAATGTTGACTTTTTTGGCTGTTGCGTGGGTTCCTAGCTCGGGTTTTTTTTTTATCTGTTTAGCATAATATACTACTTGGTCACGATGTAGTCAGTGCACAGACGTCTTCAAACTTCAACTCAGTTAATTGGCATACTTCCATCCTGGCATGATACACATGCACTATTGGTTTGTGCAAGTAACTAATTATGAGACCTTCTAGCGTGGACATTCGATGGTGGTTATAAAAATTAAAGAATTTGTTGTCTGTTGGGCACAATTATTGTGGCATCTATACACATACCATATGTGATTTTAACCTGTTCTGGTTGTCCATATTTTTTTCTGATAACCATATATTTCAAACGAAAGTTTATGTAATGAATCAATTATGTTTGAACTTTGCAGTGATCACTGTAGATAAAAAAATTACGTTATAAATATTTTCTCCGTTTTAGCCGATGTGGCTCTTTTTGAAGTTGGAGAAAAGTTCTATGGTGTACGAATGACATGTTAAGAATTTGGTTGAATTTTAAACATTTTTTATTGTTGTTTAAGTAATGTATTTGGCATCGTGTCTTGAGTGACTATCTTATTCTAAAAGGAAGTTCTAGCAAGCAATTTGTTGTGATGTCATGTTTCTGCTTGAAGGTAGCAGTTAATCAATTTTAGAGGTAGAAAGTCTTGTTTTCTCGAACTTATTAAATAGGAAGTCTTCTGTTGAAATATTTTTTGTTAAAATATTTAGCTTAGTTCCTTCTTGTTAGGGCGTGGACAATATAGGTTTATGTAAATTTTTACTTTTGTCAGTCCTATTAGTATTGTGGCTTAGGATGAGCCAAGTATTTTAATATCCTTTAATGGGTCAATTTAGGTGGTTGAATGTTTTCATGTCCGATGAAGATGCCCTTCAGATATTCTGTATATCAATTGGTTCATTGTATAGTGAATATATAAGACCAATACACCTATGGTTGATTCAAGAATTACTTTCCTGTTGAGATATAAACCAGCTTTCCATAACTGCAGTTTGTGTAATTTAGGAATAACATTTAAGGTTTTGCGGGTCAGTTTGTTAAAAAAAGAATGTTGGAAGAACAAGGTAAACATGTCAGAATATAAAGGAGGAAAAAAATAGTGCGTGTAAAGCCTAAAGCACTTGCATGTGTATGGGACCGAAGACAAATTTGAGAAAATGTAGAAGGGTTGGTTATGACACAAAATAGACAATGTTATGGAGGAAAATAAACTAGCTTTAAACCTTCGTATGTTCGATTTATAAAATTTAGGGCAGGTTCAGGGGTTTATTTCAATCTTGATGCTGGTGTCCCTCAGTTCAGAAAATAATTGTTTTACTCTCAAGAAGGGTATTTATTGCTTGTGAGTGAATACCATCTTACGATACCCTCTTGCGCTGTTGTGTTGCAGGTGCACAATGCGTTCTGTTGCAGTTCTTGACTTTTATAAACTTTAAAGTTAATAATTTTTTTTTTCAAAACTTGCTTGCTAAGCTGCTGTTTGAGTATTGTGTTCTTGTAATTTTGCAATTTATTATGACTATAATATTCTGCAAATTTTACTTGAAAAATTTTGAAGTTTACTTGAACTTTTGACTGTCACTTTTTAGCATGAAAATATTATATGATGTGGCATTGCTGCGAGTCATATTTTTGCATGTTTACATGCTGATCACTTTGTAATGTTTCGATCACTTTAATAACTTTGCCTTGTGTTCGTCCTCACTTGTTTTCAGCGGCCAATGTTCTGTTATCGGAGAAGGGAGATGTGAAATTAGCAGATTTTGGAGTCGCTGGTCAGATCACGCACACTCTAAACAAGAAATCCACTTTCGTTGGGACGCCGTTTTGGATGGCTCCCGAAGTAATTAAACAGACGCCGTACGACTCGAAGGTGAGGTATTGGTCAGTGACTGACCAATGGTCAAGAGTGGACATTTAGCTGCTTTTATTTGCTGTGCAAGATGTGTGTTGGTGGCAGAGTGCTGTACAGGTAGAGCTGATTGTGATTGTTGTATAGTAGTGAAGTTACTGTTAGTGGTGGCTATTGGCACCAGGTGGTAGCACCTGATATGCATGCTTAGCATAGGTGGCAGCAGTGTACAATGCTTATAATTCAGCACTTGGGTCCTTTAGTAAGTAGTCTAAGGTAAGTGGGGAATCTCTATGAATGTAGTCTCAGATTTGTTACTGGTCAAGCGCAGTCTCTTGTATGCAGTCTTCTGTAAAGATTTAAATCTTTTGAGAAACAGTTAATTTTACCATATTGGCTACCCATACTATACTGAACTATGCTGAAAATTAACAAATATAAAAGAAGATTGCATTCCTGGAGGTTTTCTTTGGTGTATGGTATTTGTGTCTACTAATCAGAATTTTTCTTCATAGGTTTTGCTGCTCGTTTGATGTCACTGAACGGCTGAGTCCAAGTGGTCAAAATGCTGGTCTGCCCTTTGCATTCATGCAAATCAAATGGAAACATAGAACCCCTTATTTATCACTGTGGTTCCTTGGTTATGATTTCAGCGGCCAATGTGTTGTTATCAGAGAAGGGTAACGTGAAGCTGGCTGACTTCGGTGTTGCTGGTCAATTGACTAACACCACGAGTAAACGCCACACTTTTGTCGGCACTCCATTTTGGATGGCCCCTGAAGTCATCAGGCAATCCGCGTATGATTCAAAGGTATCATATGGGTCCTATCCATGCACTCACTGTCACTGACTCACTGACTTTCAATGTTCTGTTTGAACTGTTTCACTTTGAAATGTTCAAAAAATTCACCGAGTTGGGGATATGTATTTTGTATTGATTTTGTTTTTTAACCCAACGCTGTACGTGCTGAGACCATTCATGCCAGCCAACCATTCCAAGCTTTGCTTATATAATTTTAATGCCAAAATTGCCGTATTTAAACAGTATTTAACTTTCAATTCACTAATCCAATATTGAACAAATTTCCTCCCAAATTCTCCGCCTAAGATAGAAGAAATTGTGACAAAAAGCCCAGTAATGATCACATGATGGAACTTCTGATTTAACAAGCAGTATTATCTTTCATCATATTTCTAAGTCTCATAAAAGTAGTTTGGATGATTGTCACAGTTTCCTTGTTATACATAAAAATAATGCGCTTAAGTATTGAAATGTTTCAATTTTCATAATTTTTTGTATTCAATTTTCACACTGTTATTTCAAAGTTTGCCAACCCTTAAGGGTGATGTTAGATTAATATTTAAAAATTTATATTTTCCATTTTCAATGTTATTTAAACATAATTCACTATTATTGCTATGGATAATAATTATTATGTTTGTTCATCTGTTGGATTTTGATGATTGAATGCCCTTTTAAGCTAATATAATCCTCATTTTCAGCAAAACCTAATTTTGGAATTAAAATTTCTGTAAAAATGTTAATGCATTTATGTATCTAAAATTGTTCGGCCAGTCTGAAGTTTATTTAGATTATGATTTGCACCTTGAAAAAATAGAGAAGTGGTTTGAAAAAAAGTGATAAAAAAAAACAACATAATAATGCCAAGCCATTGCCTAAAAATGTGGAACAAAAAGAGTGGTAAATTATTGTAATCTTAATTTTTGGAAAGAGTACTTATATTATAGACTGGCCCTGCAAACTTATGTCACGGTTTATGATACTCCTATCCCAAGGCATATCTGAGAAATATTGTCATAAATTGCAAACGTTTAATGTCTGCTTGTGACATGCTTGTTTGTAGTTGCTTTATAGTTTCAATGCATAAGACTGACTGTGTTTTTTCTTATTAATATAATTTCTTGTACATGATGTATATTTCATTATATGCCTACTGTTAAAAAGAAAAGTTATGTCGCAATGTTTGGCAATTTCTCAGAGTTTATCGAGTAATTATCAAATGTAGAAGTCAAGATAACTATAAAATTTTCACAGTAATGTTAATGATGCTCAGTAACTCCTAACTTTGCAAATGATAAAAGTAACTTTAAGCAGATATTCTTGTCTACAACTTTGCTGTCCATCAAATTGTTATCCATTACAATAGTGAAATACTATCAACTTAAAACAGACTTTAATGCAACAAATTTGCTAAAGCATTATTCTTTATTTCATTGCAGGCGGATATTTGGAGTCTGGGGATTACGGCGATAGAATTAGCGAAGGGTGAACCCCCAAATTCTGACCAGCACCCCATGAGAGTCTTGTTCTATATCCCCAAGAACCCTCCACCTCAGCTACAGGGAGACTTTTCTAAGATTTTTAAGGAATTTGTAGAAAAATGTCTAAACAAGGACCCTGAAAACGTAAGTCTTTGGTGCTTAAATATATAATTGTGAAGGCAAATTGTACAATGTAAAATCTATAAAGAGTCAGCCTACCTAAGACATGTAAAAATTTATTTTATTGTTTATCTATGTAGTATGCATAGTGAGAATGATAATAGATATATAAATTATTATATAACTTGGGCATTGACCTTCTTGCTGTTCTATGTTTTTGTATGGCTAACAACTATGCTATTAATTGAAAATAAATGAGAAATTTGTGTGTATGTTAAATATGTGATGACGATGTCACAGTTGCCATGCTAATTATTACCTGATACCAAATTGTTGAAATTATCATTTGATTTCTTTCTTTCTTTCGTCTGCGGTGTTAACTTGGTACTGTTATCCTCTGTTGTCAACTAATTTTTGTGTTTTTTAATATCTTCTTAAAAATGTACTATTACATTTTGAATTATACAGCTTATTTAGTTGTGTCAAATCCAATCTTGTGAGTGCAAAGCTATCTTACTATCCAGCTATCGATCTTCACTTTATTTGGGATGTTGTGCAGAGGACACTTCAAAATGCAATTACACGGACGAGCAACATCATTGTTTTATCATATTGCTTGCCTGTCTCTAACTTATTTTCTCTTTTATAACTTCAGAGACCCACAGCATCAGAGTTGTTGAAGCACCCGTTCATTAGGAAAGCTAGGAAAACAAGTTATTTGGTGGAGTTGATAGAGAAATATAAACAATGGAAACAAAATGGGGGAGACCCAGGAGATAATAGCAGTGATGAAAGGTAAGACAAACAAATATGAATTCTACAGACAAATATGAATTCTACTAACAGCAAATTTTATGACCCAACCCCCATATCTGTTTTTTGACAGACCCCTTGCTTTTTTCTACATTGAGATATTAAGAAAATACTGGACCCCCCCCCCCCCAATTTTTTTTAATGGAACAGCCTATACATTGTATTTAATAGCAGGGGTCTCTATGATTGATATTTAATAAAATTTTCTGTATTTTTCAGTGATGAGGAGAAGAACGACGATGGAATTGACATCGATTTTGACTTAGGGACAATTAGGGAGAAGCAAATGCCTGCCATCAATGGAACGTCGGTGCATTCTGTATATGAGGTAAGCGTGGAATCCTAAAACTTAAAATAAAATCACATTGTGTTTCTAACAGTCTTGCATCGTATCAGTTCACTAACATATATCTAGTTGATTTGCTGTGATATTCGTGTTGTGACTTTTGATTTTGTGCATTGTTCTTTTCTGTACCTTTTATATGTTTAGTACACTCGGTGACAATTGAAATTCACCACGACATCGAAATTCGCCACTTGAAATTAACTTCAATAAACACCTTTAGATGGCTGCCGCAGTGTTAAAACACTGATATAAACAAATGGTTTTGTAACAAATCAAGTCCTCGCAATGCGTATGATCATGTTTTATGGAGGTGGCGAATCTCGACGTCATGGCCAATTCAATGTCACCGAATGTAAACAAGCAAGATCTTAATCTTAAGTTAAAATAAGTAAGATTTTAATCTTAAGTTAAAAGGGGTGGTAGTTCTTAGCATTACTCCAATGGTCTTATAATATAAACGGATGCCAACTTCTGTCCTGTAGCCTGATAAAATTTGGAGCAGACCATCTGGACCTTCGGCTGCGTCAAAATCCAACATGAAGGAATTAACTGTAAGGAGCATGAATTGATTTATGACCCCTACCCCGATATAACCTCCTTCATATTTCAAATATGGTTTGATAGAAAGAGAATGCCATTATCTATGCTAATTAATGGAAAAGGAAGATTGTACAGAATAATGAAATGGACCGCCTCCTTTGTCAAGGCTTTGAATTTTTTTTAATACTTTTATATATATATATATATATTGATTCTTGTCAGTATGTGAGAAAGGAATTTTTATGAGCGTTAATGAATTAGTTGTTAAAGTTAGTCTGGATGTAACGTAATATTTCCTGGTATTTATGTGCATTGTCACAAACCTCACACTTTGACCTAATTCAAGTAATGCATTAATAAACATTAAATATGCAAATAGCTGAAAAAGTAAAAAATATTACAACTTTTTACAAATCCATCCTTGCAGCAACATGCTTTGCGCAAATCCAGAGGTCGTTTCCAACCTCCGCCTTTGTCAGTTTTTGATCTGGAGGACGAACCAGATATTGAGCCGATCTCTCAGGAGTTGGAGGTTACAAAGACTGATGAGGATGCTGCTAAAGATGAATCAGTTGACGATAGTACTGACTCTGCCATTCCTACTGAGGAGGTAGTTGATACTCCTCCTAAGCTAGATCCAGGCATCACTCCTATATCGTCAGAAAGCAGTGCGTCTGTTTCGCAAGACGCCTGCAGTAGTGCTACGGTCACTCCCGGCACTTACAGCAGCCTTGTAAGTCTGAATGCACGGAGGTGTAGAAGATTTTCCCAGTCCTTTCCCTGTTATTTTATCATAGCAATTTGCATTCATTATGAACAAATGTATGAATCCCCCTAGGTACCTGTATGTAAATGGGTTTAAGTAGCTTTTTCAGAATAGCCACCATGGGATCCCTATACTGTGAAGAATGGGTTCAAGGAATCTGCCTACAAATACCACAATCCCTACCTTCAAATGATACAATTTATGTCTCGTTTGCATGTTAAAATGCCATATTAGTTCACCCATATATCGACCTGGAGTAATGGTGCAGAACTCGCTGCGTCTAAATTTGTGATGACAAGTGATGCATGTTGATACCCAGCATAATATTGCATATTTGACATGTTACATAAGGAAGTTTTAATGTATGCGAGTGCATCTTGGATTTAGCAAGAATACCAATTAAGGAATATGTGGTATGCATTTCAAAGGAGATGGGTTAAGGGATTTTCAGATAAGATCTCTGCTTGCTATTCAAGTATTTTGGATGTTTGTTGTATAAAACTCAAAAGTTCATTTCATTAGAGTGTAACCTGTTTTGAAAATTCTTCTAAGTGAGAATTCTTATGTTGGGTCATCCATTTGGCTAAAATATGAAAATTACTGCACACTAGAAAAGATAAGCTCACCAGAAAAGATGAGCTTTCTTGGATGAAACAGATTATACTCTAATGTGTGAAGTGCTGGTGTGATTATATTGTTTGACATTGATGTGTTTGATTTCTTAACAGCCAAAACCCACTCCAGCACCTCGTTCATACATTCTCCCATCTCCTCCCTCACCCCCGTCTCCTCCTCCCTCTCCTCCCCCAGCGCCCCCATCTCCTCCAAGCCCTGTACGCTCACCAAAGGGAGGCATCGCCACTCCGTTTGTGATGCCTGGTGCTTCCCCAATGCGCAACTCATTGCGTAACTCCACCGCGATTTCCGCATCCCCTCCGCTAAACGACCTTCGACCTTCTCTGGCTCCCAAGCCCTTTATCACCCCTCCTCAAATCAACATTGACAATGGATATGTAAGTGTAGAACAATTCTGCACACTATATTTCGCTTATACTGACCACTCGTTGCTGTTAGAGTAGGTGGACGCACACACACCCGTGGTAATATGAATGTCCTCAATTCTCAGATATGACATCAGACTGCTGGTTTTTGTAATGTTACTGCAATTTTACTGACAGTCTGCAAGAATGGCAAAAATACACTTAAATTAGAGGAGTCAACTGTCAGAATCCAGACCAATTTAATGATCAGTTATCCTTAATTGTAAGCATATCAACGGTGTACCACCGTCACCACCATTGTTACGCCACCAAAGGAAATTATATCATGCCTGACAAATTGTTTTGCGATTGTCCAAGAAACATTGCAACAGTGAAATGCCCATGTAATGGCTTATAGAATAACATAAAGACTATTGGAAATGTATTCTCATGGATGTGTGTGCGTCTAGACAACTGATTCTATTAATAGGCTTCTAAGGTGACCTCCAGTTTGTCCGCTCTATCACCTAACACGGTGTCAGCGCAGGATTACTGTGCACTCTTAACTTCATCTTTCCGTTTCCTTATTGCAAAACTGTTTCAGTCAAACTGATAAGTTCTATTTGTAATGATAGATTATTTCAGAGTAAAGATGTTAATTATATAACTCACAAAATGACTTGCAATCTAATAACGCACATGTATGGTTTTTCTTGGGATTATAAAGACAAATGCTTACGGACTGTAATCTAGCTCTTTTTGCACAGATTTGTATTCAAAATGCACAGCGTTGTACTTGCTATGCTTCAATTATACTGACACTTAAGCACTGGGGCTTTGATATTGCACAAGACTTATCGATTATTGAACTTTTAAATCAAATATTAATGTAAATCATTTCATTTGTGCAACAACTTAAATTTGATAAGATAGTAATTTAAGTATCGCGTTTTATGCGTAATAATGGAACAAAACTAATCATTGAAGTTAAGATGTATAAGCTAAGTTGTTTGGCTGCATATTAAGAAATTTACCAGATTTCGAAATTAACTTCCCAGTGGTCGCCTACATATTTGATTGAGGGAATTCAAATTTGAGAGCGAAATGTTGATTGAAAAATTATGTATCATTATGCAACAGTTTTGATAAGCACATTGCAAGCTTTGTTCTTTGTGACGCTTAATGTTAAGGGTAAATAAGTCCATGAACATTTATTCATTACAGAAAAAAAGTTTGTGGGTTGAATGTGTGTAATATTTATTCATACTCCATGTATATACATTAGTAAATTAGCAAATTGGCACAATGCATTGACTGTGTTTAAGTTAGCCTAGGGCATTAAGAAATATGTTCATCTGGAAATTTCATGTTGCTTCTATATATGTACAAATAGCTTTTATTTACAATTGGTGTTAATCTCCTGCTTTGGAAAATCAAGCTGTATTTTTAAGAAAATATCTGTGTCTGTTGTATATATTGTAGGATGGTTCTGTATATTGTGTTCACATTGTTGTCAAGGCAAGAACCAATATGTCTGGATCAGAACTTCCGTTAAGTTCCAGTCGATTGTCTAGGTTATGGCGTGTCAGATACAGTTAACTGTTTAAGTCGAAGCTTATTGTGGTAGCCTATTGGCAGGTCGCAGCTTTGTTATATATTATATTGCCAAGGTTACATAAGGCTTGCTTACTCGGGTTGTGGATCGTCAGTGTACAGGATAAGGCCAGAAAAACGCACGTTATGTACCGTAAAGAAACAATTGGCTGATGTAATTGCAGCAGGATCAGCAGAAAGCCAAAACAAGTGCAGAACCCGCTGAAGAATATAAAGTAGAAGATTCAAAAGATGAATCAGAAGAAAATAAACCAGAGGAAAAGGCTGCAACTCCAATTATACCAATTATACCAATTACAAATGGCCCAGCCGTGATCAATGATGCAATTGAAACGAATGGCGTCAGAGAAGATGAATCCTCTCAGTGGACCATGCAACCAAAAGATGGTGACATTTACGACGAAATATATCACGGTCAAGATGCGATGCTCCGAGTAAGTCGATCATAGTGCTAAGGAGTGTTTAGATATAAGGACTCAACCTCTTGATGACTGCTGCCAAATTTGTTGTGGAAGAGAATTGTGAAATTGATAATCTTCATTGATTTGTCAAAGATGTATCAATGATTCTGTGGATCCGATTTACTTTGATGTCACTGTTCAAACAGGAAAACAATCTGGAATTGCCTGATTGTCATAATTCATTGTAACTGATGTACACAAATGGCTAAAACCCAATTGTTGTAGCTTTTTTGTGACACGGATGGTGTTGTATGTTGTTGTATGTATGGCTAGGTACATTCCAATCATGAAAATGTATGTGTGGTGGGCAACATACAGAAACTAATTTCATGTGCTCACTATTTCAACTATATGTACAGTTTTTCTCTTTTACAAATATGTGTGATCCGTGTTTGATGTGAATTGTGTATTACTCCCATATCCTCGACATCATTCATCTTCCTTGCCATCATTATAACCTAATGTTCTTTAGAACTTCATCCGTCTCAGACCGACTGTACATTACCTTTCCATTACATTCCCATCTCAATGTCTGTTAAGCTTCTTTTTATTATATTCTTACGGCTGTTCCATTTAAAAGTGTGGTGGGGGTGGACAGGAAAGTTTTCAGACACCCTCCTCCCCACCCCTGCATTTTGTTTTTTGACAGACCCCCCCCCCCCTTTTTTCTACATTAAGATATTAAGAAAATACTAGTCAACCACTCTTTTGGATAACCCCCCCCCCCCCCCCCATCTCCCACTTTTTCAAAAACCTTCCTGTCCACCACACTTTAAAAAGTACAGCCCTTACTAAAAAATGGTGCATGATTCATATTTTTGTTAACTTCGACAAGAAAGTAAGGAATGAGGCTATTCGTTACAGGATGAAAGTTCAGCCAGCACAGAAAATCCTGTCTATGATCATTCTGGTCATATGACTCAAACTGATCCCATAAGAGAGCTGCCTGGTGCTTATTTTGACCATCCAAGACCTCGTCAGGAAATCAGTGATTCTTACTCAGATGATGAGGTATTTTGAGGCAGTGGGATGTATTTATAGCATGCCCCAATGATGCATTGTATATTTACAAATGCTGTGTGTATACAAATGTATAGCGGTGTATGCATTAAGTATGATATGGTTATATTTATTTTTATGGTAGGGATATGCTTGCAAAGAATGACTTTTTGAAAGTCATTCCAAAGTGGTTATGGAACATGCAGTGACTAATTTGGTATTGCTTGTCTGATATGGGTCGTTTGATAGGTTGATATTCAGGTGATCTAAATATTTACTCCTGGAGTGAAAATTTTAAGGTGGTTGTTGGTGTTGCTTTCTGGTCCTTTATGAAAAGTATGGAGATCTTCAAGTATTCATAAGTCCATGGAACATATTTTTCACCTTGTCTTTTCTCTATTCGCTTATTCCGAAGCATGTCTGAAGAATCAAGATGGTATAATTCATCTATTCAAGTTGTCTTGCATAAGATGTATAGCAAACGAGCTTAGCTTTTCATTAGTTGTTCAGAGTTCTTATACCAGTGTGACTGAATTAGGTATATTTTGCAGTCAACTTTGGAGAGGCCTCCTCTTCCTCCGCAAAGTAAGACAATGCAAGATGTTCAGCTTGATAACCAGATGCGCGAGGCTTTACCGAGTCATGTAAGTTGCTTCTGGTGTGTCTTGACGGTATTCTTGTCTCTTGTCAATATCGGACCACTGGGGTGTAGTTGTTGAACTCTTTAATTGGGTTGTTGTTGTGGTTATCCGTTTGCAAGATTCTCTGATGCGAAAGTTGCTTATTTGATTTCAGCCGAAAAAGGCCGCTAAGTTGACAGATGAGCAGAAGGCTTTGGTGGCCGAGCTGCAAGTTAATAGGGCTTTTGTGAGTGAGGTTTTATGCGAATTCAGTCATTTTGAGTTATACACACTTGATGATTGTACAGTTTATTGACTATCTATTGCTTTAGATTCAGCGCAGTCAAACTACTGAGGGAGATGGGTGCGAACTCTATATGACCCCTCCGTCATTGCTTTCATTTGGTCTTACTGATGAAGATTATGAAACTTACACATTTCAGGTAGTTTAAATAACTGGCGATTTCAATACCACATTATATCTTGCGGTGCATGTCATCCGGGATTTCCTTTGGACCTGAGAAACTCACCAAATATCTGCTCGACTCATTCATTGATTACTACCTGAAATTTTGTGATTCCTGGCACGCTACCTTGAGTTCCTTTTACCCTTTCCAATTCCTGAGGATTGTTGGTTTCCATGGAGAATGTCCAGTCTCTAAATGATGTAATACCTCACATGATTTTCCTTTTGTCTTCTTTAACCATTGCAACAGATTTCCAAGCACGTCAGCATGATGTTACTGTTGTGAATAATTCACATTATCCATGGTTTTTCAAGATCGTATTTTGCACCAAATCTGTTCACAACTACTCGACCCTCGGTTTTGATTGGGTCCCCAGGACTGGTGGCACGAGCGCTTGAATTTATTTGTTAAGGCTATTTATCGTGTATATATATATATGATATATATAATACGAGTTGATACATCCATAAATTCAAGCACTCATGACTCATAGCATGTTCAAGGACTTACCTCATTTTTTATGGATGGTTTACAGGCTGGTAACATATTCTGATCATCTCTTGCTTGCTGGTGATGTGTCCTATCCATGGTTATAATCACGGTTTATGTGATGCATCATCAAAATACATAATCTCCACAATATCTAATGGATGCAGGTGTTGGGTTCTGTACTGTTCAAATTTATAAATTACATCTCTTCTCCTGTTGCATGATGTTAGTTTTAGATACATATTGTTGAAAGTTTCACGCTATAGTGACTTGTATGAGCGATTATAATATAATTTAGTTATAAAGTTATATTTATGAGATCTTTCCAAGAGGTTAATGTGTGAATTCTTTGATGCAAAAAGACGCCTAGAGCCGGCAGCCGGTTGGAAAGAGGCAAAATGGTCCGAGGCAGTCGTCGAGTGGAAGGACAGGGGTTGGGAGATAACCATAGTTTTCATTACGGAACATTGGAGCATCAGAATCCCCATCCTCTTTTAACGAGGGGTGACAGCGTACCGCATGGGAATCGAGTCTTACCCCCTTACCCTAGTGATGGGGTGCATCTTCACGGTCATCCAGCCCAAGGTCATCCTGCCCAAGGTCAAGGAAACCATGGTAACCATGGCAATCAAGGTCATCATCCACCAGTTCTGCGACAGAAATCGTACGGAGGAGAGGAGTACTCAGTCTACCAACAGCCGTTCCTTGGCCGTCTTGAAAGTCGGTGTAGTTCAGGCGAAATAAACCACTACCGCCAGGTGCATCAGCATTATTACAACAAAAACAATGTGGAGACAGGGAGCTCTCATTACGGAATGATAGGCTTATCTCCTATCGCTCAGCAGGTAACCAGATCACACACAACCCGCTCCAGAAATTGTCTTTGCAATTACTCAGTATTTCGTGACATCTTTAATATATTCAGTATGATGAGTCTGTTGTGTTATTTTCCCCCAACCAGCAATTACTCGGACCGAGAAAAAGTCTTGAGTACAACAATAACACCAATGTAAGTTGCGTGACTTCATTGAGAATGGGTGATGGGCAAAAGATAGGAACCATATCCATGCATCTTTTGCATTATATCATATCGTCACATTACAATGTCTTCAAGTATGCTCAGGCTGGCCAAACTTGGACTTAGGTGGACCATAGTCAAATTATTTAATATCCTTGATAAGCTGTGCATTATAAGCCTGTAATTTTTTTTTCAATAACCTAGTTCTAGTATTGTTATAGCTTCATCAGAAAGGTCGTTTAGCGTAAATATATGCAACGTATTTCAGTTATTTTAATAAAAATGTAAGTAAATCAGTCGTCAAGAATGATATGCATTTGATGTTGGTCCACCCTAATCAACTAATATCACCTCGGTATATCTTGAAGGAATTAGTGCTCCCATGTATCATGTATGTGCAAATAGTAGGGTGCTATGTACTGGAAATGTTCTTGTTGCATCGTGATTTTATCATTGTATTTGTATCAAAATGCATATGTCTTTTGGGTGGCATGCAGGCAGCTGATATGTACATGTTTAAGTCAGCATATATATGGCATGGAGATTTAAACAGTTGTACATATTTTCTGTCTCCCAGTGTCATATTTGTATCTAATATTTGTGTTTTCAATGATTTATGTCTTTGTATTTATCGAGGGGCATGCTTGAGGATGAGGGAGTCTATTTAGTGTAATGAGTTGCATGAGGTTTACTGCTAATGTTATCTTATTGGTGAACATTCAGCAACACTATTGGGTTATATCACCTTTACAAGCTTGCAGTATTTGAATCTGTATATAGCTAGATGTATCAAGATTTATTGTTACTTGAATTGTACCATTTTATAACTGCTGAAATGTGTCATATAATTTGTTTATACGTGTATATTGCTATTTATTCAGAGGCATTTATCATATTTGTATGAATATTCGTTATTTGCATTTTATTTGTGGAAATTCTACACATTGCCAATTGTGTTTCTTGTCCGTCACCTGTTGTAAATGATTAATGTTACTTACGATCTTTGTCAAAAATCATTTGTGGTGCTTACTGAATGATCTTTGAGCATCACTCCATTAGTTTTGTTCCATTTTAGAATATTTATGATCTCATGTTTCCGTTGTTTGATAAGTAAACTTCTGATATTGCAGAAAGTTCTATGAAAAATGTTAATGGACAATTTTTCTGTATATTTGTAATGTATGTCAAACTACCCAAGTTCCAATAATAATTTCTTTTATGTTTCTTTCTTATCACAGCCTGGGCCTGTCCGGAAGGAGGACACCCTAGGAGCTACTGCCGCTCAGTCAGGTTCATTAGACAAGGTCATTTTGCCACTCATTGCTGAAGTAAGTAATGCTTATGAATTTCAATGTAAAATATTTATTATGCTCCAACTAAATTGTTTTCCTATTGTTCTGAGCGGGATATAACCAACTAAAATGTTTGTGAACTCCCTCCTGAGTGCAAACTGTACTTTAAATGCTCAATAATAGCAGTCAAACAATCGAACAAATTAGTAAATATGTCTAGTGGAGTATAAGTTAGTTACATCCCTCATAGTCGGGAGTTAACTATTACTTATGAGAGTGTATTATAAGCTTTCGGAGCATCACAATGTATGTGCTAAAATGAACACTCAGGGTCATCAGAATTCACAAGGTCATCAAAATTCGCCACCATTGCAATATTAACAAAAACTCACACTTTCTGGATTGACATGGTATTAAAATGTAGCTAGTAGACATGAACATTCTGATTACAAGTTGATACATTTATATTTTATATGGGTGGTGAATTTTGATAAAATTTAGGTGAGTTGCAATGTTTACATATGTATATGTATTGAATGATGTACTCTAACCAATGGAAAATTGGTGATTGAGATGCGTTTTAAACTCAAATGCAGCACTGTTATAAAATTCTTTTATTATGCAGTTACAGACTTCAAAGTGACAAAGTCATCTTGGCTTATACAAAAGCTAATTGCTGTACTTTCTGCTGAGGTTATCAACTTCAAAAGACTTTAGATAGGTTGTACAATGAACCAAACTGAATTTTCTTTTTGCAGTTGAAAGACAAACATGGTCGAGGCATGGCACATGGAGATGCAATAGATGAATTGAAAAACGCTTTTGAGTTGGTTGAAAAATCAAGTCCGGGAATTACGGACGATCTGGTGAAGCAAATCATAACGAGGCTCACCAATCGTCAGTCACTCTCCGACTCTCAACTACATCGCATCTTCAGTCAACTCAATATTGGGTGAGTGGGTCACATTCAAGGTCATATTAAGTGACAGTCTAGTGCCTAATGGTATATTGATTGTAATAGTAAAATGGCACCTGTTTTATACAATCCAAGTCTAAATTTTTATGTATCCAGGTGAATGACTATCTAGTGCTCTTTCTGACAGACATTAAGAGATGAACATTTTCACAAATGATATTTAGTTAAAGCTATACAAGACTGAATTAGACATGTAGTTTTATGAATTTGGTTTCTCATAAGTTTAATTGATTTATTACCATAATAATGCCATTGAAAATTATTAGAGTAGAAGCAACAGAGATCTCATCATTTTATTCTTATGAGTACTATTATTTTCTTTCAGAGGGCCTTCGTAGAACCTCCTGGAATTTTTTTTTACCTCATTGTTTATGTGCAAAATTGTGATTGATTCTCCTAACCATCCCCAATGACCTCTGGCCATGTGATCATACTTGATCATGTGACTTGATCAGGTGACCCCCGGCCACCAATCAAATCACGCATCTAACTGCAGAACTGTGTACATAGCCGCATTCATTGGATGAATTTAACACACAAGGATATTAACGCCAATCATAAGGTGATCTATGGTGGAAGGACTGTGCTTCAAAGGGAACGACGCTGAACGTACTTGCCTGAGAGATGTCTCTGCAAGCTAATGGTCATAGGATAATGACCGTTAAGCAGGAGTATGTGGGCTGGAAGTCTTTAAGACTGAACATGTGATGTGGGTTAGGCTGTCCATCCATATGGAATTGTTTCGAGTTTGTGATGTATGTAGTAGAACATGCACAATGTTCGGATGGGACGACCGTGAACATTAGCAATTGATTACTCATCCTTCAGAGTGGATATTCACTGCGTATTTATGATATATTTTCATACCGACGCCGAATAAAATGTGAATTGTTTTTCTCCATTGAACAAAGCTTGAACGTACCTGCTCACAATCTACTATTTTGTGACCAGTGTGCGCTGATCAGATTACTGAAGGATGTTAGACGCTCGAGGATCGATTGAAGGATAAGACTGTGATGCAACACAGATACTAGAATCTTCGTTGTGACTTCAGGGAGGATACTGTCATTGTTTGATACCTGTGGTTGTTGATTCCATTCCACCCTTGTATTCCATGGTTGGCCAAATAATTTCAGTGCGATATCGGTTTGTTTAACTAGGAAGATTTCCGATATAATCTCAGTATCATTTACATCTGACTATTCCCTTTGTTATCCAACCTTTGGGATTATGTTTTTCTATTAACACTTGTTCACCCTGTTGTCAATATGTTACTCAATGGGATGTTACTATAATTTATTACTCACCCTTATAAAGCAAAACCGCGTAAGTATGTAATGTTCAACGAATGTAAAACTTCATTTTGTCGCACTGCTAAGATAAGTATCTGTATGTTTGTGTACAAACCAATCAAAAAATTTGGCTTGATTAACATGTTTTGTTGTAATTTATATCGTTTGTATGTATGCTTGGTTCGAGTTTCTGAAGCTTTTCCTTCAAGCTTCTGAAAAATTTTGCAATATTAAAAATCTGTTCTTCTGGTATGCAAATATGATTGTTATTGTTGAACATAATTGCATAACATATCACTTAGTAATAGTGAGTATTCAGACCAATTAGATAGACATAATACTTTGTAAAATATACCATAAATTATACCTATTGTTTCACTGTAGATAAGGTCATTACAGAAACATTATTATCTGCTTTGGACTCTTAATTTGCAGTCACAGGCAGACAAAGACTTACTAAAAAAAATCTCATTCATTCTCGGCACTATTGACTTTGACTTAAGCTTGTTCAGATAATGTTGAGATAATGTATTGTTAATTAAAGGAGTTACTCAGATATGGAACCAATATTGATAGATTCGATTCCAGGCCTGTGTTTTGTTATTCTATAATCGGTAATCGAAAGGCAAAATATATTCACGAAAGTGACAATAATGTCTCATTTTAAACTATACACCATATAAATTGAAAAAAAAAGTACTATTATTATATGTCTCCTTTCCAAAGCTTTACATTACTGTATTATCCATTATCAGGTGTTAAGTGCTCTACAAAAGACATCCGCAATAGGCCTTGAATTTAAATCTACTGTTGCAATTGCTCTGATATATATACATTGGAACCTTGCTATTAAGATCACCCAATTTTTAAGGACACCTTGATATTATACTACCCCTTTGCTAAACTTTTAGACTTGTAATGATGCTAAAAAGGTATGGAATTCGGGCTGCTTACATGATTAAATTATTTTGGGACATATTTGCAGTGTTCATAAAGTGTCTTTAGAATGGTAAAATATCCAGAAATGCAGAATTAGGATAACTTTGGTAATAAGACCACTTTTGTTATTTCCTCGGGCAGTCCTAATTTCAAGGGGTCCACTGTACTTGCGTTGCGTTTTATCCATTGACGAAATACCGCCTTAATGGCATAGCATGTCGCGAAATGCCTTTTTCAATTAAAAATATAATAAAAAGCAATATCTGTGCCATGGTTTCTGTCACTTCCGTATCATTATATATATCAAAGTGTCTTGAGCTTTAGGTTAACTGTGACAAGCGGGTTATGTTTCACATGTGGTCGTTTCTTTGTAATAACTTTGCATTCTGCTCAGAGTAGGTTATTTTCTCTTTGCTTTTTATGTTGGGAAAGCAAGGCTAACTTTTATTTTAAAAATACCAAAAAATACAAATGATATTAACTAAAAAAAATTGATGATATTATCAGCTTGATGAGGCCTACATTAATTCAATTCTCACTCCTGATTCTGTACTGCATTCTTCGCCACCAAATTGCTCCCATTAAAGCTTCAGCATTACAGTGGGTCGGATTGTATTTCAAATGCCTACTGAGTGCGATAGACCGTTTTTGAGTGACAATAGTTTCAGTCAAGTTAAGACAGGACTAATTTCCCCCCTCATATTTCAATTCAAATTCCTCGTATAGTTATTAATACACACCATACCTCAAATAGTCAATATATTTCAAGCCAAAGGCACCAATATGTCTTTCTATATGGCCTTCTCATAATTTCATCAGCTGGTTAATTATTTAATTGACTACCGATCAATGTTACACTGCAATTTTATTGAGGTGTGCAATGATATGTAAGAGCACAAGGATAATTATTTTGCATATTTGCAAGATTATATTAGTTTAAATCTGATTTGTTCATGGTGTCTTTGTCGATTGTATTTATAAATTGCGGATGATTCGTCAAGTCATTTGATGGGTCCGCAGGCATCTCGCCATGCAATATTGAACTGTAATTATTTTTTGCAAGACTGTATCATATTGTAACCTGTAAACTATCCCAGCCAGTGTTGTTAAAAACTTGTTTAAGATGATAATGCATATTTTCTTGTATTTCAAGTAAGAAATTTTAAATAAAAATGAAAAATGGTTGAAAAACAGAATGGTATTATGTTATTACTATTGTCTGCTTCTTTAAGTTAAGTTACATGTCAGTTTATCACTGGTTTACTGCAAATTAATTATGGTGCGTTAGCATAACATACCATGTTAGACTTGTGATTGGAAGTGTTTTCGCGTAATGCTTCCGGTTTGCCATTTCTCTGGCGTTAAATTTGAACTTACATGTTATTCCAATGGGGCTAGTTTGGCGGAAGGCTCAAGCATGTATAAAGCATATATGCACTCAAAGATATATACCTTTTTTTTTCTACATTCTAGGGATTTTTTAAAGCCATGTTGGCTATCTAGGAAATGTGTGAGACCAGAGTTATGAGTGTTTGAATTTAGGCCTTCAGATAAGACAAAACATTGGCACAAAATGGCCTTAAGAAGTTAATAACTGCATGTGATGGTCCTATTGCTATTTGGCCATTACTCAGCTACATAAACCATTTTGTTTCTCCCATTTCAGGGATTCTTTTAAGCTATATTGGCAACCTGAGACATTTGTGGGACTGGTGTTATAGACTTTTGAAATTAGGCCTAAAAATAAATCTAAAATTGGCACAAACCGACCATAATAGTTAGATGACTGCTTCTAATGGTCCTATATCTAGTTGGACATAACTCAGCTACATATTATTTTGTTCCTCACATTTCAGGGATTCTTTTAAGCTATGTGGTCTGGGAAATGAGCGGTACTGGAGTTATGAACATTTGAAATTAAGCCTGAAAGTAAGATGAGATATTGGCAAAACTCGCCTAAATAATTAGATGACACTTCTAATGATCATATTGCTGGTTAGGCATCACCCACATTTCAGGGATTCTTTTAAGCTATATTGTCAAACTGGTTAATGTGTAGAACTGAAGTTATGAGTGTTTGAATTTGGGTCTAAAAATAAGACGAAAATTGTCAGTAGTAACTACTAACCAGCCTAAAAAGTTAGATGATTTACCAGTGATAATGGTCATATATTTTTTAAATCTCTAAGCTGCTATACACCATTTTGTTCCTACCCTTTTATTTTTAAGCCATATTGACTATGTGGGAAATATATATGGTTGAAGTTAAATATTTTGAATTGAGGTCAGAAAATATAAGGAATCCATGCAATAATGCCAACGGTATTTGAGAAAGTGCTGATCTCAATAAATGCACTAATGGACTTTAAAAACGCATAACTGCAGGTTTGTACAACATGTTTTACTACTAATGCGTTTTTAAAGTCCATTGGTGTAGATGTCTGTCAAGTCGATGAACATCATTATCAGATGGTGTTACTTTTACAAGACTCGGGTTAGCAGTTCTTAGGCTAATAAATCTCTAGTCATCAAGAGTTGTAATTTGCAGTGCACACTGGTGTTAGTAACTTTAGAAAGTACTGATACTGAAACCCTCTCAGACATCAGAATGAATCTGTTAATATCAACTTTATTCTTCCAATGATCCACAGTGAAATTTTCTGACTTGCAAGCATGGGTCGCCTCACTTCAAGAACGGCAAAGTTTGGATGAAGATCTGAGATCATCAAAATGATCATATAATGATTCATATTGAACAATGCAGGGCAGTATGCAATTTGAGCTACCCCAGCTGTATCAGAACAATAGCTCGGGATATTTCCATCTAGGACACAGTAGAAAATTAAAACTGGAATCTCACTACATCGGAAAAGATCCATGCTGCATCTGATGAATCTCATGAAGTGACATGACTATGTTAACCATGCTAAGGTCTCAAATTCAATTGCCCAAATGACCGACTGAACTACTTATCTTTATCACCATCAGCTGGACGTTTTGGATTTTAAGGCTATGGGGACCAAGCATTTACATTTAGGTTACATTCATCAGGATCCCTCCTGATCCATCCTTCAACTTGTACAATACTTTGAGGGTCTATTGAGGTTGCTTGACACATGACACTTAAACAATATCAAAGAGCTTGTCACTAGGTAGACCTTTGATTGTGTCCAAGATTGTCATGGTATGATTTAAAAGACAGACTCTCTAGAATTGTTTAATGTTCAGGTGATTAGACAGCTTGACCATCCTTTAGTATGGTTTGAGTGGTGTAGGGTTTGTCCTTAGATCCCTAGCCTATGCCCAATGTTTCTGCAGTTATCGTTTTAGTCCAATGAGGAAAAAAAAAGAACTGGAGAAGAATCTTAATGTGGCAAATATGAAGATGTTGAGTGGTCTACAGGAGTCACCCTGATGGACAAGGTACAAAATGATGTCGAGAGGAAGGAATTAGAGGTAGAAAGCTTGATTAGTCAGCTGAGGGAAGCAGGTGGTTTGGAGCATGTGATGGGGAAGACCAAAGAGAAAGTTGGGAGGACTGCATAGAGGAAGATGCAGGGGACAAGAGTGAGAGGAGGATCTGTGCCGGCAACCTCACTTAAATTGTGAATAAAGCCGGAAGAAGGGAAACTAATTGTCCACCTCATATATTCCTGCTGCAGTTCACCGAGCAAAATAAAACACTACTGTTTAGCCATGTCAACTGCATGCTGTGCTGCCTTACCTCAGCTACCTGAAGGCAAGGTTGTCCTTGCTGTAGGGTACACTTGGAGGACCAACACACCTCAGCACTGCCAGGCCCCATGGGAATCAAGCCAGTGCATTCAGATTTCCATACCAGCATCTTCTAAATACTCAGCCCTCCTGAAGACAAGCTCCTGTCTCCACCTGCTCTTATCAGGAGGGGTTCTGCTTAATACCAACCAAGCCACCCTTGGGTGTGCATAATCCATGGAGTGTTGACATGTCTCGAAGTGACTTTTATGTAAATTATTGTGCCTTTTCCCAAGAAAATGTGGCCGCTGCTAGTGTCCTTGAGATGGATCAGTGAGCAATCATTGTTCTAGGAAGTCAATACATTCATTTTTTAAGCATAAAGAACTGTTGATAGCATCCTGAAGCTGCTTTGTGACACTTGACAGCCACCTTTTGGTGGCATAATCCACATGGGCTCAAGCAACCTGATCCAAGGGAATGATCACTTCTGCCGCAGACTTAATGTTTGCCGACTTAAATTTTAAGAACAGCAGGGGCTTAGCTCAGCGGTAGCATGCTTGGCTGCCAATCACTGTATCCATTTGTATCCAGCCAATACTGGAAGGTTGCTTCATCATTCGCCTCATTTCCTTGGCTGATCAGCCCTATCTGGTGAAATAATATGGGATGTAAAACTTGTCTCACCCACAGTCCCACACATCCTTGAAGTTTAAGGCCTGGGATTGTTTTACATTATTTACTGAAGTTCAGAATTGTGCAATACTGACTTAGGTTTAGCATGCTATACTTAGCATCTTGAAGGTATCTCTTCCGCAGAGGAATCCCCAAGGTTCCCAAACCTTCCCTTCACTTTTCATCAACACTTATATAATATAGTATGTATGTATGTATGTAAAGGTTTATTTAAAGTCGTTGTTTAAAAGCGTAAACACTTCTGTACGACTCTTTAAGTTTACAAAGAAAAAATCAGAAATAACAAAATCGAAAATATGCGTGATTTGCTGCCTTTTTCCATATTGTCCATATTGTCCATCTGAAATAGACATTCAAAGTTGTAGTCTTTATCAAACAACGTTTTCTAATCTTCTGCTGAGCAGCCATTTGTGTACGGCAGATTTGAAGGTGTTGAGTGAGGGTTTATTCTTTACTTCCACTGGTATACTATTCCATAGCTTTGCCCCAAGGTACCTAAAACTATTCCTACCAAATCTCACTGTATTAAACTGGGGTAAGAGAAATCTGTTATTGTCTCTCATGTCATAGGCTGAGTGTTGTTCATTAAATAATTCATTCAAATAATGAGGTGCAGTTATTTCCCTAATTTTGTACATTAACACAGCTGCAGATTTTACACAGCGTTTATATACACTCAGCTGCTTTTCTTGCTCACAAAGCTCTTCATAGCTAAGGTGACCTTTATTTGTAACTACTTGTAGTGCTCTTTTATTTGTCTTCTCTAGCTTTTCTAAATTTGTCTTGTTTGCAAACATCCAAGGTACAGAACAATAATTAAAATTACATGTTATGTACCTATTGTAGATAATTATCTTAGATTGCTTATCAAGATTGTGCTTAATCCTAATAATAGCATTTATCTGCTTTCCAGTTTGACTACATATACTATCGATGTAAGCATTGTATTTTAATTCTGTGTCTAGTTCTACTCCCAAAATGTTGATTGATTGGGATGCCTTTATTTCACTACCATTTATGGTGATTGATTCCCTATTGATATCATTGTTCCTACTAAGGTACATGACTTGGAATTTACTTGCTTTCATGTTGTTAAACTTAAACCATCTCATAGCCTTGATACAGTCTTCTGTCAATTTTTCACGAAGAATTGATTGATCATAATTTGAATAATATAGCGTATTGTCATCTGCATAATTGTAGATCTTACTGTTAAAGTCTGAGTAGAGAAAATCATTAACGAAAATGTTGAACAAGAGGGGGCCTAGAATGGAACCCTGTGGGACCCCTTTAATGTTATAGACCCATTCTGAAAAATTTTCACCTATCTTCACTCTTTGTTGTCTCTCAATTACATAAGATTTCATCATTCGAGGTAATTCTACAAACCTATATTATGCAATAGTCATGAATACATCAGTGTGACCAAAAACATGATGCAAAGCAAAGTTCAGATGTTTGGTTGAGAAACTTAGAAAATTTGTGGATGCCAGTGTTCTAGTTCTGATAAGTGAAGCCTAAATTTTAAATCAATGCAATCCCAAGAGTATTCAATCTAAGACATTCAATGTAAATCATTTTTACAAACATTAACCTAACAACATAACATTTGAGATACGCATATGGTTTCTGAATCTACTCAATACTGTGACCAGGCCATCGCTTACCATTTGTAACTGAATTTTTCCCACCTCAGTAATGTATTATTAAGAACTATACCATAAGAGGTATAATATAATAACATGGCTCAAATGAAAGCTGAAGTTCTGTTGAACAGAATGGTATATAGCTTATTATTTCATCACATGAAGTCCCAAGGCTTTCTATTTCATTGTAATTGCTCCCTGACTATTAGGCTTGACTGGGAATACCGGGACCCAGTGGTTGAAAGCCCAGCACTCTACCACTGAGCTATGCCCCCTTCCCCACCAGATGGTGCAGAATCCATTCCCCAGTGACCTTGTGAGCAGGGGAGGTGGTTCGAGTCCCACTCATGCATGGGGTGAGGTTGTTGACTAGCAGTGGCTGAAACCTCAGGTGGTCGTTAGGGAAATATAGTTTGATCCTGGAAAAAAGAAGCATCACTTGTTTTGTATCAATTCTGATTGCTGAGAAATTTGCTCAGACATCTTTTCATGTATGACAAAAATACCAGCTGACAGAGTTTTTGCTAAGTAATCCATACTGCATGGTATTGAATTACCATTTATAAAGCATTCAAGGCAGGCCTTTGCATCTTGCCACAGTTTCCATTGCTCTCGTGCCTGATTTACAGTGATGCCAGATATGATGCATCTGGGAAGCTAGCTAAACAGCCAGCTACATAAACTGATTGTTTATGTCCATATTTGTTGTATTCAGCACACACATTTAATATTTAACAATGTCTAAACAACCACAGCAGTTGTCTGGCCCAAGTGTAATTTGTTCCATAAACATATTATGATTTGATGTTCTTAGCTTGCCTGCCATTGGACGGCAAGAATTTATAAAATTATATTGGACAGCCAGTATTTGGAAAACTATAAAGAACAATGTAAAGTGTGGCTGCGTTGAGTGAAGCAGAAAATATTGGTTAAAACCTTGGCTAAAGATCTGTGGTAAAATCAAGTTACCAAGTTACCAAGTTACCAATTAAGCTAGAATATATATATATATATACAGATATATATAAATATATATAGAAGAAAAAAAAATACAAAAATTCTGGTTGGCTTTAGAATTGGCTCCAGCATAAAGACAGAAAAGTAAGTAAACTTCATGATAATTTTTGTGTATTTTTTCAAGTATTTTATTGTTACTTATTGTCACATGTGGTTGTTTAGCTGCCAGCTTTAGATCTATAGGAAAATCTATTACGAACAGCTGCAATATCATCACATCGAAGGTTCTAAAGGTTTAGTAACTAAGTTTCTTATGCCTCGTTAAAGTATCAATTTAACTGCCTTTTTCTCTGGACACACCCACAGTAAATTTCGTCATGCACACCTGAGTACCTACTAGTAAAACTGTAGTAAAATAATTTCAAAAAGTATTTTAAAACTCATAGAAAGTGACTTATAATTTTACGACTGTTGTATGTCTGTGTCAAGTGAGTTCTTTGATATTTTTTTTTATGGTTCTACGTTTGCTATAAATAATGGAGTAGGTTTGATTTTTCAAGTCATTGTGATTGGAAGTAGAGTTTGAAGTAAAGGACGATCAATTAAGGTGAGTAGTAACATTATGCTATGAGCAAGTCTTTTCACTGAGCAGCACAGAATTCAGGAAAGACATAAGTTTTTCTTCCCTTCATATTACTCATTTTGCTTTTCAGACATAGTAGATCATGGCTAACTGATTCCATTAATGTAATTTTCTCAGAGAAATAACAAAAACCAACTGAATGATAAGGTGTCAAATATACATTAAAATGCGCTAAAAATACTGCTGCTAGGATGCACTTTGCTTCAGCCAATCACAGCCAAGGGCGGAAACTTTTTCAGCCAATTGAAATGCAGTATTCTGTCATATCCTCCTGGTGGAAATATGTAGAAACTTCCGTGAAAATCCCCTATTCTTAATCTCATTTAAATGTCCACATGGTTGGCAAAACTATATGTGTCAGACCTCCCTTGTTGCTTAAAGAATATATTATAGAAACAATTCAAAGTGTAAATATTTTCAATGATTCAACAACATGGTTATTTAACTGTATTATCTGTGGACAACTTCATGTTTCTTCTAAACTTGAACTGAGTATACAGTTAGTGTCATTAAAAATGGCACTTCAAATTGATACTATACAAAGCTGTTATAGCTGGCTACTGAAACCCAGATCTAAAAGTACATATTCATGATATATTAGATTAATTTCTTACATTTACCAAGGTTTGTATTTATCTGGTGATCGATGTGAGCCAATTATTAGCTATAGAAGTGGACAGAAGCAGCTGGCTTTAGCATGTTTAGACCAAAGCCAGGTACAGGTCGCTACAGACAGCTAGAGTCGACCGTATTTTATGAAACTAACTGTATATTAAGTGCTTGTATTTGATTTTAACTTTCATTGATAATATTGTTTACACCCCATTATGTTATCAATGACCTAAACATTTATTAAACAAACATAAATTTAATTTCAGATATTGAAGTTTATTTAATGGTAAAAGATTATATTTGCAGACAAAAATGGATTCTACGTTTAATCCAACAGCTGATGAAGCCAGCTGGTTAACGCATAACCAATCTAATGCTACTAACATAACTGATGCTGTTATTTACACCACCACCACTACCCTTGCTACTACTACAGCACCTATTAAAGAATGGATGTGGTATGCGGAGGCTATGAAATATGGACCTGTTATAGTTTGGGTATTTGGCTCTATTTCTAATATAATGGCTTTCATTATGTTTCTAAAGAAAGGTAAGTGACTGTACATCCATATTCGCATCACTTTTACCATAGTCGCCTTTTAGGGTTAGTGATATGACAAGCCCGCAGAGACCTGTTTTATGCTGGTAACATATGAAAGATTCGTCTGTGTTTCATTTAAAGTACACTTAATAATTAATTTGTGGTTAAGGATTAGTATTTTGCATTAGACTTACATTATTTCAAGCTCAGAAATATGACCTAATAATAACAAGCAATCACAATGACATCACTTGCCATTTTTATGATTATGATGCAATATAGCCCCAAAACTAACCCTGGCATGCTTATGCAAATGAAGAACTTTCCAATCTCTGTAAACCAATCTGTGATATACAGAAGTGCCACTACACAGTGCCATTCCTACAGCAATTCTTAGTGCTCTTCAAAAGAAAACAAAAACCTTCAGTTTTTAACCAACATTGGGCAGAACTACCACAGCGCTACCAGTTGGACGCTCCTCCAACTGCGCTCTGGTATGCTCAAATCCATTTACACTCCACGGTCGTTTCAGAGAAGATGCATCTATGCTTTCTATGTATTGTCTGAATCCTCAGTCTATAGCTCAGTCATATCGGTGACCAGTTTATATGGGCAGATGATATGATGAGATAATGCTGCACAATGGTCTTTGGATTCTCTCTGCAGGTATCCGTGAGTCGGTGACTGCCCTACTGTTTCGTGTTATAGCAGTCACAGATTTTTTAACCCTGCAAGAGACTTTGACTGTTTGGATTCAAAATTTTCTTGGGAAAGAGTCCACTGCTCTGCATACTTGGGGATGTCGCATTGGATTCTTCTTCATGAAATCCTTCAAGACTATGTCAGCGTGGACTCTGGTCGGGGTTGCGCTAGAGAGATTTATCGGTAAGACGAGTGTTTGTAATAAAACTTAAGTAGCTACACATTCAACGCCATATTTCACCTTGGGACAAATCTATATAGCACCATTATGTGAGAATTCAATGTATCTTCCATATAGATTATGATATATATGCAACTGATTTATTTAGGTGTATCCTACCCACATCGAGCAAAAACTCTAGTGACGAAAAAACGAGCAAAAATTGGCTTGATTGGAATGTCTGTTGCAGTAGGTCTGGTGTACATCCCATGCTTGTTAATGTACAAAAACAGGATAGTTTGGTCTCATGGTCTACAGAGAGATGACTATCTATGCCTGCGAACTGGGAATCCAACATATGCCCATTTCGCAAGACACATATTTCCCTGGTTAGAATTTGCCGCAACTTCCGGGTTACCATTTCTCCTTATGATAGTGCTCAACAGCTGCATCATTGTCACTCTGATCCGAGCAGCTCGGATTCGGAGTCAGACCACAAGCGGTGATGCTAAAGGACCAGATACCTCTTCGATGACCACGATGTTGTTGGGCGTCAGCATCGCTTTCATCCTCCTGACGTCCCCTATGTTTGTTTATTTTCTGTCGTACCAGTTTGCCCCAGTTGAAACGAACCAAGACCTCAAGGGAAGACTCCGCTTCTTGTTTGCAGTAGCTTTCAATCTGCAACATATTAATCACAGCATTAACTTCTTCTTGTACTGCCTTACGGGCAGAAAATTTCGAGAAGAAGCATTTAAGACGTTCTTCTTCTGGTGTAAGCGGGACTCTTCAAATTTCAATTCTAATGCTTCTGTTCGGGTGTCGTAAAATGTAGTCACTAAAATGGACTGAATACTGTGCATAACCAAATGGATAAACAGTTGAAAACCTTTATGGCCTTTATGGTCAGTTATGTCATTATCTTATTCTAATTAGGATTATAACTTTATAAGTAATATATTATGAAGGACAATAAATGCATTGCATTTCATGGACCTATATAAATTTTCATTTACGCTGAATATATTAAGAGACTATGAATAATAAACTTTAACAAATGAGAAGTTACAGAGACAGTGACTTGTAACCATAACTTGAAATCTTGCATTGTACAACATGTGGGAACCCAAATAAAGCACATCGCATCCAATAGGCTTGCTTTTTGTTTTTATGCTAATATTAAAAAAAAAGTTTGTTTCATTAAAAAGGGCCTGTCAAATTGAACCTAGACAAAGCTAGATAACTTTTGCTATAAAATGCTACCTGCCACTAAAAGGAAGTGTCTGGCTATAGCTGGCGACTCAAAGTTGGATCTAAAAGTACATACAGCATTGGTGCATACGTTGAGAGTACGCATATTTGTAATCTTTTGTTGAAAAGATGCAATATATTAAATAAGTTTACATTTACCAAGGCTGTATTTTTTCAGTGGTGATAGTTTAAGCCGACTATAAAGAAGAAGTAGACGGGAGCGGCTGGCTTTAGCCAGTTATAGTTACAGTCAAGACTAGGTTGCTACAGCTGACTAAAGTCGACCATATTTTATGAAACTAACTGTAATGTCCTTACAGCTGGGTAGGCATTGCATGTTAGCTCGGTGTTTCTCTCACATGATGGAGTACATGACTCTTTGTTGGAAAGGTCAGCACTCGTTTGCCATGTGAGAACTAAATATAAAAGTCCCGAGTTCGAATCCCAGACAAAAACTTTGTTAGAATGAGCTGAGGCTGAAGCAAGTGAGAAAGATTCAGCTGTATTTATTTTAATAATTAATGGCCTTTTTGCATCCATTCTCTTTTGTGTTTGATATCAGGCTGCTAATGCCTTTTTATAAGTGGTTTTTTAATCTTTGGTGGAGAACTGAGTTAATTAATGGGAGGTAATCTGACTTTGAAATTTGATGTTCTACAGAAATAAGAGACGGGCTGGGGAATGCATGCATGTGCTAATCATGGAGGGATCGCATTCTATGTGGAAAGTTAAGGTTTTTACCAACCAATTACATGTAACCAAATACTAGAGGATTACAAAAGTTAAAGCTCTAACATAAAACCATAATCTTTTGTGTGTGTATTTAATAAAGCGTAATCGGCTGGATAATACCAAAGCATGATATTGCTATTTCATGGAAAAGCTATGCTGAATAAATTAATCAGTATGGTGTGACATAAGGCAAATCCATTGTACTGTTTGGGTTTAGTTTGGTTATATTTTATTCATAAATCTCAATGCTCAGCACGCCGCTCTGATGTGGAGCTAGCGGCGCTCGGAAGAGTATGGCATCGACTTGTTGCACAACCTGAATGATAGTTAACAGAATATTTAGATATAAATCTGGCGCAAGTCAAAACTTTGCTAACTCGAGTCAAATCAGTCACCTACGTTCAATGTAATTTGTCCTCGACACACTTGAGATGTCTCAGTCTTTCCAATTATACCCTGGGGTTTATTTCGTGCACGTATGTTGCTGAGAAATGTGCAGCTGGCAGTCTGCTTTGATATTCTTAGACCAACATTACAAAGAACAGGTTTGCATTAGTTGCATATTAAGAGAGCTTGCATTCAGATGGCATCACATGTCTGTAGTTATACTGGAGTTTTTGTTGAATTGCGTGTGCAGATCAAAGAATCACTGGATTCAGCAGTTGTGGTGAACTCCTGCAAAACATCTGCCAGAGTTCCACTAAACTTGTGCTCCAAAACTTATGCTACTAGGAGTACAAGGCAAAAGCAATATAAACTCATGTTTCATTGATTAATATAATCATCATTCATGACACACATCAATGCAGATTCATGCAGCATCATCTGGCTGTGTTCTCAGCCTCTGAGTTATATTAACCCCAAAGCTCTGTCACATGTTTCATTGGTGGATGCTGTGCCATGTGGAAATCATTACTGAGAGGGCATATGTCTTCTTCATATTATATTGTGCATAATTGTTAATTTTTCACCATTTTATCTGGCAATTGCATGAGACTGAACAACAGAAACTCAGCAATGGATAACGACCTTCATTTCACTGAAAGTTATGACATCACCACAGAATCAGCTTCTATTGTTAACGGAACTAATTATGATGACCTTATCATCTATGCAACACCTCATAGGCCCATTCTGAGACAGGTGTATCAGAGAGAGATGGTCTGGTTCAGCAAAATGATGACTTGGGCGCCTCTGGCTGTTTGGATAATCGGTACATTTTCCAACATATTGACCATCATAGTGTTCCAAAGCAAAGGTATATTAAAATTTCTTAATTCCAGCAGTCTTCCATAAGGACGTCCTTTGGTTTAAGTATTAAAAATAACTCGAAATTCTTTAGAGATTGCCAATATAGCTAAGATTTTAAGTACCTTTCATTAACTTTTGAAGTTTGTATGTTGGGCTTCCAACCACTGATAGTCATGGGTTCTATTCCCGGTCGCGCCTAAGTTGAGTGGCTGTTTTATCCATTATCTCATTGCCATGGTCCCTGCCTACGCTAATTAGCCCATCAGGTGAGGAAATAGAACGTACAGCCTTAATCCACCCACCCACCCACCCTCTGTTTGTATGTTGCAGAAATGAATCATTCGGTGACTGCCTTCCTCTTTCGGTGTCTTGCGGTGATTGACTTATTAGCACTTCAGGAATCTCTAACTATCTGGGTACAGAATATCCTAGGCCAGGAGACGGTGGCCCTGCATACCTGGGGCTGTAAGGTTGGCATGTTCTCCTTCAAGACACTACATGCATTGTCTGCCTGGTGTTTGGTAGCAGTTGCAACTGAGAGGTTTGTAGGTGGGTGACTTTCATTGAGTTCAATGTTTATCTGTCAACAATTGTCTATTTAGAGTGAATCAGCATTGCATGGTCAGTTCCTATGACGGTCTTATTTTTTATTATTGAAAGTCTATTAAATGTCTGCAATCAACCCTCGATGTGTTTATGAACTTTGTTTCAAAACAATATTCAACGTTTTGAGATAATCTCTTCTTTTGGTCAAAAACTCTTGGCTCGTTGAGCAAATAAATATTTTTGGAAAGTTGCTTTCACTGTTTTGAACAAAATTAAGCAATGACCTTCATCACATCAGGACTTCAAAGGCAGACATTAATTCCAGTGCCCAACTCTATGCGTATAATAATCCAGGCAATCTGAGAGCGACAGTTTGCACAAGACTTACAGTAAATTTAAAGAAATATTTCGCATTTGATGTTTTAGTTTTTGGTGTGGTTCACAGAATTTGGGCAGTTCTTCCTACAACGTGTACTTGGCAATAGCTAGGCAACCAAAAAGTGGCTCTTTAAAAAATCCATTTGGTTACCAGTAGAAATATCCCCATGTTTAATGCTGAATAATTGCTAGGGAGTTTACATAGATGCTGGATTGGCCTGCCCAAGGGTATGAATGTAATGGTGGCATAATTGTGTAAATTGTACTGGGAAAACTAAAATGGTAAAAATTTACATTTCATCTTTCAGGTGTTGCTGTACCCCACAAGGTTAAATTTGTGATCACCAAGTACAAAACGAAGTTTTCACTGAGTGTTATTATTCTATTTGTCACGGCATGCTTTTCGCCATGCTTTGTGATGTACAAAAACCACTTCTACTGGAACGCTGTTTTGGGACGCGTTGAATATCAATGTATCCGAACTGGTTACTTGCCAACCGCTCACTTTGCAAGATATGTATTCCCCTGGATTGAGTTGTTAACTATCTCTGCATTGCCCTTCATCTGTATGATCATCTTGAATGTGGGTATCATCATTTGTCTGATCATTCAACGTCGGAAGATGGCGACTATTGTTTCTGATACATCTCCAAGTGATGACATTACTTCAACAATGACTATAATGCTTCTCGGAGTTAGCATAGCTTTCATCCTTCTTACTCTACCACTCTGCGTCTACTCCATAGCATGGCAGTTTGTGAGCATAGAACTGGACGCCTCCACGTATTGGAAATTTCGCTTCTTTTATGGTGTCGCCTTCAACCTCCAGCACGTGAATCACAGTATCAACTTCTTCTTGTACTGCTTGACCGGCTCGAAGTTCCGGGCTGCACTTAAAAACATGACTTGGAAAAAGTTGTTCAGGCAGTAATGTTATGGATAAATTTATTGTAGATGTCATTTAAATTTCTTGTTTTGATCTAGCAATTTAATCGGCAATTCTAATCATTTTTGATGAACCAATCCAAACAGCTATACAAAATGACATGACTGACTAACATCGCCAACATATCACCATCGACTTTTAAACGCACTCTCTGTGAACATTTTCAGTTGAGGATATTTGTAACTATGAACAATCTTAACAATTTCATTTTTAAGGCACTCCTCTGAAAGTCAATTGTCATCCATAGTTATTGATTCATGATTGAAACGTTGATGCTAAGCCTCACAGCAATGCTTACAGATGTTTTATGGTATATGTGATACTGCGCCTGTTGATTTCAACGTAGCGGCGACCAAAATAGTTCTTTAAATATTGTAGAATCTGGCATTATTATAAATTTTTTGGCATGCATTGTCACCATTAAGGATTCTACTGATTCATAGCAACGGATATACACTGTGAAATTCTTTACTCTCCCACTAGGATCGTCGCTCTGTCTGAAATCTAGCAGACCCTCAGGGCATTCGCCCTTCGCTAAGCGGCCCCTAGTAGGAGAGGGTCTGGGTAGGAGACTGGTCATTTAGATAATTGTAAAGCCAAGTAAGATGGCTCTTTACTTTCATTTTTTGAACACAGGTATGTTTCCGTATGCAATATTCTAACAACTAAATGATCATGGTATCCTTTACCACAATTCACAATGTTTCTTGAAAGGTCAACAGTCAAAGGCATTTCATAATTACTGATGTCAGAGCCACTTGTCGATGATCATAATATTATAATTGTTTACTTTAATTTGGAATTACATGCATGGGATAACTTCTACATGAACAGCTCGTGCCACACGTTGGTCAAATCACGTAAAGCTTGAACACTGAAATAATACTTATAAATGGACACTTGTTCTAAGCATGGCCACAGAGACCCAACAGAAATCCCAATAGAAAATAATTTTGTATTACGTTAATATTAGAAAAATTTCTTTATGAGTTAGAAAGGGTTTGACTTATTGTTAACATTTGCCTAATTTCAATTTTGTTGGTGTTGTTCCATTTGTTTTGTCTCATTGAAATATCTGATCGACCAACATGAATGTGGTGTTAATGTTTACTGCCTTTATTATGCATGCAAGACAAGTTCAGTTTGCACTTATGGAAAAAGTTTTTATTTATTTAAGACATATTTTGTCTGGATTACACAATCTGTAAAACGGTTTTTCATGTGGTCCATGTTGAGTTAACTAACATTGGTTATATCCCCTCTCAGAACATTAAGAAAACAGAAGTGGAGTATAAAAATTGTTAGTGCAATGTGCTCTTGCCACGTTGATTATGTGGAGGCCATGGACCCATGGCAAGAACAGAACCAAAGGCGCATGGTAATAGTGAGTGAAGAGGCTAAATGATATTATTTATGATAACTGTGAACTTGATGTTATTGAACATAAACAATTCCTAATCATTCACTGAAACCTCCGCTCTAAAGGGAGGGATATCAGGGGAAGACAGAAAACCTTGTCTCAAACCACTCAAATTGGCTGGAAATTGTAATGTGTAATTTTAATGTGTAATGTGAATGTGTGCTTCAAAGAGTATAAATAGTATTAGTACTCTGCGGTGTGCTTGCTTAATCACATGTGTATGTGTTTTTTGTTTGTATGTTGTGTGTCCTTGTTCATGTGAGGTTAAGATACCCATAACAATATCTATTTTTAATTTCTGTAATTATTCTCAGATGTTAATGTCAAATGAAATTGTGAAGCTGCCAAATTTCTGTATTTAGCTCATAACAGGGGAAAGTCTTTGTTGTATAAATAAGTATCTATTTTAGTATATTTTCATTTGTATAGTTCTAACCCATAAATTAGGTTGTTATAAATGTATTTTAACTGTAAACGTGACTTGTAAGCCCAATTGGGCTGGGAGTAGAACTTTGTATAGTATTGTAGAACAATGCTCATGTCACGAAAATAAAGATCTATCTATCTATCTATCTAATTGCATGCCATGTGCAGCTTAAGGATCACAATTAAATTGGTATTTTCTTTCTAAAAAATAAAATAATGTTGAAATCTCTGATTCTAGCGGTTCTCAGGCACGTTTATGGCTAGGATTTCTTATTAAAAAAAACTACTGAGCATTTATTTAAAAAAACTTATTAAACACACGTGTTTCGTTTAATCATCAGTGACAAGTTCAAAGAATATCATGCATCAATATTATCAATAATACTTTTATTGTCCATGGGAGAACACCATATTCTTATAAATATTTGAAAATTTTCCAATATATAATGCAACATCCATTGTTGTCAAAATGTGGCTATTTCTGGTTGAGTTCATCACACTCAGGTTAATTGTATTATTGAAATATAAGCAAAGATTGAGAAGCAATTCGACCCATTCGAGTCATTTCTTATGCTTACAATGGAATACAAATTTCTTCGGGGAGTTTTTATCCTTGTTGTAAGTATAGCTGTACTGTTGAAACTTAATATCAAAACCACAATTTAAATTTATTTAATTTAAGGTTTGTATATTATTATTATTTTTTCAATACATGTATACAACAAGCAGAAAATAAAAATTTAGTACAACCTCAAAGCTCAATTATTTTAATAGGGTTGTAGAATCACTATGACTTAGCGACTTTTTCCGAAAGTCATATTTTGATGCGGAGCGTAATCATTGGGAATGAAAGAAAACCTCATTGTAAAACCGCAAGCTAAGATGGCTATATGCACACTATCTCACAGACCCCTGAATTGTTTCTACGCAATCCTGTTTCCAAACTTTCTATGACTATGCCTTGAAGTCTGCACCATTAACACGGGTAAAATATACACCGATATTAAGCTAGAAAATGCAATATTATTTTTATATGAATTTTCCTTCTGTTTCTGAAGGGTATTGGTGTGACGGTGGGGCTCAATATATCAACAGATACAGCAACTTGTGACCAAATGTGGAATACGAATCACTACACAATGATATCATACAGGAAAGGTACTAGCAAGATCGACTGGTATGCAGCCAAACAAACATGTGAGAGAGAAGTAGGCATCTTAGCCATAATGCAAGCTTCTGATCTGACATACCTCTCATCCACTTTCCCCCTCTCTGAAATGTGGATTGGAGCTAAGGTTGCACAAGGAGGTAAATGTTACTTTAAATTTTCATGTTTTCAAGATATGAAGTGCCATGTTTGGGTTTTCTTGAAGAATATCATTTAATATAATACCACACCTATGTGTTAATGGATTAATATAATATGAAAATTTGTCATGGCAAGATAAGACTTATAGCTTCTTTTCTGAAAAAGAAACTTTTAAAGAACTATCGCACCATTTATGTCTTGATGGCTTTGGTGCCATACTTGATTATTATGTCTCGCTAGATTGGTCTGTCTTGTTAGGTTTTACCGTCATGTTTGTGTTCTTTCTTGATTTAGTTGTCCTGTCTTCATACAATTAATACTCTTCTCCTTTTCCTTCATGTGTATAATTTTCTATAATTAAAATTAATATATATATATATTTTTTTTCTGACCATGTTTAACCCAACCTCTGATGTAATTGTACTAAACTTTAAATCTGAATAGACCACATGTCTTGTAGCATATCTTCTATGAAATAAAGTAATATTGATAATAAAATAATAATAAATAGCCAATTTAGTGCTTTGTCATGTTAACTTTTGATGAAACATTTTGCAATATTTGTTGTTTCTTGGGCGAAATAAATAATAGGGACTAAAAACTTCATTGTGATGTATGTCGCCATAATAAATATATTCTCTGCATTAATGCAATTTCTTAATTAATGTTCAGAGACCAACTTCAACTGGACCAATGGGGATCCATTCCATAGCAGCGCCGACCTATGGGGTTCAGGAGGACCAGACTTCTCTGGAAGAGGAAGTGGCATGGAGCCCTTCTGTGCCCTTTTGGACACTACTGCCAACTTGGTGGATGACCTGGACTGTGATATTGAAAACCATGACTACTTATGCCAAAGAAAGCACTGTAAGTCATGAAAGTAGATGAGCTGATGGGTGGTATCCCCTGTTAGTTATGTGATGTTTAACCAGGTGTCATAGAGCATTCAAACTGACTACATTTCACACATGGGATTAATGGAAGTGTTCATGTGATGTCATGCTGTTATAAGATGCTCTGGCCAATCCCTGAGTTTGTTGTTTGCCCAAAAAATTGTGGATGGATTCCAGGGAGGGTCTAAATGGGGGCTATATGGTATTGCAGCAAGTTTTATACATTTTGATTAAGTGGCCCCCTCCTCACTCACTAGTTCACTGCTACTTTGAGCCCACAATTGCATATGTGTCACATGGTTGTGGTGCGTTACTTGGACTGTAGTAAGTTTGACTGAACAAGCAGTAACCAGTGAGGTCATTTATACCTTAAGTTGGCCACCCAGGGTTTGAGGTCTTCATCCATGTGGCATCATTATCGCCCATGCACTTTGGAGGCACAGGACTTTTAAGGGCACAGTGAATGTGATAACTTACAATGAATACTTGTGCCAAAACTGCCAATGAATGCTTGACATGTGATTGGGTGAGCTGAACATTGCTATGCGGTTCCATGACTAACATAGGTGACAACTATGACCACCTAAAAGTTGGATATGCAATGATGATTATATTAAAATTCAAGCCTGGAGTCCACAACATGCCCTTGAAAGCCCTTGAAAGTCCTAAGTCTTTATAGGTTTGGGTGGTAACAAGTTGAAATCGATCAATTATACTTACATTTTCATTTCAACTTAACATTTCTAAGTGATTTTCCATCCAGGTGTGTTGAGAATGACTTTGGATTGACTTGCCAAGGGTGCAACTGGAAAGTCTGTTGATACCTTTTAGTGATAAAAGATAAACCCTGGTTTTGCAGAAAGTCAGCTAAGTCGGTAATCAACATACAAGTCCTGTGTTCAAACCAAGAGGAGTGATGTCTACTCTGATGGAACTCAGATTTACGATAACATTTACCGTTACATTTCCGTTTTCAGATGGCTTTGATGCATCCAAAATGTCGCTGTCCACTTTGGCACACAAAGCTCTGCCTGAGCGAAGAGGGACATCTCAGTTCCAGAAAACCATGGAAGTCAAAGGGTTAGCAGCATGCACCATGTTTTGTGGACAGCAACCTTGGTGCAAGGCATTTAATTTCATAAAGGGCACTGGGAAATTTTCATGTGAACTTTTGGATGATGGATGTGTGAACATAACAAATGATACTTCTTCTGATCTATATAAGTTATTTAATTGAATACAGTAATTGGATTCTTAGATTGTAATTATTAAATCTTGTGTGTATGGTTTTAAAATAATAATATTTATGGTTATTGTTACGTCCGCTCAGTGGTGGTCACCTTCATAATAAAGACAAAGTCCTCGTTGACATTTAGGCATAGAAACGTTTATTCAATTTTTCTGATCTGCCCCATACAACATTCACAAACTAGCCATCGTAGCACCACTCTTAGAACATTGAAAAATCAACAAATTGGCGGGAATACATTGCATCATCTTCTCCTCCCCACAAAAGGAAAGTTTTACCAATATCTTAATATCTTTAATAAACATACATCATTAAATCATAACTTCAATTGACAAATTTAACAGAGGAAGCCTAAAGGCAAACAAACACAATATCTCGTTGTCCATGTATATCTAGCACTCTTACAAATCATGTCTAACTGGTGCTTTTCGATCTCGTACAGGGTAACGTCATACTGGAGTGTTGACCCTCATCTTGGGAGACACAACCTGATCAGTAGATGTTCTGGAGTTTGCTTATTACTTTCAACCAAATTATCAGAACTCTGATCATGTTTTCTTTCTCTGTAATGTCAGTTGCATGTGCATAGGGAACTGAATTGTGATCTACCTGAGATTCACTAACTGAACCTGAACCTTCATCAAGAGAAGTTGGTTGAAAACTAGGTTCCCCATCATGAGCTGCAATAAGATGATCAGCATGAACATATCTTCACGAAAAACCAACTTTAACCAAATATGTCAAAGGACCACAAATCTTAATCACAACACCTAACTTCCATTTGACTTGACCACTGCAGGTACTACTAACTCTAACCAAATCACCTAACTGGAACCTACGAACAGAAGTCCGGCCACGGTCAAGATATCTTTGCTGTTCCTCTTGTTTGTGCTTGACCTGTTTTTTCAAGGTTGGTTTCACCAAGGACAAACTTAACCTTGGAATTCTTTTGAGAAACAATGCAGCAGGACTTCTCATTGTTGTGGACTGTGGCGTTATCCTGTACTTAAACAAGAACTGTGAAAGATGCTTAAGTGAACCATCTAATTCCTTATCCCTAACTATCTTCTCTTATGCTCTCTTAACTATTTGAACTGTATGCTCAGCTGCACCATTTGAACTAGGAGGATATGGTGGAACTAACTTATGTACAATGCCATTCATTTTCATGAATGTTTGGAACACAGCTGAGTGAACTGCCGTCCGTTATCTGAAACTTAGAACTTGTAGTAGACCATATCTAGCAAAACAAGTGCGCAAAACATCAATCGACTTGTCCGCCGTTGTGAAATTTTTCAATAGAAATAACTTGATCCATGTTGAGTATGAGTCTACCAATATCAAGAAAAACTCTTTGTCTTTCTCTGCGAAATCTACATGGATTCTTTTTCATACCATGCTAGGATAAGTCCATGGATGAAGCGGTACTGCAGCGAGATTGTTCTGCATCGATTGAAAAACCTCACATTTCTGCACTTAACGCTTCTAACTCTTCATCTCATAATCATAAGCTGAGAGAATAATACTCCAGCGTCGAAGCCTAGCTGCGGCTAAGGTTGGTTAGTTAGTTAGTTAGTGTTATTGTTTAACGCCTCATCAGCACCTGAGTGGGCTATGTAGAGGCTCTCTAGGGTAAGATTGATTATCTATAGTTGGTAGTAAAAACCAGAAGCATGTAAAAAATCAATAATTGTCTGCGTTGGATAGCTGGAGCAGCTTGTGCAATGTGCACTGTCCTGTTTTAGCCACTGGGGATAGAGGACTTCACCCCAGGTGTTCCCACCCTCGCCGCGTGGAGGCCCAGGACCCCCGAGGGCGCGGCTAAGGTTGGAATCCTAGTCTTAAGGGCCTATCTCACATAACAGAGTGACAATGCAGAGTGATGCAGAGTGCCTAATAAAGCATGCAGTCGGGAATACACGGCTTTGCACGCCGACCAGTCTGGAAAAGCTCGAAAATACTCGGCAACACTCATAGACCGATCGTGAAATTTTACACATGTTTAAACTTTCTAGGAGTGTCGCCGAGCAATTTTGCTCTAGAATTGCTAGGGATTTACACGGGGTTAACTCGCCGTGCACTCGCCATTCACTCTGGGAGTAATCTTGGTCACTCTGGGAGTACTCTTGGTCATATGGAATGCTGTGTGGACATGATTTCCTCGCCGACTGGTCGGCATGTAAAGAAGGGGAGCAATCTGGGAGCAATCGGCTAGCAGTCTGGGAGCAATCGGCGAGTCGTTGCGGACTTGCTTTTTCTTACTGGCAAATGACAAAGAGTGAAGCCGATTCATTGCTTGCAAGCAATCGTCATTACTCTGCATCATCACTCGGCTACGTGAGATAGTGGCTTTAGGACCTAGCAAGTGGAAAGTGGCTGATGATCAGTAAGAATAACAATCTTATCGCAATAAATATATTTGTGGAATTTCGTCACCACCATGCAATGTGTCTGAATTGAAAGCTTTCTTAGACTTAGTAAACTATCATTGAAATATCATCAAGGGCGTTATTTGCAGTATTGTATACCTTGAACCAGTTGTTGTGAAAAGACATCAGTTGGCAGTGGTCAAAACAGTGTCAGTTAGCATTTGATAAATTTATGCAAACAGTTGATTTCAGTAGATAGTTGACTTACTCCTCACAATGTGAAGAAGTCTATGAGGTTAGCTTGTCATGCATCTGCCTATGGCGTGGGTGACTCATGTTATGGATGATGGAACTGAACGTCCAGTGGCTATGGCATCGCGTTCTTTGAATAAGGCAGAGCACAATTATTCTCAATTGAAGAAAAAGGTTTGGAGTATTATATTTGGACTGGTGCATTCTTCAAAGCTTGAACATTATTCTCAAAAGGATGAATACCATGTACAACTTGATGACCAAGATAGTCAATTGAGTCTTTCATAAAGGAACACTTGGCTAATCTAGCTCTCACATTGTGATCTGACATTTTCTGCAACACCTTGTCTAAGACTGCTCAATGGCTCAGAGAAATTTCTGCAAAGGAAAGAAGGAACTTGTTTCTCTAAAGAATGATTAAGAACTGTTCTTTGCATAATGTTCTTCTACCGTACTTGTCCAGATCAGAATATCATCGATGTAGCACATAACATTGTTTATGCCCTGTAAAAGACTATCCATAACTTTCTAAAATGGCATACGCTCATACTGCATCAAATCTTTAATTGTGTTAACTGTTAACAACTTCTTGGACTGTTCACTCATTGCTGGAAAGCCTCAGCTAAATCTATCTTAGTGGAAACACTTGCGCCACTAAGCTGTGCCAACAATTCCTCAACTGTTGGGAGAGGATATGGGTTCTTTTCACGAACCTGATTTACTGTGACTTTGTAGTCTCCACAAAGTCTTAGAGACCCATTTTCTTGATTGCAGTTACCAAGGGACTAGCCCACTCTGAGTAATCTACAGGTTTATAAACACCTTTCTCAATTACTTCATCAATTTGTTTCCTAACTCTATGCTGTAAAGGAAAAGGATTAGCTTTCTTAAATCAAGGAATAGCATCCTTATAAATATAAATATGCACTTCAAAGCCCTTAATCAATCCTGTGTCACGAACCAATGGACGTGAGACTTAAGGATTTAGGTTTAAGACGTTTTGCAGAGAACTCTTTGAGAAAACACCAACCCATCATACATTTTTACTATTTAATTTCATACATACATACACAAAAGCCGGCAATTTAATCAAGACGAAAAAGAAGATTAAAGTGATAAAGTCAATACTGTCTGGCAAATAAAGTATAAATTCATTAATGTTCAATGTCACTATGGATTGTTGTTACTGCTGTCCCCATGGACTGCTACTGCTGTCCCCATGGACCGCTACTGCTGTCCCCGTGGACCGCTACTGCTGTCCCCGTGGACCGCTACTGCTGTCCCCATGGACCGCAACTGCTGTCCCCATGGACCGCTACTGATGTCCCCATGGACCGCTACTGCTGTCCCCATGGACCGCTACTGCTGTCCCCATGGACCGCTACTGATGTCCCCATGGACCGCTACTGATGTCCCCATGGACTGCTACTGATGTCCCCATGGACTTGTTATACTGTACACCAAGGATGGTTGTTTCACCATGGACTGTTGCACCATGGATTGGGGAGTCTGGTGTCTCGTAGTCTGGTGTCCTGTAGTCAGTCTTCCTTGGACTCTCACTGTGTGAGATATCTAGCAAGCAAATAACAGAGTGACATATGTAGGGAACTACTGTGTTACACATGTGGCTATACTTTTGCACAAGCTGTATTGTAGCAAAGTGACATTTTAATTACAAAGTGACCATTTGACATTTCCACTGACACAATTGTAAATTGGAAATAGCCTAAACTAGCATTAAACAACAGTAATAATTCCTGACTAAAATATTAGGCATATCAGTTGTGACATAATACATTAAATATAAGTTGTGCATGAAATGCAAAATGTGCTAGCAAATAACATGTGGCAGTCACATGGCTGCATGTAGCAGTGACATGTCAGCATGTGCTGTTCAGCTCAAACATGTAGGCAAATTTACACCAGAAAATACTGAGCTATGCTCAAATTCCCACATATATACAGACCAGTATTAATTATAACATTGTGTTTTACTTGTAACATAGTACTTTGCCATTAAACAATATTTAAAGAACTGCATTGACAACAAGAGATACATACTTGAAGAGTGAGGTCCACTCACTCTGGGAGACACCTTGCAAATGACAGATCACCTGTGGCTGCTAGGCCTGTGAGGTGACCAAAACTAGGTCAAGGATTAGCTGCTGTGGCAGCTCAGCAGCAGCTGCCTTGGCTGTGATCACTCAAGCATGACACATAGCAGAACCTGGATTGCTGATTGTGACACCTGGCTTGTCTGAAAATACATCTTTGTATTTTGCTAAAATACTGTCTAATCTGGTATCATTCTTGACTGCAAAGATATAAGCCCAATCTTACTTGATATCCTTCAGCCAGTCTCGACCAAACAAAGCAGGGCGATCATCTTCTATCACTCAGTACAGACTTGATCTCTTGTCCCTTGTACTCTAATTTTACATCAAATTCTCCAGCAACCTTTAACGTTGTACCCGAGTAACCTTTTAAAATAGCAGAAGGCTTTCTAAGAGAGGTATTACCCCAGTCCTTCTCAAACAATTCTCAACTAATAACTGAAACTGCTGCTGCTATGTCACGCTCAAAGTCTACAGGTACATTGTTCACTTTGGCATGGACATAATAAGATTCAGCTCCTGAGTCAACATGACATCACAATTCTGTACATCAAATTCATCATCACAATTAAACTCATTGTGACACTCACCAGGAGATGCATAACCATTTGTGTTACATTCATGACATCACAAACATCTGTCTGACAATCATAATCAAAACTCTCAGTAGCATCAGACAATACATTCATGGGCTTGTACATGTCCTTTTTGCTGACACTTATGACATCTGCGCATTTTATAATAACACCGGAATGCCGTGTGCCCCGGTTTGACTGCATCTCCAAAACATATGTGTTAACGTTCGACTGTCTCCTAAACGTTGGCTTCTGAGAAACCTTGTTGACGGAAGCCTGAGCTTGGCCAATGGAACTCGTGCTGGGACTTGTACATTCCAACTCCGCACATGTAGTCATTGCTGTTTCAATGGTTCGAGCCATTTCAATAGCTTTATTGAATGTCATAGTTCTTTCATGGTCCAATCTGACTTGGATTTACGGGTGATTTAACCCCCCACAACAAACTGCATCCACAATCACCAAACTCACAAGTTGAACTAAACCTTTTTTAATTCTAGGGCAAAGTCACAGATTTTCTAACTCTTTTAGCGACAATGACAATGACAATGAAATTAATTAATTTTACCCACAAAGTAAAATACAATGGTGTTTTGGATTACATAAAAAAAGAAACATAGAGGGTCAAGGGACACCCATTTTGTCTCAATTAGGACGCCAGCATGGGTGCCCCTTGTATATCAAAAAGCATAGTGTGAAGTATAGTGTGTTACACAGTACCATTTAGTTGACATGTATAGAAACCTTGTACAATCAGTTTTGTACTTGTCCCAAAGCCAATTTTTTTATGAACAATTTATAGCCAATGTTACTATATGTCTATAGTTTTTCAAGTACGTTATTAGGAGTTTTGTTAAGAATAATTGGCCGTTTATGAATGTTTTATGAACTTTGTTTCAAAACAGTATTCAATGTTTTAAGATAATCTCCTATTTTGGTCAAAAACTTTTGGCTCGTTGAGCAAATAAAATATTTTTGGAAAGTTGCTTTCACTGTTTTGAACAAAATTAAGCAATGACCTTCATCAGATCAGGACTTCAAAGGCAGACGTTAATTCCAGTGCCCAACTCTATGCGTATAATAATCCAAGCAATCGGAGAGCGATAGTTTGCACAAGACTTACAGTAAATTTAAAGAAATATTTCGCATTTGATGTTTTATATTTTGGTGTGGTTCACAGAATTTGGGCAGTTCTTCCTACAACGTGTACTTGGCAATAGCTAGGCAACCAAACAGTGATGGCTCTTTAAAAAATCCATTTGGTTACCAGTAGAAATATCCCCATGTTTAATGCTGAATAATTGCTAGGGAGTTTATATAGATGCTGGATTGGCCTGCCCAAGGGTATGAATGTAATGTCAGCATAATTGTGTAAATTGTACTGGGAAAACTAAAATGGTAGAAATTTACATTTCATCTTTCAGGTGTTGCTGTACCCCACAAGGTTAAATTTGTGATCACCAAGTACAAAATGAAGTTTTCACTGAGTATTATTATTCTATTTGACACGGCACAAAAACCACTTCTACTGGAGCGCTGTTTTGGGACGCATTGAATATCAATGTATCCGAACTGGTTACTTGCCAACCACTTACTTTGCAAGATATATATTCCCCTTTCAAATACCAATAGTGGAGCAGGCTTATAGTGGTCATTAAGCTTCTTGATAATTTTGCGGTGAGAAAAGTCATCTGGTTTCTAAGGAACGCACAAATTCTTCAATGTTTCATATACTTTTGGGCCACATGCTGCTAAAAACACATTTTTCTTTTTACCATCAGCAATGTCTTTTGCCACAAAATAATGTCCCATACGATCTGCATAATTTTCAAATGTCTCAGTTGACGGATCGAATGGACCTAGTTTTCCTACCGGTAACTTGCTTGTGTGGTGGGCTCACGACCACGTGCTATTGCCATGCTACGTGTCTTGACAGTCCCATCAAAAGAAGCACCAAAACCAGCAATCCATCCTCGTCGCCATTGTTACGTCTGCTCAGTGGTGGACACCTTTATAATAAAGATGAAGTCCTCATTGACATTTAGGCCTAGAAACGTTTATTCCATTTTTCTCATCTGCCCCATACAACATTCAAAATCTAGTCATCGTAGCAAAAGGCAAGGACCGTGCTTTCAGGAATTTAGGTACAGCATCACTGGCAACAACAATCCTTGCTTTGGTGCCGAGCAGTTGTCCCAGTTCATCTTTGAACACATCAGTGATGCACTTGCAACTGGACATTCAGGGCACTCAACCAATTGCGACTAAACAAGGGTGGACCAGTGCCCTGCACAACAAGTGGTAAATCCGCTGAGGTGTTGTGACACACATTAACACACACTTCACCAACTGGTGACAATAAATGTTCTGAGTAAGTCTTAAGTGGTTTCAAGTTGTTTCAGACTTGTTTGAAGGGAATCATGCAAGAAATATTTCTTGTAGTGTTTTGGCACGACTGACACTGACGCACCCGTGTCCAACTCCATACGTAATTTGCCACCCTCCACAACCGGACCACAATGATGGGCTCCACACTGTTGGAGTTACTCAACACATGTACAGCGTACAGTTGAAACAAATTCTCCTCCGAGTCCGAGTCTGAGTTCGAAATGTCCACCGATTCCTCTTGTAACACATGCACATTATTTCGATTTCTTGAATGACTTAATGGGTTGGGCTTGTTTGCCCTCTTCATGAGTCTTTTTTCTGGACCTGTCTTTGCCTGCTTGGGCAACATGCCTGATACGATGGCATTGGTAACATTTCCACTCCTTTGCCACACGTCTGGTGAATGGTCACACAGGAACCGATAACGACGTTCTGCTGTCCTGGATTTCGCTGTGACATCCAGTGCACATCGCTAGCCGGTTCCCGCTTCAGCGGTTGGGGTAAAATTGATTTGAGTTCTGTAACATCTTTGGATGCAGCTTCCATGGCAATTGCCATTTCTCTAGCTTTTTCAAAGGTTAACTTCCGTTCGGAGAGCAAACGTCGCTGAATCTGGTCATTGCTAACACCAACCACCAATCGATCCCTGATCATTTCAGACAGTGTCTCACCGTATTCACAATGCTCTGATAGCTTCTTAAGTTCAGTAATATAGATGGTGATTGTTTCCCCTGCATGGCGAAATCCGGTATTAAAATGAAATCTTTGCATATTAACCGATGGTTTCGGATTCTGACATCTTGATATTGATTTACAAAGTTCTGTAAAAGAATTTTTCACCAGGTTTTTCGGGCACACACAATTTTCGTAAGAGTCCATAAGCTGAAGGACCAACCCCACTGAGCAAGACAGCACTTTGTTTTCCTGATTACGAATGTCATTTGCAATGAAATACTGCTCCAAGCGACCCTAGTAATCGTTCCAGTCTCCGTTTTCCATGTCAAATTCCTCGATCTTGCCAAAAAGAGTGCCATTTTCGCCAACACACACAGCCACGTGCTACACACTAGCAGAACTTCAGAGTCCACAAACAGTCACACAGATCCACTGTCACTACCCTCCCGACACACCGGAAGAAACTACACAAGAGTATCCTCGTACCCTCGTCAATGTGGTAACTTCATAAGATCCAAGTCTGATGAACGACTGCTTTATTTCTACACACAGCTACACAAGCAAAATCACATCTCCCGCCCAAAGATCTTTCTCCCCCAAGATCTTTCTCCCCCAGGTGTCGCCACTATCTATCTGCCCTAGAGGGCACCACTAGCGAACTACTTCACAACACGTCACCAACTGCTCAACTTGACCAGCAGGCTGATTGATTATAGCTACAATTAGGCCTTTGTTGAAAAAAAAAAAAAAAAGAAGTATAATAAATACACTATGACATGGTTGGTTTGCATTGACCTTCGTACCTGTATATGCATCAAATGTATTTGTTCAAGAATACTAGATCAATAATTTTTTAATTATGAAGGGAATCATATATCAAAGCATTCAATGATCACATATTAAAATTTGACATGTTTATTGCTAATTTGTACGAAACAAGGCTACATGTAATGATCCATCACAATGACATATATAACAATGCTATAATGCTATATTGCTATATTAATGACATATATTATTTATTATTGCATGGTTTGTTTTGTTTTGCCGAGTATTGACCCTGGGTGAATACGTCCTGCTGTTACCGATGATGTTACATCGGCAAATAATGATACTTCCTCTGCAACATTGTCATTAATTATTACATATCAATTAACATTAATTTGCTTCCCATTCGAAATCAAGAATTAATCATATGCATCAGATAATTGGATACTGAATATCAGAGTTGGATAGATTTCATGGTTTAATAATGCCAGGTCCTGTTTTATTTTGAAAGCGCCCACAACATTCATGTATTTATATATATAAGGAAGATAAAACTGACAACTAATGCAATGAAATATCTCACTATTTTTTCCCACGCAACCTGTTTTATGTTGTGTTTTTTTTTGCACATGCAACTTTTTTAAGCTACAGAGTGGCCCCTATATTCATCACCTGACCATTGGTCACTGATATGACTGAAATTTTGGCCCAAATGGTTTCATTGTGCCATCATAATCTGAGGCATCGCAATCAAGATCACAGTGAAACTCAGTTTTAAGACTATATTATCACATTAAGACCATCTTTCAATTAGATCAACATTACTATGTTTATTCCATATATATTGCACTAATACTTTGTATTTTTTAAAACAAGATAGTTTTGAGTGAGGTTTTTTCGTGCAACAATACAAGTAAGCCAATAAAAAAAAAAGTTTCAACTGGATGGCAAATCATTTCTTCTGGGATCAAAGCATTATAGGTTATTTGTGGAATCGAAATAAAAAAAATTATGATTAAGTAGTAATTCAGTATCACCTACTTACCACTGCAGATGTTGCTTTTTTGTCTGGGGGATTATTTTGCCACACATGAAAAGCTCTGTCCTAAGAATCCTTTTTGTTGTGATCTTATACAGAAATATGGTGAAGCTTCACAGTCTTGAACTTCGCACATCAATGTGCAATCTAGAATGTTTCATATTCAGTTTTCTTTTGTACATTTATTAGTTAGTGGAATGCGTTGGACAGCAATTTTGCAGTTTTTTGTTTGCTTTCTCATGAGTTCACCAAACAATATAATTATGATAATATTTGGGTCAAAGCAAGTTATTATATCTAATCGAGTTTTTGGTTATACTTTTATACTATACCGTGCCAATTGCTAAATTTTTAACACAACCAGGATCTTTTAATTGTTTATATGAGTACCGCAACGGCATTCCGATTTAGTTTTCCTCATCAAGCTGTGCTGAGAAGACTGCAAACCACGATGAGGGTCGCTGCATGGGACATAGTGTTCCTCTTTTTATTTATTTGTAAGTATGCTTCTTATTCAATTTAAAAATTTTAAATGGAGTGAAATGTAATTACGTATAAGTTCATATACAAATTTTGAATTTGTTACTTCTACATGTAGGGCAACTTTAATGCATCATGAATCATTCTTTGAGCTTATCAATTCATGAATACTGGAGTTTATTAGATGTTGTTATCTTTCCTAAATAATTTGAAATATTGATTTGCAACAGAACTATTAGAAAAATTATATCTTACTTCCTTGCAGCAAGCTGTAACTGGTCCACTGCATCTGAACAGAATGCAATTGCTTCGGTTGACTTTCGACTGCTCGCATCTCTCCTGCCACTGACTTTAAGTTTCTTCAGCTCTCCAACCTACGGACTTGTCACGCCTTCCAGTGAGTACAGCATTATGTATTGCAAAGGACAGAGTAATATGTTATGTGTGTGGCATAACTAAATCAATACCTAATATTGTTCACTTGATGTTTTTGCACACCAACTAAATATGGAAAGGTTGGAATGGGATGATACATAAGGAAATGATATCTGAGATTGACAGCACTTGATGTTGTCAGTGAGCTTGGAAACTACTTTGTTTACGGTTTGTGCATGGTAACTTACAAATGGATTATAATTATGTCCATTGTCCAAGACATATTTTCTGAAGACCAGGAAATTATATATCCCTCAATCTGGCTGTTAATAATACTTTCTTCAATTCACTGTATAATTATAACACCACCCCAGTGGGTGCCCTCATGATATAGAGAAGATCGTAAGCTATCCAGTTGAAACCGGAAATGTCAAACATTGTGTCCCAAAACTTCAGTTGCGATCTAAAAAAGGTAAAAGTTTACAGGAGCAAGCTAGATCCATTGTACTCGCGATTGAATTGTAATGACGTCACTACTCAATCCGCCGGTCATCCCAGTTCAGGCAGCGATTGAAACTCGTTTTCGACGATATCATTCGCCCTGTGTGGGTTGCATTGCATTATAGAAAGTTAGTAAGAAGGTAAGAAAGTAAGAAAGAAAGAAAGAAAGAAAGAGAAAGAAAGAAAACTCAGGTGGGATTTTGTAGCCCAAAGATTTGTGACGTTTTCAGCTTCAAAAATACGTTAAATGGCTGTATTGTGGATTCAGAAAAGCACGAGCACTGTAAATTTTTTGCCCAAACCAGGGTACCTTCATATATACTATAAGAGAATACACTTTTGTGGCCTGCTAGAGAGGGATTCCCTGACTTTTGGGCTTTAACTGTGGACTTCTAGCCAATCAGAGAAGAGCTTGAGTGAAGACGTCATGCTAAAAATAGCTTTTTTTGTCACGGTAACTGACCCCCCTGTTCACATTTAATTTTTGAAATCATCAAAAAATGATTGTTAAGCTCAATTCTAGTCTTATCTAAAGTTCTACACCATTTTTAACTTAAGGTATAATTTAGCTTTTTTAAAAGGGAATCTGTGGCGAGTTGTAAGTTTGACTCAAGCCAAGTTTCTCACTCTTATATTGTATCATGTATTGTTAGCTTGTACTAATATAAATTCAAGTGCTCGTGTAGAAAAGCATCAAAAACTATTTGATTTGTACTGCTTCACCATGCCAAAAAAAATCACCACATAATAACGGAAAAGCACATTATGTAACATCTATTAGAAAATCTTGGGTCTATGTCAATTATTTTGTCCAGAATTTCATCCAAAAGTTGGGAATGTAGTGAATGTACAAGTTAATGCAATTTTGCTGATATTTTTTCTATAAACAAACGTGGCACAATTAAGTGACAAAAAGAAAAAAGAAATAGATAAATAAACATAAAACCTTTTTTTGTGTAGAAATCAACTGTGAAAACGAAAATCGACTACCTTTTAAATTTATTGCATAAATCTTTTTTAAAAGCAAAAACCAAGCATTCACCAATGATTCGTGACGACTAGATTTGAGCAATCAGAGGCATATATATATATTATCATAAAAAATGCATTTATAAGATTACGTTATGATAGAATGAATGAAGGAATGAATTTTACCGACATGTTGAGGTCACAATGACTCACAAAAGACCTATATGTCAGCCTGTTAGAAAAAAAAATCTTCCTTTTTTTTTACTGTGTAAATTGAAGGGTGTACACTGAGTAGTTTATTGGTGGATTCCGTCCTGACTTTACGAGGGAGGGGGGGGGGCAAAATCATGATTGAAAGACATTAAGGCTGGTGGTATATTTGTATAATAATCAGGAAGTTGTATATAAAAATTTACTTATATTGCTATCAATTGTTGATATAAGTACATGATGATTCCTTAATTAATAGTGACATTAGTAAATTTGTATATACAAATTCCTGATTATTATACAAATATTCCACAATATTTCCACAATCCCTATTGTAGGGGCTGTATATACAGTGGGTTGCAAAAGTATTCATCCTCCCTGGAGTTTGCATGTATAAATATGTTTCTAAACATGACAATCATTACAACATGTAATTTTGAAGTACAAGAACTAAAAATGGGCTTTTGAGGAATAAGATGTAATTTTGATGCAATTTTACCAATTTATTGCTTTACTGAAGTCTCTCATGTTTCAGCCAGCCAATATTCCAATATATTTTATATAAAATAATTTTCCTTGGTGAATTTCAAAACATTCAGAGAAAATCTGATGACAATCTAGAGCAACAATGTCCACTATTTTATGTCCCTGCTCTAAAATTTAATATTACAGCTATAATTCTATATAGAATTATAGCTGTAATATTGGGCTGTAAACTCCATGGAGGATCAAAATACTTTTGCAATCCACTGTATATTTTGATGAAACCATTAAAAAAATTTCTTTAAATATTCCTTAGGTTGACATAAATGTATTATTGAATATGAAAAATAAATGAACTAATATCTGTTAAAGTAATAATGTCTGCATCTTTTATTTTCTTACTTAAGCAGCAGGCTTATTTGATTGACTTATCATTGGATTTCATATTAAAGGGCCTTGGGTACCAGCCTTAATGTCTTTTAATCATGATTTTGCCAAACCGTTGAGTCCGGGCTGGATCCGCCTTTAAACTACTCAGTGTACACCCGTCAAATTTGCAGAGTAGTTCAGAAAAACATATTTCTAACAGGCTGACATATGGGTCTTTTGTGACTAGGGTTGGGATGATTCACCAATTATCGCCGAGAAAGGCTTACAATTCAATGCATCGATTCTGAACTGACAAGAATCGAGCAATATCCTGAGAATATAGAGAGTGTACCAGGCTACCCGGCATAACTAATTGCAGTTGAACTAGTCATTGAATCTTCAAACTAGGCTCTATGGCTTTGAAATGCAATTGTAAGAGGGGTTCAGTTTGCCCCTTAGGTCTGGTCACTGAAAATCAGTTGCAATTGCATGAGTGTGACACCCAAGAAGCAATTAAACCCTCACACTGCCCAATAAGTACATTTTGAAAAGATGGAGAGCACAAAAGACATTCATAGAATATACCTATCTGTATTTAAGTGGAATTTTCCAATTTTCTTTGAACTATTTTAAAGAAAAGGAACTGACATGCAGGTAAATGACCAATGCAAATGGTTCCTGAAACAAATTAATAAAAAATCATAGAAGAATCAATGCAAAGTAATTGGGCATATTATTGATAAGTAACATTTACTGAAATATTCAGTAATGCAGATAATATATATTTTAATAATTTTGGTTGATACAGTGTATTACAACAAACATCTTCAAAAAATTATAGAAGTTGAATGCTTTCATTATTATTGTGTATTGTGCAAAATTCGATTCAGAATCGAGGCTCGAATCAAAAATCTACCCGATTAATCAATTCACCCAGAACCGATTACCCAACCCAATTTGTGACCTCAACATGTCAGTAAATTCATTCCTTCATTCATTCTATCATAACGAAATCTTACAAATGTATTATTTATGAAAATATGTATATGCCTGTGATTGCTCAAATCTCGTCACGAATCAGATGAGTGCTTGGTTAAACAAAAAAAGGTTTTATCTGTATTTATCTATTCCTTTTTGTCACTCAATTGTGCCAGGTTTGTTTATAGAAAAAATATCAGCAAATCTGCATTAATTTGTACGTTCTCTGCACTCTCAACTTTGGGTATCAAATTCTGGACAAAGTAATTGAATAGACCCAAGTTTTTCTAATAGATGTTAGATAATGTGCTATTCTTTTAGTATGTGGTGTGGTAAAATGTTTTAGTAAAAAACACCTGAATGGCGAAGCAGTACACATGAGATAGTTTTCAACACTTTTCTGCATGAGCACTTGAATTTATATTAGTACATACAGCCTCACAATACATGATACAATATAAGAGTGAGAAACTTGGCTTGAGTCAAAACTTACAACTTGTCACGGATTTCCCTTTTAAAAAAGCCAAATTAACTTATACCTTAAGCTTAAAATGGCGCAGAACTGTAGATAAGACATTAAAAAATTGATTGGCTATATTGAATGCTATGGAATTGAGCTCAACAATTATTTTTTGATCCTTTCAAAAATTCAATGTGAACAGGGGGATCAGTTACCATGACTAAAAAGCTATTTTTCGCAAGACGTCATCACTAAAGCTCTTCTCTGATTGGCTGGAAGTGCACAGTTAAATTGCGACGATCATTATGAGCACTATTCTGACAGAAAACTAGACTAAAAATGCTAGATTCATTGAAAATTAATTTCAATTCATAATTTAAGCATCTTGAACATCTAGATATGAGATATTATAATTATAGCCCTACACATTGAATAAGCAGCCTGTCTGTTGCAAAATTTTAGCCAATCAGCATACAGGTAGCAAATATGACGTCATTCTGTCGTGGTACAGTATGACTCATATGGAATTGTCCATGTTTTGCCGACATCACGGCAAAACACCCCGAAAAGCGGCGTAAGTCGGCGTGATGCTGAAAGACATTCCTGACTAATTGGTTATAATTAATTTGCGGCTGGTGTTGGCTTGCAGCGGCTAGTCGCGCCTCCTTGCCCCTTGTTACGGATATGAGCTTGGTGGGCTGATGTGTGTGGTGGTCAGAGGTCCTTTGCCCTCATCAGCCACATGTGTTCTTATCTGTGTCAGATTTCCATTTTATCACATTCAGATAACTTGGAAGGCAGGGGTAAAATGCATGAATTCACATATCTCAAGGGCTTATTTTACATTATAATATTATTGGAGTTCTATAAAGCACAGAAATTTCACTGAACTATACATTCAAGATAAAAAGACATGAAGTCATAAGTCAACCAAATGTGAAACTTATTTCTCTAACCTGTCCTTCAAATGTTGTTGTGTAAGTTACATTAAAATAGATTATCTAATGTCTGCTGAATACCACATTGAGTAGTCACAAGAAAGAAATTGGGTTATTAACTGTGGTCAAAGCACACTGGGCATTATGTTGAGTGAACATATTTCTAGAGGATGTCTCAAGCAGTGGAAGCTGTTTTTATATT